>OY735202.1:63349049-63461549 GCA_963457665.1 Thysanoteuthis rhombus
AGAGAGAGAGAGAAAGAGAGAGAGAGAGGGGCAGAGGAAAAAGAGAGAGGGGGATAGGGAGAGATATATCCACAATTTTCTGGTAAAAAAGACATATTGGATTGGATGGTTGTTTTGCCTGAAACATCATGTAATCTATTTAACAATCCAAAATTTAACTACAATTATGCATGGTAATACAGACTGGAAGGTCTGAATGTTAATCATTTGTTTCAAATGATTTTTTTTCCTTACAGTCCATTCGCTATGCTAGCTGAATCAAAAGGATGCTATGGAGTCCCGATACACTATCTTGGGGTGCAATCACTCGTTATACAGTTGATTTGATGCAGGCTTCCAAATGTTGATGTGAACAACACAACGATGTCATTTTTACCCACACAGTGTCAATAATTGTCGAATTATTTTAAGGTTATTTGATGAGTGTTGATGTGTTTTACATACCGCCAGTGAGCCACGTAGTGCATACTGAACTCACTATACTAGAACTTGAACTTATTGTTCTGCGATCCCAACTTGCAACCATTGTATCCCACTAATTAACATATTTTTTTCATCAAGTTTGACAGAAACATACTATGATGGAACCGGTTTTGAGAGAATAAGCAGTGACAATAGCTTAGAAGTCACTGTATTGTGGTAAATCTCCCAATTTTTTGCAAGCTATGGATTAGTCCAGTACAGCACTGCTGTTGAGAGGCACCGTGTTGGAAATGAGATCGCTGTACATGCAGAATGGAATATCTATTTGCTTGCTGATCATTGAAGAATAGAATCACAAATAAGGTACGATGTAAAGCTCACTTTTATATTCTAACTTTTGGAAAAGAATAAATATCGTTTCTTTACATTCATTTATAAAATTGTGTTTTTGTAAAATTAAAGAAAAAGATTCGGATATGAGAATTGAATTCATTTCATTTGAAATAAGTAGATTGAATTTGTTTCCGTTTCCACCAAAAACAGCCACCTAAATGGACTTCATTAATAAATATTGGAAATCCTAATGATGGCACATGATATATAGTCCTGTAAATGGGTTTAAGTTAGTTTATTTTTTTAAATACTCGCCAGCTCATTATAACTGTGAAATAATCATTCTACAAATTCTCTTGTACTAATGTAACTATTAACATCGTAGTTCGTTCATAGCATTTTTCTCCAAAACTAACGTTTTATTCTATTTATCACTCACACAAATGAGTAAAAAGCGCTATTCCTTCCAATATCATCACAAATAAACTATATTCCTTCTAGTTGGCTATTTGTCCAAAAATCACATCACAGTTTTCTCAGTCAACAATGTTATTTCGAGGGAGTAAATTGTTTCTACCATGAACGTGAGTATTGATGGATTTACAAAGTCAGTCTGTGTAAAATCAAATCATGGACACTTTACATCCGACGTTGATATTCTGAATTGAATTTTATGTAATATAACTATATACATTGAAATTATACATGTTTTTTGTTGTTTCTTTTTTTATACGGGAAGTAATCAAAATGCTTGATAGTAAAACGACCAAAAAGAATAAAATAAAGTGAAAATAATGACTAGCATCCTTCATCAGAGACTGGGAGTCTAATGAACCACAGGCCTTTACAGAAAATGGATCAAAACATTAGGTTGAAAAATAGATATGATTGGCAGCTGAACACCATACATTTTCTGCTCGTTCGGAAGAGCTGCTGGAACAATTTTTCTAGAATCAAACTAGAGCCTTTCCACACAGGACATCCTGTCTGATAAAAAGACTCATTGATAGTGGTCAGCACAATTTCCTGTTAGTATTGACACACCCATTGCTGGCACGCATATCGACATTACTCCTGAAATACTATAAATAATGATTTATTACTCACCACTATATACCGATATTGATATATTCTATGCTGATATGTCGCGTAAGGGTTGATTTTGGAAGTGAATAATTCCATATCAACAACGTTTGCTCTTAACGTTTCAAGTGGACGTGATTTGGTGGAGAATCGAAAAAAATATATTGGATCAAGAATTATTGTTGCGCAAATATGCATTCAAAATAATCAGCTAGGTGCCAAAAATTGCAGACTTCAATATCATTGAAAGACGGGTTAAAAATGAAAAAAAATATACTCTCAAAAAAGGAAATTAAGCGAAATCATAGAATTTCAGGTTTGCTATGCCTCTTGATATTGATGTGCAGTTAATCAACACTAAATCATATGCAGAGATGCAACAACATTGGAAAAGCCCCAGAACCCATTATGCTTGATCAGTATTGTCTAATTTGAGACATTATATTGCAACACACTCATGTTGGTATACATTTCGGATCTGAGGGAGTTTTAAAATCATGAATTAAGATTCATACGAAAGAAAAATAAAGTATTTCTCTCTGATATCAACTTCCCAAAGTATGTCAAAAAAAGAACAACATTTTTTTACGCTGGTATATCACACACATGCACACAGACACACAGACACAGAAAGACAGACACACACACACAAGTGCATACACACAAAAATGCATACACATGCATATATATATATATATATATATATATATATATATATATATATATATATATATATATATATTGCTAAATAGATAGTAAGATACGTAGATAGGTAGATAGATAGATAGATAGATGGATTGATAGATAGATGGATAGATAGATAGATATAGATATAGATATAGATATAGAAATGATAAAATCATTGCTTACAACAATGCACTTATGAGAAAGTATACATATTCAGCTCTAATCAATTATCCTTCTCCGATAGTGATTCGTATTCAGAACATCAAAACGCAACCATCATGAATTAAAAACGTTGTGAGAGATTCAGGCTTGCTATCTTATTGAAAGTTTTCAGTTTTGAAAGTTCTTTCTTATAATTTGTTGAAAAACACATTTCATTTATTTCCATCGTTATCAAGATGTTGTAAAACAGAAAAATAAAAACACAGTCCGTTGAAAAATGTCATACGATTTCCTCTTTAAGAGAGCTTTCAGGATAGTGTGAAAAAAATGTAGTTTCCATTATCTCAACGTCTGATACTTATTACCATCGTACCCAATACAATGATACAGTTGTAGCGGATCTATTTTGCTCCTTCCAGTATGTCAGTCTTTCGTGATGTAAGTTTGTCCGAAAAGAATATTTCTCTGTTTAAATTTATGAAAGATTATTTTGAATCATCATGAATTAGTCAGATGGCCTGAATAGGATCTACGATAAAGCTTTTGTTCCAGGGAATTTTCCTTTTCGTATCCATTCAAAGCGTTTGAAATTGTATTTTTTTCATGTATGAATGATAATCATTCAAAAATTCATGAATGAAACATAATCCTGCAATACATTCAATGTAAAATTAGAAAAGTGGCTATGTCTCTTTGGCAGCTAAGCTAGTTCTGCAAATTATCCATTCACTGTCCCCGGAGCCGCAATCTTTTTTCAAAAATGATGTTTTATTCGTGATTGATACCGTAGGGAGGTAAGTCAGTTCTCTTTAAATGGGGGATTGGTTAAATGCTATTATTTTTCTAATCTAATGATTAGTGTAGTGATGTATTTGTAATTGCTTAAGCCCCCTCATGGTATGAATTAGTATTACAATCTTTGCATAAACAATCATCTATTTGATAAACAAAAAATAGTCCTCTTTCTCAAATCTGGTTTTAAAATGATAAAAGCATGTTTATCACTTGAAGACATAGATAAATTAGACTCATTTCTACTCATTAGAAGCCTGATTTCTACTTCCAGTCATTTACTAATTTCATTTTTGTTTCATTATCGTCGTTATTTCAGGGAAATTCATTCATTATTTCTCATTGTTGTCTTCATACTATTCGATATTGAAAAAAAAAGAGTATCTTACTTAAGCCACATAATTTCACTGCACAATGCCACTATCAAAGTCTTGGTGAACCGTGCAATGAAACTATAACCGTCATTAATTTAGCCTCGACTTCACATCCTGATTTAATTCCCCGTTTCCCATCGATTGTTTATCGTTTTAACTTTATTGCCAGCAATATATTTCAAACTTGGCTGACATTCCCTGTCTCATTATTTATTTTTCAATTGCATTCAACTGCGATATCTTCTCAATGTTGTTCTTTCAGTTTAGACTGTGCCTTTTTTGTGTCTTGTCCGCTTCCTTTCCTCAGTAGTTTAGAATCAACATTCCTATTCTACGTAACAGTTCAATCTTACTCTAGCGCGTTTAATGTACAATCAAAGATGCAATGAATGAGGTTCCTACAATAATTCAAGTATACTGGCATTTATTGTTTATGATTTTTTCATTCATCCTTCATTATTTTCTTTTACGCATTTCATTGCATCGTATGACTTTTTTTTAAATTTTCGTTGTTTACATTTTTTTATTCTTGATTTGGATGTTTGATTCTTTCCAGTTTCTATTTAAGAATCATTATTTTCTTCTCTGTTTTTCGTTTTTTTTTTAACTTTTTTTGCAAGGGGTTTTCTCCATTTACATCTGCTCAGTAGCAAATAAACGGACTCCCCTTCCTCATTTATTATACAAAACCAGCTGCAATTTTTAAAGCAGAGTATAATGAAATAGACAAAAAAAATAAAAGAAAAAAAATAAGGGCTAACTTTTTAAGCAGTTGTATTGATCTTCGTAAATGTCCGTGACCTGATCTATATATCTTTTTTTTTCCAGACAATGGAACTTATAAGCAATTTACCAAAATTCTTAAAGAGCTCCAGTATTCCCAGCTAAAAGGTACAAGGGAGAAAAAATGGGGCAAAATAAGTCGTAACTTGAGAGAATATGAAAACTCATGAAAGACTTTGTGCTTGTTGAAATACGGTAAGAAGTAAGTCGTGTACCGTGCAATTCATCAACACCACAAATACATACAACCAACCAAGCTCGACCAAAATGGCAGTCGAAATTGGAACTAAGACAATCGCCACCAACATTGATCTGTAGTAATTGGAGACAAAACAGCACGAATCTCGCCAATTTTCCATTTCACTAAAGCAAAGAATATTACGGTAGATTGTTCAGAAGTCCTTTATGATGATATCTGCAGATTCTGGCCCTTCCAGTACAGAACAGGGGTAAAACATAGAGATACTAAGTCATCTTAACACCTCACAGCCTCTATTGAGATGATTTTCAAAGCGTAGAGTGGAAAATAAAGAAATCAGAATAAACAGCAAATTCTCTGATAATCTTACGTCTGCTGACATCATTGTTTGATTGACTGAGAACCTTTATGACCCTTAGAAAATGCTGGATGAACTGAATAAATGAAGAACTAAAGAATTCTTCTACACGAACTTCAATAAAACAAATGTCATATTCATTGAAAATATCAAGGACAAAAATATAAACTTCAGAATTAAAAATGTAGACGAGTAGAACATTTCTGAACGACATTTATCTAAGACAATGACTATCCGTGAAATTCTGAAATGAAGAAGAAATTAAACGAAGAATTATTCTCCGGTGGTAAGCTTTGATAGAATAAGCTCGACCTCCAAAGATATGAAAATACCGTTAGTCCTAAAGAGAAAGGTATACAATCAATATATCTTCCCATTCATCAGCTATGGATTTGAAACGTGGTAAGTAATCGACTGATTGATAGTCATGCAACGTGCACTGAAGAGAATTATTCGCAAGAGCATATACAGACATCACCGGAAAGCACAGTATATTAGAAAAAATCAAAAGTCGAATATATAATGGATTCACTTGGAAAATTCAAAATGACAGTGGGCTGGTCACGTGGCAAGGAAATAAGACAACTGCCATATACCTAAGAAAAAAAGCATAGAGATGAAATATCCAGTGTTCTTCCTATACCAGACATATCGGAGTTCTATGCACATCCAAAAATGTTTATCTAAAAATGTTACATCTTAATGGGGATAAAATAAGAGTATCATTTGTGGAAGCTTATTATCCACAACCTAAACCGAAGGATTTTCATCGGCCAATAGGCGAACAAGAAACGACCTCAGAACGCAAAAATGGTTCGGTGCACGGAAGATGACTTACATTTTTGGTACTTCTTGTTTCAGAGTCGGAAAAAAACATATTGGCATCCAACTCAACCACCAATTAGCTTAGGGTGCAAAAAAAGTTGGAAGATATAACGAAAAGTATTCGTTTACCATTGAAAAAGAGGGCGGAGAGAATAACTGGGTTGAATAACTACTGCAAATACTATGCAATGTGGAATTTTGGATTTTTGAGGATATACCCATGTCTAATGTAAAATGTTACTAGTATTTTCTAACTTAAAGTTTGTTTCAGAGCCCTAGTTTTACAATATCGAGCCTGGAAAATCCAATCATTTTTTTTTTACTTTGCCATATTTTATTTTTTTGATTCCTCTCTTTCTAGAAAACGTACATCTGCTTGAAGGCAAATGTGTAGGAAGGAACATAACCTTTTTCTTAGACTTCACCTCATTTTTTTTGTTAATCACACTGTCTTTACACTTTAAATAAGCCAGTTGATTTTTGGCTGCCACTGACACAACCAAGAAAGTCGTACTAAAAAAAAATGTAAAACAGTTCTGCCATTACAACCAGGTAGTATTGTGGAAGTGACATTGTTACTGACATTTTTTGTCAACTGCAGCATCTCGACTGAGATTTAACACGATATATAAAAATAAAACATTTTATGCCTCTATCGACGTATAGAAAGGGAACGACTAATAAATTTACATGAATTTTTTAAAAATTCTCATTATTTTTTCATTATCAACAATACTAAGAACTCCAACAAATTTATTTACGTGAACAATACTCCTAATAATATTACATGCTTGATGAGATTGGATGATGTCACGTAATTGATCTACCATTGATCAAAACAAGAGCCATAAATAATGGTATTGTTTGGATTATTGTTGAAATCACATGATTAAGGCACAAATCAAAATTGCAATTGTTTACGGTAAATATCCGTATTTAATGAAAAGGGAGAATGTTGTTCGATTTTAAAAGTGATATAATGAGCTGAAATATCAGCTGCATAATCAATATCCAATGGGAAAATTCTGCATTTAAATGCAGAACACATAAATACTGAATTGATATTGAATTATTTTCTAAATCAGTGTCTATTAATCATTTGATGTCAATTATCTTTGGTCAAATTATCCCATGAAATCAAATTGCAAAGAATCAAAAAGACTATCAAAGAGGAAACAATCAAAGAGAGATAGAGTATAAGCAATATGGAATAATTTTTAAACAAAGACAGATCATCAAACCATGTATAGACTACTAAAAATGGATAAAAGGAATACATTTTTGTATTCAGCTACATCGTACACATGAAAAGGAGTAATAATATTGTCCGTTATATACCCATTCTTACGGAACACAGCAAACGAACGAGAAATATCTCATACTATTTACAGCCGAAAAAAGTATATTTTACTAAGAAAATAGTCAATACAAAAGACAAGAAAAAAGTAATTTATCCCCTACCGGATATGTTTTTTCAATTATATTTTAGCATAAAGAGACTGAATGGTACGCAACCAACATAGAATTAGCTATGGAAGAAGCATGGAGATTGTCTTTGTGCTTTATTGACAACCATGACAAAACTCACACTAGAAATTGCATTAGCTTGAATACAAATGACAAATATATTAGACTAATGACGATCCCTGGGATGAGCACATCAAATTTCCCTCCCAAATATTGGATATTGATGTCTATTATATGTAGAAGCTGTTACACAGTTAGCCAAATTCCATTGCTCGTTTTATTAGGATCCAGATTTCTGAAACACATGACGTGTCCAAAATGTCAGTCGATGCTTATAAGAAAGAATATCATGCGGATAGAAAGAGCATGTGCATGCGTGTGAGTAACTGTATGTGCTATTACTATTATTCAGCAGGAGAAAACTGCTTCTTGTGTCGAAGCACGTGTTATTTTGATATGAGCTCAAACCAGAAACTTGGTTTGAATTAATTTTATGGTGAGAAATCATTTACAGGAAGAACTATTCCACAATCATATGATTTTTACTCCGTAGCTGTATTGCTCAACTGTAACCTTAATTCCCCATCGTTATAAGTAGCAACTTGTGTTCATTTGTTTTCCTCTTAGTGCTTAGGTCGGTTTACCCAAAGTGGGGCTGTCTGCTGCCCCAACGTGTGAATATGCACGTTTTTTTTCATTGCAGTGCGATCACAGACCCCAGAGCGAGTGCAAAGCTTGTTTTAGTAAAAAATCATCCTTGAAATATGTGTTCTAGGCAAATCGTGATCAGTTGATTTTGGATACGCCTATTTTTCCTTTTTTTTTTTTTCAGCTATCACACCACCATGACTTTGAAACGATCAATTGTAACTACTTTTTACGACCCAATATTTACAATCATCACAAAATATCTGAAATCACATCACAAGAGAGTACATTCAAACAAATAATAAAAGGAGTATTGCCCTTATCATGCCGATTCAAAACATGTGTATTTTGATTCAAAACATCTCACTGTAATAGTTTTCAAGGCAAATTTCGATAGAAAAATATCTTAGACGGACTTGTTCCCTGAGAACACAAGCAGTTGACCCAAAAGACATCGACAAAATATGTTTTCCGGCAGAAATCAATCTACAGCTGCGTACTTATCGGTACTATCCCCCGTTTTCATATGCACAGTTCAACATCTTGAAGTGTACACACACACACACACACGCACACACACACGCACACACACACACACACAAACACACGTTTATGTTATTCCTTTATATATAAATGCATATAATGATATGCAATCGACTAAATTCGTGACAGTTTGGTCACTCTTAATTTCACGATCAAGTTTACAACTGGGCGTGTGAAAAAAGAAAAGGGTTAGAGTAGAGCAGTGGCTGGAAACACCGACGGATATAGATGATAATTAGGCAGGCTTAATCAGCACATGCAACAATATCCGTCCGTTCTATGGACATGTTGAGAGAAATGGTTTGAACGAAGAACGGAAAGAACATAGAGAGAGTCAATCATTAAACTGCCTATTTTCTGTTTTTTTTAGCACTCCCCTGAATAATGACTTGTATTTTTTCTGCTCCCCTCTCTCTGTCTCTTTTTCTGCATGTCTTTATCATTCTGCCTTTTAATTGAGCTATTTCATATTCACCTGCCCCCTCTGCATTTGTAGACCGAAAAGATTGAATTTGCTTTTTTTGAATCAATTCGATAAATAAACTATGAAACAAACTGATTCATGTATAATTGATTCAAGGTAAATGTTATGTTTTTCTGGCTTTTACTTATGTATTTGTATTTATTGATCAGTGAATATTGATATTTCATGTTGCAAAATAGTTGAATTTATTTGGAGGCAGAAGAAATGGTTAGTTTATGGGCAGTGTTAGATGTATTACCAATTAAATGTTTTCTTAGTGTGAGAAGAGGCGAAGGAGAAAAGAGTGACAGGTGCTGCTAAAAACAAAGAGATAAACTAAAATGGACAGACTAAGACACGTGGACTAATCGTACGCCATGGGAAGAGAAAGAGGGGATTTATGTACTTATTTTTGAATCAGAGGTTGAAATGTATTTAAGGAAATTCCATCCTTGTGAAGTGCAATCATATGTGTCAATGTGTATTATTTCTCAACGTGGGTAACCACATAATGGAGACATGTATCAATCAAAAATCATATATCACTTGCAACGTTTGCTCAGATTTTGTTGAACATTTCTAATATTTCAGGAATATTCTCTCCTCTCTTGTAAGAAGATATAGCTTCTCTTATGGTAGATTCAAATTCCTGGGGTACAAATTTGTTTGAAGCATATTTTGATTTTGCAAAGTTGAGAACACAAAATGAGACTTTCAGTTAGTTTCTGGGCTTATAAATAGGAAAAAAATAATTTAAAACAACAGAGAAATGCATTTTCAGCAAAATGAACAAAGAAAGCCGATAACAGTAGAAGAAGAAATTAGGATTAAGGACGGCTTAGTAAATATGGAAGCTTATAAATTCCTTGGAGGAAAGTAATAAAATAGAAAATGGGAAAGATTAAAAAAACGTATGTAATTCCCAATTGAGAGATGAAGCGTTTAGAGGGGAAGTTGGGACATAAAAATAATAATACAATGTGTGGAAACAAGTACTTGGACACTTACAAAATATTTAATTGCTATACCTCCGATGCTCATGTTTACTTTAGATTCATACAGGTGATGTATTTTGTTACAAAATCATGAATCACTAGGAAACATATTTCCAAACATACATGCAGAAATATGTACGAGCAAAAATTGACGGTGAAAAAGGTATTTGGACATTGTCATCTTACGCTATAAAATGTTTTTAAGAAAGATTTGCAAGTGTACACCATTATGCAACGAGACTTTTGGAATGTTCCAACTAAGCATAACTTGACAATTGTCTTTCACTTTTTCGAAATGAGGCTGTATATGAGCTTGTGATTGGACAAAATATATTTCATTCGAGCAACATGATCTTTCTGGTAATGTTTTGAAAATGTTTGAAAGCACCAAGAATCTCCCTTGAACTGGCAGCCGACAAAAAATCCTCCCGAACAACTTGAATTAAGCTAAAATCGGTCAAAACAGATCCAGCAATAACTGCAAAGGTGATGCAATATGTTTCAGAGGTACTGGTATGTCGATTATCAAAATAACTATAAATACTGATCTACACAGGAATGTCTGAAATAATCCTATGCATCACAGGGAAACATCTCAGTCGAAGAAAGGAGCTGACAACTCGCTTGTGACCATATATGTAAGTATGATCTTCCCAGAATATATTATCTAGCAGGATGAATAAAAAATTACACATTGCAGCAAAAATCTAATTTGTTATGGAAGAAAAAACTATTGATTTGACTGGGATCCAAAGACCACTTTCCCTGAATCTAAATAAGGGTCGGGTGCATCATGATTTATAAATGATTCAATTGTTCAAAGACGCTTCACGTGATTGGAAGGACCCTGGATACAGCAATGGATTAGAAATTTTTGAGAACTAATGTGAATTCTTCGGTGCAACAGCTGGGTTCCAAACAAGATAATGACCCTGAAGCATTCAGCTAAAATAATCGGCGAATAAATTATCAATTTATAGGGACTTCAGTGCCTCAGTGAAAACCCCTGACTTGAATCTAATTGAATATTCATGACGATGCTCAAAAGATTGGATTGATTAGAGAGACTGAGGGACCTTAATGATTTGAAGGTCGAATAAATTTGGCTGAGATATCAAAGAACTGTTCCTGAGGTCTTGTGGAGGGTATTTAGAAACATCTCAGTGAATAAATTAGAATCTAGGGCTACAAATCTTAGTATGAACATATAAAATTAATATGTTACGAAAAGAGAGTGATTGAATGCCTCATCCCTCTGAAAAAGTGGGGAGCACCATCTCAAGAGAGGAGCAAACATTTTTGACCGCAAGGAGTAATGAAAAAGAGAATGGAAGTCAAACAAGTGTCATATCATCAAAGATGGATGAGACGATATGAATACATAGGGAGAGTTATGTAACCAATTTAGAATATTTGAATTGAAGTGAAGAGTCGAAAGAGGAAGAAAAAAAAGGATTGCCAAGAGAATGTGTGTTTAAAAGAATGAACGAGAATATATAACGTCGAAGAAAACAAGTTATTTGGAGGAAGGAATGAAAAAGCAGTAGAGATAGTAAGATAGAAACTATACCTAATAATTGTTTTTCGTATTTTTTCAACTCCATGTATGTCAAACAAAGAAAGTATCAAAGGAAATTAATTGGAAGAAATAGCTGTAATTGAAACAGCTGCAGCTGACAATGCGTAGTTTTTCAGTCGGAAAGAGGCTGAAATAAGAGAAAGGATTGGAAATGACAAAAACAAAATACATCCATATAACAGAATCCAGAAAGATTGCAAAAAACCTTGAATTTTTTTTTCCAAAAGCATAAGCTAGCATAAGTTACACCAAATCTTGAGAAAAGCAGGAGGAAACACCACCAACGAACAAGAAATAAATTTTTTGTAGTAATAGTAGGCTTGCTACTTATGTGTATTATGTATGTAATCATATGCTTATCCATACAGGATTCTAAATGTACAAAAATACAAGGGAAATACCAACTTTTCTCTTCTCTATTCCCAACTCCACCTCTCTCTCTCTCTCTTTCTCTCTCTCTCTTTCTCTCTTTCTCTATATATATATGTATATATCTGAACATTTACATGATTATTGTGTCATGCATAGACAGCTGTTTCGTTGTATTACAACTCTTCAGTGTGGCTATGGACTATCCGTTATTCCATCCAGTACCATGAGGTAGGATTGGAAACCTTAGTTTCAGACCAAGCTGGTAACCTCCCTCTATTCCACGGAACTGGACAGTCGATAAGGTTTAATTCCAGCGATATATTTATTTATGCATATATTCCTCATCCACTGGGGTGCTCTTTCCATGTTGGAAGAGTGATATATATATATATATATATATATATATATATATATATATATATATATATATATATATATCGAAACAAAACAGGTAATCAGAGTAGCAAGTGTTGCAGAAATGAATAATTGTAAAAAAATGTAATCAGCATTGCCAGTGAAAATAAATACGGAATAGTTACGCCTTAAGCCAACATCATCCTGACTGAAATTTTCATATTCATCATCTGTTTTCAAGCATGAATTTTCTCAAGCATTGATAATTCTTTATGAACTGTTCAGGGTGAGGGATCGGAAATTATTTGATAGTATAAACATAGTATCGAATGAAGCAGTTTAAAGATTAAGCAAGGGGATAATCAAAGAGATAAACGAATAGAAAACATACACTAGTTCGACTGAACATACGTTTCATGTTGATTACACTTTGATAGAATCAATGAAAATGTTCTGGGATTCAAAATTTAATACATTGATGAGTGCCTGACCTTTCATGAATAAAATAACGTTGGAAGAGAGTTCAGATAAGAGAAATTGTCACCAATTGATGATTTGAGGAGAGAGTAATCGAAAGTCAAGTGAATCCAATATCCATCATATAAGTAATCTTGTCTAAATGTCAAGCAACTGTTGATAGAATCTTTTTACGAACCAGATATTTCAACTGTCTTAATCATCCTCAAAAGATGGACAACAGTTAGATCGAATGAAATAAAATCAACACTGCTCTGAACAGCCTCATCATGATCATCATCTAAATATTCAGGGTTCTTTACAAAGTTAATTTAGAATGTCGATGGTGAACAAGCTTCAACTCCATGGAGCATGCTTTTAGAAACTTTTGAGTAAGGTCTCCTTATCGGTATCTTTCTGCATCATTTCACTCCTATCATATAATAAAACAGATTCTTGATTCTTGAATTGCGCGTTGGTCAATTGAAATAGGTGGTCCAGTCGGTTTGAATAGAAAACTCCGAACAAATTGTTCTTTTCACAAAATTATTCTGTCTCTCTCATCTTACTCAGGCGGAAAACGTTTATCGCAATTTATGAATTCCAGCTCGACAGATAAAGGCAACAATGGGGAAACAAAACAAAACAAAAAAAAATACTAAAATACCCTTACAAATAATTAAAAAAAAAACGTATCAAACAGCTAACTTTTCTAAAAAAAAACATGGAGATATGTTTATTACATGGGACATTTATTTTTCTTTTTGAATCGTTCAAATCCAAAAATGCAATTTCAAATCCTTAGCAAGCAAAATGGCTGTCGGTCTCCTAAATCATTTGCAACATTTCCGAATAGCTTATATATAACTACTATATTTATTCTGTCTTGATTTCTTCCGTAAGGAATTTCAATACAGATTGATTTTTGAATTGGTGTATTATTCTCTGTTGTTATAGTCACAGAATCACATCTGTTGTACGGTGAAGTCTTCATGTAATAGATATGTTCAACCTTCTCAGAAGTTCAACTTGAAACATTTGTTTGATTATCTAGGGGTATGCAAGTATGTGCAGCCATAAACTTTTGAAAAGCCAGGGGGTCCGTAACTTGTTGAGTAGGCAGACCTTTCAGAAGCACAGAGTCCTTACGAATAACCACATATAAATAAAAGATACCCCTTGTAATAGAAACATTCTGATTCACTGATGTAGAAAGGGAAACTATTGAGACGATTCAAATAGAAACATTTTATTGGGTATTGATACCTCATTTCACTCAAAACTGATGGGCAAAATTCCAAAATTACTCACAAATAGATCTTGGGTTACCAGGGGGAGTTCCAGGCCACATTGACAGATTTTTTCTAAAATAATTTTTTTTTATCAGGAGATTGTTTCGAAATATGCCGCATCATTTGACCCTGTGCAAGACTCATAAGCTTAGTATATAATATATATATATATATATATATATATATATATATATATAGGCTTTTTTTTTCACAGTTTGAGTCAGTATTTTCTCAGTTATAAATATTGCAATTGTGCGAATGTTTCAGATAAAAATCGTTCGATCTCTATTACCTGCACTCTTCAACTCTTACCATACTGGCTTACCAAAAAAAATTCATCCCTATGGGTATCCCTCTTCCTCTGTCTGGAAATGATTCTCTCCCTGTCTGCCTCAGAATATCTCTCTGTCGAACTCATTTTCTCTATGTCCCTCTGTATCACTCACCCTAGACAAGAAAGCATGCACAAGCACGAATACCCCGAGTTAGTTTTCGTGTTTTCTTGTTTTCTTTGGAACCCCCGAGCCAGTTCGTCAATTTCTTCCCTTTCACATCCATCATGCGATTTCTCCACAGTATTTTTGCTAGGCCGGGAAGCATCCACCGCGAAATTATTATTTGTTGGTTGAAGGCTTATGGCCATGGATGAACAATATCAAAAAAAGGCGAGAAATCAATATCAATATGTTTCTGTCCGGAACAAAGTGAGTGGGATCATCTGGGACCGCTTCCTCCTTCCCCCCAATTCTCATTCATCCACCTCTTGCACCCCTGAGAGAAATGAGAATAAAGAGCTCAACGTGTATAGAAATAACTTCTGTTGATTGTTTACCGATTCTCTTTCATCCAAGCGTCAATATGGCAAGGATATCATAATCTTGCATCGTGTACTGATGACTGAAATTCACCCAAACTTCTTGCGATATTTTTTCAAGCCCAATCACACCCAAATGTAAAAGTACAAAGATTTGTGCGTTTCGTTCTCTTAAGTCGAGCTGTAACAGTTTGACATGTTCTTTTTTTTCTGCTTTCAGTCAGTTACTAACTTTTATACTATGCAATTTTCCAAGGAAAGAATTATCCATCCATTCATGAATTACAGTCGTGTGAATATGGACTCAATGATTGACTAATTGCTATGATATGTTTGATATCTGCAACTGTATTTTTTTTAATGAGATTTGATCTTCAAAATTTCAACAAATTTCATTGCAACAATGTACCAGAATCATAGCAACCTTGCCTTACGGCTGCTTGTCGTTTCCATCGTGTGTGTGTGTTTTTTTTTTTCACCTGTTGTGTCAGTGCTACTGGACATATTATTTGATAAAATTTCTAGCAAATTTCCATGAGTTCTCCACGATAAACTACGTACAAACATTTTTTAGTTAACAGTAATTATATCTCTATTTTTCTTTTTTTCACATCCTAAAATCGTGTTGCAACCAGACACAAGATAAGCCAGAGATTCTTGGAAATTTTGCATTTGTGCTCCATTAGATATTTTTTTGAAAATCATTTCGTTTGATTTTGGAAACTGTCAACATTTTTTTCGATCGAAAATTATTCTCTTAATATTGTGTCATGGCTAACGGACAACTTTTGACTTCGATGTTCCCACAAAACTCTGCATCTTTTGGGTCAATAATGCGTGCATCTGTGATTAGTGGGGAGGATAATGAATAGTTTTTTGGTGTTATCAAGTGTTTTGAAATATTGTGGTAGTGGTATTATTAGATAAGTAAATGAACTGTGTCTCCTGACGGATCTATCTTCATGGATGTATGTGGAGGAGATATGGTTTGGTTACCTGAAAATTCTGTACGAATACAAAGTATGAAATTCATTGTGCATTTGAAGTTGAACTGGATACCAAATGTTTCTTGATCAAATGTGCAAATGCTATATACATTTTTCAGAAAAGCTTTTCAAACAGGGAGTTCACAAACGAAACATACAACATTAATATTAACTATAGCATTTTGTTAAAGAAAATCACCAGATATACTTATGTCATGGGAGATATGATGTCAGCTCAAGTGTTTTACGTCATTAAATTTGTTCGGATCAATAGATGATGTATCAAAAATCCGTTTATTTCAGTGCCGCTAAATATTGTTAATTATTGTTTGCTAAAACAGTCTGCAAAAATTGCTGAAAGTAACTAAAGCCTTTAAATTCCCAGGTAACTTTATGTCGAAAGTATAATCATTCAAATCCCAATTATTTATAAAAATAACCGTACATGTTGAGCCCAAAAAATAAATATCTTTGACAAAATTAAATTTCAAACTATTGATGTTTATTCAATCGCCATATTTTCAGGCAAACTATCCCACACTTTTATTTCTCATCCTCCTGACTTACTACCACTCCCAGTAATGTTCGTAATTCGCTTAGAATTTTTTTGAAATCGGATAACGGACACAGAAGTAAAGATAAAGGTCACAACGTCAAACGTGTGGTTCTTGTTTCTTACAAGTCAACATAGACTACGACGAGCGACTTGTTCATTAAGCTTGACTAACACTAATTTAATTAAAAGGATCAAACATAACTTCTAATTCATAAATATACACAATGATACGAGAGATGCTAATTCTTTTTTTCAGTTGTTATCTTGTTCAGGCAGTAGAGAGCAATTACATTTTTTGAATGGATGTGAATATTGTCCAAATGAAGATTTTTATACATGCTACCGACCATAATCGTTATCATGGTTTGACATACGATGTTGTTTCAGTTTTCATGACTCTAGGTCAATGTTAACCATTTGACAATTGTGTGGATTCCTCAATCTAAAAAAAGTAAATAAACTGTGGATTAGATGTGGGATTTGGAATCTCAACGATCTAACAGCATACATCTAATTGAAAAGTTGACTATCTTGCAATATCTGCACGCCAATAAAATAACTGAATATATATATTCATCGATTTTAATCACCATTCGAGCTTTATTGATTAAAAAAAATCACTTATAAGCACTCTTCCAATCCAATACCCGTGTTGATAATTCTATCATTTGCTGTCCAAAATATTTGTCTTGACTTAAGATATGATTATTACTTGTTTTTTGCAATGGTTATACCCAATCGGTTTATACTTTGCTTGTGTCATGAACGTCTTCAAACAGCGGCTAACATTAAATAAAAACTTACAATTCGGCCTGACTAAAGACAGTTGCCAGGGGAGAGAATTATGCTTGGATGACTTCAACTCCAAGTTTTGCTCGTGTCTACGCATATTGGGCATCCGGCCATTTCTCAACACTTGTTACCAGTCCCAAACTGCCTCGACCGTCGTCCAACGATCAGTGTAATTTTCCCCTTCTCTGCGTCCTTCTCTTTCATTTGATTTTCCCAGTTTAGATTCTCACGTTCTATTGCTTTCGACCCACGGGGACGACTTTTGTTGGCCACATTCTCCATCAATTTCGAATTTGCCTCCTCAAATTAGAGCTTTTTGTTCTCGGTTAATCCCGAGGTTCTTCTATGTATTCAACTTAACCGGAGGCGAAAGTATTGAGTTATTTTTATGCTCATGGAAGGAAGACCTTGGTGTATACGTATATCATATTTAAATGCGCAAATATTGTGATAAGTGAATAGAAATAATACCTAAAAAGATTTGCTGGAAAATATGATTGTACAACAAAATTTACCTATATATCTACTCACAATGAAAAAGATAAGTTACCAGAATGGCTGTCTTATATCTATTGGTTATAATACTGCAACAAGTATACTTCCGTGTGGAGCTAAGACTACTCTAACCTATTTGTAGTGGTGAAGCCAACAATTGTGCGAAAATAATTTCGAGCAAATCAAGTAACTGGGAGAACTGTTCGTAAAGTCTGTCTCATTTTGGTATGCTTTTATCGTGGCTGCAACGTTTTGACTAATTCTTCTGACAGCCATTGGAAGGGATGAGCAGTATCTCAGTCTTTTATGAATACATGGCTTACTTTATCGCTCAAAAAGTGCAATTCAGATTGTAACAGCTCACGGTTACCCTGAAAAGACATTTTTGAGGTATCAGATTGTAATTGAGTAATTTGTTAACTACTATTTTCCCATGACTTCTGTACTTTTATATAGAGTAAGACAGGTTAACCCTATTGCCTACGTTGGAAAATACCCACATAATCAAAACATTTTGACGGTTTTGTAACCTGCCAAAATAGCATATGCATATGTATATGTATGTATATGTATATATATGTATATAAATGTATATATGTGTGTGTGTGTGTGTGTATGTGTGTATGTATGTATAAAGCAAAAAGCGTCTGCATTCATGAGTTTGGGGATTTCTGATAGGGTAAGGACAATAACATGAATATAATTGATGTTAAAGACATCAATCCCTATTAAAAAAATCTATCCTTTCTTTTTGGCTCCTTGCGTATTGGTATGTGTGAATGTGTGTGTCATTGTGTGATTATACATGTGCGTATACTGATTGCCATTCCTTTTCGTTTGAAATTTTGGACGGAAAAAATTACTTTAAGCAACATTGATATTATTATTGGATGAAGAGATTGTAATGCATCATTTCTGCTTTTTTTATATGTGGATTTTTGTAAATTTTAACTGAAAGTTGCGTAAACACCACTGAACATTACGATGAAGTTTTTAGAGATAAAACTGCGATCAACGTGCTCAAAGCAAAGCAAGATCAAATTACCGATTCAATAAAAAAGGAAATTAGATTAAGTGTATAATCAAATGTTAACCAGTATTTACTGAACTCAACTCACCCCGGCAAAATGTCATTCACTTGGGTCAGTCGATACAAATTGAATGAAGTTCAGTTTTATGAGTTTTTCATGAGTGCTTCATATATATATATATATATATGTATATATTCCACATCTCAGTGAAAATTTTTTTTCTGAAAAAAACCAAACTGTTTTAGTCCCTTGTTTTGACGTTGACTGGACAACTTGAGGGTATTTTGATTACTCAGATGCATTATTGACACCCCAGATTTCACTCGGAGCCCATCGAGAGAGAGACTAAACAGCTAAAAAAACTAAATATTTATGGCCAACTGCCATTTTACAGATATTTGATTTAGCAAACATCTGGCCTAGCAATATCCTTGTATCTTGATAGTTCTTTTTAGACATTGTGGCAGCAAAGATCAGGTTAATGTCCTGATTCCTAGCTAAAGAGAATGTGTATATCAATTTAGTAGTATAGGCTACTCCTTCGCCCCTCCCACTGATATTGCCAGGATTTTGAGGGCGAATCTCCAGAACAGAGAAGCTGCTCTTGCTTGAAAAATGCACTGCACAATCATTCTGCAAGCTTTTTCCAGCGATGGGAATTCAGTTACGCTAGTAAGCATCAAGCATAATTACTTTGGATACCAGTTACACATGTTATAACTTTGTTTTCATACAAAGCATTTGTAGAATTTTTTCATAATAATAGATTCTAAAATACATAAACATAGTGAATAAAGGTATTTTCCGAGTATAATGTATTCTCCTCCTCTTCCCCAACCGATCAACAGAAAAAACAATTATGTAGCGACCATTTACATGACTGTACAACGAACTGGATTGTGTCTGCTGCTTACGGTCTCAACATTAAAGTACACAGGTGGATGCTTGTGCAATCCAATGAAACTTGACCTCCTAACATGAAAAACAGTTTATAAGAAATGTTGAATTCATAGTGTATTCGGTCGGATATATTAAGATGCATTTATAATTCATTACCCTTGGAGGAGATTAACTTACAATTGTTGCCGTATATATTTGGCTGTGAGAGCTGCTATTGGAAGCAGCCAAAATGCAGCCATTCCCCCTTCAGAAATACGTTATGTTTTTGCAGTATATAATTACACTTAGAAGAGCATCTCCCGGAAAAGTCATATTCTTTTCAATTATTGATGTAATATAATAATTCTTCTCAGTTAATAACCTGTCCTTATGCTAATATCATTTATCACTCTGCTGTTTCAATTACGTTAGAAATAGCCTTTCTGATTGTTAATATAATCAATGCTTCTATGATTTATGGTATGACATTTTATATCATATTTATATTTATTCAGTAATGCAAATGCTTGCAAATGCAACCAAGCAGCTTATGATGTGGATTAAGGAATGTATGGGTTGGATTAAGTCCATCCAATAAAGCTTTGTGGTGTCATGGTATTGTTCTGGTATTGGACCCCATTATATTGGTGGCTGCAGAGTCTTTTGAGTGTATTCAAGATTTTGGGACATGGATCTTTCACGTTGTGGCTATCTTATTCTTAACTGACGCACTTTTCTGAATGTTTTTTCCGTGTCCATACGTGACCCTGTACCACCTCAAATTTCAGTCAATTACTACGACGCACACAAACACTCACACATACATACACACACATACACACACACACACAATTCATATATATATATATATATATATATATATATATATATATATATATATATATATATATATATATATATATATCACTACATGGCATATTTAAGTCCAACTGAAAGTGATAATATACGTATTTTTTGTGTATATTCGGTGTATTAGTCCGCTATATTTCAGATGATATTTGAAAAAAAATTTTTAAATTTCATATCATATTTTTGGACATTTTGACAGGATATGAACAGTTTTCGATAAATAATAACATAATATCTGCATTATTTCGCTGTCTTTTTCTTAAGGATCCATCATGTGATGAGACTAGTAGAAATAACTAAGTGTTTGGGATTTTGAGATACAAAGATAGAACAGAACAAAGTAGGTGCAACGAGCCAAGAATATCGTTCTGTAATCAGTGACCCAGGACTTTTTTGTCCATCATCTACTTGCTGACGGTGTGGATTTCCCGTCACACTGTTCAAGTAGCAATGGTAGCTCAGCGAATTATGATTCATGGGACACGTTTAGTTGCAATCCATCTTCTGTATTACAAGATTTCGCGGGTTCAGAACACACAGTAAATCATCAGAAGTGCACAGAGGAACATAGAAAAAGCAATATTAGGAATGATTCAGTTAAAAAATCAACATGTATCTAACAGTGAATGATGGTTGGATGTACCATGCAAGCAATTAACCAACAGGGAAAAAAAATAAACAGGGTTCATAGCAGGGAAAATGCAAAAAAAAGTCCAATGGATTGGTGTCCGTGGGATACTAAACATCTCATGGAAAAAGACATAAGATTGAGCTACGAGATAGAAAAGAATCTACTGGCAGATTTTAATCCAATACAATCTCATGATGGAACGAAATTGGAAAGATGCACTCCTTACAGCTAATGATGCTGATGTTTTTTTTTGGTTTTTGTTTTGTTTTTTTTTTGTTTTTTTTGCAGTGGTTGCGAGCAAAAATTTGGTTTCTAGAAGCAGCTTCTGTATGCAGCAGTACCTCATTATTTCTTCTCTTCGGGCCCCTCTGCATGGGTTATTGCTACGTAGACCTTCTACCACAAATTGTTGTCTTTTGCAGAATCAAATCAGCTCATCCTGGTTCACCTTCCATTAAAGCTTTAATCAACAAATTGGCTCCCGTGGAGATAGAAAAGAGCCTGTATCTTATTTTAGTACAAAAATGCTGACACCTCAATGCATTTTCTTTACGTATGGGTGATGGAGAATTCATTTGATATCCATTATTAAGTAAGCATCATAACTTTCAAAGTAGATATAGTAATTTTACCCGAGAAACTTGAACAATACCCCTTGCTTTGTAGCTCAAGAAGACATTTATTCTCTTTTGGTGTATTGTACAGTTTCTAATCAAGATATTGAATGATATTGAATGGTCAGTAAGTCAACCTAACTGGTACGCTTGTTGGCAAACAGTGTTTGTGTTTGCCTTTGTTCGCAACTTTTTCCTAGTGAATAAAACTCGTTGTATTCACTCAGATAACAATCCCCATGTTTACGCTAAAAAGTTTCGCGCCTTATGTGAAGATAAGTATACTTCACGTTGCTTATATTTGACATATGCACACACGATAATTCAAAATATTTCTATAATGTCATTATTCTTTGTGTAGCTCTGTTGAATAGTATGGATATGCACAAGGTAGCATGATTTGGAGAACAAACGTTCAACCAGTCATTTAACTCTACAATGGCAAACTAAAACTACGGACATTTTGATGCAAAACATAAGCTTGATACTTTGATAAGGATAACAGAAGACTGAAATATTACTGGGATTCAAAAACTTCTGAGTAAACGCAAAACTGAAGACTACGAGGAGAGGTCGGAAACAACACGCTGGACTAATGTGACTGCTGCATGCTGAACCATTCTTATAGGAATACTTATCACATGCAATGGAAAATCGAGTTGAAGTCATGAAACAATTGTTTTCTATTTGCTGAGCAATGTCAACTTAGATAAAAATTAAAAACATGAGCCAGTGCAAATCCTATAAAAAAGAGTCAAGGAAAAAAACCCTCCTTCTAATTCAAAACCTCGAGGATGGCACCATTTCCTATGCTCGATGCAGCCAGGGATCTAACATTATCAACTTGAATGCGCTCCACGACGACCGTAAGTTCAAATGTAATATAGTTACCATTTTCCCTTGATTAACCCTGATACTGTTATTGGTTGGGCAAACCACAGCGTGCCTCCTTTCAGGCGCCAAAGGTTGTGTTGCAGCAACCATTTCACTGAGTGGGTGTCCGCTATGGTGGACGGCCAAGCGCTTGATAAAGTCGATTTACTGGAGAGCAGTTAATTACCCAGGAGTCCAGGAAATGTGTTCAGTGATGTGTTCCCCGATTAAATATTCGTTTACATTTATATGTATTGTGTGGCCGGTCATGTAAGGTTTGGGAAATGGACAATGGGTCAAATGGAACTGAAGTATGCAGAAAAAAAGTTAGATAAGCAGAAAGATCAATTGCTATTTCATTGTTGAACCATAGGTGGATTCACCGAGAAGGAAAGAAAAAACAGAAAGATCGAAGAGAGAAAATGCCAATGAAATAGAAAGTCAGGTAGACAAAATCTGTATGGTAATTTGTGGTAAGAAGTTGGAAGAATTGAAGAGTATCGAAATCTAAAGAGTATTTATAAAGATGCAGTGAGAGAGATTTGTTTATAATTTATCATTTCTTTGATGTATAACATATTACTCCCAATTTATTTAGATAAACAATATTTTTTGTGTTTGGATTCATAAGAGTTTTTTTTATTACAATTAAAGATGCAAAAGACATTGAAAAAGTAACTGATGAAATCATAAACTAGAAAAATGAAAAAAGGGATGGTAAATGATTCAAAAATAATGATAGGAAAATTAATTGAGGTTCTTCATTTTTACCCTTGTTATGGAAATTTTCGGAATGAGGATTATAATTAACTGTAATTAATCAATGAATCAATTTATATCTTGCTTTATGACTTTCAGTTCTTAATTACTTGTGCAGCCTTCAATTTCCTTTCTATTTCCTTCATTTTGCCCCTTGTCCCCCTCCCTCGACTCTTCCAAATAAACTGGGTTCGTCTCTGTTTCATATTCTTCTGCTTCCTTCACGCAATATTTCAAATAACTCTTTTTAACACTGGAACTTCCTAATTCTCTCTCCTCGCAACAAATCAGATTCTACAATTCTTTCAGGTTTTTTCGTTGCCCCTAAATCTCTTTTCCTATAGATATTTCACCAACGTTACAGTAGCTTTATTGATAATTTGCCGTACACCCAGTATCTTCTGATTTCACTGCATCTCCAACACCGTCCGTTCTTACAAATCCCTTCTAATGATTATCCTTTTGATCACGCTACTCTGTCAACTACTCTTTTTCATTTTGCTTATCCGTCATAACTTTTAACGATATTTTCTCTTATATTGCCACATCCCCCTCACATTCTCTGCCCTTCCCCCTTTTTTTTTGTTTCTGCGTCAAATCGAGATATACCTTTCAATTTATTATGTAGTTGAGTTTCTAAAAAAATAAAATCTGTTCTCCGTTCCCCAGTATACATCAATACAATTATTTCTGACAACAAGATCAAGATCTCCACCTCGCTCTTTCTTGGCTCACAACAGCTGCATTGTATATGGCAAACAATTTGAACCCTGACTTATTCGTTCCTTCATCAATGCCACAAAAAAAATTACTAATTACAAGAAAAAGCCGGAGTGATCTTATCGAATCCTTGAGCGATGATCATGCATTTCAAATTTGTTTAGTCTGGATGCAGACATTTTGTGCATATTTGAGACAAAGGGGAAAAAGCATTTTGTGTACAATTGATAGTGATTGATCATTATAATAATGTCCATTAAAAGTATGGAAGTGAGAATTCTAATGATGCAATTTAACAAAAGAAAAAATAGAAAGAAGAAACTAAGAACCGCCTTACCTGAGATGGACACAGACTTTCTTTTTTGGTCAGGAAGAAATTTTTCACAAAAAGAAATCAAACGTTTTTACTCCTCGTTAAAAAGTATTGGCGGTTTGCTCCAAATTGTTTCTTTTTGAATCACCGAACTATTCCCTTCCTTCATTGTTTGTTGTCAATCTTTCAACCAAATCGGCATTTATCTTTGAGATGACTTAGCTTCAATCACATAATGCCGACTTCTAGCAGAGGGATACTCTCCTTCATTTTAATATTCATATTTCAATCTATTGACCCAGTAATTACGTCCTTCCCTCTCCTCTCCTTTCTTTTCTCCGTTTCAGGGAGCGCCATTTTTTATCTACTATTTGGATTCATCCAATCAATAAATGATATGATCATCTTCCTCTTTCTTATTCCAACTTCTGTGATTTGTTTGTTTTCTTGTTTTCTTTTATCCACTCACATAGGTCTCCATCCCATTTATATCCTCCCAAGATTTCTTAGATTAACTAGCACCCCTTCATCTTGATGATGTGAACAAACTGTCACTGTCATAAGGATATCTAACCCAGACAGAATTCATCTTTCAGAAATGAGCTTACCTCAAGATCAATATATGTCTGCAGAGAGACTATCAAGGCATTTTGAGATTATTAGAAGCATGTGCGAGTACCTGATCAATAACACACACACGCACACACTCACATAAGCATGTACACACACACACATATGATGTGTATGGTAGCCTCTTTAACGTAATCTTGCTTTTGCCATTATGTCATATATATATATATATATATATATATTGAAAATAACGGTTGATGGAGAGAAGGGAAAGAAAAAATGAGAGACGAATTCAAAAAGACAGTAAACAAAGAGAGAATTTGAACAAAAAACAAAGGAAGCGAGACTACTGATCAGGGCAGTGGAAACATGCACAGACTGTAAAGAGTGGGTTGGCTTGATATGGACTTATTGAGTGTGACTAACAAAACTTTTCTTCAAACAATTTCAAAAAAATACCAAAACAAACATCTCCTTGAGGAATAAAAGTTTGAATACATAAAAAACACAAATTGAACACAAGAGTTTTGGCCTATTGCAGCTAATCACATCGCCGTGTTAAGGCGATGTTAAGGAAATAATAACCAAGATGACAATGATAATGCAGATGCGATCAGGTATGGTGGCAATCAAGTATTAGAGAATGGCGGGAAATTGATCAATTATCAGGTGGAGAATATATTCATGACGGCGTTTGTTGACTGGCCATATCTCGTTTGTCTGCTCCATGTTTTGGAATCTCAGGAATACATATGTCCACGTGGATATATCATAATGAAATACAATTGACATTGATTTATTTAACTACAATGTTTAAGTTATAGAAGTATACATTGACCGAAACTAAAGTAGCCTATCAAACACTCACAGCAAAGTAACTGAAAAAATCAAAATTAAATCATGTTTTACAAACTCTAAAAATCAGGGACGGACATTCACACGTCCATGATTACTGTTTTAGTCGTGTATTATGGTCCATCAAATGGAACAAATTGTTGCATTAATCAGAAATGCATTATATAAAGGAGAATGCAATATATATATATATATATATATAGATAGATAGATAGATAGATAAAGAGAGAGAGAGAGAGAGAGAGACAAACAGACAGACGGACAAAGACAGAGACAGCGACTGAGACAGAGAGAAGGCGGAGAGAGAAACATAGGGAGAGAGAATGAGAGAGACAAAAAGAAAGAGGAAGGTAAAGAGATAGATGGAAATGGAAATTGGAGATGGTGTGATAAACAAGTAATTGTTACATCACATTTTTTTATTATTGTTTTGTTGGTGAAATTCGATTGTAAAAAAAAGTGTTAGCAGTGATTCCACCTAGATTGATATGCTGTTTACATTTTGTTGCTAAAGAGGAGAATGTGTTCATTTTTCTGAGTTGTGTTGTTTTGTAGGATCAGAAATATTCGTATCTGTGTAATTGAAGGTGGCGTTTGGTTTGAAATTTGATGGATCTATGAGAAGCAGATCAAGGGATGTACGTACCTTGACTCATGCGGTACTTGGCTTGCCTTAGATTAAAGAGGGAGTGAAAATGGTCAACCTTCGGGAAAAGATGAATTTTGTTATTTTTATTCCGAGAAATCGATACATAAAGTGACAAAATATTCACAATTGGATTATATACCCATTTCAAAATGATACAATCGCCTGTAGTAAAAACAACAAGTGCAGGCATGAACATCGATTGTGAGAAATGGTAAACCGACGATATTCAGGAACTTCATGTTTTCTGTCAGGCTTTTTTAACTGAATGGTTTGGTATGGTGCAACGTTGAAGCAACTTCCTCATCAATCATAGATTTGATTCTAGCTACAGCCAAAATTATCTCTGATAGATAAAACTTTTTTGCTGTCGGGTAACTCATTATCTGCATAGCAACAGAAAGTCATTTCAAATAAAAATCCGTATCAATCTATCCATCTATCTATCTATCTATCTATCTATCTATTTATATATATATATATATATATATATATATATATATATATATATATATATATATATATATATATGTATATATATATATATATATATATATATATATATATATATATATATATATATGAAATCAATAATTGTGTCATGTACAGATAGCTGTTTCATTTCAATCCAACTGTTCTGTGTGTGTATAGACTATATGATATCCCTTCCACTACTGCGAAGTAAGATCAAAACTATTGCTTCAGGTTCAGAGGGTGACACTTATCGGTCAAACAGGCGGTCAATAGGACCGAATTGATCGTTGCATCTATACACGAACAATATCCCATCCACCAGAGTACTCCATTCCAGAATCGGAATAGCATTATTAGTGTAGCTTTTAGTAGACGAGTTGCTGTATCAACGGATGCCTAACTCTAAAGTAGGAAACGTTAATTATAATGATAATTAATAGTTGTGTCATCGAGAAACAACTGTTTCGCTGTTTTACAGCTCTTTGGTGTGGCTATAGACTATCCAATATCCCTTCTAGCACTGCAAGGTAGGATCGAAACTCTCGCTACAGATGCAAACACTGACATTTCAGATACATAACGGTAAGCTTAGTTACTTGTTAGCTTAGTTGCTTGTATTTGTCTTATGATGGGCCAAACTGTTGAATGCCAAAGGTTTGAATTTAGTCAATAAAGGTTAGGTTATTCAGAAAAGAGAAAACTGGCGCTGCTGTTCAAGGTGACTCGGGGTTACCTACCACGGGCCAATTAAAAGGCAAAAGTATCATTTTCTGTCAAAACAGGAAAAAGCAAATTTTGTTATAGGCCATGCCATCAACTGGAAACACCTCAATAGTAGGCATATATGTATCAAGCGTCAACAATCATATTTATCAATGAAAGAAAAATAGTTACACCGACCAGAAAGTAGACTATTGATTTTTCTCGATGTGGCGAATGATGTGTTATTGACTGTTACAACAACACTTCAATCTTCTCATTTTCTCTCCATTTTTATCTTACATTTTCAGTCATCTTTCCTTCAAGTTCTCTCCTTTTTTCAACCTTTTTTAATCGCTCAATTGCTTTCTGCCCTTTCTTTGAATTCATTCAACTTCTTGGTCTGGTATCTGCTATTTGTTTTCAATGTCTTTTTTTTCCATCGTTTCTATTGTCAATCTTTCAAATTTCAAATGGTTGCTTTTGTGTCAAAGACGTCTTTAGTGCAGAATAACATTTCTATTCAAAAGCAATACGATGGCTGAACAAAAATACGCAATAAAGGGGAAAAAGCAGACGAAAAGTATTTGTTTTGTTATATACACAGAAAAAATATTCTCGAGTTTGTATTCATGTTATACGTATAGATACCTATTCAACCAAGTTCTCTCATAAGCACGTTACTTTTATATATATATATATATATATATATATATATATATATATATATATATATATATATGTATATATATATATATATATATATGTACATATATATATATATATATTTATATATATATATATATGATTGTGTGTGTGTGTGTATGTGTGAGTATATATATATATATATATGTATGTGTGTGTGTGCGTGTGTGTGTGTGCATGTGTGTGAGTGTTTGAAAGGTACAAATACAGAGAAAGAGGAAACTAAAATGATTACAAGAGTAAAGTGTTAAGAAAAAGGTCCGGTATTTAGTGATGGAAAAAGATTAGAGAACATAGAAAAAAGGTCATAGAAAGAGCAAATATATTTATATTTGTGTTTGTGAATTCTTGTGTACATAAACGCAAAACTCGCCTACTTATAGAAACTCATATTTACGAGTATATGTCTGTGATTTTGTATTACTTTGTGTCAGAAATGTTTGTGTTTTTTGTTATAAGACTTTTCAATTCTGTGATGTAGCATATATAACTTCATTTCTAGTCGTATACATCTTGAGAATTCAATGTGCAAAGATCTCTTATACTTTATTGCTGTCACGAAGATCATTCACAAACGGACTGATTTCGATATTTTGACTTCTGGATAAAGGGAAAAAACGTATATGAATGGTTTACGTATAGGTGTGAGTCATTTATTTTCATCAATATGATTCATATGGTAGATATATAATGTTAAAAAATTGCATCACTGATGAGTTAAATTATAGCAAATTATGCTTAGGCTACTGCAGTAAATAGCTGCAGACATACATAAAAGAGCAATTGTTGTCAAGTAAATTTAGCCGTCCATTCACCGTTCAGATTCGCATTTCACGTTTTTTTTTTCTCAAAAACAGTGTATATTTTTATTCTTTCCCGAATATCAGTAGGTTCAATCGATTGACTAAGATCTAAAACCTGGCGCCGAGTTGTCTGGTTTCTGCTTAGATTCCCCATATATGAGTCATACTATACTTTCCGAGAGCAATGATATTTTCTCTCAAAATGAATTCTAGAATGAAGAGTTTGAATTTATTCTTTCCGTTCAAAAATGATCCCTAATCTCAATTTCATATTTTTCTTTCATTCATAGTTCACAAAAGACGGAGTTTCGAAAAAATCCTACGGCACTTGATTGAACACTTGCTGTATAACGATATATCTACGATTGCATTTGCAATGAGATGAAATATATAGAAATGATCAGTCATGCTGTCTGTGTCAACGCAGATTTTATGTGTCCCGTTATTTGTCAGGGAAAAAGAATGGTTGTTGAGAGGAATGGAACATGCCTGATAGTTGGATCATGCAATGGTCGAACATCTTAATGTCATTATGTGGAATGTAACAGTCTATTCACCGGCTTGGCTGTGGAGACAGAAATCTAATCTCTAGCTTATATGCACATACAAAAGATGATAATAATAATAATCATTATAATCATGATTTGCAATCTCACATCAATTAGGCCAGTGCTAAGAGCTGGGGTCGGAGATCTTATATTTGTAACACTTTCTCAGTATCTGTGCAGTTCTAAGTAATGTTGTGGTCTGCATAGTCTGAATCCATGGTTTAACCCCAAATTTCTCCTATCTTGCCTTCAGTGTCTTTGGTACGGTTCTGAGTGTTGCTATTATTACTGACACTAACCTGACTTCCATAGTCCACTCCTTTTTCAGTTCTTCTGTAAAGTCCTAAGTTTTTTCTCTCTCTTTCCAATTTACTGTGTGGTTTGCAAATAGTGCCACTTGTATTATTTGGTTATCTGTCTTCGATCATTAGGTCCGATTTTCTCGCTTTGGTTAAATGGTTTGTTCGGATTATATAGTCCCAATGTAAATTGTGGTTTCCATTTTCCAGGACTGTCTCATGTTAGCGTTGGTACCACTTTTTCGTATAGTTAAAGCCCATTTGTTTGCTCAATTTCCAGTGTATCACTATTGCTACTTCATTATCCCCCTGTACATACTCGTTCTGGGTCAGTAGACTACATTCACTTGTTATGTGGTTCACAGTCTCATCTCTTTCCTCAAGCAGGTGGCATATGCTGTTTCACTTTCCGTCGAATTTCGTTTCGATATGATTTGTTCTGATATATTTGTTTTTGGCTTCAATGGTGAGCATTTCTGTTTCTCTGTTAAAGTTTCCTTTTACTTGCAATGTCCATGATTTCTTGACATTGTTGAAAAGCGTTTCAAGTTCTTTGAAATAATTTAAATATCGTCAATGTACAATCGTTCCTTGATTTTTCCCTTTGCAATTGAGAATTGTTATCCTTTGCTGTTTTTCAAAATTCTGTTGAGTGGTATCATAGTTAAAATAAATAGTAACAGATAGTGTCCCTAGAAAAATCCCCTTTTTTATACTAATTTCTGCTAACTTTTCCCCTGTGGCTATCAAGTCTACTTCCCAGTTGACTAAGAATCTCACCAATGGCTCACTGATCTGATTTGAAGCATATTAGAGAAAACAAATCGTGTCAGAAATATCATAAAATCCATGTAAAATTTCAATTATCAATGGGTTACTCATGCTGCAAGACTGTCGAACATCATAACTAATAGTGTGGATCCCTACAGATCATATATGATACTGTGGCCTGCAGAAAATAAAATTATGCTGCAAAATACGTAAGTACTGACTCAACAACACTCTCGATAGAGAGTCATGTCGGATCAGGTAGCTGATGATAGTAACGAATCCTGTTTGAATTGCCTGCACACTAACCAAATGTTCTTGTCAGTTCACATTGCAAAGCAAATATATACTTTCATCATCTTGCTACAACATTTTTCATTCTGTCCAAAAACAGGCTGTTAAAGGTTTAATGAGCATTTAATGTCTGTATTTTTTCAGTTTATACTTAGAATTTGTACAGAAATATCTTAACTCAAGTATGTACAACTTCAAAACTGAAAAAAGTATCATGATTGATTTCCCAGCCTTTAAAACAATTTTTTTTTTAAATCAGATCCTAGAATTATCAATAAGCTTTTTTTTCCACTAAGTAGTGAGAATTAATATAATCTATATATTGTTAGACAACAATCTGGTATGGTAAAGTCAAACATCTCGAGAGAAACAAAACCAACGAAAACAATTCAGATCAATTTTTGAACGGTAATCAGATGAATCTTTGTAAGTATGGGCGTAACCGGTTAGATACCCTGGTGGAAGCAGCAGATGTTTTGCATAAGTGCACACGAGGACAGCTTTCTGACCAGGTTGATATCTTTCTTATCTTTTCCCTTGTAAATAGCACACACTATCCATCCTGAATGAAGATATATATAAAACTATCTGAAAACATGTAAATATGTAAGAATATTTGTTACCATGTTTGGTTCACCAACTGTACAAGTTCCCACATTAGTTGTACAATTATAGGCAGGGGAAGATTTGAGGAAAAATATTCAAATGAGAAATAAAATGGCATCTTGAGATATGTTACATTATGTATATATCAACACAGGATAAATGAGCCCATATCTATTCAACGATATATATATATGTATGTATATATATATATATATATATATATATATATATATATATATATGTATATATATATATATATATATATATATATATATATATATATATATATATATGACATAACGTATCTATTAAAATCAAAAACGCGAAGTGTGTTTCATCGACACAGCTGTGATGTAATGTAATTATATTTTTTTCTCAATCCCCGGAACGGTCACAATTGAAAAAGCTGATGACAAAAACGAGAAGAATCACATTTGGTACTAAAAAGAAGTATATGCAGAACCAGAAAAAAACTCCTGAAGAATATAACATTAACAGATTTTGTGGAAGACGGGATACGAAAATTTTGTACCAAAGTCACCAGGTTAACCCCAGGAAAAGAAAGACTAGTCGCCCACTTATAGTATTACTAAATACACTTTTATCAGTGTATAACTGAAAAATTATATTATATTATTATTATTATTTGGAATCTCACACCAGTTGCCTGGTGGTAACCGCTGGAGTCTGAGTGACAGCAAGTCTCCTCAAGTCTCCAGCCCTCTTACCCCAGTACTCATAGGTTGCAGTAATTCTACGTTTTACAGTTTCACATCGGTTGCCAAGTGGTTTTCGCTGAAGGCTGAGTGACAATAAGTCTCCTCAGGTCTTCAGCTAACGTCTCCTCTCTCTTTCGCATATCTTGACAGAGCTACAATTCGTTGCAGTACTTATATCTCTAGCACCTTCCTCAGTATCCGTGCAGTTCCCAGTAGTGCTGTGGTCTCTACGGTCTCTATCCTCCCCCTAATCCTGATCTCCTCCAGTCTCTCCCTCAGCATTTTGGGGACAGTTCCTAGTGCGCCCACTATGACCGGTACTACCCTGGTTTTCATGTTCCACATTTTCCTTAACAATTTTGGTGTAGGTGAGTAAGTCTGCCGTGTAACGTGGTGAATTTTTTGAACCAATACCCATGGATCCCGTCGGGCCCCGGTACTTTCCAGTTGGCTACTTTCCTAATAGTATGATTCAATGTGGTTTCATTCAGTACTATTGGTTCTCCCCTGTCTATATCTTCTAGTTCTTTTCTCATGTCTCCCAACCATTGCAGTGTTACGTTGTGTCTTTTTGGGTGCCCCCATATGCTATTCCAATAGTTCTTGGCCTCTGTGGTTAGGAAACATGAGAAAAGAACTAGAAGGTATAGACAAGGAGGAACCAATAGTACTGAATGAAAACACATTGAAAAATACTCTTAGGAAAGTAGCCAACTGGAAAGCACCGGGGCCCGACGGGATCCATGGGTATTGGTTCAAAAAATTCACCACGTTACACGGCAGACTCACTCACCTACTCCAAAATTGTCTAAATGAAGGCAAAGCACCAGAATGGATGATTAAAGGCAGAACCACCCTCATCCAAAAAGACCCGGGAAAGGGGAATATAGCAAGAAACTATAGACCAATCACGTGCCTACCACTTATGTGGAAAATCCTGACCGGGCAAATAGCAGAGTGAATATACATGTCAATGGATAGAAGGGGACTACTACCAGAAGAACAAAAAGGGTGTAGGATAGGAACCAAAGGGGCAAACGATTTACTCTACATAGACCAGATGATCTTAAAAGAAGTAAGGAAAAGGAGAAAGAATATCGCAATGGGATGGATAGATTACAAAAAGGCATACGATATGATTCCACATAGCTGGATACTCGAATGCCTTAGAATGTTTAAAATTAGCGAACCGGTGGTTAAATTCATTGGTAATTCGATGGAAGACTGGAAAGTAGATTTGACAGCCGCAGGGGACAAACTAGCCGAGGTAGGGATAAAAAGGGGAATCTTCCAAGGAGACTCGTTGTCCCCACTATCATTTGTTCTAACAATGATACCACTTAACAGAATCCTGAAAAACAGCAAAGGATACCACTTCTCTAAAACAAAAGGAAAGGTCAACCACTTAATTTACAAGGACAATATTAAATTGTTTGCAAAAAAACAGGGGAGAGCTTGAAACTCTGTTCAACGAAGTAAGGGAATATAGTGAGGACATAGGAATGGAGTTTGGGATAGAAAAATATGCAATCATGGTGATGCACAAAGGAAGGCTTTCAATGACTGAGGGAATTGAACTTCCGGTCAACAACAAGATTAGGGCATTGACTGCACAAGACCGATACAAGTACCTGGGTGTCCTTGAATGTGACACGATAAAACAGGAAGAGACGAAGGAGAAAATTAAGAGAGAATACCTCAGAAGGATAAGGAAAATATTAGAAACCAAATTAAATAGCAGAAATCTAATAAAAGGAATGAACACCTGGGCTGTGTCAGTAGTTAGGTATACAGGACCATTCCTAGGATGGACAAAGGAAGAGCTCCAATCAATGGATAGGCGAACAAGGAAACTTATGACAATGCATAAAGCATTACACCCTAGGGATGATACAGATGGACTATACGTTAAGAGAAAAGAAGGTGGTAGGGGGCTCATCAGCATAGAAGATTGTGTCCAGAGAGCTAAAGTAGTCCTAGATAGATATGTGCAAACAAATAGTGAAGAAATCATAAAGAGAGCGAGGGATAGTGCAACAAACAATAAAGTAGAAAACAATGGAACAGTACAGCAAACTAGAAAAGAAAAGTGGGGAGGGAAAAAATTGTACGGCGAGTTTAAAAGACAGATAAAAGATATAGCAGACGAGAAATCATGGACGTGGTTACGAAAGGGAAACCTTAAGAGAGAAACAGAATCGCTAATCATGGCAGCCCAAAACAAAAGCATAAGAACAAACTACATAAAAGCAAAAATCGACAGAACACAGACAAACAGCAAATGCCGCATGTGCGGTGAAAGAGATGAGACAGTAAACCACATAACTAGTGAATGTAGTCAGCTCGCCCAGAAGGAGTATAAGCATAGACACGATAGAGTGGCAACGATGATACACTGGGAACTAAGTAAACAAATGGGATTCAACCATGGGGAGAAGTGGTATCAGCACAAGCCAGAGGCAGTTTTGGAGAATGACAACCACAAACTACTGTGGGACTTTGACATCCAAACTGACCACCTCATCCAGGCAAGAATACTGGACTTGGTAATGTAAACAAGAACAGAAAGACCTGCCAAATAGCAGAAATGGCTGTACCTGCAGACCATAGAGTTAAGAGGAAGGAGAGTGAAAAACGGGAAAAATACCAGGACCTAGCGAGGGAACTGAATATGTGAAACATGAAAGCCAGGGTAGTGCCAGTCATAGTGGGTGCACTGGGAACAGTCCCAAAGACACTGAGGTCGAGACTTGAGGAGAGCAGGATGAGGGGGAGGATTGAGACTGTACAGACCACAGCACTGCTAAGAACTGCGCAGTACCGAGGAGAGTGCTAGAGATATAAAGACTGCATCGTTAATTGTTACAGGTGGACCAACAGAAGAAGGGAAATAAAAGTGGGAATGCAAACCACAGCACTGGAATGATAGGTGAAAGAGAGAAGAGACGTTGGCTGAAGACCTGGGGAGACTTATTGTCACTCAGACTTCAGAATGACCACTGGGCAACCGGTGAGAAACTGTAAACTGCAGTATTACTGCCACCTATGAGTACCAGGAGAGAAGGGCTCGAGACTTGAGGAGACTTGCTGTCACTCAAACTCCAGCAGTAACCATCGGGAAACTGGTGTGAGATTGCAAATGATGATAATAATAATAATAATAATAATAATAATAATAATAATAATAATAATAATAATAATAATAATAATAATAATATGCATCGTTGAGTGTTGTATATTGTAGCTCGGTAGGTTAAGCAGTGCACCAAGCATGAAATGATTGACTTTTACAGTTTTGTACTACAAAATATAAAAATATGCACAGAAAATTTTAAAATAGAAAAATAAAAAACAATAAAAATAGAAGTAAATATTCTACCTTGGAACGATGAAGAAGTGAACAAGTTGATGTAATCATTTCTATCCGATCAATGTATTTTTACGACTTCTTAATTTAAGTTCGATGAAGACAAACCACCGATCATGAAGTGAAAGATATTTATGACTGAGTCTGTTGACGTAGCTCAGTTTTATAAGGTAATAAATTTTGGGGAAAAAATTTTGAATTATGGGAGAGTAAGACTGCATCATGTTGTTACTGAAGGTACTATTTTGAAAACTATCGCTGTTATTCTTTACGAAGTCAAAATGACTGATGAATAGTGATATGAAGAGCGATGGAAGTAAATACTTTTATCATTTCTTGTAGGACTAAATTGTTTTACTATATCTCAAGAAAATAAGAGCTCTCTAGAAATATTTTTAAAAATCCATGAAACTTCTTACTAAAATAAATTCAAACACTATCGTAGTTTGTCTCATAGTTGTTATCAATATTGGATATGCTGATATAAGATCAGCTAGGGGACAAAAATAATTGGCACCTTATACAAAGCTAATGAAGCGGATGCAATTCCTGTATTGTTTTTTTTTTAATTCTAAAAATGGATTTTTAGTGAGAACCAGAAATTTTACGGATTAGGATATGAAAGTTTATTTTGGTGTATTCATGACTTGGTGTTCTTTGTACAGCTCAAAGGAAACAACACAGAGTAATTATAGTTGCATCAGATTTAGACTAAAGTAAAGTTTCTCTAATATTTCTAGACCTGTAAATGTCTTTCAGACCTATAAACAAGCTTACAAAATCTTTGAACAGCGAAAACTCGTAAGGATTCAAAACGGCAGGAAAATTTAGTGATGCTCATAAAGAAGTTTGATTTTCTTTGTGATGATAAAAAGCCATGTAAAAAGCAAACGAATAAAATGGGAATGAAAAGGAAAAAAATCATGGCAAAAGTGACGTTTCGGCAGTGGTAGATGTGATAAAACATTAAATTAACAGGATAAAAACCAATTGAATCTACTGCATTCACTGCTAAACTCCAGCAGACTTTTTAATTACATCTGATTTTCCATGTAAGATCATTTGAATGTTTGAATGGGACAGTTTTGTGTTAGTCGTACGGGAACATGATAAGAAAGTCTATATATGTGTGAACATACACATGCACATGTGGGCACACCTAGACACACTCACACACACACACACACACACACACACACACACACACACTCATATATATATATATGTGTGTATAAATATATATGCAATCAATATCTACGATTCATCGATATGTTTTATTTTTGGAAGATTTTTTGTCCGTGTGCATGCGTCTGTGAAGAGAAGAAGAAAAAAATGTCTAGAAGAAAGGTCATATAGAACATCCCCATTGTGATTGACGTAGTTTTTTCTGGCTTTTTAAATCCAAAATCTCATTCAAATTTTCATTCAAACAACAAAATCGCAAATGCCATTCCAGTGAGCTGTCTCAATCCAAATGATGTGCAAAATTGGATTTCCTTCCCGTCATGTTACTCAATGATCGACTCAACAAATTGTAATGTGTCTTAATGCTTGGATTATAGTTTAGGGGACTGATAAAATTGTGTATTTTAGACTAAGATAATTGGTGCTGTGTGAAATCCCTGGTATTGCCTGCAATTTTTTGGGGGGGGATGGGGGGTTGCAAACATACGCTGAAAATGTGTGCTGCATCTATTTCTTACTCTACAACGCTCGGTGCCAGTCAAATTAAGCTAAATAATAATTCTGATAATCTTTAACAACGGAGAGTACAAAGCTGCTACTGCTACTGCCGATGGTGATGATGATGTTGACACCACTGTTCGTTTTTTTTTCTTATACCATGTTAAAGGCTAATGCAACCAAATGTTAAAGATTTTGCAAAGCAATCTTTCAGGTTCAACTTCTTATAAATTAAATTTACTTAATGAAGTAAGTCTCTTCTCTTTTTTATCCAATTTATGTCGACCATCTATCAGTCATAATGTCAGGGTCGTACATTACTGGAACTGGAACCCAACTATTTGGATTCAAATAACAAGTTTAGGCAATGCTCAATCGATGATTGTCTGGTCTCGTCGAGCTCTGCTCATAAGTGAAATATCGTTCTTGGAGATATCAATTATTTATTCTTGTTGCATCTGCAGAGTATTCATGTTTTAGTAAATGTATTGGCGTAAGTATAAAATATAAAGAGCAGGATAATCGAACAAATGTTTGCTAGAAAATACGGTCAGTATTTTTGCTAGGTCTAATCTATCATACATCCAAATCGTCTATCATTTTTTTTACGTACTGAGATATCCCCCGTTTGTGTTTTATGTTCCAATGTGCACACAAGCGTGTGTATGAACAATTCTCTCCCGTATTCTCTGTATAATATTGCTATGTTTAGAATGGCTGCATCTATTTCAGCCTGACCATTCATAAAAGTCCTGCTTACTTTGACCTAGATATAAACGAGCATTCATCTAAAACTTTCATCTCTTGCATTCTGAATAGATTTTTGTAACAGAATTGGATGTGATGGAGTCTTTTACTGCGTTTCCACTTTTTTTAAATTCCAAATTATTTGATTTTTTTCAAGACTTTTAGTATATTACTCGATGATGTATTCTGTAATTACTTGATCCTATCACTTAAATATAATAAATTAAGATGTTTCAACAGGTAGGAGATAGACATTCACATGTTTGTATTTTTTGCGTCTATATGCATAGATGTCAACTTTACTATGAATGAGTTAGATCAACCGGGAGTTGATAGCAGATCGATAAATCTCAGTTAAGCTGGGGGGTCACGAATTCAGGCCTTTCCGTTCTGACCAAGGAGAGCAGAGTAATTTATTTGGGCAAGGATAAAAGGTTTTTTCAAATTGGGCAGTCTAAAACGACTTTTTAATTGAGATAGGCGTCATTTCCCTCGGCCACGTTTCTAAGAAATCTGTCAAAATAAATTGAATTAGAGACAGGCTTTCAACTGTTTTGATTAAGTTATTTCTAATGGAGTCATTAAAAAGATAGAGAGAATAAAAAACAGATTGGAAACGCGCCTACCACTTGACATTAAATCACATTTGTTGGGGTTTCTAAAATCTTCATTGAATGATCGTGTCCCTTGAAAACTCACAATTGGAGCATCATCAAAAAACGGGTGCAGTTTTAGCCAATCCAACTCTTCTCTTCAAGATTCTATCCCTCTGTCTCTGTATCTCTATCTGTCTGTCTGTCTGTCTCTCTCTCTGTCCCTCTCATATTTGCATTTTGGGAATAGGGTACTAGAATCATAGCAGACTGAGAAACATTCGACTCAAAAACTTCTCAAACTGAACAAAACCACTCAAAAGAATCAAACAAAATGCAAAAGAAGATACAAGAGAGCAATCAACGTGATATTTCTCGGAAAAGTTTGGAGTGTCAAAGCTATCAACAAAACGCATGATATAAGACGGAGACAAATTAAGTGTGTGCTCTCGAGAGAAATGGACGCCTAACCTTAAAAGGAACCAAATTGTCAAGCATGCCCAAGAATTCTTCCGTATGCTCTACCCCTCCAAACAGGGGGCAAAATGCAATAAACGGGAATTGCAAGACGTCAGCAGTCAGTTCAATTACATCCCAGGAAAAAACAAAAAAACAAAAAACATCCCTAGGCCAGATATTATCACCAACGTTTAAAATTTTTGGTAAAAGTCATCATTAGGGAAATTGCATTTTATCTTATTTATGCCCAAAACATGGTAAATCCCAAGAATATGGGAACAGTTTATGCTAATATGAAAATGAAACTCGGAAGGCCTCGACAACTAGAGGCCAATAAGTCTACTAATCTGAATTTACAATTTTTTCAACAAAGTTATCACCAACCAAATCACTAAAACACTAGATGATAAACAAGTAATGGAACAAACAGGCTGTAGAATAAGGTACTCAACCACAGGCCATTTTTATTCGAAAAATAAACTACAAAAAGTGATAGAACATTGGATGTCACATGCAGCAACATTTATAGACTTCAAAAAGTCCTTCGACTATGTAAGAAATTCTAAGGGTGTTGATGCTGTCTCTGTATGTGGAGTAAACACCGTATATGACGGAGTACTGGCACATATAGAGCAACTCGGGAGCTCCTTTATCAGGCTAAGACTCAAAGCCTTTTCAGCTCCTGAAGAATGCAAGAAAAAGAGGTACTTGGTTACCCAAATTCTTTGCTGCTTCTCTCGAGATAATCAGCACAAAACTTAGACTAGGAAAATAGAGTAATCAGAATTGTGAAGTAACTTAAGATTTTCAGATAACATTGTCCTTTGGGCAGGAGATACGTTCAGGACTTCCTACTAAATCTAGACCCCTTCGAAAAAAGAAAACAAGAAAGTTGGCTTTCAAATGGACTTCATCCAAATGAAGGCAATGCACAACTAATACGTCGGAAATAATTGCACTGCGTCTACCAGAGGAATAAATTCTCCATAAATTATGCAAAAGTAGAAAAAAAATCAAGCAAAGAATCACTCCGAGATGGTGAGCCTCCGGTAGAGCAAGATCAATATTCAAGAATCTCATGTCCCTAAAATTATACAATCAATGCAACATCCTGAGAGTCACCTATGGAGGTTGAACATTATCTTTATCTGATATATATGTATATATATATATATATATATATATATATATATATATATATATATATATATATATATATATATATACACACACATATATATATATATATATATATATATATATATATATATATATATATATATATATATATATATATATATATTCGAACTTTATCAAGAGACTGTCCTGCAAACTGGGAAGCATGTAATGAGCACATTAAAGAATCATGCTCAAAATCACGTGAAAATACCACAAACAGTATTTTATATGTGGAAAAAAGAAACAAAACAAGAGCCTGCAGTATCATAGGAACCATTAAAAAACTCGAATTGCAATTGGCTAGTCATGCTGCAAGAATGGTCTACAACTGATGAACAACATTACTCATAACATGCATCCCAAGTGATTGAGTGAGGTGCTGAGGCTGGCAGAATATTAGCTGTCAAGACCAACTAGGCAGTTTCATAAAATATTTGCTCTGCGGAGCCCACACTAGAAAAATGTGGTGAATCCTGGGAGGGTTTTTTGTCCAACGATGGACAATGGAACCGATAATGATGATGAAAAAAAACAAACATCAATCATATCAAAAAGTTGTGCTCACATTACTATCATATCCTTACTACATGTATAAACATATATACATTCGATTCAGTAGATTTATACATGCTTATATATTCATAGATTGAATATCTGCGTTTCAATGAACATAACGATGTAAATATGATTTATTTTGAAATCTGAATATCAATGAAGACATGTAATATATACTCCTAGTGGGCCCCTGCTATGTATTGGTTCAAATTTGATTTTGATTTATGTTTGTATGTCTTTATGTGGGGTTTCTTATATATATATATATATATGTGTGTGTGTTTGTGTGTGTGTGTGTGTGTGTGTGTGTGTGTGTGTGTATTGGCATTGAATAAAAATAATAAAATGAAGCTATAAAGTAGCCGAAAAAGATACTGATTCAATTGTGTGCAAAAAAGAAAATAGTGGAAGAGAGAGAAAGATACTCATTGTATGAGTAAGAAGAAAGATAAAAAGAGTTAAAGAGAATGAGAGTTGCAGTGAATAGTCAAAAGATATAAGGAAGATAGACAGGATAAAAGGATTGAAGGACTCAGAAAATGGCACAATGTGTTGTAAAGATCGATGTATATCTGGCTAGTTGGCCAGACGACAAATGCACACTTGCTGATAATGGCCTGTGGACGGAGTGTAAAATGTTTCTTTGTTGTTCATGCATGAAAGAGGCGTAGTTATTCCCAACTGATGGACCTGACAATGTTGCTGCTGTCCAGCAACGCATCAACTGATACAGTCCCTACAATAGTGATGTGATGAAAATACAAGAAGAAGAAAAAAAAAGAAGAAGAAGAAAAAGAAGAAGATAATAAAATAAAATAAAAGTTAATCCGAAAATTACCTATCGATTTTTTTCTAGGGCTGAGTAACTTTCAAAAATGTATAAAGAAAAAATGTTATTTTCACGTAGGAGAAATACAATTTTTTTCTTTTCCATTGATTAAACGTCTTTTTCCCCAAATAATTGAATTAGAAGCAATGAAATGGTATGAATTGGTTGAGTTATGGCGTTCAAAATCATCATGGTTGAGGGCAAAACATTTCAGTATTTATTTGGTCGATTTTGACCGATTCTTGGGGCTTATTTGAACAAAATAATAGACTACACAGATTATTGTGAGTATTTGGGGGGATTCAGACATTTGTGACTTCAAGAAATCCTCCTCTCATCGTTTGTGATTGAATATAATGAACTCTGAAAATTCAAACATATTAGAATTCGGAAAATGATTATACACTTTTTGTTGCTATTATTTGATCACTATGAAAGTCAACAGAAAATACGGGTTTGAAAAATCAATGAGAACAAAGGTGAAATAGCATTAGATCAAAAATAAATAAAAGGAGAGGCAGATGAAAAGGATGGAGATATTAGAGTGACACATAAAATTAAATCTTGGTGCAGGTTTGTAGAACGTCTGCAAAGGAAGCAGAGATGATAAAGGAAATGTTGACAAAAAAAAAGAGTCAAAACAACTATTGAATGAAATCTCAAAAAGATAATAGAATGGAAAATAATGTAACTAGTTTTTGTTTTGCTAGGGTTAAGGACCTATGCTTTATTTAAATCTAATAGGTAAACAAAACCGAATTTATTTCCCATGCCATAATATCCGAATACCTATTTATTCAATTCAATGTCTTCTATTAGTAGTTAATATAAATTGAAATTGTAAACCTCAGTAAAATGATTCGACTTCAGTTGGATTTCAAAAGATTTTGTAAACGTCAGTGTCACTATTTTTCGTTCATCCATTCATTTGGTTTTGCTCGGGTCTTTTTAAGACACATATTGTTGTTTTATACAAAAACAGTCGAAACCTAATGGTTTGAGTTTGACAAGAAGTGTGAGAGGAATAAAAGACAGGGGAGCAAAAAGAGGGGGAAAAAGAGGGAAAGGACAGGATAACGTAAAAAGAGACAGAGAGAGATAAAGATGGAACACCAAAACGAGGAGAGTAAAAAATCTATTGAAGAGGAAGAAAGTTGTCAATATTCACAATGACACCAGAAACGTCAGTAAATGAGGAATTAAATGGAATAATATGTTCTACCAAGTGGATTCAATCAATTTTGTACTCGTTTTCATGGCTTTTGTGCATATTTCTTCCTCAAGAAGGTATAATGATCTCCAAACCGTTGATTCTGTATCTGAACGCTACAATTTTCATTCCCTTTTCCTACATACACGTTGAAGTCACCAATAATGATGTTAAAGGACTTTTTGTTAACTTATCATTTGGTTAACTAGGATATGGGCGCTCAAACCCCAAAAATGTTCAGTTTGAATCCCTTTGAGAGCTGTAAACTAGCACTTATTACGCTGATGAAGCTTGGTATCCTAAATTAATAATAATATTGAGAAAGACGGGTCCAGTTTCCTTGAGTATTTAGGTTTTTAAGTGTGTGCGACATCACAATCATTTCAAGGGGATTTTGTGCAATCAACAACTAACAAAAGAAAACAAACACACATAAAATGAATAATACCGGATTGCTTAGAAATATTGAAATGGATTTAAAAAATACTCAATATACAATGTCATGATTGAACTGTCGAAAACAAATCCTTCAATAAGGCTAAAATATCAACTACAGGCATCTAAGGGTAATGCTATGATAGTAAACAGGCGGATTCAACAAGGAAGCTCTTACTTGAAATTAATGCCGCTCCAAAGAAACATTTTTACTCTGGCTGAATATATATATATATATATATATATATACGATTGGATCGAAACCTCCGTTCCAGACGAAGGAGTTGACATTTACCCTGCCCTACGCAAAATGGACGGTCAGTAGGGTTGAATTTAAGCAATACTTTAATTTACACAAAATTCCCTATCCACCAGGTTGCTCCATTCCAAAATTCGATGATCATTGCTACATACCTTATAATGAACGAGTTACTTTACTTAACGGGAGCTCAACCCCGAATAGGGGAGTGTTATTTAATATAGTGATTAAATGATTGAGTTATGAACAAACAGCTGTTTTGTTTTTATTACAACACCTCAGTGTGGCTATAGACTATCCATCATCCCACCCAGTACCACGAGGTAGGATTGAAACTTCTACTTGAGACCATTATATATATATATATATATATATATATATATATATATATATATATATATATATATATATATATATATATATATATATATATATATATATATATATATATATAGCACAGCACTTCTGACTCCCACAATGTATGTTACCCTATTTCAATCAGCTCAGACCTTCATTTAAAAATTTCAGCGGATGAGACAAGATAGCCTTCACTGTATGGTTTTGTCTTTTTCCTGTTATATTAATTAAATTACCGAGTAAACGTATTAGATATTTGAAATATCTCTCTCTTTTTACTCTCTTTTCTGTCCCCTGTCTATCTATCTATCTTTCTCTCTCTTTCACTCTCTCTTTCTAGATATATATGTATACATATATACATATACTCATATATATATATATATATATATATATATATATATATATATATATATATATATATATACTTTTTGATTTTCACCATTAGACACGATATAGATTTACAAAAATCATAAAAGCGTCAGAGATGAAATCATTTTCATTCTAGAAGTAATATGATTTTATTATAGACCCTATTCTTTCTATTCTATTTTGTACTGAAATCTTCCATGTGGGGTATAAAACAGGAAACAAGAAATAGGAAAACAAAGTCAAGTATAGTATTTAACTTTGAATTTTCAACGATGAAAGGAATAACAGAACACATATCCTCACGGATAGATATTCCAAATATTCCTACCATTATCACTCCTCGAAAATGAACTTAAAAATTGAAATCGTTCCTCATGTTTGCTACTGTCCGATCTAATTGTCCCTAATTTGGGTGGATTAACTTGGGCATATTCAAATCTCAGTGATTTATGCCCCAGTCCACTAAAGATAAATAATCATCGACCTCATTAGCTCGAGAACAATATCAGTTATCAAACAAGTGAGTTGCTGATAGTTAGGACTCAGATCCCCAGGGAAATTAATATCGATCCCACAGGTGTCGCTAATTTCGAAGAAAATGCTGGCATATCTCTCAGCAGTTTGATCAAACCACCTACCAGAGATTTCATTTCTACTTTGCCTTGGGTAATTTGGCGTAACAGCGCATTGACTCTTGGGCACATCATTAGCCAGTTTCGAAATCATCCAGATTAGCAGTTGAGTTCTGCTAGGAGGATATAAATCTTTATGTCCGATTTTGTGTATGACTAAAAGTGTTAGTAGTTGAGACAGTATATAGTTTGAAAGAAGAGACTACGTTCAATAAATGAAAAATTATCTGATGTTAAAAAAAGCGGTCCTGACGAAGAAAATATACAAGTAAACATTGTTTACAACCATAAACAAAAGTTGTGAATGCCAATATTGACAGCAAGCCGTACGGTGACTTTTCGTGTCATAATTGTTAGCAAACTTGCCTTGCAGATCGTTGTTGAAGAGTTTAGGCACCTTTGAGTTATCTGGATCCATAGCTTTGTGCCAGATGTCTACGATATTTAGTGAAAAACTATAGCAAACAAATTACTGAAGTGCAATGTTTTACACAGAGAGTGAGAACATACAAGGTTTGATCAAAAGCACTTATTCTATGTGTCAAAACAAGAAAGATATTATGACAAGGTAATTCGTTTAACGCTGACATTTGCCAAAGTTGTTTGAAATCTAGTCAATTTACTATGTCAACGAGTACGATGCACAGAACAAAAGAAATCAACGTAAATCTGAACGCTAAATCTGGGGGGTGCGTGTGTATGTAAGAGAGATAGATAGGATGCGTATGTCTGGACGGGAGAATATTCAAGAGAGATGATGGAATGAATATAAAGGTTTTGCTTCGTGTAAGTATGATGGAGAAAAGTAAGTGAAGTATCTGAAGTAGTTGCTGTATTATTTCATTCGTATTTAGAGTAGTTGAATCACATTTAAATCTATTTCCCAGCGATAATCCTCTGTGAAAATTAGATTGCTGTAAAATGACCGTTCGAAATGGTATTATGTTGTACTGCATCAAACTGCTTCTGTTGAATTGGAGCATATCATTTGGTGAAAGGTCCTTAACACAGTTGGTGAGCCAGTGTAAAGATTGAATAAACAAAAAACATGGGTTGTTGTGAGTTGTTTTGACTGAAATATTTTAAACTCGAGAAAAATCAATTCAACTTCTGGCCAGAGTCTTCCATAGATTTGGAGATATCTTGAAAATGTGATTATATAAATTTAAAGCTCTTATTATTAATGAAAAATCATTTTTGAAATGTAACCCCTTATTGCTTCATGAACGTGTGTATTTTTTAAAAACTCAGTTGGATTTTTTTTAATAAAGAAACAAATAAGTTTAGCAACACTGACTCATTATTCTAACTCAAACCGGGCTGTCATTCACAGTACTGAATAAGAGAAAAAAAGGTGAAAGTAAAATGTTGTCAAAATCATTGAAACACTGACTCACAGTAATAAGTAATAAAAGGGAACATTTCTTCAATTGCATAGCTAGTTCTCAAAAGCAAAGAAACATAAATTGACTTGACTGTCGTAATAGCTGTCAACGCATAGGAAACAATAGCTGGGAAGAAACAAAAAGGTACATATGACTGTTTTGTCATATTTTTCCCTTTCTCTTCCTCTTTATTAAGACTTATATAAAAATACACGTAAACAAATATTGTTCGGTGATCTGAGATTATGTGTATGTTTTGTTTTGTTTTTTTTTAAATGGGGTTCAAATGGAATAGAAACAGACGAATATTATTGTTTATAGAAGTGATATTGACGTGAGTTGTTAGTCCATATGAACAAGAAATAAAAAAACTGCGAAAAAGTAAGCAAATCATTTGTTTTAATCATGTATGATGTTATTAAACGTTCATTTTGATAAAAATCAGTCTATCTGAACACCTCATTCAGAATGATTGCAACAAACCACCATTCCAGTATATCCTTCGCTCAATGAATGTTTAATGACCTTGATCTAATTGATCAAAAAGCAGTGTCGTCCGTATTTAGAAGATTTTGATAATTTTTTTAAAAAAGTAGATCAGCGCCTTTCCTTGTGTACATCCACACATTTATCTCCCAGAAGTTCTTGCCCAATCCTAATCATTTTTCTTTTACACAATATCCGAGATAATGAGTAAGAAATGATGAAACGTTTTGTCTTGATATAAAAATTATTCATCATGATGTGGCATTATAGCTTACTTTGCTCATGTCAGGAGAGAGCAGTTTTTTTGAATGAGCAAAATATAGGTAGAAAACGAGATAATATCACCAAAACAAGAAGAAGTTCCCTTCTGGTAATGTTTCCTGATATTCAGAAATATAATTTTTAAATTATGAGTTTCCAACCATGTCAGATAGAAGTCCAAAAGTAAAGTTTCGATTCCAGTAACGTGCTCAATCGGATGGTATGAAGGGAATTCTATTTGGAACACTCAGAAACTTAATCAATTGCTTGCACACACACACACACACATACATACATACATACATACATACATACATACATATATATATACACATATATATATATATATATATATATATATATATATATATATATATATATATATATATATATATATATATATATATACGTGTGTGTATTTGTATATGTGTGAGATAGATACATGCATAACAGATGCATTTGATGGCACTCCCTGCTTAATTTCATGGGAACTGATTTCAGTATACTAGATGAATGTATAGCATTGTAATCATACGCAGCAATCATTCTTTCCGATATCGTATAGAAAGTTGCTGATTCAACTTGCACACTTTCTGACTCCCTGGCGCCATGCCTATCCGAAACCTTGAAGCTAAACAACGGAACGGTCGTAGTCTATATAGCATTGATCAATATCAACAACTTTCTATTACATCTCGTGAGATGCAACTAAGGTTTCCTAATTTGTTTATTCAATTGTGGTAGGAAATCAAATTATATCGTTGATGCACTGGAAATATGTAACAAAAACAATATGTACTTATATAACGGTCGATATATCATTGAAAATACATTTGTAAGATTGAATTTTGGGATTGATAATTACTTCAAAGAAACTTGAATATATGCATACAAGTAATTATACAGTTTTTTGATCTGAGCTAGAGGTTTTTGTAGAAATAAACGTTAGGCAAACAATCTTTCTTCTTATGCTTTTCGCTGAATAGGGACCTAATAGAGATGAGCCGTATTCATTTATCCTTTGAAAATTGTATCCCAGGTGTTTACTTTTTAATTTTCAGTATATGCATCAGCTCATTAATGTTTACTTGAAAAGAAATCGACAGCTAACATAGGAATCTGAACAAGAATCAAATCCTGAACTTTGCATTTAAAACATAATTATTCCCTTAACATGCTATCTGAAAAAGAGTAAATTTTATGCTAAAAAGTGATTTTATACTTAAAAAGATAATTTGGAAACAACTCAGAAAATACAAGAACGATGTGAGTCCATAACATGAATCTATATTACTCTCCAAATATTGATCTGAGATTATCTGTATGAATTCCTGAGATTAGGCATTATCATCAAAATGTTCCGATTGATTCAACCTGGTGTACCAATCTTAATAGACACTATCACACAATTTTAGTTACTGTAGCCTCTGGCCTCTTTATATATATATATATATATATATATATATATATATATATATATATATATATATATATATATATATATATATATATATATATATTTATATATATATTTATATATATATATATATATATATATATATATATATATATATATATTTATATATATATTTATATATATATATATATATATATATATATATATGTGTGTGTGTCTGTGTGTGTATGTGTCTGTATGTGTGTGTGTATGTATATGTGTGTGTGTATGTATATGTGTGCATGTGTGTGTATGTGTCTTTGTGTCTTTGTGTGTATGTAAGTATTTCTCTTTGCAGGTCCCCAAGATATTACAACCTGCAGATAGTACAAACGCATTCATACATTTATATCTTTTTATATCAGTCGAGATAATGAAATGTCCCTACAATCACATGAATCATTATAAATTTTAATGCAATCATTTCTCACCTGCATTGCAAGGATATATGGTGTATCTTCTTCAAATAACAGATTAGTCTCGAGAATGATTACTTGATTAATGTATGTTTCCTATGATCGTAACATATCACAAAACAAAACCAACATACAAGTGCATAAGAAGGGGAACATCCTAGTGTAATATAAATTATCCCCAAGCAAACCATCTCTCCTTGATTGAAAATCAAACTTGAAAATATCTGCCTCCTTTTTCTGCAGCCTTGAATCGCTGTTCATAAACATTATCTCACGGCTTCCATCAAGTTTTTTTTTTATGCAGACCCTGTGTTTGTATAACATGAATATTTCTCAAGTGGCTCCGATAACAGAAATGCATTATCACTTCTCCAAACCATTCTATTCCTTAAGAATTTTGTCTCTGGTTGATAAATCACCCACTTGATGCAATTTGAAAAAAAATAGTGGACGCAGAAATTTTAACAACAGAGCTATCAAATAGATGAATCAAAAATCACAAAATTGGGGCCCTGGGAAAAAGAATTTTAAGTTCATAATAACTAATGAATAGTCAGTGAGGTCCAAAATCTGTTGTTAGATCGATGGTAGTTGTAATTTGATAAATCTAAAATATAAGGAGACTGATCATTCATGAAATTGAATTGGTTTTCTTTTGCATCATTGTTATGAATGATTTAACATACGCAAGTATGACTCTTTAAAAATATCAATCTATTCGTGTTAAATTGAAAGCTTCCAAAAAGCTGTTAATCAATTGACTAACAATTTACTGTCACTATTTTGATCTGTTCAATAACTGGATGGTTGCTTTATATATCTATCCATCTACCTATATTACAGCTTGGTAGCGATTTCTAACGCAAGTTTTAAAAAACAATGTACACATTCTATAATCTGATTTCTTTTGGGAACCATCATATATAATTTGTAAATGTAAAGAGTATGAATTAATAAATGATTATGGAGGATAGTACAGTAGGTCAGAGGAATTGGCACAATACAGATTGTTCAAACGAAATGGCTTCGATAATACAATCATATTGTATCAACATTGACGAAAATAAAATACATACTAATATATGTAAAGCACTCCAAGACATTGCAGTTGATATCGATCACCCATTTCGATGAGAAAATCATACTCTATCGTCGTGAACAAAGGAGATGACTTGCACAGATAACAGGTGTTTCTGAGCAGGAAAAAAAAACTCAAAGAGAGAAAAGATTGTGAATATTCTGTAGAAAATGAGCAATAATGCCTTGCTAATATTGACGTATATTGTAGCACCGTGAATAAAAACAAAAATTAAGAAAAAAAGCTTCATTCGAGTGATTTAGGACTTTGAGTAAGAATTAAGGCTAAAAAGCCACTGCAGCAAAGATTACAATAAAAATGCTGTGTGAGGTACCAAAAATTAAAATTGTCTCGGTGTGATAATTGCACTGACAAGTCACCCATGTTTCGGGGACAGTTTGATGGATTGTGGTGTTACTACCATCGTCATGTAGATGATAAAATTCCTAGTTGTAGTGATTTCAATACTGATGGTTGCCATATTCAGAGAAAAAGGCAGATATTTTTCGGACAAAAGAAGCAACAGCACTCAAGATTAAGAAACATATGACTACCGATCAATTAATGAGGCATCAATGGGAATCCGACGATTGAATAACATTGTAAAATGAAGATGAATTCAACATTGACGTCTGTTGGAAGTTGTATAACATTTCTGGCTCCAGGATTATATCAAAGCAGACGGTTTAATCCACTCATTTCTATTAATAAAATCTGTGAATGTGATCAGACAATCAAAGTACTACATCTTTGTGCAGCTATGTGTCAAGTAAACAGGCACTGTTAGTTTTCCTGAGTATTTCGGTCGGGTTGTTTTAGTCATCATTCATTCCAGTGTAAACTGAGGTGCAGTTTTGAGTGGTTTTATTTGCAAAACGGCTTCATTGGAATGAGGAAGATGAGATTGCTGGAGAGAGAATTGAAATTGAAAGTTGAAATCATAATTCTAGGACTTTTTTCCATTATATATCTTTTTTATATCTTTCATATTTGCAAAAGCTCTTTGCCATGTGTAGGGACACTAAAGTGATATTGTTCGTGTGTCATCATTATTCCTGTATAATTTCACTGAACAAGTTTTAAGTTAGGTTTAATCACTGATTTCTTGTAATTTAACTACCTGTCTGGTTTATTGTCAGGGTCAACACCCATCGGTACTAAATATGATTTCTATAATTCTATATAGTTCACGCTTTGAAAAGTATATATTTTATGTATCATTGATCTATTTATTAGGATTGAAAAGGCCTGTACATATATGAAACATACATTTTGTAAATATTTAGGACTTATTACTTTTGCACAGCTGCAAAGACAGCTGGTTTTTGTTTACTTATTTGTGATTTCTGATCAAGTTGTGGAAATGTTCATTTTATAGATCTAATAATAATTAAGGATGAAACAAACATATGTCACATATTTGTAACTTAAATTTTGGCAAGATCTATAATCAAGACGAGTTCGTTAGATAACCTCCTGCATTCAGTTATGATCGTTCTTGTCAAAGAAGTAAACAACTTCAACTCCAGGATTATACAAACATGTCTTACAAAAATTGAGAAAAAGGGAACACAAAAACTGATTGTGCCCAATTGATCCTTTTTTGGAAGGATACATTGATTTTTGAGTGGATTGAAACAAAGCTCACTATTTACAGTTAATTTCTATTTATTTCCACTCGAACATTTCAGTAACTCAAAAAAATGGATATATGTTCAATGATTCCTTTTAAGACAATTGTCTAGGAGAGGGCTCTAAAATCTATGAACCTTTCTGGCATAACTTGAAATTTTTTACATTTTTTCTTAACGTTTGGTTTTGAAAAATCATTACAAGATAACATTGTAACACTAGCATTTCCTTTCAATGATGATAAATACTGCACAATTTCGAGCCATCATCTAGATTGTTGCTGACATCTAATGGCCTGAAAAGTGACCATTCCTATTCAAAAGTTGCATTACGTACCCACCAAACGAAAAATATAACAATTGTCAGAAGATTGGTGAAAGAATTGTGCTGGTAAGGTATTTGTGAAGATTCACATAGTTCAACATAACAGTATAGCTGAGAAGTAGTTTATACATAATTATTTCCAAAGAAACCAAGAATATAATTGCAATTTCCGATAACATTCTTCAGCAGAAATAATTAGAAATACACTAATAAGTCTTTCTTTTGCTAAAATTTTCTTCTATATCATATTGGGCTATTTTTCATACTTGAACTTGATTCTTATTTGTTGCTTCATTTCCTAATTTTATTATTTTCACATACATTATTTCTGGTATGTAATTGATTTCCATGGGAAAAAATAGAGACAAGGAAATAAAATAGACAATGAGGTCTTGAATAGCATTTTTGATATAATTTTTTCTGGAAAAATCTTCTCATCCATATATTTTGGAAAAAAATGCTGTGTTTAAGATAGTTACATACTCCACTCCTTTGAGCCAGTGTTATAGCCTACGTAAATCGTAGGATTTTATACGATTATCTTCAAGAGAGGTGGGTCTCTATTTACACTGGCACAACACTGAGAACAGACGATTGTGACTAAAAATTAGTGACGTGGTTCAATTAGTACTTTTCTAGAAATTTACTGTTTGAACCCGATATAGACACCTATCAATCATGTTTTGAAATGTATACGAATCGAATATTTCAAGATAATGCTGATAACTACAGGTGAGCAAACTTTAAGCAAGGCCAAGCTGAATAAACCAACTTTATGTCTGCGCACTCACTGTATGTTCCAAATTCATACATTGTAGTAAGAAAAATCTCAAGTGTTTTTCACATACTTTATCTGTAGGAAAACACAAAGAGTAACATTGATTAAGGATTATTCCAACTGCATCTGTGACTTGCGTTTGTGTCTAGTATGCGATAATAATTTTCATGCAGGAGAATGATCTCTTAAAAAAAAGTTTTATTGATTCAAATTAATTGTTCAACAAAAACCAATATTCAAAGATTTTTTTCCTTTCATGAAAATGAATATATCCACAACGTATGGTACTTTGTATCTTCGGTATGCTGTGAGCTACAGATGATCAGAGATACAAGAATATTTCTGTTCCTGTAAAAAAAAATACAGTGAAGGCACTTTGGTTCTATGTAGCAAAGTATGGTCCCAATTCTAAATTATAGAGTTTCACATTTCACACATTTGACTTTACAAATAGCAAACAAATAAATGAAAAAGGAGAATAAACGAAAGAAAATAAAGATTTGATTGGACACAATGAGCAGCAGAGAATAGTATCTTATCCAAATCATGAATTTTCTTTCTACAATTTGGATCACCTTCCATATATTGTACCAGAATCGTTTTGACTGCCAATTGCTTTTTTACGGACACCAAAACAGTTTTATGCTTTCAAGTATTTGTTACTATTGTATTCTACTGATGAATGTACTGCGTAAGTATGCATGAATACAAGTCTGCCATCCTAGGACTTTTCGTGAACGTCTTTATATAATACCTCAGTTCATGATTTGTCTCCAAATTGCAGTCCAGTTATTACATATCCATCTAGACGTCACTAAGTGTTTTCTCCTTTATGAACTGAAAAGCAGGAAAGACGTGATAATGGCGTATATTTCCCTTTTGGGGGGGTTAGAGTTTTCAGACTTCCCTTTCGATTTTCTTTTTTTCCCTTTCTTTTCATCCTTCTCCAATGTTTTCCGTTTCCTCTTTCTTTCTCCCATTTTTTATTTCATTTACTCTACCACTATCTTCCTGTCTTCCCCACTTTATTCACATTCCCGTTAGACATTATATTTTCTCCCTATATCACGATCGTTCATCCTTTCCATTGATAAGTATATTACCATTGACCTGTTCCTTTTGTTATCAGCTCTATTCAATATACATTCTTTTCTCGAACTTCCTGTCGTGTAATTCTCTTCCTGACGTTCTCCAAACCCGATTCTACCGACAATCATATGGGATTGACGTTCAAAATCCGTTTCTCCTAGGAAGGGCATTGTTTGAATTCATGTCAACCAGCAGCCACTTCACATGCGATGAAATCCACAGCTTATTCACAGATAACTTTTGCCCTGTAATTCAACAACTTCATGTCAAAGCTCTACACACTCCTCTAAATAGTTTTCTACAAGTTTTTGATGATTATCTAATGTGTCCTTATATACTAACACTACTTCAACAGATAAATGACATGCAGCTCATATAGTTCATTACATCATGGGTGAGATTTATCAACGGAATGATTTTTAAAATTTTATCCACTCTTACTATCATATCTATGGTGATAAAACAAAATGCAAAGCAGCGGTGAGGAAAAGGATAAATGGTTTTGCTTGTAGTTTAGCTCCGGTGGTACTTCCAGTGTTCCAATCTAGTATCTGTAATGTGGATGCAGGTTTCAACACACGAAACGCAAACATTATTTTTACCTGTATATACAATCTATGGTTGTTTAACAAGTGATTTTGCTGCCGATAATTAGTCCCCCTCATTTCTTGTCTTTATGCTCATCACAGTCCATTTGATATGAATATTCCGTCTACAGATACACACACACACATATATATATATATATATATATATATATATATATATATATATATATATATATATATATATATATATATATATATATATTTCCAAGCCTTCCATTTTGCACTGCCACTGTTCAATGCACGGATTGCAGTTTTGCAATACTTGTTTGGTGGTCTTCATTAATGGTCAGTAGATCTTCTCAGGTCTTAAGTCCTTCCTTTTATCGTTCTCACCCATAACAACTGAATTGTGGTTTAAACCATCTTAACCATACGCTATTATGGATTTTAAGACACCACTAACGGCTTGGGTCGTAGATCTTATAGCTCCAGTTCTCTAATCAATATTTGTGCTATCCCCAATATTTCTATGGTCCGTATAGCCTCTATCCTTTCTTCCTACGATCTCATTTTCACTTTTTTTACGGTACATAGTATGTATACTATATCTATTTTTATTTAGACTATGATCAGCAGGAATGGTCACGTTCATCATTTCCCAGTTTTTCTGTTAATTTCTTTTATTTTTGTATCCACAGTTACCAGGTTTGATCTATTCACTTTGCCTGGTTGGTCAGTTTGGGGGTCAAAATGCTACAGTAATTTATGGCTTTTATTTCCTAAGGCTGAAACCGGCTTGTGCTTATTCCATTCGTCCACATGGTTGGATCCTACCCATTTGCTCATTCCCCTGTGTCTCTATGTCAGATCTGTTTTGTACTTTTTGTAGACTAGCTGACCACATCTACTGTTCATGTGGTATGCAGTTTCATCCATCTCTGACTCTAGTTGCCACTTTTTGTAGCCTGATTGGTATAACAGGCTTTGGATAATTTAGGATACAATTCAATAGTATAGGTTTTATCTTGGTTCACGCAGTTTATGTTAAACTGAAAAAAAACTTTTAAAAATCTGGCAATATCTATGAATTTTCTTAGCTGTTAGTAAAAGAAGATCTGACACACCCACTGAGAGCTCTCACAAAGTTTTTTTTAAAAACGCTACCGAAGACATATAAGCTGTCATAGTACTTGTATGTATGCAAAAGAGAAATAGGAATGATGTTGTGTTTTAGATATGTTAATACCAGCAGATTTCCAAATGAAACATTTTTTAGCCAGCATGATATTAACAATCAGCAGCAAATCAAACTGCACATAACCGGATTCTCTTTTCCGTTTTGTCAATTCCGTGAATCATGCTTCCCCCATTGCTGTTTGACGCGTTAATCCCTTCAAATCCGGCATCTGCCACTTAACAAGTCATGGATATTTTCATTCAACTTCCAAATGCCTCGAAGACAAATTGTGAGTTTCATGTGCCAAATGAAAGGATAGTTCTGATCCACACATGTGCATACAGCATCCTCTTTTCTAGACCTTTCAATGCAAGTTACTTCTTTGCCATTAGCTGAAACGTCTGCTTCTTTCGATACTTTTTCTAAAGCTCCTTTTGCTTTAATTGCTTCCTATGCTTCTTCAATATGAACACGTTTGACTTTATCCTCCCTTCCCTGATTGAATTTTTATTATTTTTTTCGGTTGTAGTTTCCAACTCAAGTGTAAAATGATTTTCTCTCTGCACACTTTTCGATTGCTTTTTTATTTGACATTCTGTGATCTTTTGTTACCTAAGAATACAACTTATGGCATGTTTTGCAATTTTGGCACACACAAATACACACACGTACACACACACACACACACACACACACTCATATATATATATATATATATATATATATATATATATATATATATATATATATATATATATATATATATATATACTATTGAACAGACATTACCAATGTTTCATAGCCAATAATTGTATTTCCAGCTGCTGCGGATCTAAATTTGATTAAATGCTTTGCAACTTTTGCATATAACAATGCGTTCGTTTATTCAGTCTTTTTGATCGCTATTGAGATGTTAGGAGGAAAGAAAAACATTTATTTTCTTCATTAAACACTTTGATATTATTTGAAAAGTAGAAAACATCATTTTTCTTACATCCAGAACAAAAAAAAGTGTCTTGAGACATGTTATGTTAATTGAACAGTATGTGATTCTTCTTGAAAATTGTTCCAATCACATGTGTCTTCGAAATACATCTGAATATTTTTCTTGATAAACTGCGCAGATATTAAGCATTCATCTTGAGCAGGGGGCATAGACCTAACATTTTCATTCAAGAATAAAAGTACTGATACTATCGCCATTAGAAGAAGTGTTGTTCCATTTGTTGGATTTCTCCATAGATCTTATTAACCATACAAAATAGCCTTCCAGTTCTTTGTTGTTGCAATTTCTCCCTTTTTTTCTGCGTTCCTGTATACTTGTGTTGCGTCAACTTCAGATTAGGAAATACAGTATGTTATCATTATTATCTATTCTGCTTTTGTAATTAAGTAGTATCAATATCTGATGATATAACAGCAAGATTTTCCCTTGTATCAAGAACAGCATCTTGAATAATTTCTTCCATCAACGGAACCAACAAAGCTGTCAGAGTTATCAAGCATATATTCATTCAAAGGCAGTGGCCATGAGGATTCACATCAGTGATTCAATAATTATGGCATGTCCCTCATGTTTGCGACTCACAATTAGCGGTACAATAAACTACAGGTATTATGTCATAGGTCAGTATATCTTTCAGTTGTGTTTCTCTTGTAACCATAACTAATTACTAACCAGTGCTTAGTGTGTATCAAAGTGAAAAAATAGTCATAACGTCAAAATACAATATGAGGAATCAACGCTTTCCTGCAAACTTAAATACAGCATCAAAATTGCAGCTTTTATATGATATTTAACTGCAAATATCGATACCGATGAAGAACACACAACTATTTCCCCATTTAACTAGTCCCCAACACCTGTTGCTGTTTTCATATATCCTGGAACAGCAAATATCAATCCTGATGAAAAATAAGCAACTATTTCCCCGATTGAACAGACCCCCTTAAACCAGTGCCACCTTTTATAAGACCTCAAACTGCAAATATCAAAGTCACTGAAGAATAAGCAACTATATCCCTCAATCGAACAGGCCCCCAACTGGAGTGGCAACTATTGAAAGAAAGGAAATAGTAGAAATCGGGGACAATCGAAAAATAAGGGTTTCTGTTAGTATATCAACGAGAATATTTGGAAACATGCTAGAATCATATCAGCTAATTTCATCAAGAAGGTGAAAATCGGGCAATTGGATTAAGCACATTGCCTCTACTGTGAGTTTTCACACGATTCAACGACTGTAATTTTGTGATAAATTTCATAAAACTCATCCAGTTTTAATAAAATTGATAATTACTCCTCCATTGAATCAGACTCACGTGACTGGTTTTAAAAAAGCAAGAAAAATATGCAGAATTTTTTTTTTTTTTACCACTGGTCCAGTACAACGCAATACACCCCTATACTTGAAGGAAATTACCTAAAACTTTCCATACAGTGATAGTTTGCTCCTGTGAATGTTTTGTTCTAAAAAAAAGGAGGATTCTCCAATTTGTAAACGTTCAGATTGGAGAATAGGAAATTTTCAAGTGTCAGGCAAAAAATGTTAATAAGACAAAAATGATACCCCCGCATACGTCACTAAGGCACAGATGATTGGTGTGAATATGTTGTAATCAGCTAGTTGGAAATTCAGAAAAAATACTTTTAAAAAAAATAAAGATTATTGCTCAGGATATCAAGATTGCATATCAATGGGGGGAAAACACAGAAAACTAAGTAATAAAAGAGATGCCTATTCGAACAAAACATTGGAATACTGAGAAAACTTTGGAAAAAAACTTTAGAATTTTAAACAATATTTTTACATGTTATACATGAAAAATGTTAACGTGGTATCAATTAAAGCAATTTTGATATGTGGGGAGAATATTTAGATGTTTGTACATGCCAACATGAACAATCTTTTATCGCAATGCATTAACATTTTTTTGTGAAATTAATTATCAAAGTGTTGACATGTTCCTGTTTAGTAGTTCTCAGCTTTTTGCAGTAATGTAGACACGCATGCATATGCAATAATGAGAACAGCAAGATCTTAGATAGCGTGACAAACGAGACAAGTTCAGAAGATATTGGCTCAGCAACACCTAACGATGTGATAAACAGCGGAAATGTGTATGTGATATATTGAAATCGTCGACCGTCCTGTCAAATACATATGTCATGTGATTATTATATATATATATATATATATATATATATATATATATATATATATATGTGTGTGTGTGTGTGTGTGTGTGTTTGTGTGTGTATGTGCGTGTGTGTGTATGTGTGTGTGTGTGTTTGTGTGTGTGTGTATGTATGTGCGTGATCTTTACAGCAGATGTGGAAGTATGATTATATATAAGAGAGAAATAAAATTTGACATGTAGTTTACCAAAGGAGAGGAAATGCTATGAAAACATCAGGGGGTCATAAAAGTTTTGTTCCTTGTTTTATTACTGCTGATTGCACGAGGGAAAAGTAATCATTTGCGATCGTAATATTCAACTACAGTTATAAGAATACCTTGGACAATGCGGCTTCGAACAGTACAAAACATTCTGGAAGAAGGTAATTGCAACATTTTAGAAATACACTCGTTTCATCTGTTTGTTCGTTTTTTTTTTTTGTTTCCTTTTGAATTATTTTGAATTGATTTTGGTCAGTCACTTCAATCAAAAGCGTTTTCAAATTTGTTCCCCTAACCCACCTTGTGCAACGAGGAAGTTTTGCCTTGACCACAGTTATGCAGAAATGAAGATAATGGAAGGAGAAATAGTCCTCGGAAATTGACCAACAAATCATGAAATGATATCCATTCAGCAATCAGTAACTGTACATTTACACGAGAACCCTTTCAATTGTCATTGAGTTAAATTTTTAACTCCAAAGAAAATTTTCTTGAATGTCCACGAGAGTGCATGCCATTATATTCAACGCACACAAGCATAGCCACACCAATATGACAATTATCAAATACAACGATTCCATTTCACACACACACACACAGAAATTATATATATATATATATATATATATATATATATATATATATATATATATATATATATATATATATATATATATATATATGTGTGTGTGTGTCTGTGTGTCTGTGTGTCTGTGTGTACAAACTTTCAAAAGAGCCAGGTCATCAAGAAAATTCATCCTATAAATGGGTATACGACTAATGCATCCTTCTGTTAGTCACTAATTGAGCTAAAAAGCAATGAACTTAAATTAAATATTGACCCTCAATATCATAGGCAAATGCACGAACGGTAAAATATGACATGGTGGGATAAATTTGCCAAGTCCAAGAAACTATGGCCCAATAACATACTCAATCTGACTTCCTCTCATTCTTAATCTCACAGAACACCATCTTCATTAACCCGTTGCTTAAACACAATGACTGCAGTATACATTGTCCAGATTCACTCGTTTAGATGTAATCTCAGCTTTGATAATCATCTATCAAGATGCCGATCTCAATTTGGCTCGATTACTGCATATCTACTACCATCAAAAGTGCACATAAATAGTAAGAATTTCACAACATCAGGTCTTGAAGATAGACAGAGATACAAACAGCATTGATTAAACAAAAAAAAAATTGTTGAGTAATGCTAAAATCATTTGAATCCAACAAACCCGTAACTGATACATAGGTACAAATAATGATGAATTAACCATCCAAATGTATCAAATGTAGTTATCATCTGTGGAGTTTTATGATCATACACATATGCTTACGTACAAAGTGTAGGGAGATCAATATACAAAGTGTTAATTTCACTATATGTGGCCAAGAATCATCATGATAAACCATCCGTTCGTGCCACATATCTGGAGTAATAATTTCTAAATAGATCAAGTTGACGATTGCTTTTGGCGAAATCTTTACCCGTAAACAATATATTTGGATTTTTTTATTTTGCAGCATAAATGTTTTTACAGAACTCATCAAACATCATACGTAATTCCTACCCTCAGTGGGTGCCTACACGTATTCCTTGCCGTGCTAATTTGATTGAAGTAACTATTCGAGTCTCTTGTGTAGCACATAGTTATTAACATATATAAGGACAATATAATAGTGAATATGTAGGTCATTAATAAAGAAATAGAAATTATGGTTGATGATGACCAAAATGAGCAATGATCGTGATATGTCCATAACTCACTAATAGGAAAAAAGACGAGTCAGTTTTGCCTTACTCCATTATGACATATCATCGATAAGTGAAGGAAATAATTATTTAATCACCGGCATTTTGGTATGATCATTTAACTATCCATGCAAAATTAATGGGGGCCAAAAGCTAAAATACAACCCAGGCAATCACTCCGTTTTCCTACTATTACCATGACATTTGTTGTGCAGATGAATATCATTGAGTTTCTCAGAAGGTGTTTCAACTACACGCTCATAAGAGGATAATTTATTGATAATGATAGGGACACTATACTTTATTATGCATTACATACTTTTGACTGAAAGTGAATATGCAAACTCCCCGACAGTGACCGTAGTCACGATGTGAAAAAAAAGAGTATATTTCACGATTGAATGGAAGTCAGACATAATATATAATTTATCTAGAATCAAAAACAAACCAAGGAAAGGCAAGGGAATCGCAAAAATAAATGAAAATGATGATTTAAGTCCCTCGATATTTTTTCTGTCCAATATGATGAAAATGTAGAACGCTATGACCTGAAGAGAATTGCGTAAGTTTTCTATACATATGAGATCGGATGCCAGACACACAAGTCACGAAAGGTTACTCGGTTAGCTCCCCTGGGTATCAAATATGAAATACGGAGTCTATAGAATAGAGAGGAAGAAGTAGCGAGGATCTGTATGACGTGGCGAGAGGATTTTACCAGTGGAAACAACACATGTAAGAAGAGAAAGAAAATAATAGGAGAAATGTAGAATAGATATTTAATTAGAATTTAGTAAGGATAAGTAATGGAATTACCAAACATTAGTAATTTGGGAAACAAAGAAAGAGGGAAAGAATAAAATAGATGATCGAGGTATGGACAAAAAAGTAAATTTTAAAAATTGAAAATTAATCAAACTGGGGTAAAGGGGGAGTTGGGAAAGTAAAGAAATTATATGACTATAGGAGAATGTATTGAACTAAGATAGACACCCAGGGGGAAATATTCAGTCTACAAGATGGATTAGTCTGGACCGATGTGATAAGTACAATGGAAGATTCAAAGAAAAGATAAAAAAGAAGCAGAAGTTTTACATTGCCAGCGACGATAGTGAGATCTTGGATTAATCATTGGGTTAGTTTTGGAAGAAAAATATTACATTGGCACATAGAGCGGATTGCAATCATAGCTATACTTAGGCACACATGGCTCGTTCAATATGTTTTCCCTAAAACTGACTTGCCCCTGTGACGAGTTGAACATAAAGTGTTCAAAACGCCTCTAGGTGTCAAACACCTGCCCCACTCCAAAAAGCTATGAGTTCTCGTGTATTTTCACGTTGCAAAATTTCCTGATGAAAAAAATGGAAAAAAAAAAACGGTAAACATTGAGTAGATGAACGTATTAAGGAAAAATCAGACGAATTTCGATAACATTGTTTCATCAAAGATATTCAACTCCATATCAATAACCTTTAATTCAGAGATAATCACTGAAGAAGAAATTCAGTATATATATATATATATATATATATATATATATATATATATATATATATATATATATATATATATATATATATATATATATATATATATATATATCTATATTCGTATATACGTATATACCGTTCATTCCCTCTTCAAATATGGTCATGGCAAGAATTTGGTTTAGTTTATTCAATAACACATGTAAAGTGATTCGTCTTTGCAACAATTCATCAAAAACGGAAATCATATGAAATGATATGGTTCGTTTCGATTAGGATTGTTCGTTCCATAGATACCAAACAGTTAATTCAGAATGTTCCCAGTTGACTCAGTTTTCATGATTTATGTGACAGAAACACCAACGGCACAGTAACAAATTTCTGAAGTGATCTAAACTGCTGATAAAAATCAAATATCTGATGCTAGATACCAATTGGTTCAAACAAGATGTATATGTCTTCTGTTGTAATAAGAAACGTATTCAAAACACAGACGATTGCGTAGGTGACATCGAAATTCTCAAGTAAATATTAACTTTCATATTTCCTAACACGCAGGCATACATAGAGATGTGTCTATACACGTACTGATCAATTGATAGATGAATAATCCAGTTGCCTGGAGGATCAATCCGTCTAACACTTCTGTTTACAGCTAATTACATACTCTAGGCTTTGGGTGAAAAAATATCAGCCATGAATCTGTGTTAGTGAACGCAATCACAAAATCTTGATTATAGTTTTTGACTGATACATTACCACAGAATTTGTTCAGTGCTGTAATTTGATCTATATCAGAAAGCATACAAATGTTTAGATGTATAGTTTTATTTGATACTTAATAAAGATAGTTAACTTAGCATATATTTTCAATAAATAACATGTACAATGTTTATTGTCTTCTGATTTTGAATGCTGCTATGAAGAAAGCAAATAAGTTTGCCTACACATGAACTTCAGCAAGACAAAGTTCATATGCTGCAACCACATCAGGGATAAAAAAACTCAGATCAAAATCGAGAACACAGAAGAAGAAAAAGTAGTATTTCTATTCGGACTATCCTCATCTAGGTCGTTTTTCATTCTACGTTCCGGCCGTTACACTCTATGGCCTCCATCAGGTAGGTGTGAGGAAGTAACGAACCGAACCCCTTATTTAACCAACGGGGGTATATTGACCGCACTCTCCTCTAAGTATTAGTGTCATTTATTATTGTCTCACACTGGGATTGAACCTAGAAGCATCATATTACTCGCTGTAATTTTGTCTGATTCTGTAACCACTACGCTAAGCGTCCATGTCACTGCATTTTCGCCAGTACTCTCCTCTTTTTTCTCGGTCCGTTAGGCAATATTTCAGGAGATTATATATGAATTGATATGCAAATAAAGGCACACACACACACAAACACACACAAACACACACACACACACACACACACACACACACACACACACACACACACAAACATGCACACATACAAAAACACTTTCACATATATTCATATCTATTCATCCATATATCAACCCATCATCCGTCTGTTTCCCCCTCTCTCTCTCTCTCTCTCTCTCTATATATATATATATATATATATATATATATATATATATATATATATATTATTACTTCTATAATAGGTTTCACTCTAATTTCTTTCTAATGCATGACCTTTTTTTCACTCAGAATAGTTATCGGTGTTGTTCTTTCCTTAGCTCTTGCTATTCTTCTTATCCGCAGCGTTCCATGCCTTGCATACTCGAGTCATAGTTGGTATTAAGTATTGTATACTTAACAATTTATTGGCTGTGGCAGATTGCTCTTTAATCCGTTCATCGATACCAATTATGTATTGTTGCCGTAAGTAAACATATTTTTCAAACTCTTATTGAAATTTGCCCTCTATTCTCATCATATTTTTATTTTGTTCACCTTTGAGCCAATATTTCTTTTCTTTTTATCCGTATCCCTGATGTGTAATAATCATAACTGAGTACAGTGCAAGGTACGATGAGGGGAAAATGAGAGAAGAATATTTTTTGTGAAATTAATTGTTTCAGTTTTTATTTTTGATGTCTTATTTATGGTGAACATGGGTTAGAATTATTCAATGAGAGATCATGAACGATAATAAAGATATATAATATTGTGGGTATGTAGCAGTTTGGAGCTATAATAATGCTAGCAGAAACGAAAAAAGGAGAGGAACTATAAACAAGAGAGCGAAAAGAAAGAAAAAATGACCAACTGGGTGAGCGGATACTTCGTGATGCCAACGGATCTGGGCAGAGCTCTTTACCCGTAGCAGCAGTTGGCCTGACTCAGGAAATATACTCGAAAGATGATGAAAGATTGACCTCGGTCAGCAAGAATAACAGCTCAGTTTAGAACACACTATTTTCCTGATCGATCAGCTTTATTTTGTTGTTGTTTTTGGAAGAAATTTTTACTCAGTCTTGCTAAAAACAGACAAAATGAATTATGGCAAAAAAAATCCCTTCGCAAGGGCTAAGAGAGATCACAAGCGCTATAGGTAGAAGTAGTGGGACGATACCTGTTCAAAAAATTTCATATATTGGGTTGCAATCATCGAGTACATGCATACATCTCATGCCAACGTATTTATATAACTGGAATATTATGGAGATGGTCATAAACGGAGACATGCATCAAGTATATCCATAGATATATAAAGAGGTTCAAGTATAGGTTTCCGATAAGTTGCATCTATGTAATCCCTCCACAAATCACAATATCTGGAAATGCAAAAATACCGGTCGTTGCAGCAAAGTATTAGTCTCTTTCAAAATTCTCCAATCTCCGACTCCCAACACAAGATAAGTACGATTGGCGCCTACAAGACTCACTATACTTTTAACTACATATGCGCGATGTCACTAATCACATTTATCACGGACTGACCAGATGTTATCATTACCATCATTACAACAACTAGATACTATGATTTGAAAAGAAAACATCGTTTTTGTATCACATTTCGTTTCATGATTTTTTTTTATCTATAGCATCATCAATCAATAATAATCATGATTTTATATTTGTTTTTTTCCTTCACTTCTTCCAGGTTGTTTTTTATAAGTGTTGAAAATCATGTTTTGCAATCCGGATTCTCACTAAGCACAAAGCCATGGAAAGCTGGTCCATGACCCGATGACAACAAGTTATATTCAGAGTAATCTGCTGCTAATCAAACTTCTGTAAGATAATCTCGATTTGCGTTAGATCTTAAATTGGCTATCCAACATTGGGACCTTATAAGCTATACTTAGGTCAGTTCAACACAGGGCAAATATTACCAAGTTAGTTTCGAATACCACTGTTACTATTTAGTGACCAATGGAAGTGGCTTTGTCGATACAAAACGTGCTAGATACGTACAAAGATATGTCTATTGAATAACGTCATTCTATTGACAAATACTGATATCGTAATGTCAGAGTTGTTTTTTTGTTTCATGCGTCTTATTGCTATACTTTTGGTTTGTGTGTTTGTTTGTTTTTTAAATTACGTCTGCACGAGTGTTACCAAATTGAGATCAAACATCCCTAAGTGAATCTTGCTGTTGTCAACGGTTGACTATTTTTCTCTATTTTGGAATTTCCTTCTGCAGTCTATGTCAGGCATCAATGCTAAACTGTCTATTCATTCTGGAGGACATACAGCAGTTTGCCACATAAAAAATTATTACCATGCGAAAATGTTTTTTTCCGTGCTTTGTTACCGTTTTTGTGTTAATACCCTTTGTATGAATATTTTAGGCTGTCCATTTCAGGGAACAAAAATTGAATATTCTACGTTTTTCAATGGCGCACTCAGTCTTGTGAATAACAGGAAATTTTGTAACATTTAGTTTACTGTTTATTGATCAATGAATGCCTACTTTTATTCCTATCGAACTTTCCCCTTTCTTTCTGATAATCAGTGCTATGTGAATTGCACAATATTTCACCCAATTTGCATTCGTTTAAAAATCAGCGTTTGTATGCCCATACGAGAAAAAAATTCAATGCAGATGATCAATCACTCTAGTAAAGATATCGATCCTGAACTGACAATACAGTGCCCCCTTGCTATAAACGTACTGTATTAATGCTAAACTAGGGGTATCATTTCTGGTATTTTTGCAGGAGTACAAGTCAAAGTACGGTATATATGAATGATCATCCCTCACATCGATTTTGATTTTCATGGGTTTTCATTTTTTTTTCTTAACATCGTGTGAATTAAGCGATTTGAGGCATAAGGAGGTGGAAGCCGTACTTCTGTAGCAGTAAAAGTTAAAAACTGTTTCAACATTTTATATGGAACCTCACCTAATTAAATTGAGCTTTTCCTTGAGACTAAGAGTTTTTGGGGGGTTTGACATTTTGATGAATTGAATACGCCTTCATTTAAAAGGGAAGTATCGCATAAGACGACTATTTCATGTATTTAAACTAGCAAATCATGAAAATCTATGCTGTGTCTCAATTGCTCGATGCAAATAACTATATAATACTTGTTCTTATATGCTATATCAAATGTTTAAAGTGCGGTTCAAGATCGCACAGAAATCAACTTTAAAAAGCATTTGAAGATCCTGAAAATATATTGGCTTAATCGCATTTCATACATCAGTTCTTGTAAGATCATCGAAGATGAGCAACCGCATGCCTTTGTCATTACCCAGATGGGTGACTGCCTGAGAAATGCATAGAATAATTCTTATGTAATCGGAATCGGAATCCTCAAAGTTTTGCAAACTAGATTAAACTCATTTGTTCTGAAAGCATACAAATTCGAAACTCAATTCGTACAATATATACAGGGTCATTCGTGGAACATGAAAGCTTTTCTGATTTTAGTTGGGGGCCCCTTTTTCTCTTAATAATCTTGAACTGTTGAATAGTCAACATTTTGTTTTTTTTGCAACATTTTTTAGAGAATCTCCCTCCGGAATCGCCTCCTAATGGATGTCAATCACTGCAGGACGCAAGCATATTAAAAGTTTTAGAACCAATTTTGAACTATGCATTAGTTCACAGCCCCCTGACCAAATACGTTGGTCTCATTGTGAGCAATATCCGCAGCTGTACGTTCCACGTTTGAACACTGATTATTGCTCCAAGGAAATATTTTCTAGAGAATTTTTGTTTCCACGTATGGAGAAATAACGTCCAATATACGATGGTTTTGGCAACAGTTTTTGTTTTTTTTTAAATTGAAGCAAATTATATTTACCAATATTTTCCCAGGTCAAGGCATTATACTTCCTAGCCTATCTTACATGAGAAGACTGACCGAATACATAATGAATCTTTGAATAATTGGAGGAAATCTATTTTCTCTATCTCAGTTATCGAGGTATCAGGTTTCGAGGGGCTTGACTGATAGGCAAGTCCTAGTCATATAATTTTTTTCAAATCTATAAAACATGACTCATTGAATACTAAGAACAGCATCCATCCGCCTTTGATGGCCCAGTTTGAAGAGTTCTACGACCAATGCCTGAGATGAAAGCGTCTTCGAGTGAGGCTCATATGTATCTATATCTATATCTGTATCTATGTATATATTCAAGAAAGTCTCACAACTTTAGACACCGGACATTGAAAACGTTTTCAGAAGAATCTCTTTTATGTCACTACAGTCAGCCATTTTGCAATATCTGTCAATGTAATTCAGGTCATTTATGCCAGTTTTTCCCTCCTATGGGCTTTGTGTATTGCTGTTATGGTATAATGTATGGGTTGCATTCTCTTGGATTATCAGTTCTCTATCATTTAACTGTTCTGAAGATTTAAACAAAACAAAACTGGTACACTAACATGGCAACACCTGCAGTGTTGATCAAACACGACTTCTCTTTTTGCAATACACGAATTTTGTCATTATAAATAATGTTTTATGAGTATTGCATATTTACATAATTTCATACCATTATGCTGGTTTTCCTGATGTGTGTGTGTGTGCGCGTATGTGTATGTGTGTGTGTGTGTGTGTGTGTGTGAATTTATCAGAAATTAATATATCTATATAACCTGACTGAATTATTTACGTTGTCCAAGCCAAATGAAACATTCATCGTATAATAACGAATGATCATTTCAAATATATCATATAACATAATTCAAATACCTTTATTCACTCACGCACGCACACACACACATACAAAACGCACACACACACACACACACACACATATATATATATATATATATATATATATATATATATATATATATATATATATTACCCATGAAGCCACGCTACGTGGTTCTGACGAAGCACACATGTACACATTCATAAAGGTGTCTTTTCAAGTATCAGCCATGCCATATCCAAGTTCAATATGTAACAAGGCATATTATTCCGGTAAAATGTGTTCAGCTATATTCACCATGGTCTCAGTTTTAAACAAAAAGGCAATATAAGTTTATTTGTTTTTTTACGATTAGGTTTTTCAATATCATTTCATTTTGTCTAAAAAAATAGGGACTACCCTGCTAGCACAGACAAGAATATCAATTGGCGTTTGACAGGTTTGACCGAAAAGGAAAGAAGTGAGAGATAGTGGTAGAAAAAATAGATATTATTCATCGGAATAACCAAAAAGATTATTTCAGAAAAATAAAAATATGTACGAAAGACAAACTAACCAAGAAATAAGTTATCGAAAGCCAGTCAACGATTCGAGATATATTTGAAATGTCATATTCCCAAAGTCATGGTGCAGTACTATGTAAAACTGTTTAACGAGCCGGTCTCAAGTACTGATGTCACTGTTAATTCATTGAGACCCACAAAAAAGAAAATGAATCGATGGAAAACCTAAGGTAATGGCTAATGAGAGTAAAAGCTAGTGTAATGTCATCTTTTTTATGACAAATATCTCTTGCCATTGTTGTTTGGTGTTTTGAGGGTTTACAGCGAGTGCACCAGCGCCATATCCCAATACAAAATGTAATATTCTCTCAACAGACCTTAAAGAAATTATTTCAATTTGATAAATGAATCCATCATATAATCCTACTACAGTATCTGGTGTGAACGTTGCCTGTCCTCATTCTGCATTTAGTTTGCTTTACTAGTATTTCCCACTTTTTCTCCTATGATTAGTTCCTGTTCTCTCTCCCAGCTTTCCCTATTCTAGTCATCATATATCTCAGGAAATTTAAATCAATTTGGCCTTTCATTTTCAGTTCCTATCCCTTTCATTCATTTTGTTTCCGCTTGTAAGTTACCTTTCTCATTTTCTTCTTTTTGTCTTGTTTCTTCATTCCAATATTTTTTACAGATTAATCGATGTCCTTTTTAAGCATTCTTTTACTTTTCATGTGCATAGCATTTTTAAATCTTTTCGTGGTTGTTTTCTCTATTTCGAATCACATTTAGAATGTCCTTACATTCTTTTTACTTAATATTGTTACGACAAATATTTCCCATTTTGTTCACTTACTCTCTATCTATTTCTTCCTTTCAGGCTGTTAGCTTTGCCCATGTTTTGTTATCTACCAATTTTCATTTATCTAAAATTTTATATACATGTTTCTATATTGACTACGATTTATCCTTTTGTCATTCTTCCTTTCTTACTGGGAGAATATCTTCCCACCTCTTTATAATTTGGGCCTGCCGTCCATTTTATTTAGCCTATAATTGTTTTAAATTCTAATTTTATTCTTCTCTACTGCGAGTAAAATGCTGTTAGACTATGTATCGTATCTTTTTTAACAAAACAGTACAGGTCCTATTTATCTCTTTCATAACCTCTTTCCTCCTAATTCCAATCATCGCTATTTCTGTCATTTATTTCAGCCTCTGCTTTTGTATTCCCGGTATATTCTACTTTGTTTTAAGGAAATATACTTGTTTGTTTCCTTTTAAGAATAATTTCTTTCTCCAATTTTTCAACTTCTTATCTTTATATTAAGCGTTTCACGTTTCCATATTCTCAATTGATTCTTCAAATCATGAAATGAATGACACTTTAAATCACATTATTGCTTTTATTGTAACTACTTTTATTTTTTTCATCTTTTATCGACTTTTAGAATGCCTGCTGGCTTCTTCACTTCCGTTCTTCAACTTTATTTCCTCAATTTTTTATTCATTGTGTCGTAGACTATATTTGCAACACATGTCCCGAGGAGAAAAATCGGTGTATTCTCCATTTCTGTCATCGTTTGTTACTTCTTAACAATATATTGATATTTTAATCGTTTTTGCTGTAGGTTCTCGTGGAAAAAATACAACAAAGTTAAAAATTTTTCAAGTAATAAATGACAAGCTATTCTTAATAAAATTCTTATAATTCAGTGTATATTTCAGTGTATTTGTCAGTATTTTATTGTCGGTGGTTTTACTTCCTTTAATAAACTTTTACAATCCATCTCTTCAGATCTACTTACATTCAATCCGTGCAAATCACCCTTATGACCGGTTTCCTTTCAGGTTACGGCCTTATTTAATTCCTTACTGCAATAAAAATGCTAGCATATCATATTTTTCTAAAAGGAAAAATAAATGTCCTTCTGTTCATAATTCCGAGTACAAAGAGAATTGATATAGTAATATATAGAATTTAGACAGAATTCATGCCTATTATTCAAATATTGAATATCAGTATAAAATACATTTTCAAGGTATAATGTTTGAATTATATGCATCTCTAAAATTGATGCACTAACAAATGTCATTCAGTAGATCAGTAGCTTGACACAGAGTCAGCTGAATTTGATCTCAAATTCGCAATGTAATTAAATGATCTTCCTTCTAAAGCAACTTATTTATTTATGTATATATCTTTGAACAAGGGCCCCAAAAATCGTGAAATATCACATATGATATAAATATTCTTTGTTAATTTATAATTCATTTTGGATAAACAACACTGAGCATCTTAATGAATATATGAGGCGTTGATTATGGGTATTAGTTAGAAAGTAATTCCATTGTGAAGGGATTCGAACTTAGGGAATCTACCATTCGTTCAGTCATGCAATACATTATCATTCTTTCCTAAATGATGTTATTCTATGAAATGTTCACTAGAAAAATCTGCAACATATAAAAGAAAAACACATTTTTAGCGAACGCTTGTTTCTAAAGAATCCAAAGAAATAAATCATGAACAAAAAACAAATGTCAGAATGATGATATTTCATTTCATGAAATGAATAAATATTCATTAGGGAGGCATTTAGGTTTTGCTATAAAGTTAAATATTATCTATCTGACTTAGACTGCTTATTCTGTTTACGTGGTCCTACTTTCATAGATATATAACGGGGATTATTTCTGAAGATATATATATATATATATATATATATATATATATATATATATATATATATACATATATATATATATATATATATATATATATATATATATATATATATATATACAAACGCACATTCCCACACAACCACTCACACATACATAGAAACAAAGAAAGAGAGCAGTGCTCATGAATATCTGATAAAAACAAATCTCGTATGTACGGTTAGGTTTGCAGAGTGAAATTTTGGGATATGTATGCAAGAAGAACTGGGTTATATTGCAATCAGAATAGCAAAGCATTCATTTAGTTATGTTTTGTTTTCACTCATGAACCGTTCATCGTATATATGTAACCTTTAGTCTATTCAAAAGTAGAAATCGCTTGTTAGATTAATAGGTGTGAATCATCTCAATATTTCTGATTGTTCCTCCGGGTGAGATGTTTGAACAAATCAAAAAAAGCTTCCAACATGGCTCTATCTAAATAGAAAGAATGACGTCTTTCGTTCGCGCTTCCCTATATTTACATATTGCTCCTGGGGAAAAAAAGATCCTTCTAGAATAATTCAGCACTTCACTGAATTAAAACATGATGCATGCGTATTTATCATTTTGAATAATATGTTAGGAAAACTTTAAAGTTTCTACCGTCTGTGACACTCTCAATTTATTCAAAGATATTATAACGAGCGATTTATAAAGAACAATTCGTGGTTTAAATCATCAATTATTATACTGATATCTTTCTAAAACGACTTGAAATTCTTAACCAATGATCACTTCACATTTTCCTCGTTAAGTTGCAATTACAACATTGATGTATTTATGTTCAGCATGAACATCTACTCCATTCAACCCTTTTTTCTCGTCTGGAACAGACAATTATACTCATTTTTGCGAGACAGTCACGTAAAGATCATAATTAGAGAGAACTGATTGCATTTTCCTTCCTAATCAACAATTAAACTATTACAATTTGAATGAAGATATATCTTTTGCTCGTGATTATTCATATTTACTGCAATTCAGAGCGAATTTATACAGTGCACAAACAAAAGGCATAATACTGTGACCATCACAAGCTTGATATCTACCAGGGACTTCGTGGATAATTCATCAAGTTCTAATCCAAACCAAATCCAAAGATTAATCGTATCAATTGCTTCTCCTTAATTGGATGCAAGTATTAAAAAGATTGAACTATTTCTATGATAAAATGTGCTGGTTTTGTTTATGCAGATATTAAATAACCAATAGAGTGTAATGAAATTAGAACATCTATAGTAGAAATTCCGTATTTTTCGAGGTGTATATCATATAAAGTCGAGGTAATCACACAGTTGACTTTATAAATAAGGGGTGAAAGCATTAAGTTTCAGATTGAATTGTTGATATTTGCATTTTGCAGTATAAATAGAGCTTACTTAGCTTAACTTCTGTTGCAACAAACAGCAGCCTTTGCGAAAATGTCCGACACAAATCTGCTTCAATAGTGAATATTGATTGATATGATATCCAAATATTAAATCCTTGGAATGTTCCTCCCAAAACCCTTCTTCATTTCTATGTGTTCGATCCTGGATATATTTCATTTCCTTCTAAATTTCCGTGCTTCATTTTCCAAGATCTTTGATCAGTTTTGATGCATCTGTTTAGTCAGGAATAGTGTTTTTAAAAGATTCAAATTTAAAGCTTTGGCTAGCAATACGTTACATCATCACACACACACACACACACACACACACACATATACATATATATATATATATATATACACAAACCTATGCACATATATATAGTTGTGAACATAGGTGATGATCGAACTTATAAACAAACTTAGGAATAGTTTGTATATACATCATTTTATTATCCATATAACAGTTTAGGATCGCTAAAATAATTCAGCCAAAAAATCAAAATTGATTTGAGAGTATACATCATTTTAGCAGCTGAAATTAACACACACGCACACACACGCACACACGCACACACACACACACTCAGATATATATATATATATATATATATATATATATATATATATATATATATATATATATATATATATATATATATATATATATATATCATCGTGTCATCTACAAACGGCTGTTTTGTTGTCTTACAACTCTTCAGTGTAGCTATAGACTTCCCATTAACCCATGAATTTAAACAATCATGCAACGTGCACGTGGAAGAAAAATGCTTAACCTCACATGTAAAGACCACAATATGGTACAATACACTCAACAGAATACAATAATCCAAAGTATCATGAGATTCACTAAGAAACTAACATGCCTATGGGCTACCCATTTTGTCAGAATTGAGGAAAACCATGCATATCACACATGCGCAACTGAGGCCAGCAGAATACACAATAGTGAGACGGCGAGCGAGACAAATTAAAAAGATACTGGCCCTACCAAGCACACGATAGGGAAGTATTGCAAATCTTTAGGTTTATGTCCAACGATAGACGTTGAAAGACCGATGTATTATATATATATATATATATATATATATATATATATATATATATATATATATATATATGCATTGATAGATACATATATTGCTAGATAAAGAGCCAGATATGAACGAAGACTGATACGTATCGTAACAAAAAGATACTTTTTCGAGTTGTCCGGCTTTGTATTAATCACATATACAGGCTGCATCTAACTAGCTCAAAAGTCAAAATTTTCAACAATTTCATGTTGTTTTTTTTTTTAGATAACCAATCATTGATATGCTGTATAGGTTTATATCAAATTTATCCCTCCCATCGTTTCCAGCTGTTCACTCTTTTCTTCGATAGAGATTATTCTAGACATTAATGCTCAAAAGTTGACGAGGGAAGTCACTCGTTCATTGATTACCCATTCTTCTTCTAATTGACCATCCTCAAAAGAGTATTCAGCCAAAAAATCTTTGGTTGATTAAATCGATCCGTCCGACCCTTTCCTCTCTCTCTCTCTCTCTCTCTCTCTCTCTCTCTATCTATCTCTCTCTCTGTATATATATTCATGTATATACATGTATTCATATGTGTGTGTGTGTGTATGTGTGTGTTTTCATGCACTTATATATGTGTATTCATATGCATACATGTATGTGTGTTTGTATGATCAGAGTCACCACTTCCTGGAAGTTAGATGTCTCAAGTGTCTGCAAGTAAAACGAACACGAATCGGGAAAACAAAAGAATGTCCAACGTCAAAAGTTAAGAGGCGGTGGATAACATCCAAATATTTCCATTGAATACATAATACAAATTATCCAACAACGTTTACTGCTCGCTAAACATCTGCAACATCTGCTTCAGAGTATGTGTCTCAGACGGGAAACGTTGGGTATTCAGAATAGAAATCCATAAGAGATATTTCATTCATATTTCCTGCGATATGTAATTAGAGCTTTTTTTAAAAAATCTTTCCATAAAAATAGACAAATATGCACATGCTACGTTGATACGAAGTTTAATAATTATTCAATGTATTTGCTTGAATATCCCGATGTGTTTCAAAACTAATTCAAAAATTGAAAATTGATACGATGAGTTACCAAGTATATCAATGCAAAGGAAAAATATCTCCACGTGTGGTTCTCATATTTATTTATGAATATTTTAAAATCTATGGATAGGAAAATAAACAACTTATCAGTCAATCATATCCTTACTTTCTAAACAGTGGACATTTCTTTATAATTTAGTAAATTGATACTCTGCCCTGAAAAACAAAGCAGGTATGAATATGCAATATCCAGTGAATAAACAAAGTTCGAATTAAGTGAATTAAAACTGGTTTTTACATCATCGAAAGCTGTTTACGGTAAGAGAAACACTCTATTTAAAGCAGTTAAAGATCAGTTGATTGTTTGATTCGTGTAACAGCCCTGGTTTGTTTGTTTTTCTCATCATTTATTCTGGTCACACTGTCTACGCCGAATTTTACACTTGCCTTTGATAACAGGATATCATTTCAAACTATGGTATACAGTATGATTAGTTTTGTCACGTCAGAGTGATACACACATACGCACACATACACACTCACACACATACACACATGTATGTGTATGTGTGTCTGTGTGTGTGTAGTTTTCCGGGGACTGAGCGTAATTGCGTATCTTTGATCTGTACCACGAATCATTTAAATCAATTCAAAAGAATAAAGGAATGTAATAGCTGCAAATGCTGTAAAAAGTTTAAAAAAAACAAAAAACAGTCGATTCAAATATCCTGAATGAAGACACGGTATTGAAATTCATCAAAAACATGAAGTGGAAAATTAGGAGAAAACAACAGGGAGGAATTGCAGATTTTGAAAGATTTCAACGTTGGAAAAAATACGCTTTCTCCTTTCAAATTCCATGTCAGTTTAAAGAATGCTGAGAGATGCAGCCAATTTCTCCGTATAAACGTTAATGAGGTGAATACTATTAGCATCTGACGCTGTTGTCTGTTTCAATGGTAATTTCAGTAAAACATTCATTGAAATAGAGTTTGGAAATCATATAAACAGCTAAGGTAGTTGATTGAATGTTTTTTTTCCAAATCAACGGACTAAAAATTTTAATAAATACAATGAAGCACAAAATAATTTAATTACCATTTCAAATATAAATGTTCCGATTGATGTCTTGCCAGCAACATAGCTGCAATCAGACGAATCTCAAAATGTGATGATTTTCCCGTATTTGCTCCTTTTGTTCTATCAACTGATTCACTCAAATGAAAGAATTTTATCGCTAATCTCAACCTTCAGTCATACTTCTTTTCAATAATTATTTCTACATCAGTTTTTCAACTTTCATCTTTTATCTTTCGAGACAGAATTCTATTTCTTATTAGTTTAGATCTTCGAATTTTGTATCCATAGTCCCTATTCGTTAATTATTACTTTTTTTTTCTAATTAATTATTAAAATACGCTGTGGCCAATTTTTTTTCCAATTTTTCTCCCAAATTTTGTTTGTGTCTTTTTTTAAACAGATTTATTTATGTTTTCTTTCATCTCTCCCCTCCATTCATCATCTCTCTTTGCAATGTTTTTTATTTTAAACAAATGAAACAATCAAGTCATCAGAAAAAATTGTCACACTAGTCTTGCTATCAATATAATTGTCACACGAACAGGCTGCGAATAAAATCACAAGATTAGAATGATAAACATTCATTTTTTATGCTTAGAATAAAACTTGATGATGAAATTATGCATTTCAATTCCATTTTTGTACTATTGAATTTTTTTCACCCACTTTTTGGCCGAGATTTGATGACTTTTCTCCATAAAAAGGATGAATATCACATTTTGTCTGGTAAGAATAATTCATCTTCAACAACGAGAAATCACGATACACTTGTTCCTCAAACACAAAAGCGCACATACATCTTCCATGACCTTCATAAACAAAAGTTAGACTCCTGCTGGTCTCTGATGTTTTTTTCTCATTTTATCTGACTGTTGCACCTGTCAGTTTGTTTAAGCTTGCAAATAAAATGTCAGAATTCAAGAAGACGGCTGGAGTTGGATGCGACGTTTCAAAAGAAAATGTCACACGGTTCTAATTAGTCCTCGGATAGAAACTGTCATTTTGAAAACTTCTGTATGTTGGAGTATATAATAGCAAAAAAAAAATCAGTACTTCAGCCTTTTTTGTTGCTATCGATGAAAATGTCTGAATTCTGGAAGAAAAAAACTAGCACGTTGGGTGTTGGGCACAAAGTAAGAGATCAATTCAGCATAAACTCATATCACAAGATGAAAACTTTTTGACAGCTCATTCTAGGTAATTTTGTAAAAATTAGGACACTTTTTCCGGATATGATGTAAAACAATAGTTCAAATTTTCATAACTGTACATCTATGATTAAAGTTTTTACGTACCGCAACACGCTCTGCCATAAATTGTCTATTTTATGTTTAGGTCGTTTTCTATAACTATGAAACAATTTCATCATCATCCAGTTCTCATACACTGTAATGATATTGTTGGTTCGTTGTGAAGAAAGCAGTTTCAAACAAAGATGAGCGGAATGCTAATTGAAATAAGTAAAATCAGAGATCCGTCTTGAGGAGGCCAAAAATAAAAGAAAAGAGAATGAACAGAAAAAGGTAATAACGGCAAAATTAAAAGTTGGATATTGAATAAGTTTATTCTTAAGTGACTAGAACGTGGGAGACTCTTACGTGAAACATGATGGATTGGCAAAAGTAGTTGACAATAATGTGAGTAGGTTGAGAACAATGTGAAACTGTGAGAAGGAAACGAGAAATTGACTCGAATGAAAAGACTAAACTAACCAGAAGAGATCCTACTCTAATTCCCAATTAACACAAGCCACTAATTTCCACGCAACACAATTTGATCATAATAGATAAGCATCTTCATTCGTTCCCGTTTAATCATTAAAATTCAACCTCAAAACAATGTTTTTTGCAAAATATTGTCATTTACATTAACATTGTATTGTTACTGTGCCATGCTAAAATAATAAGAAAATTATTATTTGTCATGTTTTATATACAACCAGTTTTTTTCATGTTGCATTTTCTTTATGATTCAACGTTGTTTTTTTAATTGTTCCCGGTTCTGAGTGTGAGTGTTTTGCTCAGGGGTGGTTTTTTGTTCAGTTTGATAGCCGAGAATGATACAATAGCCGATTGACTGACCTTATCATCCAGCCTTGATTACGTGATCATGGAGAGAGGTAAAATCTTTTCAATTTGTTTTCCACAAAAAGAAAATGTTGAATATAGACATTTTCTTAAAAAGAATGATAACATAGAGAAAAGTGTGTGGGAACATGTGTGAGTACAGGTATCTGTAGGCATTCTATTACACAAATGAAGGCATCATTGGAACTGTCTTTGTGCATCCGTATCTATTCACATATAAGCCGATAGCTTCGTATATAAGAGTATATATATATATATATATATATATATATATATATATATATATATATATATATATATATATATATATATATATATATATATATATATATATATATATATATATATATGCTTCATTTTATCTGTGTACGTATAAAAAGAGTTTCTATAATACAAATATATTTCTCACTTAATAAAAGAACAGCTCAAAGCCGGATGACCCTCAGGGATTGAAATCCCGTCACTTGGACTCCAACAGATGATAGTACTTTTTGGTGGTTTCAATCACGGGCTTCCCTTTGGATGTAGACTCTAATTGAAGATCCATAAAAAGTGAGTGTAATCTGCCGGTATGTTAGAAGGGAGAACGAACAAATAAGGGAAGGAAAGTATAAGTTTATAAGTACTTTTGAGCGGAAGTCAACTAAGAGTCAGTCAAAATGTGAAGAGTAGAAGATGATGAATGAATTTAAATACATGACCGGCATAGAAGGTAAATTCAGACTGTCAACGGGTCCAGGCCTTTCTCAAGGTTTGATTTCCTATTACTCTCTTTTCATTTCTGTCTCTGTCTCTGTCATCGTCTCTCTATCTCTCTCTCTTTCTCTCTCTCTCTGTCTCCTTTTCTCTCCCTCTCCCTGTCCCTCTCTCCCTGCCTTTCCTCATTGGCCAGTGCAAAGATCAATTACAATTGATACATTGATGTTCATGTCTCGTATCTCCATGATACGTCTTAGATAAAACCTACTAAGTTCATGATCAAAACGATTTCTTCCTGTTTTTTTTCGTATTTTCATATTACAAACTTATAGTTCAGGATGCATATGAGCACACAATCAGTGATGCAGGTTGATAAGCAGGGGCTTTGCACTTACTCTACAGCAGCTATTTAGAAACGCTTCTTTCGGATGATGAAAACTCAGTAAATTGAATTTATTGTAAAATACCACGTTTTTAGCGGTATGCTGCTCATAGTTATATATATATATATATATATATATATATATATATATATATATATATTATATAAGAAAAATAAAAGATGTACTTTTGGAAGAAAGACGGACATGATGTTGTAAGTAATAATAATTTCAATGCATTTTTAACGTTTTTGCGTGGTGTCAGCCCACGTAATCATTCGATACCATCCGTAGAATTTGGATGACAAAGCAAAAGTTACTGACTGCCATAGACAAAATGAACAAATAATTTCACTCAAATCGAAGTAGACACGTGAACAGAAACACTATACTGTTTAAACAGACTTTTGTACCATCCATCTGAATTGACTGTAAGGCATCCGTTATGTTCCAGGTTGGAAAATCTATTTTTTTTTAATAAAAAGATTGATTCGAACGTCAACATCAACATCATCCTCATGATCGATGTCCATCATTATCATACTTTCAACATCCGTTGTTGGACATAGAGTAAGCTTAACTCCTCATGCTATCTTACTTTCTGTCGGACAAAATTCAGCATATGGTTTCAGGGAATCCAAGTTATCTCTCGTTCTATCAAGTAGTTGTCTGATATTCTTGTCAGCATGTAATGTTTTTTTATGATATCTAAAATTTTTGTCTTTTTTTTAATATGATGTTTTGTTTTGGTATTCCTCCATCTAAAGTTAATTATGATTTTTCTACTTGCAAATTGAATTCTTATCAGCTCGCATGTTCATTTCTTGATTAAGTTCAAAGTTTCAGCTCAATATGTGACCATCAGGAGGATGAATCAACGATGAATATTCAGAAGTTATGGCACCAATTATTGCCATTGTTCATTTATTCATCCATATTTGTATCCTTATCCTGGTCACTAATTATTAGAACCGTCAACTGCATGGAAAATGCAATTTTTGAGCCTATTCCAAAAGCTGAGCAAGGCTATTCATATGATTATCACCACTTTTTCCTGTCTTATCGTCGCTAAATAATCTCTCTGTGTGTATCTCTGTCAATCTGTCCGTCTGTCTGTCAGTCTGTATCTCCCCCTCCCCCCTCTCTCTCGCTCTCTCTCTTTCTCTCAGATTGTTTTTTCTTTATCTGGAAGATTGTTACTGTTTTTTTCAACCCCATCTAATAGAAATTCATACCTGACAGAGAAATGTTTATGAGTCAGTGCTGAGAATGTAATATACGGTCAGTTGGTAAAGATTATAAGTGTTTCCCAAGCTTCTTGATCGTATTCATTCAGTCAACAAAGTTGTCGTATATAATTATACATTCCATCCTTTTTCAAAACACACACACACACACACACACACACACACACACATATTTATATATATATATATTTATATATATATATATATATATATATATATATCACTTTCTCTCTCACTCTCTCTCTCTCTCTTTCTCTTTCTGTAGACGCTAGATCAGATCATTCTCTACTTCTACATTCCCTTCAATATTTTTATTGGAGGAAAATAGAGGAATATAAAAAATGATTATTATTAGTTTATTGCTCTTTGAGTTCATTTTTGGTTGATTGTGTCGAATACTATTTCAGAATGGCCACCTGATCAATACATAAGAGAGCTTAACTCACCACAGCTTCAGAAATAGAGGCCATATGATCACCACTTTGAAGATGTCACACAATCACTACCTCAAGACATCTGATCACTACATCTCAACGTTATTCATAATTCTTTTTTTCTGCCATTCTGTCGGGTAAGAAAGAATCGAAAACAATATTCACATTGTTATTTGAATCGATGTTTTGTTTTTTTTCCCTTCAGCATAACTGATATATATATATATATATATATATATATATATATATATATATATATACATACATATATGTGTGTATATATATATATATATATATATACATACATATATGTGTATATATATATATATATATATACATACATATATGTGTTTATATATATATATATATATATATATATATATATATACATACATATATATATATATATATATATATATATATATATATATATATATATTTATATATATATATATATGTATATATATGGAGATAAGGATCGAGTGAAACAAACAAACAGGCAGGGATAAGGGATAAAAATCGCCTGAAAATGTTTTGTGTGAGATATTGCATATGTATCAAATAAATAAATGAAAAATGTGTAAGCTTCTATTTTTCGAAAGAGTCATACGTATGCTATGATGTATATGCTGGTAAAGAGTTCGTGCAAAAGCATTTTAAAAAGGTTTAGCACCGAGATGAATTGGAAAATAGACACTTGTCCATTGCTCATAAAAAAGACGGAGACTGACAACGGTCGCTGGTCATCAAATGAGTTCAGGGTAAGTTTTTTTTAACAGGCAGGATAGATCAGGGGTCCTGCGCATGTTCATTTAGTGCAGAGCAGGAAACTGCATTTTATAATCGATACAGCAACCGTAGAGACCAGAGTGGGACTTCTAGTGAGCCGTCCATTCAAGCGATACAATTTTCCTTAACAAGATTTGCGAAATCAGGCGTCACAGAAGAGGTAATTTTTGCATCGTGCGGCCCTCCTGAGATCTGTACTTATATGGAGAACAAACGTTGGAGGACACAGCATTGATTTTTTCTAGTCGAAAGTAAGAAGTCAAGTAAATACTGATCACATATTTACATTCCAGGCCATAATCTTGTACGGTATTTTCCCTTTTTTGTTAAAATACTCAATCTGAACACGTTTTTTTTGGTCTTTTCCTCGATCGTTCTCGAAGAAAGCACACTTTGAATTTGAATTCTACCTATCAGTGCAGACAAGTATGTCAGCATGTGGATTTTACTGGACCGTTCCAATGCAATCTTAAAAATCAATTAGCCTTAATCATTTTCCGTTTCCAACCAAGTTTAGTAAATAAAACTCAATCTATTTGTGTAGCTGCGTATTTTTTGCAATGGTATACGTTTTTGTCCATTTAAAAGCCATTTTTTTGAAAGCTGTAAGGATGAACTCATTTTTGGGGGACAAAATATTTCGTTTTAAATAAACTATATTGAATACATACTTTCGGAGATAATGATATGAGGAAATATGCTATCAGAGATGTAGCATCTTCAGTTTTCATTATCTGATTACTTGATATTACTTCATAGATCATCCATTCCTAATTAAACAAAATAACAATCGTCTTTTTATCGAGACGGTTGATGACGTCAACACTTACTGGGATGGGAATGGAATCAGCAGTCGCTAATGAAAGCAATTACAAACAGTTTTTTATATCTTTATGTATTTTGTATGAATCTAAATGGACCCAAAGTTGAATCTTTATATCTAAACCACGTTGAGATTTACAAAAAGGCTACAAAAATGCATTTGATTTCAAAATGATTACATAGCAGAAAGAAGACCAATACATTACATCTGTTATGTTTGGTAATTATACAATTAAATGATTTTTATGAATTTTTTCTAACAATATGCAAAAGATCTTTAATTTTTCAATTAAATACCCTAATAAATCTATTTTAGGTACCATGTAAAAAGTCTTATTTAGCTGTAAATGAAATGGTGGAGGTAGTAATTGATTGTGAGAAATGTTTCCTGAACGTTACGTACCAAAAAATCTATTCACTAAGCAGGGCAGCAGCGCTAAAGATAAAGAATAAAGTTGACCTTCCAAGGATCAATCTCACAGGAATATTGATGGACTCTGGAGGGATTGTAATTTGCATTTTAGTGGCATTTGCAAAAATGTCATAGTCATTTTTTTTATAAAGTAGAGAACGATCTAATGTCAAGTGAAAGACGAAAGGGACGAATTACTCTTATAAAATTCATTAAGTGCAACCACAAATGAATGAACTTGTAGATAAATTGCAATTCACTTTTTTCAAAGCAATCGAGCTTTTTTGAATCAGTTTGAATCAAGTGGCTTTTTTAAAATTTAAAAACGTAATGAATATGCAGTAAATCGGTCTGCAGCAATGACAAGACTGTATCATTCATTCGATAAAGCAGTGCTTAGCTTGAGTGGTTGGTCGGTCAATGATGGCAGTCATTAATGTCAGTGCGATATTGGCTATCATCGATTTTTTCAAAGATTTCTTTCTCTTTTTATGTAGTATTTTTTATGTTTTCTCCAGAATATAATCCGTATTCATAAATATTACTCAGCATGATGATGGAGCAATCATATTTTATTGGAAAATGCTTTCATTAATGTCAGTATAGGATAAACACTGTATTGAAAAAAATGAAACATTAAATGAGTAATGAGTCAAAGAATTACGAACCATCCTTAAAGGCAATGGTAACTAACATGGCTCGTAGAATGGTTGAACATTGATGCAAATTCAATAGGTCACTCTATGACCAATTATACTTCCACAAATATCACTTGAATCAGGGGATAAACTTGAAATTTGGCATTTTTTTTTTTAATTATAATTACGACATGGGGGAATACTTGTGCATTGATTGCTCTAAAATATAATCTGACCTCCTAAAGCCTATTGTTGACTCGAATACAAAATATGAGTTTATTGTTATCATTCGGAAACATCGTATGGATATTCATGAGCGTATATGCAAATACATATAGATATGATTGAGGAAGAAATAGGAAATACCTCTCATAAACAATCTTTATATTCGTCCCAAATATTGACCATCATTGTCTATGCCCTGTTTTCCAAAAACGTTAACAAACGTAATTGATCATCAGATGGAATTCCAACAGATCGTGATTTCTTTTTATTATTCGCACTTTAATTTGGAGATGGAGAAGATATTGTTTTGAAAAATAGCGTACATATCACAGCTTATTATAGACCACAGTCACTAAAACCTCCTTCAGGGAACATTGGCGTGAAGTCAAGCTGATAGTCTTCGCTGAAGTTTGGATTTTTTTCAGGGATTCAGTTTACCTCCAGATTTCCATTGAGTGCTCAGTACCACCAAAATGTATCAATAGCCCATGATTAGAACTTGAATTTAGATAATTACTAAAGTTTATCATGCGATTGTTTAATATTACCGATCGACGCTCGAATCAACGTAAAAACCTTGATTTCCTAGACCGGCGGGTTATCATAATTACTAACATCAGCGACATAAATCTTCTACAAAACTTACTAGCATCATCCCACTATGCTGAGTAAATGATAAAACCGTATTTTGATAAATTGCTAGACTTCAAAGCAGACCGTTACTAATCTGACAATAAACACAAAATATACTGAGTTAAAGTATTCTGAATGGGATGCATATGATCGCTGCCCAGAGTAGTATCACACTGTAATTCAACTGGATGGCTAAATAATATGTCCTGGAGTTAAAGTGTCAATTATCGAAAGCCTGGCCAAATTTCACATCGTTTTATGCTGTCGCCCGAACGAATCTGATAATTCCAATGCAAGAAGATAATCGGTGGAAAGATAAGGGTCCATTGATGGCAACGATATAAGTTTGGCAAGATTCAGGGATTATCTGATATTCATAGCGTTCCAAGTTTCAGAATGGCAGATATCTTGTTAATGGAATCGAGGTCTCTCAAACTTTGGATATATTCTCCATGGTATAAAAATGTGTTTTAAGCATAAACCCATAAATTCATAGCATCGTTCACTCGCCCCATCAAACTTACTTGAATGCTCTCTAGGTTACTCTTCGTGAAACCAGCGTTCTCCGAATCTGCATAAGCAATGTTTTTTGTGATCATGCTATTTCCGTAAATCATCTTTGCAAAATCAACCACAAAATATTTGAAAGGCATATCAGTATTTTATAATCTTACTTTTGTTACAGTTAGTTTTCTATTCCATACATGCGTATAGATAATCATAAATGTTACAGTAATGTGTTTTTTATTGTGCGTAAAAAAGAATCATGAATATTTGAAATTTGTCTGAGACAGAGTTAATAACTAATAGTTTAAAGTCATTGCTGTAAGGTACGTTTTCTAGTTATGCTTTTTTGTTCATACCTTTTCAACTTGATTGAACAAAGACAGTATATTTAAAATCATTATAACTGGTTAAATCCTTGATATGATTTCTTTATGAAATTTGATTGACGCTTCTGGTAATGCCTTCAACAAAGGAGAGGCACAAACAGGGCAATTTCCGCCATCTTTGGTCAGAAACTCCCCCCAAAGCGAGAATTTTAGAACTTCAAAATCCAAAAAAGAACAACGGTGTAGTACAATTTTGTTGTGTAATCCCACCTTAATAATTTGAATAAGTACAGTATTATAAGTATTCGCTGGTTACTAGATTGCAAAAAGATATATTCCGAACTCGTCCTGTCGAACAACCTTGAGACGAAATTTGAAGTCAAGTTAAACAATCTAATGCCCTCCCACCGTAACAGAATGCATTTTATTCTTGGCATCACTTGCATTTTCAATTACAATAGATCTTACATGGACTTTTAAAAAGACTTCTTGAAAATCTTGTGGTTATTTTCACTGAAAACATCCAACTGAGTAAAGAGGCAGCTATATTTGGGTGAATCTACGTATAAATGCGTCGAGATGGAGGAATTCTCGTCGGTGCTGATGCAAAATATCAAATAAACTCGAACAGCTGTATGACTAGAAGCGCTGAAAAATACAAACGTAAGTATTTAAAAGTTCGAGCAACTCACATCTGATGATTGAAACATATCGTTCCACCACCAAGAATATACAGTTCTCCCTTGTGCTCTCCCGAAAAGTGACGCCAATGCTGCTGGAAGTTAAAGAATATTTTCAAACATATTTTGACTGATAAGATAACTACCTGCAGAAATCAACATTTGGCATTTTTTTAGATTGTTCTGACAATTATTGCGAGTATAATGGATTCAAACCCATGATTGAACAACAGCATATCCTAAGCAAACCAGTAATCATTTTGCACACACGGAAACAAATGGATATTTATGCAAAGTTGTTCGATTACTTGCACAGCTCAATCATTGCTGAATTCGTCTTGCTGTCTGATTTGCTACCGTCGAGAGTTAAACTCTCTTCGGTGTAGCTTTTTTGAATATCAGTCAAGATGAATATGTTGCTATTATATAGATGCAGGCACCTTGTTTTATTGGAAAGTTAGTGTGGACGGATATTACTACTCTAGTGAATTTGGGCACTTATTGATGACCTACGTTCGCAGTAAATACCAATATATAACCAAATTTTGAGCGGATGTCGCTTTCCCAAAAGACAAACTGACAGAATACAACCTGATGAATTTTGAAGCCTCTCCAGATCACGTGAATTATGAAGATGGTAAATTGGTCAAAAAATATCATCAATGACTATCCTGAATAACCAAGGTGAATGTCGGGGGAATTTCAAATCAGAAAAAAAGATTTAAACTGAATCGAGATATAAAAGACAGAGATAGAGACAGACGGAAAGACAGATAGGGACGAAGAGAGAATGTGTGAGTGCATGTGTGTGTGCGTGTGTGTGTGAGTATCTCTGTATGCGTGTATGTGTGTGTGTGTGTCTGTGTGTTTGAGGCGTGCGTGCGTGCGTGCGTGCGTGCGTCTCTGTGCTCTTGTTCCTCTCCTTCTTATTTCTTTTCCCAGTATGAGAGACTGCATTATTTTTCCATCTACCATCTATGTTTGTGCGTATATACCTGCCTCTATGCCTCTGTGGTCTGTGGATTTTTAGTATTGACAAGTAGGAACAACAAATTCGGTGGATTGTTGTCATCCATTTAAACATAAGCAGGAATCAAAAAGTATCGTCATGTTTCCCAAATTTGACATAATTTAACATGAGCTGATGCATTAATATCGTACAAATGTATACATTGAGACCCTTTATAAAATAACCTCAGATCAAAAATGGAAGGGGACTGTGTTTCATCCGAAAATATTGGACTTAAGTGTCAGATTTTACCTACGCAACATTATAGAACGCAAACAAATATTCCAATATTTCATAGTATTTCTAGTGTATTTCAAGTGTATTTCTGAAAAAGTTACTCAGAAAAAAATGATAAGTTGAATTGATTCAGAATACTTTTAAAGTATCTGAACGTTGAAGATGCATACTTTGTGCCAATTTCCAAGACGGGTAATTGTCAATAAACCATTATTCTTTTCATATGAGATTTTTCATTCAGTTGGATCATACACAAGCAGAAAAATTTCAACAAATATGTATGCGTGTGCATGTGTAATTCTGCATATGTGGTTATATGAATGGATACCCGCATGCTGATGGAATTTTGGTGAGAATGTAACCCAAACTGCTGTTCTTCATCAGATATCACTTCAGTCATCTCCTTTCGTTTGCTTATTTTATCAATTGGCTCGATCATTGGTGGATTGTAGATTATTGTGCCTTATCTATCAATATATCGATGTAAAAGAAGGGGAAGTATCGTTAATTTCAAGAGCCGTCAGAGAAAACCATTGTTTGGAAAGAGCATTAATGATGATAGCAAAATATAAATAAATGAATCACACGAGAAACACGTGGATTAAAAAGTTATATACATGAATAGGAAGAAATGGAGTGGGATATTTGTAGGGATATTCCAATTTGAACACAAACTACATTAAACATAAAACTGAAAAAAGATCATAAATCTATATGATTGTGTGTGCGTATGTGTGTGTGTGTGTGTGATTTTGTATGTAAAGATGTGAGTGTTTTGAGAAGATAGAAAGATGGACAGACTGAGATAGATAGATATATACGTATAGTTTACTTATCTATTCATTCTGGTAGTCATTTGTTAACACACTTCCTTATGGAGACTAATACAATTTTTCAGTTTTCCAGATTAAACACTGATTTCAAAGATCAAGAGCAGTGCTAATAGCATTAACAGCCTTGCTTCTTTTCCGTGTTGCTAGTCATGGCGAACACCTGGTGCTTGGTTAATTTTGTCTCCGCTTGGGATGTCTTGGTGATTGTATCACCCAAACAGAGATAAGCTCATGGGTTTCTCTACGTGGTAGGTCTCAATGGAATCATAGAAATTCGAATTGAACTGCTTTGCTTCATTTTTTTTTTCAGCTGCTGAAAGTGATTTGCTTTTTTCTTTTTTCTTACTAAATCATTGTTATGATTCAAAATTAGACTAGCATCGAATTCGTCATCATAGTTTCATTTCAATACGTTCTCTCTGTACTGCTGTTTGGCTGGCTATGCTTGTATATATCACGGATATCAGGTGCATCAATAGTGCTGACGGGAAGATTTTTCGAAATCACTCCCTCATAATGTTTAAATTCAATATTTAAAAATGTAATATATGTTTATGCTTAAAAACTCCTTCACTTCGTGCTCAAGAGCATTCACATTTATTGTTTTGGAAATTGAGAATGATTTTGCATTTTTATAACTTGCCAACGGAGGATAAGTAAGGTAACATTCAATCATCAATACATTCTCAAATGTTTTTGGTACAAGATGACCTTAGCCCGAACAGCATTTCTCTTTTCCACTTTTATTTCACTGTTGTTCAGTTCCTTCTTGTTTTTCCTTACTTAACCTCTTCTTTTTTATATGTCCTTACTTTATCACCCTTCACTTCTTAGATATTTTTTTTGCCTTTTTTCTCTTTTCTCTTTTCTTTTTTTCATACTTGTTCCTAGCCATTTACTGCTGTTTCCGCCCTTTTTCATTCCTCGATGCAATGTAGCATATCTGATCGCTTCTTTACCTTTCCCACATAAGAAAAACGCTTACTAAAAAAAACTACTTAATAACCCATTTGAAACAGGAAAACCTCTGTTACCAGCAATGTGTATAGGGGAGGATCACTGGAAAAAATATTCCTTTTTTTTTTTTTTTTGCAAAATCACTTTGAAGTCATTATCTTTAAAACAACAAGCAAGGACCAGTTTGACATAAATTCATATTCCAAATTAAACCTTTCTGATGAATTTTTTGATTATTGGAACTGTTGGACCTTTAGCTCCATCAGTTTTGCCTGTATGTGTGAAATATACATAGCCAGCTCGCTTGGAGAGCTTGAAATTGAAAAGGAAGATTGTCCGACGTAAGTGTGATTTAAACTCGATCATTTCTATATCTCCACCTAGAAAATCATAATGTTTCAGGGCTCACTCTTGATCCATGTATGTTCTTTGAGATGTTACCTTCAAGCCAAGTCCCTAATCTTCGTTACCAGTACCACTAACCAGGTACTGATGGCCAGATAATATACGTAAGACTTTATGACAACTAGACAAAGTTGACAATGGAAAAAAAATAACGTATCAAAAATTGTCGAGAGAAATATTGTTCATTTTTACATGTATTTTAGGGTGCACAGTGAAGGAAAAAAAGTCATTTCTACAGTCATCAGAGAAAACATGAAGAAATACATCAAATATAAAGATACTTCTCTTCAAAATCTAAAATCATTACCATGGGAAACGTGTTTGTCATCCTTTTTCTATTCCTAGATGAACGGTTACAGTCTCAAACTGCCAACTTCACACCATGCTAATAGGATACTGACAGCTAAATTACACTACTTTTTTGTCAAAATGTGTGATCTCTCAGTTATAATAACCACTGTCCGGTTGTTTTATACACAACTTCGTCCACCGTCTGAAAAGGCTTTAGCAGTCAGGAAACACGTTTAAACTGTTTGTTTTTTTTTTAGGAGAGGATAGATGGAAAATAGATGTTCCTTTTTTCTTTTTGCAAAATCTTTTGAAAGATCTTTAAAACAACAAGCGGTATGAACTATGGACTAGTTTGGTATGAACTTACATTGCAAATTGAACCCCATGGGCTAAAAGATTTGGATGAAGGCTCAATCTTGATCAGGTGATCACACAGGAATTGAGCTCACACGATATCATCTCACTGCCGACTGAGTAACTCCAAAGATGAGCAACTGTTTACACATGTACAATAAAGTCCCCTCAGAGTTTTTACCAGCTTACATCATCGGATCTTAGAATATTTTGAATGGATGGGTATTTTCTTGGCGATCATCGTAAAAAAAAACAACCACTTAAATATGGTTCCTCTGTTCAAGTTATTCATTGCCAGATTTTATTTTTACTTTTACGAGTTTCTATTGATCAAGATCAACTGTTAGCCATAAGGTCTTTTTTTGTTAGTTTTGAGGAGACACCTTTGCCCGTATCATCGAGACAGTGATTTGAAACGAGACGAAAATCCCTGTTTTTAGTAACCGTGGTCAGTCAACCATGTTGATCTAACCATAAGTTAGTCACTATTGATTGCTATTCTTGGGCTTCTTGTCCGTCCTTTTCATCATACACACACCTTTCCCGCTTCTTTTGTCAGTCTTGTGTTCCTCGACAAATGTTTATGAATCGTTATTTTATGGAGACGTCAGTAATAATTGCAGCACGGTTCAGTAACTTGTTTGGAATATATTTTCCACAGAAACTGATAAAGAATTCTGGATTTTACGTTTTATAGAGTAGTTTAAAAGTGATCGACAAAAATTTCTATAGCAGTATGTGTCATATCAGAAAGTGCGATTGAAACAGTTTGTTAATTGGCTAGTAGAGAATGATTTGTTAAAAATGAATAGAAACACGGAGAGAGAAAAAAACTTTTCCTACAAGACAAATCAAACATTTGTCCAGTATTCAATGATTTTACAGAGTAAAATGTGTGGCGACTTTATTTTTTTTTTTATGTTAAGAAAAAACTCATTCTCCACTTAGCAAAAAGTAATTAATTCTCTTTCCCACAATTATAAAAAAAGACAAGAAAGGCAATAAGAAACAAACAGCAAAGAGATATGTTTACAGTGCACTTAAATTGACCTCGGGTCGTAACATCTGGCGTAAAACAGAACCCCAAGACACGTGAAAATCGTAAACACTGATATGAAATCAATTGAAAACAGGCTTACAGCTTCTATAGACAGGTCATTAGACGAAAAACAGCGCCAAATCCAATCACATCAATCAATTGTCTTCCGTGTCATGCGTAGCTGGGGCTACAAGGGTCTGACAAAAAGACGATTTGAAAGTAAAATATCATGCTGTTTGGCACGTGTGTACATGCATGTGGATCAAAGGAAATATAACAGAAAAAATCAAAATCAATGTTAAAAACAACTAAACAATATACGATTACAATAAAAGAGTATTTGCACATTTTCACAAGACCGCTATACACTTATTCTTCCAGTTAAAACTGATACTGACTTCTTACCTCATTTAATCAGAAACTGTTTCTTCCTCACTCTTTTATTCACTGCTCACCTAAAGAATCAATTCTGACACTTTGCACTAGATGAAATGTCCAAAGTGACAAGGCTAATCAAAAGTTGAAACTCCATCCCTAATCCCAAAGGATCTTTCGTCAGTATGTCTGCCACTTCAACCCTATATTTCGTCCCAAGATGGATTTGTAGCCACAATACAATTACATTTAAATATATCATGAACTCAGACTTTTTCGACCAACACACAAATAGAATCCTTTGGCATGGCACCCTAGCTAGAGCCAGTCTAATATGTATAAAAACACTAAATTCTTTTTTCACCAATAACTAATCTCACAACATTTCTCAAAAATGTAAGACCACCAACGGGAAGAGAGAAAAACTTTCAATAAATGCGTCAGATTGACTCATGCATTGTTCTGGACCTGCCTGGCAATATTTTTCCAACTATTGCTTTTTGGATAGTCAACTTTGTCAATAGGAGGGTCTCATGATAACCGTTGAAATGAGCAAGAAATGTTCTCTAAGCCATGTGCAGCACACACAAATACTTGCATCACAGGATGGACTCTACTGAGGAGGGACAGTTAGTTTGAAGTAAGGTGTTTGCGAAACTGCCATTAGTAAGTTTTAGAATTCAAAGGGCTCATAGTAACACGGAGAGAAGTGTTCGTCCAAGGTACAGCAGCATTTGAGATGATAATTTAGTTAGAAAGATTGGTGCAAGTCTTTCAACCAGTTTGATTAAGATATAAGCACCTCTGTTGGCGCAAGACACAAACGCCGTTTAAATAATGAATTCTGATTTGTGAATTGAAGCATTGATAGTGTTGAGAAGGTAGGTTGATAACTTTAGGGAGGCATGGTATAGTAGCAGATTCTATCAAGCATATCTGATAAAATCAACCAAAAATAAAGAACCATTTTAGATAACGGGTAGGACCAGATAACGACTATCTAGAGAATCATAGTTTTTGGAGTTATAGGATAATTGTATTTTAAAAGCTAATTTGAGTAATGATCTGCAATGAAATAAAGTTGTCCATTCATAGATAATCTTTTTTTCATGACTCTTTTACATGGATGTTTCCTTTTGAAAATGCACCGTTTATCTACATTGTAAAGATGAAACAGAATATAGAGACGAATATTTGCAACTATTGCAATTGATTTACTACGTCTATTATGTAGTTCCAATGGACAAGTCGTAAACGGGCTTAGTGCAATACGCAAATTTGTTTTAATTGAATCATTATCTGAAAAGTCACAAACATTTTATGATTGAAGCGCAGTGGATGCGTGAAACAGCAGTCAAACTCAAGTAAGAGAAAAGGATATAGAATTTTATCGTACTCATGTTGAGAACCCTACACAGACATTTATTCCTTATTGAGTACACTTCTAATTCTCAACACAAAAAATGTTAGGGTTAGGATCAGGAAATATTCAATTTAACATCTACTCTCCCCCACATTATCTGATAATAAGCTGAGTATTATTAAATGTTTCCTTGAGACTTCCATGGACTGGATAGCTGCAGTTTACTCAAACCAATGAATAGGCCCAGTAAGCCCCACATTAAAGTCGTACGGGCAAATCTGACGGTAAACTATTGAATTGCAGATACTTTTTTTTCTTTTTGGTTATTCGGACGATTCGATCGATCTGGAATTTTAAACGAAATGTTATATTCAGTTCAGTTTAATAGAATTAATTTCTAATCAATACTCTATGCATATACTGATCAGTTGTTATGCCTCTCTTTTTAAAAGCTGCATTATTATCAGATTCGCTGTGTAATGATCTATGTTGATTTCAAAGGGAATGCCGGGCTTTGAAAAAAATTAAGTGTTCACAGATGATTTGATTAAACCTTTTCGTCAATAACAGGGTGTGCCGCCATCATTCTGAAATGATATTTTACTGATGGCATATTCAATGAGATTTTAAAGGTGACAATATATATCTATATATATTACATGCGATAATGCTCAATACTCCACAATCTTTGTCAGCTGTGCGTTGGTAATAGTTTACAAGAGTCCAGCGCACTATTACTACAGTGAAAGTAGTTCAATCCCTAATAAGAATTGCATTTGTGACCAACGAAGTAAATGTTTGTTCGTATTTTGGGAGGTTTCAACATGAGCTAATAGTAAGTGAGCAACTCTTGTTAACCTGAAACGTTCATACATCTGAGAAAATATCCAAGGGAATTTTGTCGTTAGCTGATCCTGGGGGGATCAGATGATTAATAGAGGGCATTGCAATTGGTCCACTCTGAGTGCTTTCAGCCTTGTTGTAGATTCAAATTAGCTCAGTAAATACCGATTTAATCCCAGCAGGGTTCTTTCCTGATCATCCAAGCTAAGTAGTACCAAATCTAGTTGGTTTCAGATTCAGGCTTTAAATTTCACTTCTGCATTCTTGATTCCACACTTCATCGTACAATGAACAGTTTCGATTATAATTTGGTGGATTTGTTGATTAAAATCTTAATATGCAAAAGTTGTTGGATCATTGACCAAACGAAATACAGCACAGAAGATACAATCGAAGATTTTAAACCAAGTGAGCGAGTTGCAAGCGGAAGACTGTTCTATCCAAATTTCAGTATCGTTTGATTTTGGGCACTTTCCACTATTGTATGCGTTTCTTATGCACCGAAATCACAAACCTCTCTGCTCAATGGAAGTTCAAATACATTATTCAAGGGAGGCAATTGTGTGATCCTTTGTGTAATTGCTTTTTCACCGAGTTCTAGCGATTTTTAATAGAGAATTTATTTAGAGTCATCAGGAAAAATGCATTTTCCCTGAATTTTTTTGAAATTTGGAATCGGATGCTAAATAGGATTTACATATGATTTCTTTCAGTTTCCAATTTTGGTCGAATAAGTTCTCATCAACAGTTACAGTATTGTCCTCCATTTAACCACCACTTCATTCCTCCTGTCCTTCTTACAACCGTTCATTTCCTTGTTGCCTTCCAAATATTTTTATTTCCCTCCCTTCTTCCTTACTTCAATACTTTTTCTCCCTCATCCCCACATCTGTTTTTCTTTCTTTTCCTCTGTTCTCTCTTACTTAAATTCTCTCCTCTCTTTTTGTGTCCTCCTTCCCTTCTCACTTCTTTTACACGAGTTGTTTCCTTCTGTTCGCTTCTGTGTTTGATGATATATTGAGATCAAAACAAGGAGTTTATAGTGGATTATTCTTACTCCCTACTTTATATAATTTGATTGACCAGGAATTACACGAGCAAAGACGTATTGGTCAAAATAACAATCTAAAAAAACAAAAAACGATCCTTATATTAACGTTTTGCAGTTCAAATAAATGAAACAATAAGCAAGCACATCTGACCAAAGTATGATGATCAAAACCATAGACGTAACAATGACAAGGTTTTCTTCTAGGAGTGTCGAACAATGATGAAAACTACATGTTTTGGTTGTATTCTTATTTCATGGTTATACTAAGCATTCAAAATTCATTCTTCAGGTATTTCTGAAGGACTACATTTTTGTATGTGTCCACATTTTACAAAAAAAAAAGGAAGTTTTTGGTCGGTTTTGTTGGCTGGCTCTCGTTACGTTAAACAAGGCAAATAGGAAGGAACAAACGGGTGCAATGACATTAAATAATTTTTTACTGTGATCATTTTTTTTTACGATCTACAATGAGGTCTTAATAAGATTTATGATGATAGAAAGTCCGTATTTCTCAATTTTAGAATAGCGAAAAATGGCCAATAATTGCCATTCATGATTTTTATTGAAAGTATAACTTGCAAAATATTGAAATGCAGGATATGTGAATCAATTTGTTAAGAAAGACTTTTTGCTCTTCCTCCATCACATCCTTATCCTCCCCGATCACATCTTATTCCTGCCTCTAACAGCAAGGGCGGTGCATGCATCATATAACTTGTGCTTTTTCTTTGATTCTCTTGGAGCGAACGTTTGTGTTTGGTTTGGATATCAATTAAATCGTTAAAGGAATCACTGGAATTTCTTTTGGGAATAAGCTTTGCTCCTCTTACGTTTGCTCATTTATCTTAAGTATGTTTTGCTGAACATTTTTTTTTCCTTTCTCAATTTTTTATTCTATACAAAATAGAAATATTAACAACATTTTCCTTTTCCATCCTCTGTTGTTTCTCTGCAGGCTTTACACCCATTCACATTTATCGGATTCTGATTTTTTTATCTACTGTCTTTGATTTCGACGATTCCTTACATGCGTTTGCTCCTATCCATTCTATGTCGATTCGTTTTTTTTTCAGGTTAATTTTCCTCCGTTTTTTTTTTCTTGAAGCATCTCAAACACATTTTTTGTTCTGCTTTACAAGAATGTTCTTTCCTATGATCTATCATTTCGCTGACAACATCTCAGGAACAAGGGCTTATTTTGATCAATCAAGCAAAGGACGGAGTTGTCCCTTTTGTCGTGAATCCACACCCCAGGCTCGTTATTTGAGAGGCATGTCTGCTATCAAATCCCAGGAATCAAGTCGTATCCAACGTAAATGTAACTATAAGATGAGATATAACAAGAGTCATCCGTATTTGTTGACAATGTAGAAAAACAAATTAATTATCATTTTATACGTCTTTTTGCTGAGTCTTTGAATGATTTGGGTTTGATTTAATCTTTGTATCATTCACAACCTTTTTAATTAGAAAATGTGAACGATTTATGTAGAATTAATTTGAATAGATCGCCCCCAGTATCCAAAAGTAGGATGTTCTGATAATAAGAATGTTTTATAACCTGAAAGGGCGTGAAGCGATTTCTGTTGATTCGTACAAAACAGTTTGTTTGTTCCCCAGCACCAATATGATGATGGATTCACTTCAGGTCAAGCTGTTGGAGATTATGGTTGCTTTGGACGTGCATCAGTTCTTGGATGTAGCCTTTCAAACATCCGTCCCCTCAATCAGTTTAGCGGGAAAGAAGTAAAAGCGACCATATTGATAGATAATAAGGTTCTCTTATCTTTCAACGAAGCATAACCAAACAAATTGTGTACCCTCCTATTCATACAGACTGAACATCCTTTTAGTTGTCTTATTTGTTTTCGCTTGCTGCTTTTAGTCGTTTTAGTCATTTATGGAACCGGTATTGAATTGCCTTATCCTTTTTTTTGGACGAACAATAGATTATCTAAGCTCCCGAACATGAAATTCAATTTTCCTGTTTAGATATTGCATCCAAATTTATTGCTTCTCCTCAGTTTCCAAGCATCAAGTCATCGACAAGTTTATGAAATCAAGCTCTCAATCTCCCATTCCAAAGTTTCACTCAATTGAAGGCGTTAGATTAATTCATTTCTACTAAAACTCAGCTACTACTACTACTACTACTACTACTACTACTACTACTACTACTACTACTACTACTACTACTACTACTGCGATTTCCCTTGATGAAAATCCTTATACACTCATAAGGAATGTCCCACTCTTTCCAATCTCAGTCAAAAAGCTAATATTGAGGCAGTTCTGAATATTCGTATATAGCAGTTACAAAACATTGTTCAAGAACTTGATTCATTTTGTAAATCATAATATTGGCTTGAGTTATACATTACGACCATCGTCTATTATAATGCGAATAACTAAAAAGACGAATATCGAAGCAAAAACTCAATTGTATATCTGAGGACGACCCAATTTGTAGAACGATATTTCATCACGAAACTGTGAAGTTTATGCATTATTCTGTCACAGGGAAACTAAATCAAAAAACACATATTAGAGCATGTGAAGTTATGAATATTGGAGAAAGAAAAAAAATATTCGCTTGACATGGTCAGGAAAATGTCATATTCAGGAAAATTGATTGACTTTATCTGTCCTCCCATTCTCCAATATATATATATATATATATATATATATATATATATATATATATATATATATATATATATATATGTGTGTGTGTGTGTGTATGTGTGTGTGTGTGTATATATATATATATACATAGATACATATATATATATATATATATATATATATATATATATATATATATATATATATATATATATATATTATTCAAGAAAGCTTTACAGCTTTATATTACTCTCCAATATTTTTACGTCGGTTATTCTAAAGAATAATGCAACTCTGTATGGTTGTAAAATGCAATTTCGACTCAATGTTCTAGACGACAGTTTTTGTTTGCTTATTATTCTGGTTTCCATTGCTGTCGAAATCTGATTAGTATGATCTGATTTTTAATTAAAAAAGAAAACATGAATCGATCCATAATAGCCTGTTCCAGTTCCTTAAATGAGTAGTCGTACCAAACTATCAACTTTCCGACTCTTCTATTGATTAGTAATTCTGGGGAAAAAAGTTGTGTTTTAGCATTCGTTGGTACTTAGATGCTACCTAAGTTCTAGGGGCTAACGGCCAACAAAGCCAATGATTTTCCATCACCAATCTTACAAAAAACTATTTACGGTGTTTCTCTTAGAACATAGTGCAAAAAATGTAGTAGACAGCCCCCTCGAGATTGGAACCTTTCCAGTGTTTTTATATCTTAATTTACTGATCAGTGCAATCTCAGAAGATAGCCCCTGCCATAGTCTCAGCTTATTCTGCACCAGTTTGACATGAGATTTATGTTCCAAATAGTTATGAATGGAATATTTCAATATTTGCTGTACCTGGCTTATCGTTTATGCAATCCTTCAAACACTTTTTAATTGACCCCCCTCCCCCGTTAGGATCGTTAGGTCATCCAGTTTTTCTCAAAGATTTCTTTCTGACGCAAGCAATGAATTCTTTTTGCATTCTCAGAATATATTTTAGAGATCCCCAGTGTGAGAATCAAGGGAAACCACTTACTTCTGTAATATTTTCATATATTCGTATGACAATGAAAAATAATCTTCAGGGAAATTTGAACTCATTTGATTATCATTCACTTGGGATAAAAAGAAACACCTATGAAGTATATATTCAGCTGATTTACACGTACGCCATGAACATCTGAGGACAAAACTCCCGATTCAACGAGAAATCGATCATATAATCTTATAATCACTTGACAGCGTGTTTGTATTATCTTTGATCATGGTTCACTTGAATGTAGAAAAGTTCCATATATTGGAAACAAAACATTAAGGAGAGTTTATTAGTTAGAGATTGCTTAGAGTTGATCTGTAGACACTCTTCCTTCAATTCAATTTATAAACTGTTGTTTGCTCTGGTTTGTGATAATTTTGGCCAAAACTGTCTCTTATGTTTCAGAGCATTAAGGGGTATTTGTGTATAATAGAATTCCGAGAGTCAAATACATTCACCAAGTGAACTATAATTACAGTTTCTCTGGGTATGTAGTCAATTTCCAACATGTATACAAAACTCCACATCCAAACGGTTGCAAGCAATATTTGAGAGTTGCTTAGTGTTAAAAACGAGGGAACGTATATGAAATATATCATTGATATACTGGTGTAGATCTATGATAGTTATAATCCACCATGCACCTCACTTTCAACGTGTCAGCTTTTACTTATTTTATTTAAAAAAAAATACAATCAAACTGGCCTTCCCTAATTATCCCCTGCCTGTGTGTACTAATATAACACACACACGCACACACACATACACACACACATTCACACAGACAGACACAGAGAGACAGTAACACATACACACACGTGCGCACGTATACAAACGCATATATATATATATATATATATATGTATCTATGTATGTATCTATGTATGTATATATATATACAAATATATATATATATGTACAATATATATGTATATATATATATATATGTATGTATATATATATATATATATATATATATATATATATATATATACAGGCCTATATATATGCCTATATATATGTATATAAACATATATATATATATATATATATATATATATATATATATATATATATATATATATATATATATATATATATATATATATATATACATACATACATACATATATATTCAAGGTCACACTGCATGTTGGTTGCAATAAAAACGATATGACATGGAAAACATTGGCCAACCTGGTTGTAAAAATGCAGTATCCTTTGGCAATATTTTTATTAAAACTTTCTCCGGTATCCACTTGTTTTTGACATTCACCTTTACTTTCCATTGTTTCCTAGGTTATCACCCTCTCTTGCCTTATTTCAACTCCATTACTCTGATGAGGTGCCTCCATTTTTTTCATAGAATTGAAGGCATCGAAATTTGCTCTTCACAGCACAGTGTCCCCATCTTTTCACATGACTCACCGTGAGCCAGCAATCGCCCATCCAAACTCCACCCACGTAAAAAAAAACAAAAAACATATTCAGCTTTGGATTCCACGGATTTTCCTCACCGCTGACCACCCAAATCTGGGGGATGATGTTTAAAAAAAACCCAAACAGTAAAGTTACTGCACATAAATTCGAGAAAGGTCATTTTTGTTCGAATAGTTTTGTTGATTTTGTTGCTGCTACACCAACTTGGTCTGATCAATTTTTCAGCTTTTCTTTCTCAGAGTTTTTCCTTCTTTTATTCAGGGTTTTTTCACATAGAAAAAATAGGTATTCTGTTGCATCCTGACAGGTAAAGATTTTGACACTAAATTGTTTTCCTCTTTTCAAGGTATTAGAACGTGCCTTTGGCTATTGTAAGGTACTGCATATGTGTCGAATTCCAATCCTTGTACCATTTAGTCTAAGTTTAGGATTATCTTCTTTTCTCCCTTGACAGAAAAGTGACCAAGGACTCACATTAATACAAACGGACCATGCTGAACAACCTGTGTATCATAAGGTTTTTCATATATAGACACATTGCTGTGATCTAATTGGGTCGAATAATCATCAGTAAACCCGGGAAAGTTATCAAAGGACGTATACGTGAGTAGTAATATCAAATTATCAACTAAGAAGTACAGCAATGGAGACTAGATGACAACCAATGGAAACATACCTGTTTATTGCAACTGTCTCAAAACTTATGCGTACATAACTCATTATAAAGTCCTTGGTCTCATCCCTATCGATCAATAACCCCTTAGCGATCTTAGTCATCATAATTCAAAAAATGTCCGTTGGTCCGTCCGGCAGAATTGAAACCTTCACTCCAGACACATAACATTTTGTTAATCAGCCTACGCTGGTCTATCTTATATCTTTCCTTTCCAAGACTTTCCTTATCTTACTGCCATTCAACATTTTTCAGGACTATTTCCCTCCATCCTTTTTTTCTTTCAGATCCAAAATCCACCCTATCCCGTATACTTAAGTTCACTAACGTAATCTACATACATAAACCTATCATCACAAAAGTCCCAAAACACTCACAACATGGACCCCAGGAGATCACATGCAAAACCGTGACAGGCCGAATGTTCTGATACCTTACTGAATTTGCTAATTTGCTTGTCTGTCGTATATTTTAAAGGTAAAATTCAGAAGACTACTCTTTCACTTCAATTACTATCAGGTTTGTTTTTTCTTCATTTCATTTAACCCCTTCGAAACTACTCTCGAGCTTGATTTTTCTTAAACTTATTTCAATTTTTTTCACTCCCCCTGACTGACAACAACATTTTTTTTTTACTATAAGTGAATATATCTTTCTCAATCCAATATCAAATCCTTAGCATTTTATCGTAATGTCCCATTAATTAGATTTTTCTGTGTTGCTTCAAAGAGGAACTTTGGTGTCAACTCTGCAAACTAACAATGCATATAAGTTTTGAATGAGTTGCATAATTCTTTTCCGCCCTGTTTTTTGTCATGATGGCTTCTAAACACGAATTGCTGTAGAACAATGAATAATTTTCAACGAAAGAAAACCAAACTAATGAAGCATTTTATTTTTGATGAACACGTGTGTGGAAATTGTCATATAATCACATTCTGATCAAAAAACATTATTTTGTTTAGGTAATCATATTCTGGTTCTAAAAGTATGTATCACAAATCAGGTTTACAATTGTTCAACTCTATGAATAGGACTTACAAAAAGAAAAAAAGAGCAGTATACTCATGTATGAGGAAGAATTTGGAAAGAAGCTGCCCAATGGCTTAGCAGCAGGCTATATAGTAAGTAAGGTGTGCCTCAGTTGAAATTTGGATTCGCTGCTCGAAGAGCCTTAAGCATTCTAGTAATTGAAAGAGAATGGAAATGGAAATCCTTTTGCAGTATCCCCGAGGCAAATATATCCTAAAGATGGTTGTTTCTTGAAAGAAGAAAGCCATAAGGTGCAAGTAGGTAGCCGTATGAACACACACTGGGGTCTGATCAATTTCAGTCGGGTCAGCAAGAGGATTGTGCATGAAATGGGAAGACACTGAACACCCGATGATCCCAGAAATATGCTCGGACTGGAACATCAGCAAACTATCCTTTCATGATTGAATAGAAAAAATGGTATTTTCCAAAACAAAAATGATTTTGAGTTTAAGCTTTGTCCTTTCGAATATATGAATCAAGTCTTAATGGTACTTATATTTTCTTAATTCTTGTTCCAGCTTTTGGAACCAGCGTTACAGTTTTTTCTTTTTTTTTCTCGTGCAATTGACCGATAGAATATATATATAAAAAAAGAAATAATATCTGCTTGGTACCCAGAATTAGTCCCTGAAAAGAGGTAGAGTTCGGTGCTTAGATAGACAAGTAAAAGAGAGGTATACTGATAAATAGATTGATAAAAATAGAAATAGATTATTCAATCTTTTAATTACAGTCAACCCTTCTACTTTTACGCATTTAGGCCTTGAATAATAAAATGATGCAAGGGCAGGCAAAAGAAAAGGGTTGACAGTATTCTTATTACTGTCTTCCACTGGGAAATTTCACAAGAATTATAATTGCAGCGCAGAAACCCGTAATGTTGAATCACGTTCATTCTTCTTCCCTTTCTTCCTTTCGATGAATTCATTTTTCCGATGCGATGTCCGTTCGGAAGCTTCAAAGCTGTTTATCGTTACGCTGTTCGCCTCAACGGATTTAATTATTCAATTCGTACGATTCAATAAATTGGATTCTCCTGAGCCTCAACGGACGGTTGAAGCGATGCAGATGCAGTTAGTGGGAGTTTTGTTTTTGCTTTTATTTATACTTGCAGAATATAATTCTATGAAGAACTCTCCTTCTGATCAGAAAAGAAATAAAAGGGGAAAAAAGTAAGAACAAATGAAATTGAAATGAGCGAGGATCTTTGAGGGAAAAAGTTTTTTTTCTCGACACAAAAAAGGCAGAAGTATGATTATCTAGTGAGATAGAGAAAGAGAGAGAGACACTGGCCGACGGACAGACAGGCAGACAGACAGACAGACACACAGACACACAGACAGAGAGGAAGAATTGGAGTGAGAACAAGAGGGGGAGAAAGTAAACAGATAGAATGAATAGCAGAATGGAAAATGTTATTGAAGATAATCTACAAATCAAAAATATTCGTTTGGCAAATATCAACAGATAGCTAGATAAATAGAGAGATAAAGAGATGGGTAGATAGATGGATAAATATTAATCGATGGTTTTCCCTGTTCATTATTGATATGCTGTTTTTTTTGTTAAAAAGATTTGTGTTGCACTAGAAATAATGAAATTGTGTTTGCCTTTAAATCAGCTTTTAAAATCTGGCTTTTCATGGAGACACGAATAATACTCACTGACGAAGCTTGGATATAAGCCAAAACAACTAATTCCATGGGGAGAAGAATTTATATCATTTAGTCAAACAACAGCATAACTGGCGAAAGATTCAATGCTTTATCTTATTGTCCTGGTTGTTTGTGATTTGATGAGTTTTCGTGCTCTTGGCAGAACTATTCAATCTATAGACTTGACACCTTCTGCCAGTATTAGTTTTGACTCTTTCTGACTTTTTTTTTTCACTTAAAAAGACTTTTTGACTTTTTAATGCTCTTATTTTAAAGTCTTCGTTGAGCACATATCATAAACATGTTTGACTTTCTTTCAATGGAGCTTTTTTTTTAACTTTTGGAGGCCTTTTTGAACAGGTCTATCAATATCTACATCGTAGGGGATCTAGATGTTTCTATATATCTTTTCTATTTTAGATGTTCGCAAGTGGAAAAGTTATATCATAAATAAAATTCATTTCGACAAGATTTCATTTTAAAATGCAATTTTCTTGCAGGTTTTGGAGTTACAGTCGTTCAAATATTGACCGTGGTGGCAAATCTAAGTCATTACACGATTTTACCTAACTCTTATGCTCAGATGTTTAGCCCTTCCAACATTTCTTTGCTTTACTAGATCTGTAGCTGTACTGAAAAAAAAAATATCGTAATCCCGCCCTATTCACCTAGCCTGCTGCAGAAATCAAATCAAAGCAACTAACGGGAGATAGAAGTAAATATGAACAGATTGCTACAAAAACAGAGATCAATGAGAACAATAATATACTCGGGTAGATATCAAAGCATAAAAGCATTTACGTTGGTTTAACTCTTATTCCAGACATGAGTAAAATACAGATATATTCACATATTTATAGATGGGTATTTTTGCAATCCAGAGGGTCTTGACAACCATTTGTTAACATACTGCATTAGAAAATAATGATTGATGATACAATAAGAAAAAAAGGATTGATGATACGATAAGAAAAATGTTGCTTTTATTGGAACTCTATTCTTGGTTATTATAAAAATATGATCATGATTCCATGATCAGAAAAGTGATTTCTGATAACATTGATTTGTATAAATATATATGTGCGTGTGTGTGTTGAATCCTGGTAATTCAATTTGACATTTTTAGAATTGATCAGCTAAATATATTGTCTCAAAGGTGCCAACATTCAGGGAGGATATATTGAAATGCATATACGATAACAAAAATGTTTTGCCAACCAACATTTTCTATCTACGTTTCCTTTGAGTCCTGAGAACTTTCAGTGATTTTTTTTAAGATGATGTATACGACTCCCAATTGCAAATATGTACACGATGAGGCAAACCTGTGAACCCTAAGTCGAAGAACGATCAGTGCCCTCGTGGAATACGCAAAATAAGATGGGTTCTTCCCAGGTTTGGAAGCATAATTACAGGTATCCCCCTTTAAGTTACACCTTTCAATTTTTAGTACATACCTAACTCAGTACGACTTTTCCTTGCTATCTAAAATAGTGTGAATTGATGATTTACAAGGCGTCATTTTTTAGCGATCCCAATCACCCAACTGACCCTCGTCTATGCCTGACTTCCTACCTTGATGTTAAGGTTTATTGTCTGCCAAGGGTTATTTTGGAGCTTGAAACACGACTGTATGATTTATTATAGCTTCACACATGTGTTTTTCTTACGCAATTCTTTGCAGATACCCAACACATACTGCTAACCGGCAATAAACGTATGTAATATCAAAAAATTAAAGTCACTTGATCGAATATTCACCAAAACGTATGTAGAAATTTGCAATCCTAAAATATAAAGGGAAAGAAAGGAAGAAAAGAAATAGATCGATCAGGTAGTGTTTGATTTATCTAATTTTCAAACTGATTTAATACTATCGTGTAAAAAGAGTTTGCCAAAAGTTTAGCTGTTGCATACATATTTTATGTTTTTAAACATATTCTTATTTAATTTTTGAGTTTGATTCATGTACAATCACTTTTCACTCGTTAGAGCTATATGTCTTCACCACCCAGTATCATGGACGGTTCCAATATATTTCAATGATGGCACCAAAGAGAAAGGATTCAACTTTGAAGGCCAATCAAGGAAAAAGCAAGTCCCAAATATATTAGTAATATGTCCATACAACGTAATATCATTGAATCCTCGAGGCAATTTCAATAAAACTTCTTGGAAGCCTTGGGCATCGTGTGAGTAAGAGGTGATTGTATTTAGGTGTATGATTCATGTACCCAGCATTAGAGCTATTTCTCCATACCAATAATTGCTGAATACTCCCGATAAAACTGGAAGAAATTCAGGGCATGGACAAAAGAAGGAAGAATTTACTTTGAAGTGGTTCACTGCACAATTATTCCACTCATCGTATCTATATGCCTGCAGCATCCCGAATCTGGAAAGGTTTCTGATGGATGGGAAAGGCTGCTTGAAGGAATATGAAGTGATTGATACAATTCTAGTGAAGCCCCGAAGTAATGCAATCCATTTCCGAGAGCTGATCTACATACAGTGTATATTTCCTGCATCATAGCTATGTGTCTATAGCCCTAACACTATCTCCGATGGTTTTTCAATGAATTTCGATTCCTTGAGAGTGATCCAATCCTCAGCATCATTCGGTGTATAGCTGCTTCCCTTGCATGGCAACTGCATGTTCACAAAATATAAACCTCAAACAGTTCTTGGATGGCTTGCAAATAAGTACTTTAGAAAATCATAATGATTCCATTTTCAAACCAATCAAATAATGAATGCCTCTCTTGCATTTAACATTGAAGCCAACGTCAGCAACATTATTCAAAACTGCCAACACATTTTGTTGACATTTGCGGTAAGCGAGTAATATTACCACGACAGATGATCCCTACATTGGAAACACGTCTCTTGAAACTATATCCCTCTCTATGAATCCATGTTTCAAGTGTCTGTCTTCATATTACTGATAGAATTTCGAAATCCAAATACAAAACGGATAATGAATCGAGGAAAAAACATAGAGGTCTTTTCAATTTTAAGAAAAAAAACAAGATGTCATGATCAACCACACTGCGATTTGAAAATAAGTAAGAATTATTAAAAAAGAAAATAAGATGAAAAATATTCTATCAAAATCAAAAAATTACAAGTAAATATAGTTTTCTGCACTAAATGTCTAAATCATTGAAATTTTCAAAATCAAAAATGCAATTCAAGTTCAAATTCAGTCTAACGATTTAGATATCTTTTGGATTATTTACAAGCATTTCTCGAATATGAAAGAAAAAAACTAATTTTATTTCATAAAATCTTATCAAAAGATATCTGCAATTTTTTATTATCCGTTGTGAGAAAAATATCTCGTTTAGAGAAAAATATGATTTATCTAATAATTATAGATAAATCAAGAAAAAACATAGTGTAGGAAATGTTTTAAGATCTTTTCTCAATCATGAAATTGCAAATGATGATGTATGAATCATTGATCTATAATGAGAAAAAAGGATTTAATTTGAGTATTTTGTTATCGAATGAAGTTACCAGTTCTCATATAAACAAACGTTTTAAACATAGCAACTGTAATTAAATTTTAATATAAATAAGGAGAAAAATATTAAACTTAATTCTTGAAGAGATAAAGAGCCAAAACGTAACTAAAATGCTGTAACTAAGGGTCTTACTTTGAGATCACAGATATACAGTCAATGTATTAGAATATATCCTCGCATCCTTTCTACTATTTGAGTTCTTATTTGAAATTCAAAGGACAAAAAGAGATCAATATGTAAATATATCTAATCATCATCATTGCTCACATTGATTTAATTGAAATGGAATTAGATCCATTGTTCTTTTTTTTGACAACACTCTTTTTGATGGTAAAAGTTTAATTATGAATGAGAAAAAAATTAAAGATATAAATGAAAATCTAATCTTAAATGAGAGGTCAGTATCTCTCAATATATCTGTGCAAAAATATCAAACAAAACATTTTTTTGCAAGAAAATAGAATAGAATTGATGATAGTATAAACGGATGCATTTGTACCAATTCGTTTATTACGTCATAAAACGCCATCAAATGGGTGCATACATTCTTTTAGCTTAAATTGATTGGGACAAGTGAGAATATTTATTTGGAAAGTCTCCACTCAACGGGAACAGCCACAACAGATAGATATGGATATTTGTAACAAACATAAACAAGGAGGTATGTGCAGCCACAAATAGTATTTTGCATGCAGCTCTGCAATTATGGGCGGTGAGTTCATTTCTGACGGTTGTTGAATATACAAAGTGACTTTCTTACGGTAAACTTCAAGAATTTTATGCTGGGAATATTTCGATTTATTTCGAACATTGAATATCAGTTTTTTTTTCATAATTATGCACTGATGATTCTTAAACAATTCTATTTCGCTTTTGATATTTTGTCCCAAAGAGAACGCATATTGATTTTCTAAAATAGCTAAAAGTGAATTTTAGTTTATAACCAAAGTATAAAATATTTTACTCTTTATCAAAAAAATGTTTTCTCATCAGAAATATCAATGTGGGCATGTATGTGTGTGAACTGTTATATTATGAATGTTGAACCACTCTCCGATTCCTGTGTCATTTAGGGTTAGTAGAATAAAATACTTGGATATTCAAAAACAGGTGGAAATGTTCGAAATAGTCATATGGTGTGCACTTCACCGAACAGGAATGATCTTTCAATTTGCAAAAAAAGCCATAAAGTAAAACAATCCTATTTTACAGCATCACTGATAGAATGAGAAACAGCAATGAATTCTATTTTGCCTCATTTTAAACCTTTTTATTTTGCTTTTACTAACATTTTCCCTGAAAATTGCGCATTTAAAAAAATCTCCCCATTCTACTTTGCTCCTCATTAATAGATTCACGTCCTTCCATTTACAACCCCCTATGTTGTTAGAAGGTTCATCAGATCCCCCGTTAACAGCATTTTCCCGGAACTTTGCAGGGGCATTATATTGGAAATTCACAACTTTCTGAGCGTTTAGTTTAATGTCACAATTTTGTTTATTCTAGGGACATATTGTATTATTTTGTCATTTTTTAACGAATCATAACTCAGAAGTTACATATCACTTTACAACTGTATTCACGTTAAACCGCTAGAAACATATTCGTCTTTCTTCTTTATTACATTTCAATTCTTGATTTCCTGATATCTTCCAAGAATTCAGCTTAAATATGTGTAATCTTCGGTTATTTGTTTTCTGTTCAGTCAAACTTTGAATTCCCCTTACTTCGTGCCATTTGTCTAACACTTTTGTAAATTGCCAACGGGGTTTAAACACCTGGACCTTTTTTTTACCATGGTCTCTCATGGCTGAAGTGTAAAATATAACGGCTTAATTGTGGCATCATAAAGTGCTAGAAGAAAAAAAGAGCTTGCATATATAGTCTAATATTGTGTTCGCCAACATGAAATGAAAAAATTGTCCAATATTTATTGTATAATGTTTTTCTTTTTCTTCTCATGGTTCTGTTGTCTTCCCTACGCTATTTGTTTGTCTCATTCATATTTTCTCGAATTTTTGACGTTATTCATGTCCTGCAGTCATTTTTTTTTCTTATATAATTTTCCTTCCATGATCTTCATCAGTAGTCACTTCTTTTTTTTTTTAAGGGATTTTTTGCATAGTTTTTATAACATTTCTCCTGTAGCCACCCAGAAAATAGATAGACTCAACAAGCTAATTCAGAAATGAAGACCCCTCAATACACTTGAGATAACGGATATACATGAAATCTTTCCAAAAAAAAAAAATCATGTGACAAATCACTCTTGGTTCGCAAGTTTTTAAGAGAGCAAGATCAACCGTCGAAAAAATCAAATAAGTTTTACAACCAATGCATCGATTAGTAGTAACCTATTGAGCTTGAATATGGAACAACCGAAAATTGACCCTCGAATAGAGAATCATGCAACGTGAATGGGAGAATAATGCTTAATCATGCTCAACAAGAAAAGATCTCAAGACAGCACAGTATATTACAGCGACACAGGAGTCATCACAACACACTGGATCTCAAAAATATCGGTTCCATGATGCCCATGATAGAGAAGGATGGCAAATCTTGGGGAAAGTTTATATCTAATGGCTGATGCTAAAGGGCTGATGATGATTATTATCAGGAAAAAATTGAAAGGCAAGGTATCAAAAACAGAAAAAAAAACTACTTCTTTCTCCGAAGAGAAGAAAGAAATATACAGGTTTCTGTAAAACAAACGCATTTCTCGATTACTGCTTCTTTCATAATAAAAATTGAAGGTAGTGCAATCTTTCGAGAAGCAAGACATACCTGTTTATCTAAATCCGTTTTTTCTATTGTTTTTCTTTTAGTTCTGAAAGTGTTAAATCATAGAAGAATTCCCCCAAAATATACTCTCCTTTCTATTTCAAAAAACAAGATAAAACAGAAATTACATGTAACGATGATACGTCAGTTAACTAATATTTTACCTTTGCTCGTCTTCCACTTCCATGATTTTCTATCGACCATCTCTCCCTCTACTGATATTGACATAACTCTACATTTGACGTAGAATGTTACACCACAGTGTATCACACGAAAAGAAAAAAGAAAGGAAAAAATGATGCACGTAGTATTACTTCCAGAAAAATATGCCTAATCAAAATTTAGATGAATCCGACCATTATCAGCGCAGATTAGACACGTTCATACACAACAGGTTTATCTTTGATCATGAAAAACACGAATATAAAGAGAGAAAAACTGATAGATATAAGGAAATAAAAAACCAACTCTCTGTTAGTCATATCTGCAGCAATAATTCTATTTCTTTTCAGAGTATTTTATTACCTCGGCAAACTCAACTCTTTCTTATTTTTTTCCTTGAAATGTATATTTGCTAAGACCTTTCCTCACTCCAAAGCCAAAGTTATAGACTCTGTAACCGATGAACCACTCTGACTCAATTTTGATTGCAAGATAGGAAGCCAGATGAATGAATAATCGATATTTACTTATTGATCATTTCTCCTTACATTTGATATGTGCTTTTTTGGATAGCACTGTTGAAGTGTGCATTCGCCTCTTAGCAATAGAGACACATCATCTGTTTACAAAATTTGATATTTAGAACTGCAGTTTTTGAATTCAAATACCAGATTACATTGAAATTAATTCTAATTTCCCAGTAGATCAATCGTTTTATGAATTCTAACTTGGTGTCACTATGAAGAGTTCGTTATTTCTTTTCTGTACGAAATGTCTGAAAAGTAGAAAGTCGTATATCTGTAATTTATCATGTAAAATGCCGCATGCTAAAATATTCCAGCTTCATTTTAATTGCTAAAAGCCTTGTATATTTCCAGTAGGTATAAAGACTGTCTTCAGTGGTGTTATAACATTTGGATAGTGTGCAGCTGATCAAAGTTCATATATGGGTGATAAAGTAATGCACTATGTGTTTTATAATATAAATGACTTCATTTGACGCAAAGTCTGGGGAGGTGTTCATTCTTTATCTCATGCAGAAGACAGTTCTTGGCTAATCTTTGACTTGAGACGTTTACATACCTCTGATGATTTATTATTCTGCTGGCCATTGGCCAGGATATGTATATTTTAATATATATTTTATTAAGATAATTAAAAAAAAAATTTTGTTTATTCATACGATTTTTGACTCTTCCTTTAATAAAACTGCGTATATAAGTTCCACTACGTCGTTGCAATTAGTTAAATCACTGGGCCAGGTTCTGAAAGTCCCATAATCAGTGTGCAAACAAAAAACAAAAACAAAAAAAAGGGAATAAAACAGACAACTCACGAAAATGATCTGATAGTATATTCTTCCCCCCCCCCAAAAAAAAACGTTATGGGAGCAATTTATATCTGTTGATTAAATATAGGTTTCCGTTCGAAATTCCCCAGAAAGAACCAAATCTGACGGATAATTTGAGGAAGCTTGAAAAACCACTAGCTGAAAGAGGTTTTAGTATATTCATATTTAATAGAGACACCAGGGTAATGTATATGAAAGGTGACATGCCTGCTGACCCAACAAAACCACTGGTCACAAAATGAAAACAAATTCAAAGAATTCTTTCGAAGTATTTGAGCGTTAAATTATGCTCTCTGCCAGTTGCTATTCATGTTACAAATACGGTTAAATCACAAAAATAATTGTAAAGTTCTTCCAACCAACAAATCCTACAAATCAATGTATTCATATGTAAATTAGAGGAATGGGTGGGGAATTTTTCCCTTCTAAGAAGACAAATCGATTGATTCAGTGTGTGCTCTCTTAGACAAGAAAAAAAAACAGGTGACAAATCAAATCATTCATACATGAGTAAACAATCGAATACTGAATATTAAATATATAGAAAAAAAGCCCAAACATTTATTATCACAAAAATACCGTGCAAGTGTGCCACACAGACGTACATCCCCACACACAAACACTTATATATGTTGTGTGTGTGCGTGCGTGTGTGCGTGCGTGTGTGTGTGTGTGTGTGTGTGTGTGTGTGTGTGTGTGTATGTCCATACATTTCTGAATGTTGGTGTCGAATTATTGAAGGAGCAATTACTCATTATTTATATATGAACATTCTCGATCGTTTTGAGACTCAGAACATATCCTCAATCTATGGCATTGTCTGAGCATTCGCTGGAGTCTCTTAAATGTCTATCAATACATGACCTTAACATCAACGCCGACGGCTATTGCAACGACTGTTATTGAAAGATTTAAACACAATAATATGTTTATCTGCTTCGCCTCAAGGAAGAATTGGAATATTGCTCTCTTACTTTCTCTTGCTGTACTTTTTACAAATTTGCTGACATGGAGCCGTCTATTATATTGTTCCATGGAGATAAACATGAGATGATTTTTAAGTTGAGATCTATAGTCGTGGATGTTACCTTTTGCTTCCTTCACTTGGTTCTCTAATGATTATGCATCCACATATCATATCATTCGTTTTGGTGTCTTCTGTTTTGTAAAGTATGTCTAAGCTTTGGCAACTATGTCCGCTGTTGCAGCTGTTGTGAGGTCCTTCTGCTGATATTATCAGGATA
>OY735202.1:63466549-63469049 GCA_963457665.1 Thysanoteuthis rhombus
AATGTACACTGAAAACCGAATATAAGGAGAACTTGAGACTGTGATGTAAATAGCGGGAAGAGGGGAACGTAAGATAGCCATCGGCGGCTAAAGGAAAGTAAAAAATGGTAAAAAAAAAGATGTGTTACATGGAAACCAAACAAACCACTTATGAATTAAACTTGAATAAAATCATGTTTACCTTGAAAAAGAAAATGAAAATACTATCAGCAAGGAAGAACATTGAGAGGTTTTGTGGTAAAAGTTTATTGGGTATGATTGGTGCCTAGAGAAGGTCAATCTATAAAATTAACTGAACTGCTTTCGTATTTTACCTGGAGGAGATATTGCGTTTGGTTCTCATTCCGTTGCAAATTTAAAATTCTAACACGATCAAAACTACAAGCAGTGGTAGAAAATGAAGTCAGCTACTCCGGATATTGATTTAAAAAAAAAATCATTTCGCTTCAGGATGGTACTTGTATCAGGACTGATATATATATATATATACATATTTATATATATATATATAAATACACACACACACACACACACACACACACATGAATTTCGATAATTGCTCCTTCAAATTGTAAACATCATATTATATTTACTTACAGATTCACTAGATCTCACTGGATTTACTTCCATTAAGGACAAGCATGGAATACATCTTGTTAGCGATAAATTAGTCACGAACTTACGCACGAAACAGTACCTTGTTGGACATTACTTTTAGCGAATAACAGCAGATATATTTTACATGCATATATATATATATATATATATATATATATATATATACATATATATATATATATATATATATATATATATATAAGAGTAGTAAATAGACGGACAGAGACAGTCAGAAGGGGTATACAAAAATAGGGCTTCCTCACTCTCCATGCCAAAATTTTACATACAAAAGTACAATTTTTTAGCAATAATGATGTATTTAAGACAACTGATTTTCAGTGAATATTTATAGGAAGGGAATTCGGTATTGAAAATATATCTCCATTTGATCGGAGCAATGTAATCACAGAAAGTCGCTCATTGATAGGAACCCCCCCCCCTGAATTTTGAGCCCCCCTTATCGATCACTAAAGTCATAAGTATATCCCCCCCACCATTTCTTTTCTTTGAAAGTGGAAAATGAATACTTCCTACATTTTTACGCCTAGAAGTTAAGAAGGATTCTCCCGTAATAAAGAACTGTCCATTTTGCCGCTGTAAATTGGTAACGAAACCCCCTTGATTTTGACCTTTGGAATAGTATTTGTACCCCCCTGGATATTTACCTTTGAAGTGGCTTCTATTTCAACCACTGATATTTTTGCTTCCAAGTGTTACCCATATGAGATGAGGAAAAAATACCCCCTTCTCTCTCTCCTCTCTCTTTCCTCCACCTCTCTTTCTATATCTCGTTTTCTCTTTCCATCCCCCTCTCTATCTCTCTTACTCTTTCTGACCTGCCTTCTCTTTCAGCTTTCCATTTCTTCATCATTTCTTTCTTCCATTCTCTTTAGATCAAACACTGATTCTAATTACTGCAACATTTTTTTATAAATATCAATTTTTCAAGAAAAATAGAGCTGTTTGGGTCGCTAATCAATTTACTTGAAATGAAAAGAAACAGGTGACAAACTCGGTGGAATAAATGGTATCAAGGGGAGTAGTGATAGTGCAGATATGTTTATTTTAAATATTCCAAACATCCAAATGCACACAGCCAACAGAAATGTATTATGAGGCTTACAAAGAAAGAAATAAACCGATATACTATTGATAAACGATAACTACTCTCTCTGATTTTTGCATAATCCATTAGTGTAATTCTCTATAGGGATGTGCAGGACTGCAGATTGATTAACATAATAATGTGAATCTTCGTCTCCTCCTCTGATATTCAACATCGGCTTTTCTCATTGTATGAGCCACTGAATGTTATTATTATTACTCTGCCAGCATATCACTCTCTAATTCATGAGTATAATGCAAAACTTTTGTCAACATTGGAAGGTGACGTTTCCAAAATTTTCCCTGAAGAATGCTGCACTTTCCGCTTCTCCTCTTGTGAAGAAAATCAGTTATGGTAAAATCGATGCGATACTTTAAAATAGTATTTTGGATGATGTGGTTTTAATTAATTAATGTAATAATTAATATCGCTGTTGATGTAGAACAGCTGATGCATTGCCGTATATATCATTGTAAATAAGTGTAAGCTGAAAAATGTTCATAATTATGATTTGATCTTGAAGCGCAGTTGCAAACATTACGGAAGATTTTTTCCTTTTCTCCTAATCTAGCCTTGACACTGTTCCTGCAAGCCATTGTAATGTAAACTGTACAGTACTAAATGAGGACCAACTAAAAATCGTACATAGTGTCATGGGAAGATCGATATTATGATCAACTCAGAGATATGAAAGGAGGAACAAGATTCAGCAATAATACTGAAGTGAACGATATCATACGAAGAAGCAAGCGAAAAAAATGGAGACCAGCTCGACAC
>OY735202.1:63474049-63556549 GCA_963457665.1 Thysanoteuthis rhombus
ATTACCCCTTGTTATTCATTTAGAATTTATTTTGACGAAGCAAGAAGGCAAAATGTAGTTCAGTCAAATTATTTGAATACTTTTACTGTCCATATTTCTTCCCAATATATATATATATATATATATATATATATATATATATATATATATATATATATATATATATATATACTGAGAGAAAAGGAGAGGGATAAGGATTAAAGGGATGGCGAACTGTTGTAAGGTGATCACATGGTACAGTAAATCATGATGTCTCTCTACAACAGAATAAACAACAATAAAGCTTCTACCTCAACTTTGCAAATAAGCGCACGTGTTCCGAGTATTGATGTACATTGTACAAGCTGAATAAGCTAGGTTTAGGCGGATATGATTTTCAATGACACCGTTATTTCTGGTAAAGAGTCACAATATCCAGTATTTTCTAATTATACTACATGGGTTGAAATCAGTATTTCCTCAAATTATCTCTGCTCTGAACTGTGACTGCTGTGCTTGTTTTTCAGAGGAATTTAGAGTTTCTGTTCTCAATTTGAGGCACAAGGTCTTTTGCAGCTTTGTGAACCGTATGGTGCCCAATCAGTGTACAAATGTTTGCAATTTCGTCTTGTGAATCGAAGATTTTGATTTTCAATCATAGTACTAAAAGAATGAGGAATAAGCGTTAGTACCATGTTTTATTTCTCTTTTGATAGTTTACAACAACGTGAGACACGGTCAAGATTTTAAATTCTGAATTGGACTGGAAAACATACAAATGTTTCCAGTTTGAGTAGATGCCCATTTGGGAACAAGAAGGAAAATACACGACTTTAGGAGAAGTCAATATTGCGTATATGATTCGTTGTCTTTTGATCGCTGACTACGCAAACTCAACAGTGGGTTTTATTCGATAAACAATGGTGGAAATTTGGCAAGCTCAGAGGTGAAATAGAGGACTTTCATATGTGTCATTTACGTGGACGTAAATATCGGCTGCCATGGTTCTAGTAAAGAGTTTTCGAACAAAATGGCAACTGATATTTTACCAATAACCTGCTTAGTTTTAGACTAAACCATGTCAAATCGAGATGAAAAAAGGTAACACGTTGCTAAGATGGAAGTTGCTGCTCTATACGTTTTGAGAGACCAATGAATTGAAAATTGAATTTGGTACGCATAGACAAGCAATGTCGATTGTGAATTTTGCTTCAATCTGTACATGTTGTCAGGTGTTCGATAAAATAGTAGACTTTCCTATGATGGAGTCTGTAGTAAAGCCTCACGAGTCATCAATCAAAGCATTGAATCATGACTATGATTCAACACATACTGACAACAAAGAACAACCAGCAACATGTAACACTGACCAACGTGCAGGCGGAAAATTTTTTCGTTCATTTGACAGCGACATGAAGTTATTTCATTAAGAATGCTAGTCTCAACGAGTTTGTCAAGTACTACAAGCCTCAACAGACCCGACCAACCTGCATTATTCACACATTTGGAGGAAATCAATGCAAAGCAAAAAACTGCATCACATGAAATGCATATGGCTGATAAGCCTGTTTGCCTAACCGTGCCGGGCGTGGGACTTCAAAAGGTTTCAACTGCAAGAAAAACCAAGCAAAGTGAATCAACCTGAAAAAATTCTGGGAAAAACTCGTCCAAACAATACATGCCAATACATGTGTGTACAGTTTTAAGCAAGAGAGTTGTCAAGGATCAATTTTAATAAATTGCTAACTCGATCGTCTTGAAAATAAATTTGTTTGCAGAACACTTGAAATGTGATGCTCTACAAGTTTCAGTAAAGGCAATAATGCTACAGAAGCCAACTTAATACTCATCGAGTTCTTCAAACTAACGAAATTGCAAAGATATTTGTAAGTTTTTCGAGAAAGGACTTCAGCATAAGAGAAGTACTATAAACGGGTTTCACAGAGGTTCCCTTGTAGTTACCACTGGAAGTTGAGTGACAGCAAGTACTCTAAAGTCACCAGACCTCATCTTATTCTTACCTATCATGGCAGCACCGTGATTCGTACCTCAACCAATATTCAGGTGATTATATTTTTTTAAACTTTTTATTCTTCATATTTACACCAGTTCCAGGAGATCATGATGGAGATGGAGAGACAATCCTCTTTTTCACACTTTCATAGTCCACAGAAGCACTGTGGTTTACTGTTTCATGCGAGTTGCCACGTGGTTATCGCTGGAAGCTGGGTGACACTAAGTATCCTTCTTCTCACTCATCTCTCACCTATCAGAACAGTGCTGTGGTTTGTGGCTCAACCATCATGTGGTTTTGAGCTTTAGGGGTGATTTTGTGGAGAGGGTTTCCATTTTTTTCCTCATCCCCTTTTTGGCCACTGTTGACAGCCTGGATTTTTTTTTTCTTCTTCTTCTTCTTCTTCTTCTTCTTCTTCTTCTTCTTCTTCTTCTTCTTCTTCTTCTTCTTCTTCTTCTTCTCATTATTATCATTATTATTATTATTATTATTATTATTATTATTATTATTATTATTATTATTATTATTATTATTATTATTATTATTTTATCATCACATTCATTTTCTGTGTCCTTCTCTGTCTTATCTAATTCAGTCTTATGCAACTCTTGGTTACAGAATAAACGGTGACTACTTATTTTGGTTTTCTACGTTTCATCTTATTTAAAGAGATGCAACACAATGATCAAGGGACATTATAACTTTCGGAAGCCATTGTCATGGATAATATGATTTAAGAAACTGATTTAATCTATTCTACAATGATGTTAGAAAGAAAACAATGACTCCACGGCCTCGAGTAACTCGAGTATCTCCTCGGGTCTGTTTATTGATTTTACCTCGAGTGGTTAGAGCTTACTGTCTTTTTACATTGAATTGGATTTGTGCATATATACTGACACTTTCTCTCATTCTCTCTCTCTCTCTGTTTTTCTCTCTTTCTGTTTCTGTTTCTCTCTCTTCCTTTTTTCTCTCCCTCTGTCTGTCTGTCTGTCCGTCTGTCTGTCTGTCTGTCTGTCTGTCTCTCTCTCTCTCTCTCTCTCTCTATATATATATATATATATCACTAACACACCAACATTTCTATACATCTCTAATGATATGTTTGGTAACCAAGACATTTGTGTTTCCTTGGCAAGTGCAAAAGATTTTGAGGTAAGGAGAACTGTTATATCGGTGGTAATTTCATGTACGAACAAACCATTGCTGCTTATAAAAAATTATTTCAACAAAAGTATCTCATCTCTCACCATAACAAATATGATTGTGCTTGCCTCTGTCATGACTCACCAACTGATTTCGTCCTTCAATTTGTACTTACTTATATTCTACTGTCATTACTACCCCAGAGGCACCATAGTCCTCTCCCTAACGTACTCCTTCTTTTTAATGTAATTCCAAGGAAAGAATGGATCAGACTGAAGACTGTTGTGAAGGATATCTTAAAAGAACAATATATATGTCGGTGTGTATGCATGTGTGTGAGTGTGTGGGACATGATATAAAAAAAAGGATGTAGAAATTCTGAGATATCTATGGCAAGAGGAATATCCCGTTTATATTTCAGTGTTCTCATTCCATGCTCAAATGTTTTCCATCTGGTTGATTCTATCATAATAAAAAGGTTGAATACGTACTTGACAATTCAAGCAAAGACCGGGAACTCACCTAATAATACTGCAACACAGGTTTAAATCTACCCTTAGGATTTACCAATATCCCAGAAGGTTTTTTTTGTAGCTTCTGCAACTGTGTGATCACTACACATTCCAAATACAAAATGAAGGGTACATGATTCAATTCAATGAACAATGTATTGTACGCCCATTTAATCTCGAGCCAAGTAGTTAACCAGACATTCCCCCGCAGACTTTGTCATTGATATCTCAAGCGTGTGCTTTGTAATGCATTCATTATCTCAATAGTCTTGTTAAGCATTCCATAGAACTTATCCCTCTATTATGCTATTGATTACTGCTCAGTTCAATTCACTACTAGATTTGAATTATTGGATGATCTTGTTGATGAATACCATCTTTGGAATATTTTAATACGCTGTAATCATCGTCTTTCGTCAAGTTCATAATTATCTGATTGATTAATTTTATCACAGTCGTTGAGTATTGGTTGGGTACCCTCCAGCAATCCTGTATTGTTCAGGGAATAGGCAGCAGAAAATTTTGTATTAAACCAAACGTGATATTATTTGAATTAAAATGCATGTGAAGAAAATTAAAAACCATCGTGCAGAATGTTTTCGTACACTGACGTTGTGTTTGTCATATATAAAGCTGGAAATACACAAAAGAGCAATTATCATTAGTATATACTGGAAATTCTGAATTATTCTTGATAAAAAAAAACAATCGAGTGAGATATTCCCTATGATTGACAATGCTAAATAATTGATTAAAAAAAAAATCATTTAAAAAAAGGACATACTGTCATAACTTGAAGCCTTCACATCAGTGGTTGTAGGTGAGGATTCTCTTAGAAGACTGGTGTAAAAACAGGGATTGTGATCGTTCAGGAACACCATGAGGAAAAAACAGTAACCATTTCTTCATTTCACGCTATTTGAGATAATATTCTTCTGTTAGTCTTTCGTAGATTATCCAACATCATGTGTATAGTTTCTAATCGTACGCTTACGCATAACTATTATATAAATGAAAATCGTAAGTGTAACATTGGTGATAAAATGGAAACAGAGGAACAAAGTAAGGAAATGAGGAGAGGGAGACATGATGAAAAGCATATTTATCACTATATTCATATCATTATAATGTAACATTTTATAACATATACGTATACTTGATTTCAATGAACAATGTATATTTTCGTGGGGATCAATGGTTATAAAACTTTTCACCCTACCCCGATCAAAATCTTCAGCATCAGCTCCATGGAACCGAAAATTCATGCTGTTGCCTTAATATGAAGGAAATTACTGCATGATAACTATCGCAACAGGGATATGATATTTCTATTACTACCCTCTCATTTCAAGCTCAGTTATCTCTAATGTATTCCATTTGGTCGATTAATCACCTGAACTAACACCCAAAACTCACTTGTACAAACTTTGAATTGAAATAGAATCCGTTCAAAAAATTTTGAGATCTACCCCGAAGTTGGAATGTCCTTGGTTGAGAACAAATTCTATTCGATGTTATTCCGATGACCATTATATTGCGTGTTTTTAAAGCAAAATCTTTATTGATGCAAACACATTCAAGGAACGTAAAATTCAATCATCATCAAAGATAAGTTGGAACCTCTTCAGGATTCATCACTGTTATGGATAGTTCCTTCGGCGTATTTTAAAGAATTGGACCTGTTGGCTTGACACGTCCGCATAAATTGGTCAAGTATACAATTTCATTTCCCTAGCATTGAAAATGTTTGAGTGATATCAACACCGACAAATTACAGAGAGAGAGAGGGGGGAGGGAGATATTCAATTAATTAACTCAAATATTTGTGTTGAAGTCATCGATCAAGATATATTGAAAGAACCAAGGTTGATATGGACTTGTTTTACTGTCAAGTCGTATATCTGAAGACATAAATTAGCTGACATACAAACATTAGGTATATGACTACTTGCACTGTGTATCCTGTCCATCGTTATCGGATCCCACAAGATTGTACACTCTTTATCTTCAGGACCATACAGAAAAACACCGTGGCCTGTTTCATGGTCGAAAATTCGATGTTCGACTAAGTCCGAAACTTGCCAAAACACAAATTTCCCTCTATATATATTCATTGGTTTTTAGTTTTCATATGTATACAAATATGCCCTGAGACTCATTACTTGAGGTCCCTTTATGTTGCTGGTCGTTCAGCATCGTACATCCTCTCTCATGCAACCCCGTCAGTTTCGATCAAGCCCCGATGCATTTCAACGGCTTTGGACATCAGCTCAATTCTTTTTGACTTTATGTGATCTGGAGTTCCTGCCGGGTCATCTTTCTGAAGCCTCGACATGAACTTGATCCAGTGGGGTTCCGTCTGCCGGAGGTGATCGCAGAACCCGATCCTCACCAGTTGGGGATGAGTTCCCCAACTTGATCATGGTCACTGTTGCCTCTGGTTGCAATCCTGCTGATCCATCTCCCCTCAATTTCTACCAATTCCCCTTTCAGCACCGAAAAGTCACCGTTCTTGCTCTAGGATTTATCATAAATCCGTTGTGGAATAGTTCCCAACCCTGTCCACCTGGATGTACGGATGCATTCTTCGACCCTTCTGATTATTGATGAAAATGGAACGGAATTCAAAAAAGAGCAGAACTTGTGCACCACTTTTCTGTCTTTCCCAACCATGGCCCTGGATTTGGTTGGTTGGAATCATATTTCTGACACTCATCTCTGGAGGCTTCAAGGGATCAATCTACTCCTATCCACTGGTACAAATGTAATGAACACAGATTTACCAAGATGTTGGAAGTGAGCTAAAGACCGATAGCGAAGTGAACAAAAGACAAGAAATAGAATAGCCTCCTACTATGAAACTCGGTGAACTTTCTCTTGGGGGGTTGGGTAGGCAACTGTCAACCATTTTGAAAGCTGTATGGTCGTCACGTAAACTACATATTTCTCAAATACATTGTCAAAAGAGAAAAAGCCATGGATAAAATGAAGAATTTCAAAAGATCACATTTAAAACAGGCAGATCTTTGTTACTTGCCCTATTGTCACCGCACAAACGCATTCCACACTGCTATTATCTTTATGTAAACTATAAAAAAATGTGGCTTTTCGTTTACACTTTCCTCACGTACACATAGAGAGAGATTATAGGCTTATATGAACGACGGGTGGTTAGAAATTCATCACATGATAGAGACAAATAAAGATAAAAAGGAAAAGATGATATATTGTCGAGAGAATCGGTTGACTCGTTCACATCAATATAGCAAACAGGTCATCAAATTGAATCAGTCTCGAATTTTATTTTGATGTTGCTTTGATAGCGACAGCAACATGCCTGGATCGATTGCGTCTTGTTCAATTCTGCCATCATGCCCACAACGGGGGACATCAAATCTTGAATTGAATTACATATATTCCAAATAATAGTAATCATATAGCAGATAGGATAAACTTATAAATGAATATTCAAAAAAGAACACGTTTATGATAAGTTCAACGTTTGATGAAAGAAATGAAAATGTCAGTTGCAGATGTGTAGAGAGGAATCTAATCAAAAAATTCCGGAATAAATGAATATACATAAGTAATGAGTAATGATTTAAATTGTATCCAAAAAGAGAAGAGAATTACATGAAAGAAGAGAAGCTCTAAAACTTGAAGGGATAAGATAATGAGCAATACTGCCTTTCTAAAAAGATTTGTCCTCTAAGATCATGATGTTGCTGCGTAACTGAATCACATAAATTGATTAACGCTATTACGACTAGGATGCGAGTGTCTTTGTTGCTTCCCAAACAGTTAATTATCCTTATGTTTGAAGTCACGAAATTCAATCCTAATGGAAGAGGGTGTGGACAAACAGCTGTACGTCCAATATTCAGTGGTCTATAGGGGAAATAGGATAACGCATATCAAATGTCTAGTACAGTTGAAAATACTGAACAAAGCTTCTGGCTCATGAATCTTAAATGATGTTGCCCTATTCTACAGTAATATGCTGAGGTATTAGTAAACAAGCATAAGTTAGGCCGATACTAGAAAGATCCTTCGTGATTCAGTGCATATAAAGAAATACTACGATGCTGTTTTGTTGATCTTGAGACGTTACCAGAAGAAAGTATCAACATCTTGAACCTAATTTGAAATTCATCAAAGCCTAGAGTTTTGAAAATTGATAGTTTCTGTTGGCAAGGCTCAAACCTGCTCAGGTTGACCGCTTTTTTTTCCTATGATATTTTTATAACAATTGCCTTGCATACTCTGTATTAAAATGAATTTAGTATTAATGTTAGTTTGGCACAATTGCAAGTAGAGGAAATGCGTACGATCACTACATATTGATCATATTAAAATTACGGAAAAAATAATGAATTAGTACCTAAAATTTTGTTCTTCATGCAATCTCCTGGGATATTTGCTTTTTGCATCGTGGAGAAATATGCAATTTTTGTTTTATTTGCCACTCGGCTGTGATTTGGAATGTACTTCTCCATCATTATGGATGATCATAGAGCCGTCTTCCAAATGATAATGTTTCAATTTGCAAATAGTCTCTTATCATTATTGTCAATGTCAGTTATTTTCATTTTTAATGATCGGTTCTCCCGTTGTACTACGAGTACCTAGAAGATTTAATCGGTCTTCCATCATATATGGATGAGAGAATCTTGCTTGATACTAACTTTTAGAAAAAAAAATGATTTGACATTTCTTGATATATGACAGTTGATAGGGACTGTTTAATCAAATATTTCATTTGTACTTATAAAACACCTTTTTTTTAATTATCTCTTGCTATGAAGATGCTTTTTTGCATACAATATTGGGAGAAAAAAGTGAGGAGTAGTCGTTAGGAAAGGGGCAATGTATAAGAATTTCCACAGTTGGAGTAAAGAAGACAAACAGTATGTTCAATGGCTTGGCAAACGAACGGAAGCAGGATGGACACTTCCCAAAAAATTGGTAATAGATCAATTAGTTCTGGAGACCGTTGTGAAATGTCAAATTATATAATAAAAGATAGAGAAATAGAAATATTACATTTGACAATAAGTCTTGGGGCCAAAAGAGAAGAAAGGACAATACTTGGGTTGCAGTGGCCGACCCATTGCGAATGGAAGGACTGAATATCTACGACAACTTATCTCTTGGTCTCTTTCCTTTCATGTGAGTGAGGATTTGTTTAAACTTCGAATTAAGACAATCGATGTGTTTTCTGCCAGTCAAAGTCCGAAACAAAAAGTAATGGTTTGATTTTGAATCCCGAAATTTGTAACTTCCTTTTCTGATAAATAAATATACAACAAAATATATTACAGAGAAACACATTTTGGACATGTTCCTCTAATTCAAGTCTTGCATGTCATAACCACGATCTTATTTTGCAATGAAACTTGCCCACTCTCTGGGTGAGAATCTTTTTCCATTGACAAGAGAGTGTCAAATCCATTCTGTATTCTGCAGCTAATGATGACGTAATGTATGTTCATGAAAAGCAGCAATAGACACATACACACAATACAAACACACACACATACACACACACATTAAATATTCATTATAGTTATGCCTCCTCTCAAATTTCTTTTTGGAAAAGGATATAAAGATAATCGTGTGTTTGGGCATGGCTGGTACATTGCATTGAGGGGTACTTCTTTAATTTCAGTCCTATGTTACATTATATCATTGGATTTTCAAAAATTCTTGTTCAAGTTAGAGGCTGAGTTTATTTGATTATTTACCTCATTAAATACAAGAATCAGTCATCACCTGATTCAGAGTAGTAAACACTCCATTGTTGGTCTGTCCATTCACGTTGAACCAAACTGATGTATAAAATCAGAATAAAAATCTCAAAGCATGACTTCAAATCATGACTTAATGATCAGTTACTGTTCTCTAACAAATCGAGACAAAATGACATCTTAGATTTATACTGACTTATGCAATAATTATCTTTCATATAATCACAACCATTTTCTGTCCAAATAAGGATGAAGTTTGGATATGTAGTGATCGAGCTTGTTGATTCATTATTTTCATATACACTTCTATTCGTTCAAATTTTAACTCAGCAAATATTTTTCCCATCTATGATTATCAACGATTTTTCTCCAACTTTATCCTTGGAAACACTTAGCACAAAAGCACAATTGAGGGAAAATATACAAATAAATAAGTGGATGAGATTGAAGAAAATAAAGACTGTAATAATTTAAAAGAAAGTGGTCATAAAAGATTCAACACAAAACATAAAAGATAATTGGATTCTGGTAATCACAACCGTGATTTGTCGTTCTTAAAACTAATATCTCAATACCTAGAGGTAGTGCAAAAAATATTGCTCATTCAGTAAATTCGAACTGTAATTGTTCCTTTATTGAATTTAATATCAAAATTTGATCGCTGAGAGCCACCAGGGCAAATGCACAGAGGAAGAAAAAGGTCAGACAGTTTGGTGGTTAGGTTGAATCAAAACTCAATAAAAAATCTCATTATTTCGTAATGATGGCTATTGATAGGATTCTCTGATTTTATTCTACTTTTAAGATTTATTTACATATTCTTCAGCACTTCATCGTTCTTGCTCGTCCTCGCCGTACGCCGTCAGTTATTCAACTCCAATCACTATACATTGGGCTTCCAATGTCTCCATAACTGGAAAACCTAAACGTCCTCTTAAGTGAAAATTGTAATCTCTTCCTCGCAACGTTTTTGTCCTTCATTTCGACCGTCATTGAATATCTCCTTGGACAAATACTTGAATCGATGCCTTCTTATATGAAATGCTAAAGTGCCAAGTATTTCCCTAGAGATCTGTACAATTACAAAATATAACCAATGATCCATTCACTTTCTCCACAGGTTTGTTTCTCCTCGGTTCAAAAAAGGAATAAGTATAGTACAACATGACTGATGATGCGCCCAAAATATGAAGTGAATACATTTGTAATTTGAGTAGTTATGTAACAGAAAGTATTTGTACATTAGGGATAGAACATGTACGAATTGTTGAATACTTGAATATAATTCATTTTAATCTTATCAGCCCATTCGCTGTATTTGTAGGACGTACTTTATCGATATTTTGTCAGCATGCAACATTGAATTGTCTACTTTCGTCGTTGAATCGTAAATTTTTTGATATCGCAGTTGTCTTGAACTAGTTTTACCGTAGCGAAGATCTTGGAATTCAGTATTGATTCAAAGCAAGAAAATAATAATGAGGATAGGACAAGGCAACACTATTCCCGTTCAATGTTGCTAAAACGACAATACAGGCCCAATAATCTTGATAGCTAGATTAAATTTTAAAAAATGATGGGACTGCTAAGCTAAATGATTGAGCATTTTGCGATGATAGTATAAACATTGTTACACTTATTGTCGAATATTTCTGTTTTAAGCCCGGATCTTTACCTTCAAAGTTTTAATATGTTACCGGTGGGAGCCATAACAAAATTTCAGCTAGCCACAGTTTTTAGATATTTTCATATCAGTGATGTATCTATGATATCAAGTGCAAAATAATTGGAATTTAGTTACCATACCTAGTTTTTGAGACTTGCTATTTCGATCAGACATTTTGCAGTTATACATGATTCATGGCCATCATTACTGGCATGAAAAAAAATATAGCATTGAAGCTCTGTGGACTATTCAGTGGGGTGATACTGCTGTGAGATTATACATGTTGTGATGCAGGGTTAACTTTTGGGACTTAAAAATTCAATAAAAAAAGATCCTATCAACTGACTAGATGCCCGTGTTAACACCAAATATACGTCCATTGTTATGTAGATGTTGATTGTGGTAATGACAGTTGTAACGGTGGGGGTCGATCCGGGTAATGATTTTACTTGGGATCATACTTGTGGTGGTGATGGAATTAGTAATAATGGCTGTGATTATAGTGGTTGTGGTGAGAGTATTAGTTGTGATGTTGATTGTGGTATTTTTTTATGATGCTGGTGGCGGTGGTTCAATTGTTATTGAGATGTTAAAGGTTACAATAGGTACAAAGGTGATTTTGACATCAATGTCATCAGTATCATTCACATCAAGATAAGCATAACACCTTTAAACAATATTATCACCGCCATCATCATAACGATCATCCTCACCACCACCACCACCACCACCACCTCCTCCATTTCCCTAACAGTGTCACTACCTACATCTCCATCATCACTAGTACCACCAATACCATTGCCATTATTAGCCCCATCAAAGCTTCGGGGAGCTTGTGGTGTTGATACAAGCATTTGACCAAACGCGTTACAGCCACTCTAACTGTGAGATGGATCTGAAGTTGAATATTGTATTATGCAATTCTCATCATTTGACAATGAGATCATCCTTATGATACAAATCGACACAACTTCATTGAAATTAGAATTTCCCTAATATTCACAGCGACCATCTTTAATTTCTAGTAACTTGCACGCATTTCCGATTAGCAATTCTCAAAAACAATGCACAGTGAAGAACTTCAACGATTTATGTTCACAATATCATATTGTATTCATAGCCAACATGGAAATTATCCGAAATCAGTCCCAGTCTAACATTTCTAGATGAATATGGTGGATGAAATATTAAACATTTCTGATGGCCATCAGAAAATTGAAAAATAGTTCATTTTTATGCATTTTCATTATTTTGTCACAAAATGCAAAATCAGCTTCAAAATTTGAGCAATACAAATATTTTTTCTACTAACCTTTTTTGTAATTGAATTGATTCATTTGTATAATACATTTTGCTTTTCCTTTTTTTTTTTCTCTTCTTTTTCCAGAATTTCAAGATTATTCAGTGAACGAACATTTTGTTCTGGGACTATTTTATTTAGAGTGAGAAAAGTATGCTGCACCAAGACCTTCCAACTGGGCATGAGCTGCATCCTCTGACACAGTGAAGCATTATACAAATTATTTAAGAGATGGTTTAAATGAAAAAAAAGGTCCGTTCGTATTTAACATCATAGAATTTTTACTCTGCCAAATTCTTAAGTTGGAACAATACTAAGCACACAGGTGATACATAACTCAAACATGGGTTTCTTTAATAATTGATCTGCCACTTTTCCAACTACCCATGCTCTCAATACGTCATTATGTACAGAGGTTCCGATCATTATTTTTCAATTCTTCAGACTTTCTTTTCATTCTCATTATCATAACTTATGGTCCTCTTATCTGCCCTGACTAATAACGTATGCAATGAACTAAACTCAGCCATCAGGCAGATAGCCTTTCTTCCACGTGGTTTTCAAATGAAAACATCAGATATCACTTTTTATAGTCTATTCAATCTTCTTTTCCTCTGAACCCCGATCATCGCTTTTCATTCGAACTCCACGATAAGAATCTCTACGCTAAGACATCTTACATTTCCGGGCTGATCATTTACGATTCACTTGATGAGATTCAGTTATATCTACATATTGTTCTCGCTTATTAGATACGCACGAAGCCAAGGTAATGCAGTTTTGATCAAAAAATACTTTTCTCTACACAAGAATTATTGTCCCTATTCTTCAAGTTGAGTCAGCTGAAGGATGAGGAATTTTGTTGCCTCAAATGATTGATGGTCTCTACTGAAGAGATTTTATCATTATTTAGTATATGTTTAGCTTCCTTGGGGGGTTATAATCGGTGTCCATATTCCAAGACAAAAATGATTGAACAAATGCTGAACTTTACTGCAGTAGTGTTCACCTTGAATCATTTGCTGGCATTATCAATATCTTTGGCAGCATTATGTCTCAATGTGAAATCGTACTGGAAAATCAGTCAAAATTTGTGATTCATTGATATCAAAGACTGGAATTCTCCAATAATAATAAAGTATGTCATTATATACAATGAACCCGCGAAGGCTGATCTTTCACTTTTTGCATGAAAAATGATGTTTCGTATGTCAAAACAGAATTGAATTCCACTTGCCAATATCGCTTTAATATTAGTGACGCCACCAATAAATAGATATCATTGTGTCATAACTTACTTTCTCTATATCGGACAAGAAAAATAATCATAAGAAATTCAACGAAATGTAATACCCAAGATAGTATTTTACAGCATTTCATACACATGGCATAAAAGGACATAAACAGAGAGGAGAAAATTCAAAAGAGAAAGCAATTCAAATATAAGAACAGCTAAAACTACAAAACTGAACTAAAATCCAAGAGCTCCCATGGCTCCAGTCCGGTCTTTCAAAAGGCCAATCATTCAGACACTCAGAGATTTAATCAACTGTTGCTGTAATAAGATCTTTTGGACAGCGGCACCATGTCTGTAAACATGGTCGATTGATTGAACCTTGGACCCAATCCCTGATACATCTATAGTAGAAAATATTATCAGGAATACAGCAAACCGATGAGATAGCGTGGGTCGATGTTTAGTTAGATAAAGAGATTTATTTTCCCATAGTTCCTGGAAATATATCAAGATAAGAGAGGACAAATAGTTGAAAAAAATTATCTCCACTGAAGGTTGTAGAATTTTTTAATTGTTAAGACACAGAATTGATCAAACAACGAACGTAAATGGTTTTTTGAATCATTTTTCGATTTATTACTATGAAATGGATGTTAATCGTGATTAAGTCCATGAATCTGATGTGAAGTAGATCTATTAATATATTTGTCTTTCAGGGGATTTCTTTAGAGAAAAAAAACGAACTCAATAGTGTTATACACTGATATTTGCACATACCAAAATGCACACACACACACACACACACACACACACACATATACATATATATATATATAGAGAGAGAGGGAGAGAAAGGAGGGGGAAGCACACAAAAATACACAGACGGCTACTGAGGGATGCAGATATCATTTATACATATGAAAAAGAGATTATAACCGATGCATAAACATATTCTAAAATTTTGACTCGTTTTTACCATCAACCGATTTCACTTTCGTTCCATACAGCGTTAAATTCAAGCCATTGTTCCTCTGGGAAAATATCAGTGCATCCAGTGGTAAAGTTTAAGCCTCCGTAACTGTTCCTTCACGCTTGGTTCATTCCATGATTTGAAGATTCGTTTGGATTGGCTGAAGCTAAATAAGACTTTTAAATTCACTCTCCGCAAACGACCAACAATGTCGTATCTATGTTGTTTACGTACGACATTTTGTTGCATTTTAAGTTAATCAAATGTAAATACCATGTTAAAAATATTCTATTGAGACACTCAGGGATTTAATCAACTGTTTCTACGATAAGATCTTTTTGACGGCAGCACCATGTCTGTGATCATGTTCAATTGATTGAAACTTAGTCCATATTCCTGATATCTTTGATGTGAAAAGTAATATCGTGAATGCAGCAACCTGATGAGATAGCGTAGGTTGATGGTTAGTGCAATAGAATGATTTTTTGACAGTTGTTAAATTTTGGAAACGTGTTAAAGATATCTATAGGAAACAGAATAGATCAAGGATCGGACGAAGAGTTTTTTTTGAGGCATTTTTCCAGCTATTGCAATGGAATATATCTTGATCATAATTTCCGCCATGAATCTGATATCAAGTAAAGTTATTCAAACATTTTGTCTAACAAAATTACACCTCAATATTTCTATACATTTATATTTGCATACACCAAAATGCACACATATACACCCATATTTATAGAGAAAGAGGAAGAGAATAGAGGGAGCAAAAGAGAGATAAATCGATATGGAGAGATAGATAATGACAGAGAGACATATATATATAGAGAGAGAGGGAGAGAGAGAAGGGGAGAGAGAGGGAGAGAGAGAGAAGGAGACATAGAAATAGCGGGGCAGAGAGAGAGAGAGAGAAAAAAAAACAGACGGACAGGGAATACGGATAGTATTTATATGCAGGAAAAAATATACGCAAATACACCTTTTTTTAAGACGAGTTTTTACCTTCATTTTTAATTTCAGTTGTGTTTTCTACATCTTTATACTCGCGCCATTTCTCTTGGATACCCTGTTAGTGCAAAAAAAAAAGCTTTTGTTTACTTTCTTTGGCATAGAGAGTCGTATTTACGCTCAGCTTATTATACAATTTGGTCACGAACACTTCCTTGGATTAGCAGAAGCTGTTTCACAGTTTAAAAACTCAGTCTTCACAACCGAATATTAATGCCATATTTTCATTGTTCACTATTGAAATCTAGTAGTAGTTTTAAGTTGATCAAATGTAAATAACATAATAAAAATTTCTTTCTAATCATAATTAAGAATAAAAACCTACATCGAGATCCAATGAGTGTGTGTAGTGTCAAAACACGCGTACTATAATCACGTACTAAGGCCTGGGTTGCCTCAGTAACCATTTCCTATCCTAGCAATCAAATAAAAGCATGACCTATACAATCTGAAAATTGTATTGAATCTTAAAGCTAGTTCAATGAACCCCAGCAAAACAAAAGTCAGGTGCAACAACCATATCGTGAATAAGGACATAGCTGTCAAAATCAAAGATACAAAACTGGGGGAAATAGACCGCTACATCTTAATTGGACAACGAATTTCAATGAAACCCACAAAAGAAGAAGACATCAAGCAGAGAATCAGCCTAGGATGGCAAGCCTTTGGCAAAGCAAGATCAAACTACAAAAACAAGACTATCCCATTGATCCTAAAACAGAAGAGTATACAACCAATGCATCCTCCCAATAGTCACTTATGGAGCTGAGACATTGAACTTGACCTGCAAACTGAGAACAATGCAACGTGCACATGAAAGAATTATGCTGAACCTCATATGGAAAGATAATGAGACAGCAAAATATATCATAGAAAAACAGGGGGCCAAGACATCATAGAATCTATTAGAAAACTCGAATGGCAATGGGCCGGTCATGTTGCAAGAATGAAAAACAACCAATGAACATCACATCTAACAACATGGATCTCCAGGGACCACATTCGAAACCAAAACCCATAAAATACAAGATGGCAAATTTAGAAAATACTTGCTCAACGATATCCACGATAGAGAAACATGGCAGATCCTTTGGAAGGTCTATGTCCAAAAACGGACGTTAAAAGACATGATGATGATGATGATGATGATGATGATGATGATGATGATGATGATGATGATGATAATCATCATCATCATCATCATATATCAGCCTTTCTAAAAGTGACGCAAATTAAACATTCTTACAATTATTCAAGCAATTTCATTTGCAGCACCAAATCGATTTATAGAGATAAATCTATGTATGCAAGTTTTCTCTTCGAAAAATCGGTTTAAATATACACTTTCAAACTGATTTACTTCCAGGACCATGAGAGTTGAACCGATGAGTTTATTAGTGTATAAGAACAAGACAAAATTTTGTATAGTTGAGATTGAAAGCTAGTGCTTCTTCAAAAATGCTTGATGTAATTTTTTTCATAAAATTTGTCTTTGAGGCTGTGTAATTTCCAAGACTAAATATATATATATATATATATATATATATATGTCTGTGTTTGTGAAGATAGAGAGAGAGAGAGAGAGATGGAGATAGAGAGAGAGAGAGAAACTGAGAGAGACAGAGGAGAACATTGATTGATAGATAGATGGATAGATAGATAGATGGATGGATAGATACAACTAGCTCAATAAATAGAACAGGTATTCAGCTGATTTTCTCAATCATTATCAAATACACTCAAGATTCCCATACCTTGATAGAATAAGATCATTTGAGCTTCTGAACGCTTGTTCCCAGTTTCAGTTTATATGAAATATAAGTTCATAATAAAAATTGTGATTATTTCAATAATTTGATATATTGCCAGTTCTGGAATGAATTAACAACCCCACAGGCACGATTTTGGTATATTTGTAGCAAAATATTCACTCTATGAGCAGTTGATTTCTTTGCTATATCATAAATTGGTAGACTAAATATCCCTGGAGTCAAAAGGACTTCAGAGTTTATACACTGATGTTAGTAAAATTATACCTGAATATTGTTGTAACGGTCTGCTCTGCTAAATGTGTGTCTAGTGCATTGACAGTGAAGAACTTGTATACTTATAATCAAGGTATAAGGCATCCGTTACGTTTAATATGGTTAATTCACAATAGTTCTGAATACAATAATTTTTTTTAGTTCTTATACTGTTGTTGTTATCATATCAGTATTGAAATGGCACAAATGACAAACTGGCACCAACCAATTTTTTGAAAAACTAAGTTAATTATTGCAACTAATGTCAAAACTACAGAATATAAGACTATAGTAATCATAAAGTAAATAAATATCTGTCTCAGTTGAGAAGCATTGCAAATGAAGTTCAGTTACAAATACTTTATAAATGCGTTCACTGTGTCGTTGCATTGAAAATCATAAAGAGCATGGTTGTCAGTGGGCTGAACAAAACTATACATAGAATATATATATATATATATATATATATATATATATATATATATATATATATATATATATATATATATATATATATTAGTTTTGATGATGAGGTCGATCACAGTAGATATATATTTATTTAATCAAATGATTTCAATACGGAAGACATGGCAAACAATTTCCCTATAGATAGCATTGTATACGGTTATCCTAAGGAGAAGCACATGATTACATTGAAATGTAGAGAATAAACCTATTAAATGTAGTATATGAACGCATTACAAATGAATGTACTGAAAACAGCTGACAATTGACTATTGAATGCATTCAAGTTCAGGATGAAAAGCATCATGGTCAGTGTTGTGAGATAATATAATGGATAACTGCTTCTCCAATTGGGGCTTGGAAAATGATCTCCTAGTCAAGTTGTTTGGAGTGTAAAATACAGTTCAAATCGGTTGGATAGTGGTTATTATGAATAGCGTTATCTGCACGCATAATGCAGAATTAAATAACAGGAAGGTTGAGAATAAGATAAAATCTCTTTTTGAAACGAACAAAGCCCAACTTCTGTCCCACCAAATTCTAACGCGTGGAAAGACAAGGGATGAAGGATAGCAAGGGTACCCGGCAGCGTATCTAATTGTAGCTTTTTTGTTGCTCTAGATCTACTCCAACTTCGAAGCAACGTAATATTTCAAATTTTGATAAAAGGGATTGGTTTCGGTGTTTTGTCCTCCTCCATACATGGATATCACGAGCATGTAACTTGAATACACCATCTATAAGTTGCTGTTAAGCTACATGGCTGAATATACTTTATTAATGATTGTATCACAGAATCTATTTAGTTAACTGTGGCTTTACATAGAGAATTACTATTTTGAGAATTTACACGCAGGTGCAGTAATGCAAAAAGATCTTTACTATTTTTTTTTCTTTCATTTAAAACTAGATACGTTAAATTGTGGGTTTATATGAATAGAACAATTTAGTTCCATCTTCAAGCCAGTGAATATCACCATTTTAATACCTTCAATGATCAGTGAAAATTCATCTAGCAGATATTTAGAGGAAAACCAGAATTTATAAGGAGCCAAAACCAGACACTAGTGTAGATTGACAGCTAATTATATGCTTTCAGAAACAAAACTGCAACGCTCACTTCGTACTGAAATACACTTACGCGGTGCCGTATTACGAATGGCTCAATGAAACGAGAAATATTTGAGCTTCATCCTAAGTTCAACTGACAATTGGAAGCAGAAAAATTGAAATAGAAAAGCCGACGATGGCTTGAATAATTCAGGTGTCTGCTCGGAAGATATCGTTTCATCTAAGTTCAGATTCGAATCTTATTCAGTAGCTGTTTAATTTTAGTGGGTAAAGTGATTTCCTTGACGAAAGGATGATGTCAAATTATTCATGAGCCGTTGATGATACTCGAATGCAGAAGTCCATATTGGAGTGAATTGAAAACGCTGAAAAAAAAAAGCTAAAATTAAATAGACGGGTTCAATTATACTTGCGAATTTTTTTTGATTGAACATGAATATTATTTCAGTTTTAGTGAAGTGGCTGCCAAATCAAATGAAATTTTTTCTTTAAGTTATGAGAATCTCTATAATTAACGACACGCTCATTGATTATCCTAGCTATTTTGAAATGAACAAGTGATTTTTTATGAAAAAGTTAGCAGTTTTGGTGAAGTTTTACTTTTTCACGGATATGTGAATTGGCCAAACATGTCAGTTAGAGACAAGAAATACCATTCCAAACGGTACACTTTGATATCTCGAGATTTTTTGCCCTCTTTACTTTCGTTATAAAGTTGAAAGTGTTTTGTGATTATTGTTGACCAGCTTGTAGAGCTCAAATATAAATGCATTCAAGTATTAAATCATTTCAGGAACGGGCAATCTGGTAGAAAAATAGCTCTTCCATTCAAAAGCATCAATTTATCCAAACCGGATATCTATTCTCACACATTTAAATCCGTAGTCACTTCCACTGAAATAGGTTCAGCGGTTTTCTTATGAAAAAAAATCATTAAACCCTACCAGTGATTTATTTAAGGGGCACTGACTGGTACACAAACAAATGTAGATATACACACTCATACACATACAAACACTCATGCACCCCTAAACACACATTATACACACACACATACACACACACACACACGCGCACACACACACACACACATATGTATGTAGAAATGTATCTTATCGCCTGAAGCTATTTGAATTGACGACCCACTATTTCACAGATAATGTGTCACTTGGCTTAGACGATGCTTATAGGGATTAACTAATAAATAAATGGACCGTTGCAGCGATTCCCTGCGACTGATACGTAGCAGTTCTCACGTAGTATTGCCTTAACCGTTGAATTGAACAGCCAATTGGTGAGTCCAAATACCTGACTTTGGTCTTAATTTCACTTTGTGCAGTCATTGTCCATATCTTCCATGTGGTTCTTCATTAGTGCAGATATAGCGAAGTAATAAACTATGTGATTCATTCAGGGTATAATAAGTGGATATCAATCCAAGTACAGTTTCAATTTATACAACAATTTATGTGATTGTGCATGTGTCCTTCCCTTTTTAGATGTTTTTTTGCAATTAAGCCGTTGTAATTGTGAACATTCTTAGTGCCAGTGATATTTGTTAAATAACACAATCAGAATTTGATTTCAGTGGCATATTCGTCTCTTTTATAGTCAATGTTCAATACTCTTTTTTTCTGATTGAACAATCTCTGAAGCTTGTTGGATATTTCTCTTCAGTGCATTCAAGTAAGGAAATAAAAGACAAATTAATTTTAAATTTTCGACCTTGAAACGTAAATTTCAAGGAAATATCATCAGGTTAGTATAAATCTGTCAATAAAAATAATCAATGTTGATATAATTTGTCTTAATTCAATTTCCTTTGTCACTAATAGTAATAAAAAATACGCTGTTCCACTCTGGCAACATATCAACAAAGAGGAATGATATGCTGCAGTTGTGGCTGACGGAGTGAATAAATCTCAAATGATCATAGAGTTATAAAGATGGCTATTGGAAGCATTTTTCTCTTTGTTTGAATTCTTGTGAAATTATTGTGATGCCACTTTAACAAATCAAATTAAATAGAGAATTCATAACAAGCATGTTGCCTTTCCTCTCCAATTAAGCAGAGAGATAAGAAAAGCAATTTATTATACACTCAATATGCTTTAGTAGATGCAAAAGCTTCTCCGATTTCTTTCATATATATTCCACATAGAGTAAAAAAATATTTTGCTCATGACGGAATAAATATTAAATTTAGCTTAGCATTTATTTTAAAGTTCTCACTTCAAAGCATTTGTTGGCAATGCTGTAATTATCAACTAGTATGTTATGTCGGGGGACGGTGGTTTGCATGGAATCCTGACAAATCATTACATTGAAGACAATTTGATCAATACATACAGACATATATATATATATATATATATATATACATACATATGTGTGTGTGTGTGTGTGTGTGTGTGTGTGTGTGTATGTCTGTGTCTGGTGTCCAACTTTTGTCGACTTTTGAATTCGTGGATGAAGATTTTTGAGTTGTACAATACTTACCTTGCTTTGTTGGCTTTAATACTGCTGCAATAATAATATTGCTCTCGTGTTTGGCGTGTTGGATCTTGCTTTACATTCCACCTTTGATTGATGCTTTTACGTTGAGCAATGGTAAAGCTACTTTCATAGACTAACCAACTACATAATCTTTAGTGGGACTATAATGGGTTTGTGTCTTCTTTGAACATGAGTCAGTGGACAGGGAAGTGGCTTAGAAAGACCCCTATCACTACCTTTAGTTATATTCAAACTTTGATGGGTCTGTAGTGTATAATATTACGCTATTTAAGTTCATTTGCGAATGATGTGAAAATGTAAGGTCACAATTTACAAGAATTTAAGCATCATCAGCCATGTCTCTCAAAGAATAAATAACTTTATCAAAATATGTATTCCATAAGAAATGGATACATTTTACAGTTTAATAAACAATCATTCAATAAAAATTGACTTTTGGAGTCAGGGACAGCTGCATTTTTAGAAATCAGTTGTTTTTTCTTAATGATGATAGTGCGTTTTTTTTTTCTTTTGATCACATTTGCATGTTTTCACTTCTGATGTTTTTTTCTTTCAGTTTGCTGATCACTCAATAATCGTACAGCATCTTGTTTATGACAAATTATGCGACGGATCATTTGCCTCATCCAAATGTCTTTTTCTACTTGCTGAGTGTGCTTGTTTATAAGAATCACTCAATCCCCCTTTCTTTCTCTCTCAATCTATCCATCTATCTACATCTCTCTCTCTTTTTCTCTCTCTCTCTCTTTCTACGTTTGTCTCTCTCTCTATATATATATGTATATGATCATATGTGTGTATTCATACACATGCATTTTTATATTTGTTGTTATGCCAATTTAAAACGATTATGTATCACATATTATTATGATTATTTTAACTCTAGAATTATCATAATGTTCAACATCTGAGCATCGGTAACGATTGATATTGCTCATGAAATACCGATATTTGCTGATTCTTTACTTTTGTGATATCTTGTTCAGTTCCCCTACATGAATATCTATGACTAGAATTCTCTTCATTTTTCCAAATATATCCACCCATTCACGTTCCTTGCTGAAAAAATGTGCATCTTACCAGTCTAAGCTTAGATAATACTTATTGTAGCACATACCTATATAGCAATGGTTCTGGGCTATTAGTGTAGACAATTAATTGTGTAGGGAGATCAAACATTTTTACGTGTCTCATACCTGAAGTATTGTGTCTAAAAGTACCACTAGGATAAAAGATGCCAGAACCTGCCAGTGTCTGACTGAGCCTGGCCGTTTTTATTGATGACTTCCAACTATTCATCACTCTCCACAATGCATATTAATTGTATTGACTCATATCATCGACATAATGGCTTCCCGTACAACTCTCTTCAATCACATCTCGTGCAGTTTCAGACAAATCTTGAATTGTGTGCGACGGCCGCTATTTATAAGGTTTTCCGACTGTTTTATATTAGAAACTTCCGGAAGAAAGTCAGTCTGAAAAAGATTTTGATGCATCTGACGATGACTCAAGCCATGTGCATTTTATTTATCCTGGAACCAACAGTTACTTTTTCCGGACGCTTTAGTAGCAATTATCCAATCCCACCAGCAAGATAATATATAACGTAACTGTTCAGGTTTTCACTGTGTTGTCAGGGCAAGATTCATTTTAGATATTTGTAGCCAGGGTCATGCTGTTGTCCCTGGAAAAATTCATCTCAGAAAACAACTCTCGTCTTTTTTTCCCTATATTTATGAATTTTTACCGGTTCATTTCTGTTGTATTACTGTTAGTTTTTAATGCAATCCCCGGTAGTCTTTCCACGACAATTCAGTATCAGTGCGGATCAAAAATTTTAAAAATGAGCCTCTCAGCAAGAATGGAATGGAAATACTTCATTCTTTAGGGCTTGCCTCATACTAGGGTTTACTTATGAAATATCCAGAAGCTAATCCGTAAAATCATCCAAATTCAAATGTGTGCCTAATTTTTTTTTTCAATTTCTCCATGACTCTCTTGTCTATGTTTAAGATCACATCTGTAATATTAGATGTAAGATACTTTGAAAACTTTAGATGAAATTGTATCGCTTATTTTACAGTTTGACTTGAATTCATTTAATCTTAATCATGTTTTGGGTTGCTTCTTCATTGCGAGACGATGTCTCAACTCTTTGATGGATAGATAAATGATGCGTGTCTTATATAGATAATTAGAAACTGACAAAACATGCAAAGATCTTTTTTAGGATAGGTCCATTGTTGCACGCTATTTACAAACAATTTCTCACGTGACACAAAAAAGAAGGTAACTTACTGGCATGTACGTATGCATAATACGTATGACACGCATCAATGGAGGTATATGTCTGTATATTCACTCGTTATTTAGTGTACCATGTTTCATTTGACACTCCCCTCTGAAGTAGAATTTTAATCGGGAAATGCAAGTCTACTGTAGAATGATTTCGTAATGAAGGTCAGTTCTGCCAGTTTCTTGAAGGTCGATTTTTCTTTTTGTCAATCATCGCTGAGAAGCTGAGTTAAAGTGATTTAAACATGGATTTTTAAAAAATTTTTCCCTATATTATCACTCCAACACAGCAGGCCGCAAAAATAACGTGGCGGTTTCAATTGAATGACTAGCCAAACCTGCATTTTATTGTATTTTGGTGCCACCTATCAGGGAAACAATTAGTAATGACTAGATAGCTAGCATAGCAGACCATACAGACTAGGTAATGAGCTCGAGCGTAACTGGGTGAATAAGCTAAGGATATTCTAACGTTACTTTGATCCTCATTGTTAAATAATGATTTTTGGTTATTTTAATACACCAAAACGTCATATTCTTTATCGTTTGGGTAATTAGTGTTAAACCTGTTTCATGACGATATTGGTATCTATTCTCTCAAACATTATCACAGACCACGTAACATTCTATTAATTTTTTGCAAGCAGTATGATAAAATGTGGCATAATCCCTCTATTAATGTCAGAGGAAGGACATCCTCATGTGGCTATAACTAATAACGGCATGTTCATTCAAAAAACTATATGGTTCACGAATAGCCCTAACAAAAATCTGCGAAACTTCCTGCTGAACAAAAAAAAAGAAAAATAATGTTGTCGCAGATGGATGGACAATGTTCAAGTCAAGGTAATATTGCTATACTGATAATAGAAAAAAGGAGAATTGGACCCCTTGTATGGTTCCTCAATCTCCTGCCCCCCCTCAAATAGTCCAAAAATTTGAGAATCAGGTTCCATTCTTTCGAATTGATGTTCCGATGCCGGAGAATCGTTTTTCAATCATAGTGCGGCAATTTACGTACTGCCAATGTATGTATTGTGGTCTTGTAGATTTAATAAAATTCAATTGCTGGGGAAAATATCCTGGCTTAGCTGAACTTATCAGCGCAATATTGGACCGGAAACGATGAACATATCAGCGAAAATTCTTTAATCTGTTGAAATAAAAATTAGATTATTTCATCACACTTCTATTGAAGTGTTCGGAGAAAGGTAAATGATGCATACAAGCCGGAGAACATTGTCCTATCATCTGAAAATAACGGCAGTAATATAATCATATGGGAGTTGCCTTCCATGTAAGGGCACACAAGACCACTTGGGGGGGGGGTTGATGGGAGTAAATGCTTACAAAATTACGAAGTGCTAAAAAACTGAAAGTATATCAGTTGGATCATCTAATATAAAAATTACCCTAATAGGATTGCCCCAGGGTCTACAAATTGGCTAATGAGGAAACATTTAAGTTTTTTGTTTTGTTTTTGTGGCCTAGTCATTATACAGACCTAACTACCAATGCTAAGTTATGGCAGAAACTGCAGAATCTAATGGAAATGGTTGATCTCTCTATATGGAGAAATTGATGCCGAAGAATAATCCAAATTCTACCAAGACGTCGATGCAAAGCATACGATCAGCTGCTAAGGTAAACAACAACAACAACAAAAAAGGTATTCTAAATTATTGCACCTACGTAAGAGCTCAGATATTACTTGCCAATTGATGTTCAGCTGTTATAAAATCCTTTGTGCATCTCTCAAAATTTTGCAATGTGTGTTTATATCATAATTAGTTGTACTGTGAGCTTTTAGTGCACAAAATTCTAATATATTTGTCCATCAAAAATACACCTTTTTTTCAAATCAACTACACCTATGAAGAGGATACAATATGTTTTCGCTCTGTTGCATAAATAAAAAGGTTGAAACTTTCTTTTAGCAGGGATGTCCAAATATACTCACCAAGTTTCCTCGGTTAATAAACCAAACACATTGCTTTGTTACTTACTATAGATATTTCTTGCCAAGTTGAGTTCAACTGACTAACATGTGAGGTTAACTGCTGGTGACCACACCTTACCCTCCAAGCAATACGTACAAACTTCTTGATAGTATTGCACTGGTCTGGATACCTTGTGGTTAATCTGTCAGAAGTCGAATGGACTTGATATGTTGCTGCTCCTTGTTGTATGCGTTTTCTTTGCACATTCTTACAAAATATTTCTTGTGCATATTAGAAAAATTATTAGAAGTCTGAAAATATCATGAGTTTTTATTTTCTAAGAAAAATTGTTCCGAAAAGAGCTACATGAATATATTCCTTATACATTTTGGAATATGAATGGAAGTCTATCAATATATGGTTGCATGTTTACTTCCCAAGTAAATCGACGTCTTGCAAAGACTAAAAAATATATCGAACGTATTATCTTATCGGTGTGTAGTTATTCTTGAAGAATATATTTAGTCTGTACATCTTTTGATTCGTATTTTTTTCCTTCTATCTGATTTTAGCACACGGATACAAAAGCGCTTTCTTTCAATCTCTAACATGAAGGAATAAAATTTCCTACTGATTCATAAGAAATGCCTTCATATTTGATGTCATAGTCAAAAATATTCAGGAACGAGGAACAAAAAAAGGAACACAGCTTTGCTTACTCGTCCAAACGTGGTCAGACATAAGTTACATATATCTGATCCATGTCGAGAGCTGCACTGATTGTTGAAAATGCGTAATATGCACACCCCTAGATTCAGTTATGATGTTTTCAAATCCAAATAACACCTGCGTTATATATCTATAAAGTATTTGTGTGTTCCTTTCACTGAATGTATGTGGTTGCTTGTATATGTGTTTAGCAAAAATTATGTGGGATGTTCGCTTTTTTGCCATGCCATGAGACTTCAATACTTGACCAACAAAAAATGTAAAATGTGTCCGACGCCCTCGAAGAAATGATTACGTTAAATATTATCCGATATTACCATCGTATAACATATAATCTATACAATTTATAGCAATGATGAGGTAAAAGGTATTGTTAAAAATCAATTCGAATTTCAATGCAGCTGCCACAATTACAAATGTGTTTTAGTCGTTACGATATCAAATTCAACCTTTTTCCCTCATCTCTCTTTGATTGATCATTGCAGCATTTGATACTACTTCTATATGTACCAGTACTATTGATCGTACAAGTATTATCTTGAATTTTGTTTAGTGAAACACTGTCAACGATTTGTTTGGAGTAGTTCCTCTTTTCCAAGTTTCAATTGCTTCCATCACAACTATTCCAATCATTGGTCTGCTGCAACTGACAAACCATTCTCGTTAGAGAGTACTTTTACCAACGCTATACAAACTATCGTGTCTGTTGGTCACAAAAAGACTTACGTTGGACATCATAAAACTTCCCAATTACGGAAAAAGACACAATCCACTGACTTGAAGTCAATTGAAACGGGGGATGAGATTGAGAATATAATGAAAACTAGCTTAATCTGAACGGTACTACAACACAATGACTATGAATTATGGAAAAACTGCACAAAATTTAAAGAACCAATTTGATAAAACAGAGAAAGAGTATACATAATTTTTATCATTTTTTTGGGGGGGTGCATTTTCACACCACTTTTCTTGGCATCAACTGCTGTTGGCTGAATGACTGCTTGTCTTGTTAAATCTCCAGCTGTCTCTTTGACACTCTCACGGTCCAGATCAGTGCTGTAGAATACGGTTTCTCAGCAGTTGTGAGGTGCTTATTGCTGGAGGCTGAATGACAGTAAGTCTCCTCAGGTCTCCAGCTCCCTCTTCTATCACAAGTACCATTACTCGTCAGATCAGCGCTGTGTTCTGCACCCACGTAATTTCCCTTGGCTTTTAGGCCAGTGCTACCAACTGGATGTCGTAGGAGTCATAATCACATCACTTCTCTCAGAATTCGTGCAGCTCCAAGCGGTGCCATGGTCTGTATATCTCAACCCTTTCCTCTTATCCCTAAACACTCCAATCTTGTTTTCAATATCCATTATAAAGCTTCAAGATCACAAACTATAATTGGTATCACACATCTTTTAATGTTCAACACCTTCATCAGTAAACTTCCCAGGTTCTCGAATTTTCCCAGTTTTTCACTCGCTTTACAGTTCATTCTGCAATCTGCAGGCACAGTCACGTCTAATATTTTGCAGGGTCTCCTCTTCTTCTCCAAGACAGGTTTTTTTTCCAAAAGTCCCAGGGAATTTTATGGCTTCTTTTTCCAGGGTTGTATCCAGTTCGAGCTTATATCACTTGCCTGCAGGTTTGATATGCAGTTCCCTATGCATCATCATTTTTTCAAACATGTACAATTGGTGAAGGAAGATACACTTGCAGGTTTATTCTTCTGTTTGAATAAATATACCTGGTGCGCTGGCATGATATTCATGGCTTTTCTGGTTGTAATACATGCATATAGATAGATACAGTGGAAGAGAGAGATGAATACAGAGGAATACACACATCCCTATATATATGGGAGTGTGTGTATATATATACATATATATACATATATATATATATATATATACATATATATACATATATATATATATATATATATATATATATATATATATATATATATTAGCGTGTGTATGTGTATGTCTGCGTGTGCGTGCACCTTTGTATGCATACGTGATATGTGTATTTTTTGTGTTTTATAAATGTAGACAGTTACATGCTGACAAGCAATAAATCTCCATGGGAGTTATTCTTGATAGTTTTCCAAGATTGTGGAACAATGTTTCGTTATTTGAATCATTCTTCCTATCACCAAATGGAGAATGAGAAAATATTTCACGAAATTGAATTTCAAACGTTTCATCAACCAGAAAGTATCTCATTCAGTTAGTCTAAAAAAGCAGATGAATCATTTCTTTTTTGGATTCCTCGTGTATCACAACTACGGTACATCACTTTTCTGTCATGTTTGGCTCGATATGTCAAAAAAACTCGATGTTGTTTAATTTTGATCAGAAATTATTTTGGTGCTTTCTTGATGTTTTATCTGGTTTCAAGAGTTTAACCAAATTATCATGACGTGTATTAGAGTTGTGTGACTAGCTAGTGTGCATTGTTTTCGATAAACTATGTATCAAACTTTTACCATAGACATACAAAATATTTTTCGGTTATGTTGCTTGATATAATCCTCCAATTTTAGTAAATGAATCATGGCTTCCGTCGCCAGGCCGCTATCTTTCCTGTTGTGAGCAGGTGGTAATTATCAAAGGAATCAGAACTTTTGACAGGTGCAAGAAAATGGTGAACATCCTCGAGTTAACATGTAGTGATCAAAACACAACAAAGAGACTAGGTCTAAAAAGTAAGTGAATTATGTATAATGTTCTTCATAAAATATGTAGAGTCATCATCTTCCTAAATCTAAAATTTTGACAGCATTTTTTCCTCATGTAATCTGAAAGTAAAATAGATTTTTGAAAAGTATGACTGAACAATCGAAATATTATGTGCTCAACCGGAACACTTTCCTTACATACAAGATATACATTGAAACAATCCATTTTACCGCTGAATATCTGTTTCAAAATAGTTTTCAAATTGACTACATTTTGGGGGGATAGATACTTTGTTCAGTTGAAACTGCTGGAAATTTCTAAAAGATTATTGTTTACAATATTTTAGTCAGGAGACATACAGTGAAGAAAGGAAATAAAGGTGACATCATTCCTGACACATTAGCGGAATATACATATCCCATCGACCTCAAGATACGAGCTTATATTCCACAGTATTAAGGAACTAACTATGACCTTCACGATGTGTAATAAGAAAACCATTGAAACGTCTATGATTAGATTCGTCCAATCAGGAGAAACTTTTAAATGAATCTGTATACGAACAACATCATGTTTATGTACGGATTCATCTTTCCTGGTTTTCTAGTGATCGCTTCCTACAAAATGACCGGAGAAGTAATGTATTTAAAGATTACCAAACTTCCTCATTTTCCTTATTGATCCTTCTAAACACGAACTCTTGCCAGATGTTGTTAGCCTTCTCGTACACGTATATGCACATGATAGGGAATACCCTCAAAACCCCAAAGGAATAACATTATAACAATGACTTACATGGTGTTTGACCACTCAACTCATATATCATATCAATGGTCCTAACATACAATTCACAACGCAATCAATGAAGGTCATGCAGATCTGTATCGTTCCGACTTGTTGTATGATGGTTAGGTCACGGTTGGTATTCGTTGCATTCCATAATATTTTGAAGGGAAACATCTGTCGTCTGTATTTTACCAAACTATTCTTATTTAGATTCTGCCTTCAACATTAGCAATTTTCTTCGTATTGTTTTTTCATTCATCGTGATAATTGCCAAACAGCGTGAAAAATGAATATGTACATTAATATATTACAACGCACACACACACAGACGCATATGTGTGTGTGTGTGTGAGAGAGAGAGAGAAAGAGAGAGAGAGAGAGAGAATGTGCCTGTGTGTCTCACTGTGTGTATATTTATGTCTAGTAATATGAGAAGATTGCGTATTCTTTATCCAACATTAGATAACTTTTTCAGTATCCTGATTCAATATAGGCACTTTTGCATGATTGGTATCCATTCTTTATTGGCTGGAGTCTTACATCCTTTTTTTGTCCTACATTGTTCATTTTTTTTTTTTGTCGTTTTTTTTTTTTCGGGGGAAATAAGCATTCTGAATTTCATTTGGGAAAAATCAAAGTGAAAAACAAAATTCTCATGATAATATTAATCAAATCAGTATATTCAGAATAGGAAGTAACGTCGAGGAGAAACGATTATCAGATGTGAATCATGTGATACCGGTAGAACAATGTGGAAGAAAAGTGAATTTGTCTTCGAATATATATGAACAGTTCTTACTTATTCCTCACCATTTTTTCTCTGACCGAATCTCTGGTCAGGGGCATCGCTCAATCAATCTTATTCTTAACTGAAAATCGGTTTGGCCTTAAGATTTGATAGTGTCATAGAGTAATTTTTTCCTTCCTGTATTGATTTATTTTTATTTTCTCAGAGTTTTTTTTCTCACGGTTTCCAGAATCAAATATAGACTGGGAATTTTTCATCAATATACATGAATTATATATATCGATTTATACACACACACATACACACACTATATATATGTGTGTGTGTGTGTATATATATATATATATATATATATATATATATATATATATATATATATATATATATATATGTGTGTGGACGGGCTTCGCAGGCGTAAATTGTTGGGAGAGATTGCCATGGCATTGATTACCATACAGGGCGGGGCCTATGCACAGATCCCCTAATTTAAAGTATTGATTTTATCTAGAATCATGCAATCCAATTATTTCTTAGGTACCGAATTTCATCTTGTAGTTGGTTATAATATGTTGTTTTTCTATTCATTGTGAATTTGCAGTACTGTTAGGTAAAATCCAGCACTGTCATTATGAAATTATTGCTAATTTATTTTATGTCCTTTCAGTGGACATTCAAATTGAAGGAACGACATTATGATCACTACTTCTTTTCCACATCTTTTGTTCTCGTAACTGCAGCTGCTGAAATATCCATCCAAGAATATCTATGCATGTCTCACAACGTCAAAATAATTCACTGGGAAAATCTATGTTTTTTTTTTACAAATCCTAAAATAATCTCTCACCTGGGAATATTCCATTGTTGAAAGAGAACTCTGAGAGCAAATATGGATTGGCATTGGCTTTTAACATGTGATAGGTTACGTGACAGAAGTTTACCATGTAGAAATATTGTGTTGGTAGAAAAGTTACCCTCGTTCACATTCCAGACGAATCTGTTGCAATTTTGGGGTCTTAGCGTTATTTCATATTGCTTACTTACTTATCTTGAATCGTGTAGCTTTATTCACGGGATACTTTATTTGTTGCTTCAAATTTACAATCTACGATCAAGTATTTGGTATCTACTCTGTTGTTTATTCATCACATTTTTTCTTATACATAGCCCTTACTCTTTAAAAGCTGGTGCCAATTCATATTTGCCTCACAACATTGGTGATTCACTTCTAACAGCGTATGATTCTGTTGTTAAATATCTTCAATCAGAGCAAGCTGAAGCTGTATTAGTACACTCAAGCTCTGGTCGAAATCTAGAGAAAATACAGACGTCACAATATAGTGAATCTGATTTGTTTTGTTGGTCACTAAGCCAATATAGAGGCCAATATTTTTCATCTTCACTTTTCTCAGTTTTATTTATGTGTATCGATATACCTGTGAACAAAAAGAACCCAAATTTTCAAGACTGAGAGGTGTTGAGCTGACTGTGCAAATATCAATTATATATATGCATACACACTGACACACACGCACGTACACCCATGCACACACGCTCACACACACACACACACATACATATATGTATATATTATGTTTATGCAAAAAATAAAATAGATTTTGCAGTATCTCTTAGCTTAGAATAGGTGCCTGGGGCATTAATCGAAATAAGGACCAATTTAATATAAACATTACCGTCGACTAGAAACCAGTCTATTTATTACAATCTAATAGAATTTTTGGGACCTGAAATCAATGAACCCCTCAAATGCATTTCTAACATACTTGACAGTTGAAGATCTCCTCTTATAATGAGTGGTCAAGATGTTTGAAAAAGTGATTGAATCGTAGCTGGGCTCAGTGAGCTGGGTGAAAGACAGTCTAGATAAGATCGTTTGATTTCTGCTGGGTAATTCAAGTTAACTCATTTTCGAATTTGCTCCAGATGTCAAACTCCTGTCGAACGTTCAAGGTTGAATTCTTCTGCGTCATGTTGAGTTTTTTTTTGCATTGGTCCCCTCCCTAGAATGGCCCTCAATTAAGTTTCATCCGATTAAGAAGGGCGTCCATGTCTTTTAGCCTTCAACTTCGTTTCGAAATTTCAGGAACATATGTTGAGCCGGATGCTCATTGACGAACCCATGGCAAAATACCTAAATAGTATTGCGAGCATTTTCCATTGATTTACGTCAAACCCTGAACTCACACAGCTAAACCGTTTAAAATGCTTTTTCCACCCATGATTTGACAGCTTCGAATAGATAAGAATAAAGAGAAAAAAATGAATGAATAAAGCAAAGTTCACACCTTGAAATAGTAAAGTCTAGCAGGATAGTTGAATAATACTTTATTTCAAAATGAGTATGAGAGTTACAAATAGCAAAAACTAGAATTATTCCTGCATCACTCGAATATTTGAATAATTCCATTACTGACACACATTCAAATTTCCCCGTGCATTTGCAATTCTGTCTGTCGATTTCCATTTGAAACAGAATTACCAAAATCGATGTCAGCCTCTACAGCATATCGGGCAATGGCTGTTGTATGCTCAAATATGCAGAATCAGCCGAATATCCCTTATACTGACAAGTAGATGTAACATGCAAGGTCCTCAATCACGTATTACTATACTCAAATTCTTAGTATCTCTGCATATGTAATATCAGGTGATACTTAATTACATGCTTTTAAGTAGGAAATAGCTCTAAAGGGACGTAGAGATGGAGAGAAATTATTACAGATACTCATTAAAGGAACCAAATAAATGTGTGCATACTCAGATATATATGTATTTGCGTGCTTGAACACATTCTTGCTCACACAGAGAGAATCAGATAGATAGGATAGCAGGTTAACCCAATACAATGCTGAGATCATTGATATTACAGTGTTTGATTGTGTCCAAGATGGTATCCCAATTGCTGAATATATTAACTCAGTTATGACATTCTACCATCTTTCTGAACCTTACTATTTGATTATGTATGAACCAGCATGGAAAGTACTGGAAAAGCTTCTTATTTAGATTTAAGACGGGGTCTTTGAAATAACGGCTGATAAAATAGCCGAATGGAACATTGAGAGTTATCAAATTTAATGTTATGAACAAAAAATTTGGAGAGTTTCCATGTCCAACGACGTACACCACGAGGATGCTCCTGCTGCTGCTGCAGCTGATGATGATGATGATTTCAAGCTTAAATTTATTGCTTTGAACTCTATGCTGAAATTTGCAATGTTTTTTCAATATATATATATATATATATATATATATATATATATATATATATATATATATATATATACATACATATACATATACATATATACGTATACATATACACACACACATTTTATGTATATATATATATATATATGTATATATATATACATATATATATGTATGTATGTATGTATGTATATATGTATATACGCGTGTGTGTATAGATATACATACGAAAGTGTTTGCATTGGTGTTTATTCATGGAAGTAGATTTATTAGGGTTTAAGGGTTTTGAATCAGTTCCGGAATACCATACAAATTCACAAATACTATATCTCATCGCAGTTATTTGGAGGGGTATGATATGTTGGTAGGTCATTGAAGTGCCAGATCGGAACAATGTGGGTCAAGCCAGAAAAATAACTAAATAATGAATTGCACTTTTTTCTCCTTCCCTTGCCATCTTCAATAACGACTACTTTCCCCAGTTGATGATATTTTCACTTATTTACCTGGCGAAATTGCCTAATCTACTCCAATGGAATAGTTTTGAGGTTGGTATAATGGTGAATTAGTTTTGTTCCTCCCCGGGGGGGTGGCTTTTATTGTCTCCTCCTTTATTATCAGACAACTTTAGCAGATTTACAAAGCTGTGTAGCTTTGGAAAAAGGAAGCTTTCAAATATTTGAGAAAAAATGATGACTTCGGGCATTCTATCCTAATTCTTTTGTGTTACTTCAGGGAATTTAATTTTAATATTATCATCATCATAGTACATACAATATAATCAATTTTCAGATGTGGAATGCAATCAGACTTATCGTATGAAGGCAGTGCAAAGTAGAATTCAAAAAGATATACTGAATGCTGATACTGAATCATAATTTTCATTGGATCAGACCTAATTTTTGAGTCATAAAACATGTTCGTACTACGTTATCATGTTTGATATTTAGGGCTATCTTCTGAGTCGTTCATCTAGTTTTTTTTGCAACGTTCAGTGATTTTGACGAAGAATTTCCTTCAAGAATTCCTTTTTTATTCATGCTCCATGTTATGTCTTTCCTTAGCATTTAAATTCACAGCCTGCCTAGGAAGATTGAGTGGCAGCGTGAGACAGTGAAAAGACACAGTGAATGGAAAATATATTCGCAATATGTGCTAACATCACGAAGGGAAGATTAAACAATGGTTGATTTTTATTCTTTCTGATTCTCTTTAATGGAGATTTTTTTGTTACTTGCTTAAGTATTTGTCAAGTATACCACGTTTTGACCATGCAAAGCAATTTTTTAAATTAGAGAGACTCCCTACTCGGGCTAAAATGTCTCATGTGTAGTAGAGTTTCATTTCTTCTGATAATTCACGTGCAACTTCCAAAATTATAACAGATTCAAGGTAGTCTTATATAGAAAATTACTATACACATCTGTGCATTATTTTTTCTTATTTTTTACTCAGTGTTTGTATCTCGATACAATTAGTGCCTTGAATGTATCACTTTCGATGGAAAGATTAAAATACATCTTCTAATTTATTTCCATCAGACTGATCTTCAACTGATGGTACTTGAATTAAATGCAGAATGCCAAAAAAACAGTGGTCTGCACATGAACTCTAGGAATCAAATGACATGTGAAAAACACATGTTTTGAACAATGAAAGACGACGACTGAATGAAGTAGACAAATTATTTGAGACGATGAATCTCAATGAAATCCTCAAAAGGAGAAAAAATCAAACGAATGATCACACTATGCTGACAAGCTTCTGGTAAAACAGGCTAAACCTTCAAGAACAAGAAAAATTAAACTAGTCCTTTGAAGAAAGGTTTATGACCGATGCCTCCTCCTGCTGGTGACTGATGGAATTTGATCATGGAATCCTACCAAAAGATCGATCTTAATAAACATAAAAACATGCAACGTGCACAGGATTGAATCATCCTCAACTCCACACAGAGAGATCATAGACAGCACAGTATATCATACTTAAACAGGAACCTGACATACCATAGAAGCTATTAGATAAACTCAAGTGACAATCAGCTGGTCAAATAGCAAGACTGTCATACATATCCTAGATATGGTAATGAGTTCTAACAAATCTTGAGTGGATGCTGGGCCTAGCGACGATTGCTAAAGATTTAAAAAATCAATTTCGAAACTCATCTTTGTGGATCAATGAAAAATGGCCCGCGGGGTAAATATATACCGAAAGTAACAGCAAATTATCCTATCTATTTTGTATTAATTATAAGAGCAGTGAGAGAGCTTTAAAAATATTGTCCATATATATATATATATATATATATCATTTCTCTCTAACAGAATAGATTCCAATGAACAGTCCATTGATCATCATTCTAACCTCATCATTTGTTGATCATCGTAATAGTCTCTGTCTGCCTGTTGAACTCTGTTATTACTCTAGTCATTCTCTCGTATCTCATGATTCAATGATTCCGTGCTCTTCTTTTTGTTACCCACTGATCCCTAATATTTCTGTTATTGTTGACACGAAAATCTTTGGCAGATATCAGTAGGGGATGAGTCACGGCACATTTCCATAGAAGCTTTCAGTGATATACTCAGAGAACATGGTTAGTTAAAAAAATTCTTGTTCCTCATAATATATATATTGTTATGCTGCTATCCCCGTCCATTTTGGTTCGAAATTTACAATTCTAAACCGTTCCTCGTGTTTGCATCTCCTCGAATTTTCAATAAACCCAATATTCCCAGCCTCTTGTTGAATGGATTCCGATATCATTTGATCAGACATGCGTGAAAAAGGGTTTAGGATTGCAATAAAACGACAACCACCTTACAAATATACGGATATTTGCAGTAAAGTAAGGAAGGCCTGAAAGGAACGTGTTTTTAAAATACAATAAAAAAGACTTTCATTAAAGGAATGGCTTCAGTCTCTGTTCCCTTCAACTGATGTGAGCTCGTATTGTTTTATGTAAAGTATAGTAGTCGGAGATTCATTCAAATCTATTGAATGACTTGGTATCTGCCTTAAACAAAGAAATATCAATTGCATCCTGGAAAGAAGCGTTATTTAATCAACGCAAGGAAGTTTTCTTTTAGTTCTTTCTAAATAATGGAAAGTGAGCAAAAGAAAGGAATATTCTGGTTTTATTGAAATAATATTCATATACCTGAATCAAATATATATATATATATGTGTGTGTGTGTGTGTGTGTGTTGTGTGTGTGTGTGTGTGTTGTGTGTGTGTGTGTGTTGTGTGTCTGTGTGTGTTGTGTGTCTGTGTGTATGTGTATGCGTGTGTATGATTGTATATGTGTGAAAGTACGAATACAGAAGACTAATTTGGTGATTGGGGTGTTTGAACAGAGTAACGTTGATTGAGCTTTCAATGAGCCGATGATTCATCATCATTTGTTTGACTACAACACAATGATTAGCCATTTATGTCCTTGTTAGTGGCTTCTGCTAATCTAATTTGTTTTCATCAACTCTTTCTTTTTATAAGCATTTAGAAAAAAACAGAATCAGATTCAATACTGTATCCATCTTTAAAAACAGAGGTCTCCCGCAATTCTGGCAATTCTTCAAACTACAACTCAAACACCAATGTCGTTCATAAACTACACTTTTTCTAATACCTTACTACAAAGTTTTCATGGGTTTGGTTGGAGGTACAACTGTACAGTCAAAAACAGTTACAATCCAACCTGTATATCATCATGAATCATAAATATATTTCTCAACTTTTTAACTCATATTTCGATGCAGTATATCTATGATTCAAACATCGAAACTTTCTCTTCTACCTTCACATTAGCGACAACAACTTCAAAACCTTTACGTCTTTTCATGGAATAAGCAAAAATATTGGCGTAGGTGACTACTCTCTGTTATTTGTTCTTGTTATTTTGTTTTTTCTTCCATTGGTCCGACATCTTTCTGTCTTCTGTTGTATGGGCTTTTTGAGTATTTTTTCTCTTAAAAGTTGTAACGAATTTTTGACTACAAGTTGTGATACTAAATTTGTAAATCAACTACTGACATGACAAAATGGATATTCGATTTTATTAGCCGGTTAAAAAGTCGGAGTTGAGTGCAGTAACAGTTTGACTGGGAACAGAAAGAGATTTTACATCCTTGTCTGTTTTTGTTTCTTAGATTAAGTTATACCAAGTATATAAATGTGTATAGAGACTAGATGTTGACCCATGGTTAGATCATTATTATAAGTTGATTACTTTTGAACTAAACCAACCTCACAGACCATGATACATACTTATAGCAAATGTACTTTCTTCTCTCATGTTTTCATAGTTTTTCTATAAGAATAGCAAAGATTTCTGGATTTGAATGCAAGAAAACTGTCAGTTCAGCACGAAGAATAATGCGATGCGACAAAAAAACAGAAAATTTTTTTGCAGTACTGACGGATAATAGTGGTTCTACGGTGCACTGACCTGGTGGCACCCCAGCTTCCGAATGGGAGGGAATGAAAGGATGCATGACTCAAGTCTGGATTCTAAATCAAACCTTTTTTTTTCTTCTTCTTCGGACAACTGAAAATGCACAGTGTTTCCGACTGAAGACTAAACAAAATATCCACTCAGATACAGAAAAGTCATGAGTTTGGCAACCCGTGGACCCTGGTTTTCTCCTACCAGCCGCCTAATCTAGCAGTCCTCCATGACCTGTCTGATCTATCGACCAACCTTTGGTCCTCTTTGAAGGCAACAGTCATTTTCTTTTGTTATATTCTAACTCAATCGACTTCCCCTTTTGTTTCACCTCATACCAGAACTAGATGATCATCATCCCCTTTTTTTCTATTTTCTCCCTGCTTTCTTTCGTTTTTCAAGCAACTAAATATACAATTTATATTTCTCTCTTCTACCGTTAGAATGCTCCCCTCTTTCTTTTTTACCTCAATCTCTTCCACTTTTTTTCCTAATGTCTTTTTTTTTTATCAGGTAGTAGTGACCGGCGATCTATCTGTGAAGGTTACAAGCGACCACGCTTTATCTTGTCAATAAATCTACTTAGGATATTTTTATAGTTCTCTAGGCGTCTGAAAATAGTAACTTTTTATCTTTGACCAGATATTTTACTATACTTCACTGATACCAAAAGTAACAAAAAACATTATTCAAAAATAGAATAAAATATCCAAAGATAAAACAAAATATCGGATCGAATCAACCCTTACATTGTAAAAGTATGGAATAATCAAATGGAGATAAATTGCCCAATTTGAAAAATGGCATTTGAAATCCTAACAAATAATCTTGGTTTGAACACTTATATACGCCAACAAAAATTTCAGGCAAAGAAACAATCCTATTTACTAAAAAATCAATGATTCACTTGAGAATCAATACCAGGAAATGACTATTGATGAAAGACACCAGATATTTTAATCTTTTAAGATGTTTCTCTACGTTCTTTAACTGAATGAAAAAATGCGTGTCATATTGAAAATGTGTTGTATTTGTTAGCCCTTGTTGAAATATCTTGGCACTCACTTTTGGGAATAGGATATGCAGGTTAAAATATATTAGTGATTTATGAAATGCATGCCAATATTTTTTCAATTGAATACAAGAATAAAAGATGGAATCAGGATTTGTCTATAAGGATATATATATCTACATAAATAGACGGATAAATCATCGTATTATTACTTGATTTGTGTGTGTGTGTGTATATGTATACATATATATATATATATATATATATATATATATATATATATATATATATAATATATATACACATGCACGCACGCGCGTGTGTGTGTGCGTGTGTGTGTGCATGTGTGCATAACAATAAGTGTGAATGTATTTAAAAAAAAGTAAACACCTTCCCAGTCTGCATGTCAATCTTTTGGCTTGAGAAGAATATGCTCAGAAATCACAAGACTGCACAATATATAAGAAAGAAAAAGGGCATGGGAAACATCATAGAATTTTTATACAAAACTCAAATGGTGATGAGCTGATCAAGTTGTAAGAATGACTGACAACCGATGGACATTACAACTTACATAATGCAGATATAATATGCAAAACGTAGGCTGAAGGAGAACGACATTGAGAGATTAACTTTAAAAATTTAGATAATACTTATTCCAAAACGCCCATGATAGAGGAATGTAGCAGATCCTGAGGAGTGTCTATGTCCAGCAATACACGTTTGAGAACCGATAATGATAATTTATCTAACCAAACATAAATTGCCTTAGAAGCAAGAAGCCAACAAACGTCAGTCTTGAGATGATCACATAGCAAACACAAACACCCAACTCAATCAGAAAGATATCTTCATACAAAGTTTCAAAACACCGTACAATATTTCTGTTGAAATTGAGAGAAAATTATCAAAATGATTGGATATTACTAATGATACAGTTGATATTATCAATCATGATGATATTAATATCATTATTGATGATGATATCATCGTCAAAATTATTGATAATATGAATAATTATTTAAAATAATATAAATATTATGAAAAAATAATAACATAAACATTTTTGAAAATCATTGAAAAATATCATCAAAATATGATGAAAAATGTTGAAATACTTAATGATTTAATGTTATCGCAAATAATGATATGAACATTTCATTATATAAATGTTATCCAAGATAATGATATTATAAATCATATTACTAATAATACAAATTAAAATGTCCCAAATATCCAAGTGTTCCATACAAATATCAATTGCAAGAGAAAAATCAATTACCACAAATTTGGCATCAGTAAAATTAATTTCGCAATCTTGAAATATCTGCAAAACTGTAATAAAAATAATTTTTTGTTTCTTTTTTTCATTTTATCCATGCTTCTAACAAGTTCAATGGAGTTTAGCTGCATTAATTGTTATGATTTTACCCCGAAGTACAGATCGAATCTTGCTGACATATCGAAAACCATTTGAATTTGTAAAAACATACATTCAGAATGCTGAATTTAGAATGTTGACTCAAGCTATGAAAGCTATAAAACTTAAGGACACAGCGATGAAGTCTAGATTCAGATATCCACTTGGGTTAGAAAAAGTTGTCCTTTACAAGAATAGAATGGATATGAAACAGGCTTCGTAGAAAAAATATCAAAAATCATAGCTCCTTTAGTAATCTTTATTCTGATCTGTGACATACTAATAATGTATTAATACCTCACCCCAGCCCAACTAAAATGACATAACAATGAAATCCTTCAATGCCAAAATGTTTCTTTCAAGTGCATTACCCCGGATAGTGATGATACAACCTGCATTGATACTATGGCTGGCCAAATAACAGAAATAGAATGCAACAAAATTACCAGAATCAGCTCTTCGGTGGATTAAATTTATCGAATTAGGTGCGTTAAAAGAATTTTTAAAAAATGATAAGATCTATGAAAACTTTGCACCATACGCAATATCATTACTTTTATCATTCATGCGTATACATTTGCTTGACTGATATTTGGTGGCTTTAGATTGAGTGACAACAATTCTAGGCAGTCATTCTTGCCCCTCCAATAATTTTTTTTTTTAATGATGGTTGTATTATATTGAAAAAATTCCAAGTGTCTGAGTGACTATCAACCCGGCCATGTTGATATGTACAACAGTTCTCGAGCGCGGTTATATTTTTTCATAATGCATGCTCTCAATTATACTTAAGCCGTTTGTCTGCTAATACAGTTGAGTCAACGATTCGGAAAGTTTTTTTTCCATTTTACATCTGTGATTTTTTTGCAAGAATTTTAATGGTGAGTATCGTTTCTCTAATAATAGTTCTCGATACATTTTGCCTCTTTTTTGACTAGATGGTTGCAAGTCAAATTTATTTATTAATGAACTGGATATATAGTAAATGATATTACATTTAACGACTAGAGGTGAGCAAAGCAGACCATATTTTGTACATTTTTTTCAATGCTAATGAGGAAAGAGTAGAAAAAAAGATAGATATCTTGGCATAATTCAGAATATTGTTGTTCACAAGAATATGGAACTTGACCAAACTAAATCAACCGATATTGAATTAGGCCAAATAGCAACTGACTGCTAGACTGATACCTGTCAGTGTATTCATCACTTTTATTGGCTTGACAACTTCATGTCCAGTATGCATGATTATACATGAAATACAATCAACAAGTATACTTGTAAGGCCTTCATTTTCCCAGTAAGATTGATATCTGAACGAAAAAAATATCATTATTCTCTTGCCAATGAATTGATAAAAATTATTTTTCTTTTTTCTTTTACTTTTTTTAATGCAAGGCTACTATCTAAGTATTTATTTATCTTGTATCCCCTGTCCATCATTTTTAAACAGCCATCGTCGTGATTACAAGATTCTCCTATCTTCTCAAACGTGGTAAAAATCTTATTTGGCATCTGGTTATTGGCCTAGGCATTTCCGTTCTACCACATCAATCACCTTTTTCATTGGTTTCCCTCCGCCTTCGAATATATTTTCATTATGTTCTGTCTCCACGTATCGACTGACTCGTTTTTCTTCAATAGGGCTCAATATTGTCTGGATCTTACTAGCGCAGAGCAATTTAGACACGATATCTCTCTGGAGCACCAGTTACTTTTGATTAAGATCTCAAGCTTAGGATAGGGTTTACAATGACCTCAGGGAAAATCAACATCTTAACCATGGTCAGTTTCTTTGCCTTTAGGTCTTTGGGAAACTGGTCAAACATTTTAGGAATTGGGAGACATGGATATCGGCATCTACTTTCCGGTGACGGGTGTAGAAGGGTAATTTTAGAATATTAGCAGCAACCATGTTACGGAATAGTCATTCATCCTGTAATGAAGGTTCTGTTTTTGCTGCCATATGTACTTTTAGCAAGTATAACCCACGGTATAAACGGCCCAACAGTCAGTGGATTTAACTGTTGTTAAATCTGCAGGACTGGACGACAGAGTAAAGATCACCAAATAATAATACATACAGACATTGAGTTAAGGTTGCTTGAAACACACCATTATCCAGTGCTATACAATGAGGTTACTCCAACTTTTATTACAGGGTTTTAAAATTAGGAAAAAAATGGGATCTTTGTAAACTAAATAATAAATAGGTAATAAAAAAACAAACCATGACACCCCAGACAATTATCACTCACTTTGAGGGTTCAAATAGATCTATAAGAAAAAATGGAAATGAAACCCCCTCAATTAGCAATATTACCTGGTCAGAAAGCTAACATCCCTCAGCTGTTGGATTTGAACTTTAATTTCCTTAGAAACTAATCAGCTTCTTTTGATTTACAGATTCGTGTAAACTCTCCCGAGATGAAACGATATAAACCTCATTGAGTGTTTGTGCTAAATGTTTATTTTTCTATCTTGACACCCTAAAATGTAAAATATCTTGGTATTCTCATCGTCTTCTTTGATGTATCGCCCATTCGATTGATAAATGTCCAAAAAACATTATCGTTATCAAACATTTGTTTTGGTCGAAAAAAGCTAAAATTGTGAAAATATTCCCAATAAAAAAAATAATGATAAAGATGGTATTTCATCTGAAAACATTTCCTGTAGAGGGAAATAATTTTACTTGCAACGTCCTCATATACAGAGAGGAAATAAGAGGCCAGTAAGACATCCAAGTTGATATCAATTGCATTGGGATGAAAAGGGCCGATCTTGATATTTATTAAGCTGCAATGTGGCAGGATTGTTCATTTCCCTGCATTTCCTCGCAGCACCAGGTTTTACACATGGAAAAAAGTATTAATAATAAAAAAATGACAATATGTAATTGATTAGTGCAGTGAGACCATTTCATACAACAGACTGTAAATCACGAAATTGCACCAACAAAAAAATTATCGTCCTTTACCCTTCTTGGAGCCAAATTTGGCCTGCTCAGAATATTGGCCACGTAGAATTCAAATGCTGTGAAAAAAGAGGAAAATGAATATCTCATTCATGATGCCAGTCGATTGCTCTCATTTAACGAGAGTAATCGAATCCATGCAATGATTCAACAAGAATACTTAATGAAAACGGTAACATTTTCTTGAAAATAATGTAAACAGCATAACAACCCAACATTTGAAGAGTTGTTATATTTGTCACTTTATCAAATGAGAATTCAGCACAACTGAAATAAGTACAACTACCTGGAAGTGTTTACAGTAAATACACGTATTCTAATCTATGAAATTATGGGTTAGGTGGAACCTCTACAAACCGAATATTGCTACTGAATGACTTAATACCGTGTTTTGACCATGATTTCTTTTCATTTTCAACCATGGTCTATCGTTTTCTCTTTTAGTTTCAATTGAGATTATTTGATATTTCCCTTCAATTTCTGATTTCTTTTCTTTTTCGTGTGATTTTAATATTTGCTTCAGCTTTTCATCTTTTTTTCAGTTTTTCTGTTCTTGGCAAAATTCATGGAATGACTTCCTCTCTTTATTTAGTTCCCTAGTCAGAATCTCAATAGGTTCCTAGCTGAAGTGATGATGGTCTGAATCTGAATTCCTCAATCCTAGTTCGCCCATATATATATATATATATATATATATATATATATATATATATATATATATATATATATATATATATATATATATATATATATTCCATCATCTATCGTTTCTCAACGTCAACTTCTCAACTTCCTGCTCCCTTTTTTTTCTTCTAATATCTGTCTTTCATAATACTTTTCTTCAGAAGACGAAATGAACAAACATGTCATGTAAAGACGAAGTATACTCATGCATAATTAACGGATCAACTTTTACGCAAGTATGAAGCATAGGTTTTGCAAGAATGATTCATTAAAATATTTAATTAGAAGTCAAGTAAATATCAACTGCACACAGGACAAATATACATCTATTTATCGTTGCTTTTAAACAGTATCGAAACATTACTATATGGTGTGATGTATACATGCCCGTTTGCAAATGTTAGACTCATTACATAACTATTGACGTAAAGATATCACATTTTCTCAAAAATATTCAGAATGAAGCTTTATTATACGATCATTTGTTTAGGATTACTATGAATTTCTACGCACATGTGTATATAGACGTATGTACTGAAATCTATTCATATTCGCACGCAAACAAACAATCGAAAATGCATGTATATATATATATATATATATATATATATATATATATATATATATATATATATATATATATATATATAAATTGGGTGTGTGTATTTGTCAGTGCGTTCTATCGAATTATATTGGCATCTTATTTCTATCAGACCTCCAAGATCATATGTTCCAGTTTACATATTTTCTTCCCCATAAACAGTTTCCGGACTTTAAACAAGCTCACTCCTGCATGCAAAAGTGACAGCACGATATCAAGTGTTAACAAACCAGAAAGCAAGCAACTTCCATATACCATCCTATCTCAAAATAAATGAATAAACATAATCATGAATCGATAGGTATATTGAATTATTAAAGATAGCGCGAGCTAATGATGTAGAATATATTAGATTTTACAATGTCGTTCTTTGCAAAATGGTAGTGCTAGCTAATTGTGCCCAGTGATGCGAGCAAGCCAAATTATTAGCCGTAGTGAGAAATGTGCGAGTATGTTTCACGGTCGATTTCATCAAATTGACTAAATGGCGTGCACCTGGGCCTGTAGCAGGCTGTTCATGAAAGTTTACTGACTTTTTCTTTTATATTTATCAATTATTGTAAAGGGAATAACGTTTGCAAGTTTTAGTTTTGTTAGTCAGTGTCAGATTTGCCAGATAATTTTTTGATTGCTTCGATAAGGAAGCAACAGCTGTCACAGTCCTTTCGGCATTCTTTCTTTCTCCTGTCTATTTTCCTTTAATATTCTATAAAAATAATTTTATCTACCGTTTTTGCAATTTTCTTTCAATTTTTCGCATCGTCTTACATTACGTTTGGTTACATCAACTTCTTTTACGGCGTTGTTAATGGAAAAAGAATTTTATCAGTGTCCATACTTGAAAATTGTACTGCTTCACATGATTCGGTGAACGCTTACATCCAAATAATTCCAATGCATACCGACTTCTTCGATTTGTGGCTTCCGTTCGTTTCTATTCTAATATTGTGTACTTTTATAAACCTATACCCATTTTTTTTTTACTCTCAAGAGATTTCTTCCCGTCTTGTTTCTCATAGTATGCTTTACATATAGTACTTGTTCTGTTTATATGGAAAATTATGCTTCCTTATGATGGGTAAAGGCTTTTATTTACCAGAATGAATATTCTATTCTGAATATAATTCAAAGAACAGAATCACATGAGTATCTGATACTAGCTTACACCATCATACATTAAAAATATGTGTGCAAAAATCACTAAAGCATGTGCCAAACTACGGACTCGGTGTTCCAATCCATCTGTATAAAAAATTATCCAAGATCATTCTACTTTATACATCCTTTTTCCTGTGTACCAATGGAGAGACGGGTGTAATTTTTCTACTCACAAACTTTTTAGAATATATCATATATTCTGACCATCAACCTGAACTTTTCCAGACAGATCTCCCCTTCCTCTCCCCATCTTGCTCTCTCTCTCTTTCCCTTTCTACACACACACACACACACACACACACACACACATATATATATATATATATATATATATATATATATATATATATATATATATATATATATATATATATATATATATATATATAATCGCTTCTTCATGCATGTTTTGTCTCTTAAAAATACTATTTGTTGAATATTCCTATCTATTCCCCCACAGAAATCAGAAATAGATCACTTGTCCCAATTTTTGTTGGCTATTTGCTTCAATTACACCAGTTTTCAACATACAATGATATTATACTTGGCTTTGATTAGAAAAACCTCCATCCTGCCGTGGATTATCGGTAATAAAAAAAAAAATTCAAGCTACAGCTTAACTGTCCACGTGGCAGAATGTTTGAAGCAACTGGGTATATACTGCGCACCATACAGCTAGATTGTGTGAGTTCATTCCTAAGGGGGGGGCAGCCCTTTATTTTCCGATACCTTCGTTACTCTGTGCCGTAGGATTCAAAGTTGTGATGTAAAGAGACTGAAAGTTAAGATGTAATTAAATTTCACACGTGGTAGTGCCATTTTTCGGGATTAGAATTTAAACGCTGATTTCAACCTCACTGGGCTACCCCTCATTCGTTTCGATGAAAATTGCGTCAGGATCCTGGAGAATTATTCGAGACAAGCTGGAAATATAGCTGAAACCGAACTGTTCATTAAAGAGACGTTTGGAATCAGATAACCACACGAAACCATCTGGAATGGGCAATTTGCCGATCTCTCCCATTCAACAACGATTCTTTAATTTGCCTAATTCAGTTTTGTTTATTTTTCATTATTATTTTTTTATGATGCACATTTATGCAAACCATTCCTTATCTCTCGGTATTCTCCCATTTTGTAATGATTTTGTTCTTTATCTGATTTTTAATTCAAACCATTTCACGTCTAATTTTTACACATCTCCAATCCATTGTTTTGCTGTTATTCTCTATGTGTGCCTCTTTGTGTGCATGTGTATGCCAGTGCCTTAAAGTGTTAACATACTTTTTTGTTGTTAGTGCGTTTTTACATTAATGAATGTGTGTTCTGAACGTAGTTGTTTTATGTCATACTTTGAATTTTTGTTAGACTTCACTTCTCTGCTGTTATTATTGATCAATGGAATTGAAAAAGCTGGCTTGCTCAGCTATTTGGGAGAGTTGCCAGTTTTGTTTATATAATGTGTAACGTTTAGTGAAAGAAGAAAACAGTATCAGATTCTATATTTCAACAGAATATATTGTTGGTTGCTGAAACGTGCGTTAAACACTCAACGTAGATATTTATTTGGTTAATATCCTCATTAATTATATATACACACACACATACACACATACACACACACACACACACACACACACACACACACACACACACACATATATATATATATATGTGTATATATATATATATGAATAGTAGGTTGTGGATCGCTATACAAACTAGCTCATGGTTTATTCCTCTCTGGCCCCCGGGCGAATGATTGTCTATTTATTGGGAATTTGGTGAGAATATTGTTAGTGTGGTAGAGGGTGATTTTGTTTGTGGCATTATTTAGTGCGGACATCGATACCCCTCTGAGTGGCCTAATGAGTTAGCATCTTGATGTTCTCTGCTAGATCTCCAGCTGTTTATGTTAATACTAGATAATATTCAATCAGCTCACTAATCAGGCTTGATGTTGCTCACCCTGGATGATCGTACTAGATCCAGTGTGTAAAAAGCAATTTGGCCTTTATTACCATGGTGAGTTATCACACAGGAAATATATCACACTCCAGATAACGCATGATTTTTACGGGACATTTTGATCAGCCATTCGGTGCTTTAGTATCTTAAACATCAATCTATTTTAGTCTGTTTCATCTTCCCATCTCTTAACTTTACTGTCACCGTCCATCACAAACTAGAGAGATGATTTATGGTTTTTAATACGTGTATCTGAACTTTATGCCATCAAAATATTTTCGTTTCATTATAAAAACTTTTTGCAACTTTTTAGTCTCTATTGTTGAGGAAACAATTGACTAAATTACACAGCATTACTTTGTACTCTTATTCTGCATGCCAAAAAAAAGTCTTCAGAATTTAAACCGTGAAATTGAAAGGGTTAGGGGCATATAAATTTGCTTTTTACGACGTCCAATAAAACTTGCGTCCCGAATCGATGGCCTCCAGTAAATACCGTAAATACCATGAATGATATATATATATGTGTGTGTGTGTTTTGTTTTTTTTTTTTTGTGTGTGTGTGTGTGTGTGTGTGTGTGTGTGTGTGTGTGTGCGTGTGTTCATTCTTGTATCTTTAGCATAAATCCCGAGGTATGAGGTTAAGGGATAGGGGATGGATTCTTGCAACCCCAAAAACCGTTTGGTTAGTTGACCCCTAGAGAAGCAAAGAATCATTGCATTTTTGTCAGCCAGTAGGCAAGAGATATGTTACAGCGGTAATATGCATAGACGCAGATTATCAGTGTCTTTCAAATTATGAATATTGCTTCAATGAGATATTATTACTTTCCTGAATAATTCTGGAGAGCGGTTTCCGAACTTGACTATACACCTTACGTGTTGACAAATAGATGACAACTTCGCGAAACAGACCCCACCTCTTCACATTCTCAAAAATAAAACTACGAGTTCTGATCACAATGATATTATTTCTGCTTATACTTGAACTCGACATTTTTTGAACACCGAGGACACTTCTTTACAACCATTCCCTTGTACATGCTGTGACAGTCGTAGAAACAAACAATTGGTTGATAAATAGCATCAATATGAATGAAAGAAATATCATCAATGATAAGTACAATCGAAACCTATTTTGCTCTCACAAAAGACCAATATCACTACAAGATTTCACCTGCAATTCAAAATTGACTGAAAGAAAGATGTAGTAACTATTATTTTTGTGCAAAAATAAGTGTTCTCAAACATCTTGAAGCTTGAGGTTCATTATCTGCTGCAGTTGCTACTGCATGTAACTGAAATGTAACTACATTTCTCTATCGTACAGTTCTTTGTATATATTCTGCAAGTCTACCCCACATTTACTTGTCTTATTAAAATTCATGAATTGCTGATACTGCCAAATGTTGTGCAATTTTTTGCAACTTGTTTTTCGGTCAAGTATCGTACGCAAATGTATGATTTTCCTATTACAAATAACAGAAAGAATAGTTGAATGCCATAATTCCATAATCTTTGTGAGGTAAATTGTATTAAGTACATACTGAAATGTTCATTGTAAATTCAGCGTTGGAACAGACCTGGAATACATGATATTAGCACTCCCAAAGTTGTAAATGAGGCCATTATACAATTAGAGCACCATGAATCTTATGTCTGCAGCGTTTTGTATGGTGTATTTGAAATACACGGTCTATTTTTTTTTCTTTTCCTGTACGAAATTACTTGATAGAATACAAAAAAAGCCAGTGAGTATTTTTAAGATAATGTTCGTTAATACCTAGGAATTGTTAATTTAGTTCAGTCAGTTGGTCATCCTACTGTCAATCAGTTTTTCATGTATTCAAATCACAATAAATGTGCGTTTTACATACCAGTTTACGTCTTCAATTCTTCTTGTTCTTCTTTACGTTGAGATAAAAATTTGAAACTTGAATTGATTAATGAAGATTCTATCTTGACAAAAATAGAAACAAAATTACGGATTATTTGGAAAAGAGTTTAATAAAATTAGGTACATTTGAATCTACATTCAACGCATCTCAAGTTGACAATGCTAAAAAAGAGGAAATGCTTGAGTCCAATAAGTCAATTTCAAATCATATATGCGTATATAAATGTGTGTGTGTGCGTGTGCGTGTGCGTGTGTGTGTAGTTGTGCGTGTATGTGTGTGGTTGTATGTGTATGCATGTGTGTATGTGTGTATGTGTGCGTGTGCTTGTTGTGTAGGTACACTTGCTCTTGCACATATTTGTGTGAACTATTGTAGGTATGTGAGTTGATTTGATAATCAGGTGGCAAGTTCAAAAAGTGTTTTAAAATATCCATATTAGAACTAATGCATAGCACCAGATTGAAATCTTTCAAAAAATATTAAATAAGTAATAAGGGAAGTGAGGAAGAGAAATGGAAACAATTTAAATTTGAAAGTGTTCGAAAAGTGTCGCACAAAGAAGAAAAAAGTCAGCAACAGAGATGAAGAAGGAGTAACACAGAAACGAAGGAAGATGAAAGTAGACAATACAAAAAAGAAACATCAACTTTAAAGCCGAGAAGAAATCATAAAGCAGAAAATAACAGAAAAAAGGAATTAATGGTTTGAGAAAAAGAATAAAAATCACGAGTGTTATCATTCATACTTATGTGTAATGATGTGAATCATTTGAGCCCAATTTGGTAGGAAATCCAACGAATCAAGATTACTTGGATATTTAATTCATCAACTGGAGTCAATGTATTGTTTTTTTTTTTTTTGTATACGTGTATTGCTGTAACGCAATTGCTGAGAAATATGTCTTTTTCATTTCGCATGCACGTTTGTATTCAGGCTGAAGTACCCGTTCATACTGGGAAAACAATTTAAGCATATAAAAAAACTAAAATTTCAAACTTCTAAAATACTATTTATTGTTCAATATCAGTAGAAACACAGCAATTGAACAATAATTGATAAGACATTTTGGGAGCTCCTACGTACTCTTTGAATGACGTTTTAAAATAACCTCAACAGCTCCCCTCCCTGGATATGACTTTACTTTAGACCCTTTATTGCCTCTAATTTCGTTTCTTGGTAGGGAAGGTCTCTCTTCATTGATGAACCCTTGAGGAAAGGGAAAGGGACTCTCTAATAACTACTGACCCGATGAGGGGAAGAAAACAACTCCTTTCACTTTTGAAAGAAAATTGTTTCCGCAGAAATTTTATCCCTCAAAGTTAGATGAATATTCATTATTTACTTTTGACCCCCATAGGTACATAAGATCTCCTGTCAGTATAAGTTTCAATTTACCTCTAAACTCGAAGTGTGGGGCAGTCCCTTCATTTTGAAACCTGAAACATTTATATCAGCATAAAAAAAGAAAGTGTTACTTCTAGACGGAAAATAAGGACTCTCATTGGCAATATGAGTTATTGTAAATAAAAATGTCCTTTAAGGTCTTTAACATGTAATATACAGGTAACTGAATTTGCCAGGAAAAATAGCTTTGGTGTACACAAAAAAATTAAAGAAAAAAATGTCAGACTTCAAAAAGGCGCAACCCAACAAAATAAACCAAATGTCTTGAAAGGGACATATAAGAGGTCTCTTTCAAACACAATGTAAAGGTATTCCAGCCATGGAAGATTTTGCTCTTCCAATGTGGAAGTATTTAAGGGAAAATCTTCCTTCCATATAAAAAGTTGAGAGAGATTTTGCTCACTTTGAGTTATCTAAGGAGATATGGACACTATTCCCCTTTTTTGGAAGGGGTATAAAGTAAATGGGAATCTTTCCATGCTCTAAATGCAGTCAAAAGCGTAAGGAGAATCTTCCTCCCTTTAAGAGGTCAAAATTGAACAAATACTTTTTTTCCCTTGCTAGAGATTAGTTTTATAGAAGACTATCAACTGAGAGGATCAATAGCAAAATAAGACTTACCCTTTCTTCCATGGGTTGAAAGTTACTGTAAACAATTTTTGTTCTGTTCGGAAAAGGTGGAAGGGATTTTTTTAACGAATGAGGGAAAACTTCTACACAAGTTCATCTTTTGCCTGAGGTACGTAATCCAGCATAAAGGGGTACTTCAGCTATCTGTATATAAACAAGTTATTGGTTTTAGATGGGGGAAGGTTTCTAATTACAATGTAACTTCAATGCCAAAGTGAAACTTTTCTTTCTAACTTACATCAATACCTTTTCCATTTGATATGCTTATATAAACATTTTCAAATGGTCTGAAATTAAACGACTGCAAACCCTTCCAAGTATCAGAACTGGGGATAGGTATTTTCTTAAAGAAGTTACTTTTGATGATACCAAAAATTCACCAACTGCATATCAATGGATATTATACTATACATAATCTCAATTAATGTTGGGGACCCTGTGACTCAATGTTGCTCAAATCATCAGCTCCAACACTGGAGGGGACCATTTTACATGTCCAAACACTTTTGTTTTTTCGATTGTCTTAAATACTTGAATACTTTATCTAAGGTTATGAAAATTGGACGCATTTTTGGGGAGCAAAATATTGATACAATGCCATGTATGATTTTTATAAATGAAAAGTATAAGTAGGTAAGCAAAATACTTATGAAAAGAAAAGAAAACCATTGCGTATTTATGAAAGACATGTATTAAACAAAGAGTCAAGATCGGGTTTCCAATTTCGTACTTCAATCGAGTTGGGAGATTTTCAACCGTGGGCAACTAATTGATCAATCGCTTATCATCAAGTGTCCATCTTTCCCACATCTGTGTCCAGAGACTTAACAGTATTGACAGGTAATCAATTTGACATTGGTTGATTATTATTTTTTTTTCCTTTCAAGGGAATAGAAAGTGACTGCTTTATAGAACAGTTTGATAATCTATATTGCACGATCATTGTTAGTCGTTTTGAATGCGTCCACATCTGGTGATTGAGTGATCGATCCCAGCAATAGAGGGGGCTGTTGAATGTAGATGGCAGGTTTCCACTGGGACATCGACAGCATCTGGTGTGTGGTGGCGTTTGACAATGCTGATCAATAGAATAGAGAAATGAAAATAGAAGCAGAAGAAAGGAAAGACTAGAATGATGTACTATCAACTCTTCCTGAAATAACCTATATGAGGATCATTGACTGAATTAAAAAATCATAGAATAATTGAATGCTAAAAAGTGAGATGATTTTATTCATCGTTCAACCCTCCCAATTCATGAATTTATTCAGTACAAGTGTCTCTTTTTTTTTTTAGAGAACCATATTCATTTTTGATCACTTGTGTGTAATTGGGTTTGTGTATGTGTGATTTGGTGGATGTGTATACACCGATGTTTACAAAATAAATACAAACATAAAACTATAAATTAAAGTTGGGTAGCCTGCCTTGAATTTGGCCATATGTTGTTAATATCCCGCTCCGTCTTGGCATATCCAACAGAGGAAGACATATATTCAAAGGAACCATTGCTGATAAGATGCTCATTGGACCAGTATTACGTTCAAAGAAGAAAAGGCATTATGAAAAAACATAGGATAAATAGAATAGACAGGGAGTAATTGTAAACTGCAGAAGGCTTTGATCAAAAATAGTGTCAGAGGGACAAATTAAAATTGTGGGCAAAAGATTATGTGCTTATGCTTGGCTGGGATGATGGGAGAAAAAAAGAAATGGTTGGCCTAATACTTAAAAGCACAAGCCATTTGGCCTATCAGTGATCGGATTGAGGACTTCTGAGCCACAAGCTACCGGTCATGTCTAACAGACTGTGATATAGTAGGCACATGGGATTTTAATCCTAGCTCTATATCTACCATCCACGCTTCCCCGCCCCCAATATATAAGACAACAATACCTGGAAAATTGATGATGGTATTTTACAATTTCATAATACGCTTTCATCGATAAAAGATCTATTGATTTCACAACAAAATTGTCCTATATCGACTTTCTCATTAGCAAATGCATGATCACTTACTTTTATCCATCCACTAGTACATATCGGTGTAAATCCAATGCTGCAATGCTGTATGTGGTGTTTAATATATTTGGCCGTGTCATCATTGTAAAATGGTCACCTGTCAAGTGAGCACAGATGCGCCTCGGGGTGTAGTTAGATTAGGTTGGATAACTGATTACGGAATACCCATTCCTAATCGAAAAATCGTTTTGGCTTTTTAAATTCGATAAAAATAGATTGTAAGAATCGACCAAAATGCTTTTTGATTCGTCTCATGAAAATAATTAGAAAAATCTGAAATTTGATATTAAAATGAGAGAGCAAACATGTGAAATGCCTCTGGCTGAAGGCGTTGGACGAAAAGATTGAAAAATGTCGTTCCAGCAATGGCCGGGTCCTTGGGTATAAACGTACTGATTAACCATCATTTTATTGGATTTTGCCTCAAGATATTTTCTCGATCATGCTGATTCATTTTGTGTTGGCATTTTCAAAGTAACTATGACCTGGCATAGGTGTATCCATCCAACTCTGCACACTGTTTACTGCAAATGATCAGACTTGTTTTATAAACTCTCTGAAGACGTAGTCTCATACAGATAGGTTGTTACCTTTTTCATCGTAATTTCATTAATAACATGAGGTTTTGAAAATGGTCGTGAGATATCGGAAGCTGCTACTTATATATAGATATATACTGTATGTTCAGCTGAGACAATTACCATGGTGCGTATCATCATTATCATCATTGGCTTCTTGGCGTCAGTTGTTTGATATGAACCTCCTCAATGATTCATCGAACCATTTTATCATCGGCAAAGTAGAGCCAATAGATACACAACTTGTTTCATCCATCATGGCATCATATATCTCGAAGACCACAGTTTTCCACATGATCTCAGGGGATCAACGTCTGTAGTCCGTCAGTTGTCTGACATTAAAAATATTGCAAGCTGAGAGCCGTTTAATTTTTCAGATGGATTCTATAATATGCCTGATTGTTTCATCGCCAATAAATTATGCTTTTCATGACCTTTTCCTTTTGTGTTGAGAATCATTCATGAGGTATGGCTCAAAGTTTGAAGGTTAATTTTCTGATTAGATTCGATTTTTCAGCTCCATGGATAACTATCAGGAGATTACATCTGTTTTTACTTTTTTTTATGTAAGATTAATTGGATTTTTTTTCCATCATAGTTGTACAGCAAATGTACATGTATAAAAATCGATTCTACATGATTATCGTTATTCAAATATACTGGTAAATACAACTTCAGAATCAACTTTTTACGCTGACTTGCAATGAATTCATTGGAAAAACCGTCAATATATCACTAAGATATATTTCAATAAAAAAACTACCTCGAAGCAGACGAATGTAACCAAAGATAGCACGTGTGATATCTTGATATATAGAACAACATTAAAACATAATAAAAAATAATAATGGGAATATTCCAGTTGTATTTGCTTTGTACTTGGTTTCCTCATATCTTACAAACGGCATTCCTATTGACTACAGATTGAAAGAAAAATGAATATTACATTTTACACAATCTTCATTATTTCTCAGAAATTGGTTGAAACGGTAAGATAACACACTTTTGAATGGTATGAATGAATATATTTTCCAGTGGATCCACTCTATTATCGCTTGGGATAGACTACCACGCCCATGGGATAATCAGAGATTCATTATTATCGTAGGAATAATTCCACTCCTATTGGTCATTAATACTTGCTTCAGCTAAACTAAACCTTGAAATTGTCCATAAATTGCCCACTTGAAACGTGTTTAATTGCTCGTTCAGGCATTCTGATTGTGTGTCTGAACAAATAAATGGTCTATTAGGCAGCAATTCACTATGGCATTCTTCCCACTTTGAAGAATCTGAATAAATAGAGGAAGATGTTTTCCTTGCCTCATTAGATAATGAACAGACATCTATGTTTATTGGATAGAGTTTCTCTGCTCATATTTAACTGCATGAGATCAGTTCTGATAGAATCTGTTATTTCATCAGAATGTTTGAATTAACTGTTGAAAGAAGGGCCTCTAGTTCAGGGAAAGTAAGGTTTCATCTCATATAATGAAGCTAAGATTAAAGTCTCCCTGTTTACATTTTAAAAAGCTTCAATTTCTTTGGGTGTTTAGAAGGGTTTCAAAACATCCCTGTCCATAATGTCTAATACATAACTATTTCGGCCATGGGATAAACAACCTACTAAGGGTTCCTAAATAGATAAACTATAATCTACCATAGACCTCGTAAAGTTAATCATAGGGAAGAACCTTCATTTATTTAAACAGATCAAAGCCCCAAAACAAAAAATGAAATTTCACGCCAATACTCCAACATTTTGACGGATGAAGAAAAAATGGGACATTGTATCAGAAAAAAAAACATTTAAAAATTGGCGTATTTTTGTCTATGCAAACGTAAATATATTAACTATATAGTAAGTAATGGCACTATAATAGAGACCCACACCGAAAAAAATATCCCCCGAAATAGAATTTTACTAACTGCTCGGATATATACAGTGTAATATAGAATACAAACCATTCTGAATGGCTGTCTAATATCAGATTTGATGAATATAGGCATAGAAAGAGAGCATCAAATTCATTCACTTCCGAATGAATAGCACTTTCACCAATCCAACCATCAATATCTCTGCCTGTTAAGGACAAATGATAAATCATACAATCCGAATAAAACTCGATTCTACCCCATAAGGTAACAATCATTAAATTTAACTTCAATGAAACTTTACCTCTCTTTTTAGAAAGCAATTTAAATCAATGAAATAACCTCAATGCAAACATATTAACAACAAACCAATACACGTACACCTAATATTAATTTAAAAAAAAACAACAGAATCATAAATGAAATCATCTCCTGTCTAAATGGATATAGTTCTACAATTCAAGAATCTACACTCCAGAAAATAAAATCTATAAGTATATAGCACAGATCTAACTGATCAAACTCCCTATTATAATAATATGGTTATATCATTTCAAGTTGTTAATGTTTTAAAAATTCTGATTTTTCTCTTTACTCTCTTGAATGCTTGCCATAGTAAGCTGTGCCTAAGAATCATGACAATTTAAAATAAGCACCACACTTCCTGAGACAGGAATCCCACTATCCGTACCCTGCATATCCTCCTCCGATCCCAATACGAAAGATTGATATGACAATCTCAAAGAACTTTTAAATTACCATGTATCTTTCATTGGGAATGTACATTCTACACTACCAATGCTGTTAAGAAGATATAGAGAAGAAATAAAAAAAATTTTGAATAGCGGAGGCAGGGATCAGCGGATTGATTCTGTATCCAGGTCAAACAGATAACGATAAACATGATTTGCAAATGAAGCCAAGCATCTTTGGGACATTTCGATGACAGTTGTTGACGGAAATCATCATAAGAAGTATGTTGACAGAATGACACGTTACTTCCACACAGCTGGATGGAAAGCCGGACAAACGCCGATTGTTTTTACCTGAAGAAACCACAATCCAGTAGGCGGATACATCAAAAAGTGTAAGTAGATGTGGGAAGAGACACTCAGGAGTTTTTATAAATCAGCCAATGTTTGGGCGTAGATCTCTTATGGGAAAATGATCATTGCTTCTTTGGAGAGCCCAGATTCTTGATGATCACAGACCACGAGGACTCTTGTGTGCCTATTGGTTGTTCTGAGGATACACCCTATATGTGTTTTCCTGGTGCCACTTGGAACTATGCCAAATAAAAATATATGTGTATGTTTTTATAAACCTTTTTTGAATTCCTTGAAGTTTCAACTTATGTAATCAATTAACATCCCCATAATATGCCTTCACACACACGTTTACACACACACACACACACGTACAGACACACACACACACACACACACACACACACACACACACACACATATATACATATAGTAGGGGAAAAAGTGAGAGATAGATGATATAATTGTGTATGTGTATGTGTGTGAAAACCTATATATTTCATCACTGACTTCTGACGCTGATAAATTCAAAAAAATTGATGAGCACTCATCTGTGCTTCCCGCATAGAAATTTCTTATTTGGAAGACTCATTATCAAATGGAAATTTCCCCATGCATGTTTAGTGTAAGATATTTTCGACATTTGCAAGAAAAAGATGAAACAGACTGATATATTCAGATTGAATATCCTCGAAAGACTTGGCATTTTTTTTTTTAAAATTTAGTGTAAATTCCACTTGCCTTCCCTGTCAACAGGAGAAAAACAATTTCAGCCGTATACAAAGTTTCATGGTAATAGCTGATTTATTACAATATATCGAAGGGTGATATTCTGATATATGTATATGTTTGTGTGTGCGCACGTGTGTGTGTGTGCGCGCACGCACGTGTGTGTGTGTGCGCGCACGCACGTGTGTGTGTGTGCGCGCACGCACGTGTGTGTGTGCGTGCGCATGTTATTATAGGTAGTTCAGCAATCGTGCATCTTGCCGTCAAAATGTATTATAAAGCTCTTCTCTAGACAAGGTTGATTTTGTTTGCATTAACCATCGTTGTTATCTTCCCTTGCATCAAGATGCTAACGCACGATGTCACTTTTGGCATCTCGAAAGAGAAATATGATTTAGATTTAAAAAAAAACAAGTATCAAAAACTGAAGCGTAAAGATATAAAACATTGCAGAACATTATTTTACTTCCGGAGCAGATGGAAAGATTTAGTGCTTCGATAACAGGCTAGGCTGTCCATATATCTCGACGAGAAAGATGACTTTGCTATATATGTGTGAACATATGCTCTAAAGGCATCGCAACAACCAGTTCTTTCTGTACTTCCCAGTACCGTTCATTTTTCATTCTCTGCGATCTCGATCTTTGCCAGGAGAGAATTTAATCTTAGAGGTTGTTGAAAAGATCACGAGGCAGTTGATGGCGACCCTAAAAGAGGATTTACTGGCCATTATGAAAAGAGGAAATGTTTTCCGTACATGTACGTGATGCCTTGATAGGATTGTTCACTAACACTATATGCCTCGATATAATCTTATGTCTATACCTTGTACTGCAATATTTTTGTTCATTATGGAAAATAATAAACAAAATGTTAACAATACAGAATCAATTAAGACCGTCATATCAACAAAGTCTATTGACAGCATGCTGTGTTTGGGATGATCATCCAAAAAATGGTCACTCAGTGAACAGATTATTTTTCTTTACTTCTTTGCAGCTGTGATCACTGAATGGAGCCGTAATTTTTTTAAAAACCAGCTCACACAAACCAAACAGCAATCCAGTATAAACTTATTGTGTAAACCCCACCCCTAAGAATATACTTGTGGGGGAAAAAGTTCATCGTAGAAATATCGTCGATGTGTCTAGCCTTCTTCTCCATTCATGCAGTCTGTATTAGTGATACTTACATAAGTAGCAAGCCAGTCAGCTAGGCCATTTTGAAATCTGGTCGAAACCTGTGTTGACAGTTGTGTTTGACATTTTCTAATTCATGTGAATTTACATTAAAGAATTAGGAAAAATACATTTTCTGAAGTTTTTTTTTAAAACATTTTTGAATTCATACAATCAAATTTGGAATTATGATCTCTCCGTGGAAGGAGGTTTTCATTAGGATTCCCTGGACAATTATATCATTGATCATGTACCTCCACATATTCCTTTGTCAGTAGAGCGGAATATAACACGCAGGGAGTTAAAATTGATTCATTTGTGATTAGCAATGATGTAGAAACCATAGAATATAATCACTGTACATAATAAAACAGTACTTTTTTTTTTCAAATGAATGTTTTCATGATTCAACAAATGACTCCCATATTACTGATAAAACAATAGTCAAAACAAATTATAAATCATGTCGGTGATAGTAAACGAATTTGAAGTTTAATTTTCTATTTTTTTCCCATTTTTATTGAAGAAAAACAAAAATGCCGTTATGAATAAATTGAAAAATCCTAATATTAGCAGCAGAATCACGCTAGTTTCGACTGAAAACAATTACTGTTCCTAAAGCAAATAACTAATCTGATTTAATAATGGGGCAAACGATTCAATTGACCGCTGAACCAGATAATGGAGACTGTTAGAGTAAATTTATATCATGAATTATAGCTGGTGATTTATGGGGAAAACTTTTAGGACTTGAAACTTCACCAATAATGGATTTGGCTATGTCGGTCAAAACCAAATAATATGTGGAGTATGAAACAACAGAAATAATTGCTTCGAGTCGATGGAAAATTGTATCAATTTTCTTAAAATATAAATTCATTATGATAGGTATGGCTTGCTTTTAAGGAGTTTACTTGATGCAAATTTTTTTTGCTTTCACGGAAAAAAATAAAAAATAAAAACAGCAAAAATCAAGAATACTATCGGCGTTTTTGGTGGGGCTGCAGTCCATCAAGTAAACCTCCAAGTGTCCTGTATCTCCTGACACCATGACTTCTAATGACACAGTCTAAAATAATAACTTTTTCTTATGTTTTTTTTTGCATTTGGGAAAATTAACTTATTTTACTGAATATACTTTTTTAACTACTCCATTGCTTTTAGCCATCAATGTTTGCTAAACATTTAAAGAACAAGGAAAAAATATGTTTTCACTTTCTCGAATATGTTTTATTTTTTTAATGAATCATTGACTTTGGTATCCTGATCTGCTCGGCATTTTCTCATTTGCAATTTTTAGTTAGATCAACCTTGCATGGTACGAGGCAACAATTTGAGGAATCAAAGTAGATTGATTGTGTTGCATCAGTTTTTCTAATGGTAAAAATTTGTTTGCTTCATGGGAAATCACTTTTCAAAATATCTCTACGTGAGCATGGAAACTGACCTTTGCGTCAGCGGGGAACTCTTGACTAGTTAAGCCTGAGGATAATGCACTCTCCTTTTCACTTCCTTTACTCCTAGCTTAATCACTACAATTTTCTCTTATCATCATCATCATCATCATCATCATCATCATCATCATCATCATCATCATCATCTTATCATTCCCATCCGCTCTTTCTTCTCGATGCCTTTCCTCTTCCTACTGTTATATGTCTTGTCATCAATGATCGTGTCAAACATAACAGCAACGATTTCTAATCCGGAAGACAGTAACCATAACGTTCTTCTTCTTCTTCTTCTTCTTCTTTGTCTTGTGTTGTCTTCATTTCTTGCATATTTCTTGAATTTTCGCCTCCCCGCGTACCTTTTACATCACACCATTCTAGTAAGCATCCATCAGGGATTAACTGTTCCTAACATGACAATCCACGCAACCACCATAATCATACTTGCTATATGACTATTCAACTGATGAACGCACAAATCGGATAATTCTTGCAATTTGATGAACTTTTTGGACCACCAATCACTTGATTTGATTCGTGCAACACAATATCCAGAACATCATCGTCGATAACTGTCTGTCATTCGAAGGCATCCCTGGACCTTAAATCGGTATTTTATGAGGTTACCTCTATCTGCAAATCAATGAAGTTTCACGCTTTCAGAAATTTAGGCCTGGGAATTAAGGTAGCGAACTAAATTTAGACCTTAGCTAGAATAACTGATATTCTGCAAATCAATCTGACACATACGTTGATAGATGATCGGATTCTTCCAAATCTCTCTTTCTCCCTCTCTCTCTCTCTCTGTCTTTCTCTCTCTCTCTCTGTCTTTCTCTCTCTCTCTGTGTTTCTCTCTCTGTCTTTCTCTCTGTCTTTCTCTCTCTCTCTCTATATATATATATATATGTATATATATATATATATATATATATATATATATATATATATATATATATAACATGGCATCTTCAGTGTACATTGTATGCAAAGTCAAGGATTTTTTTCTGTTTGATTTACTTTTTATTAAAAATTCGTGTGGAATTAGGCAAAAAAAAGTGGATTCCTCCGGACATAATAATTCACAACACTGGTTCTGCAATTCACTAATGAGAGCGATTGATCCTTCTGTGAGTTTCCAGTGTGATGCATACCGTCAAATGACTGAATGTATCTAATAATGGGAAGTGTTGAAAGAAAAATCAAACATGATACATTTGAAGGATAGTTGGTCAATAATTCGAATCATATATAAAACATATATTGAAGGTGTCTTATTGGTGCCATATTTGCACAGGTGCCTTTTTCTCAGATTTTTAGCCGTGTAATAGTAAATATCGCCTGGATTTCGTTCAAAGAGAAACATAATCCAGCGACCTGAAAGATCTGTGAAGCACAGCCGACTATCTGCATTCTCTATATCGAGTCTAACTAAGTTGTGTCATGACTCAATCGATTATCTGCTGATGAAAAATCTCAACCGAATCTCAAACTGACACTTTATTCAAAACTTAATAACCAATGCACCATAATTAGAATCTCATTAGACAACTCTCAAGAGAATATTACGTCGAATTGCAGAATAATCAGTTTAGTTTAGACAGTTAAACATATCATATAAATTATGTATGTTATAATCTGAAGGTTAATCTGCTCATAATGTCATGTGCTACCGATAATTATTGTCTGGGTAATGCACCTGAACAATACATCGAGTAAAGTATCATTAATTCTTATCCTGTCACCAATCAGTCTGAATAGTTAATGCAAGCTTACCATAGCATATTATGCAATATATCAAAAGAAATAGCTATAAGTACTATGACCTATGGTTGGAATACATTCGTCCTTACTTTCTGTGATGAAAATTTCATGTGTAATTACAGTAGGCCAGAAGTACCACAACCTTACGCAGGCCTTTTTTTTTTCAGTAATATCAAATGGCTGGATCCTTTCCCAGTAAACTCCATAGTTTGTTTCTCTGAAGCCATTTTTTACTTTTTTATCGAAGCACACTTTCTAGCAACTCTTCTGTTCAAATGTGTTTCTTCATTTTTAAAGCAGGAAATGGCATCAAATGATACAAATCTTATTCGTTCATTTACTGGCCATATCTGGTTAACCAACGTCTTTTTGTTATAAAGATGAACGATTCAGAATCCATCTAAAAGAAGAAGATGGTCAATGATAAGATAACTTATCTTGCGCAAAATCAACAACAAAAACTAAATAGAAAACTGAAGGAAATCAAATCAAGGACTGACGTTATCAGCAAAATTATGATTCTCAAGTCTAACCCCAAGTAATCATCTATTTCAATTCTGATTCTCCATCAGATTTCCGTGCAGGATACTCCCGTGTATATATTTATGTTTCATTATTCAAATAGCCACGGAACGTAGCATTTCCACGGAGTATTGTATAAAATCAATGCTATAAAAAGCGGATAATTTTATGTACTGTCATGAAAATCTATTGAAAGATATAACTAAAATCCGGTGAGGCTGTCTGTGGTCTCTTTCCGATAATACTCTTGTAAAAGTATTCATCGTTTGGCATTAAAACTGCAATATCCGAGATTTTAGCGGGATTTATGCATATGTGTCCAGCTATCTATTTATAGATGTCCCAAAATATGCTTAGGGCGTACTCTAGTGATTTGTCATATTAATAAGTTGTGAATATCCCCTAAGATCATATAAAAAAGTACAGGTCTAGAACTCAAAGAAACTATTCAAGACTATCTAAAAATCTTAAATTGAAAGCATTAAGTGAGTTGATAATTGAGTAAGACACTCATTTGTACTCCAATACCCCTGGGTCACTTGAGAAAAAACTGATCACTCGTTGTTAGCTTTGAAAGGATACACACACACACACACATACACACACACACACACACACATACACACACACTAACAAACGTGAAGATCTCTGTGAATGTGTATTTATACCTCAATCAAGGTTTTTATCGACTTCAACTTGGGTTGCCAATTTATTTTCCTGTGTTAATCATCACCAAACTCTCGAACTTTGACAGCCTGAAAATAGTGTATAAAGAGTGAAACGACAATGATTGGACGGAATAAACGTCGCAAATATACCATCAAATCATTCCTGAAAAGCATCCAACGTGGATCGAACTTTCATCGTCGTTAAAGATGTTGAATAGTTCCAAAACTATTTTTATTTATATATATATTTTTTTCTGTTCATGTGCTTATTCAATTTTGATTATAGACTTAAAAATTGGCATCAGTACGATGCTATTTCCACTTTTAGAAATTTCGATTAGTTCTCTTGAAAAAAACATTTTTTTAAATCTTCAGATACGTTTTAGATGTTTTCAGTGGAACACACTAACATATTAGTGAACAGAATTTTATTCTGGCCACACTCAATATTCGATGGAATTTATTTTACATTATGTCAAATTCAGATGACACAGATTTATAATTATTTGCAGTACAGGAGGACCCACTTTATTGTGAAATGACCCCCTGAAAAAGAACAAGAGAAAAAACATTTGTAGGACTTCAAATTATCCATTTCCTGATGAAATGATTTAAACATGTACATGCAAGATGTTTGTTGAGAACTTCATATATGATCAAATTATCATTTTGATCGAAGTCCCAAAATTTTGAGTTGAATGCAGTGTTTTTCTGATCTTCTATACATTTCTTTAAACTGGAAGTAATCTGGAATTTAAAGCAAGAGACGGTCTTCCACTATCCCAAGCTTCCTAAGAGTTACACTTACAGTCTTACTGATCTACACAACGAACAAAAACGTTGAAAATTTGAAATATTTTTACGTGAAAATACCAATCGACCAATCTATTCTTGATTCGCTCAAATCCATTGTAAGGATAAAAAACGATTTTCAAGGAAGACAATGGGATTGCAGAAAGACGAAAAATGACGTCCCACATTCTCCTTTGGTTTAATTTAGTTCAACAAACGTTTGATGGGCTAATTTAATGTTTTTCAAAGAATTTGCCACAGCCATAATCACAGCTCAAAACTTTGAAGGCGCGATATTTTTGAGTCTTCTAGTATTTTTTGTCTACTGCCTTTTGCCAAATTTACATTAAGAATTCTTCCTTGTTCCCATCATTTTCCAGCCTTAGTATATACTTACATTCTTACGTATATGTATATTCATGGATATGTGTATGTTCATGCATATGTGTGTGTGTGTGCGTGCGGTTCCTTGTGTGTGATCGTGTCTTCATTGTCTTGTTTTATGTAAAGCAGTTGTTTGTTTGTCTACGAGGTCCGTGCTTTTTTCGATTCACAACAGGATAGAAGTATGAGAAAACTGTCACAGCCTACCTTTTTCTATTCTTTGTTGATCTTCTGAGAGGCTATCACAGATGCTGAAGAGACAGCCCGTCTAGGATCCACTGACCTCCGATTTCTTCCCGTGTATACATATCACATCATAAATATGTATAAGGCTTTGTGCATATAAAGCCCTAGGAGAACACACACTTGAATAAAAAAAAAATAATTACTTATTCTCGATTATGAGTTACAACAGGAAAGTTCAGGAACTGAAAAATGAAAAAGTTAGCTGAAAAACAAGTTTGCTGCATCTTCTTCGAAACACTTTTTTTCCACTATGAGATTCAATATGGCTTAAGGGCCTAGTTTTAAAGGACTTATCATGATATTTACAGTAGGACAGGTTCAAGAAAAATGAGTTCAGTAGTGAATGATCATCAAATTGTCTTCCTCGTTCAAGAGAGGAATGCCATATCCGAGGCCTATTTGTGAAGCCCTTGTTTTTTGACGACGCAAACCAAACTGCACCCTCACAGCACAATATCTATAAATCATTGTCACCTGGTTATATTACCCATTTAATCATTTACTCGTAGACTGACAGGGATGAAATTATACCCATCGAGTATGTATATATATATATATATATATATATATATCAGTGTGTGTGTGCCCGTGTGTGTGCCCCTCTGTGTGTGTGTGTGTGTGTGTGTGTGTGTGTGTGACATGACAGACTCTATGTTCTCAGAAAGTACTGGCTCCCCGTGAGGCTAATGATAGTGATCTCTATTAGAAAGTTTAATCGTGGGCAACAAAGGGATGATCATGTGGATAGACAGGTGGATTATTGAATATAAACAAGTAAGATTCTCATACATCTACGTTCATGTGTTGCTCTCATTCATATAACCTCTATCATTTTTATCGATCTGTTCGGAAGAGACTGGGCCATGTATGCATAGTAAAAACTACAGCAATCAACTTTGATTCCATTTGACTGAAAAATTCAATATCAATCCTGTTGCATGTGCGATCTATGTCAGAATGGAGAGGATGTTGACCTAGCGAGCAAAGTTTGGTCGCTTTCGCATCTGCGCACAACCATTCTTGTCAGAGATGCAAGTAAGCAAACAACCATTGTTGCAGTCTTCCTAGGTTGTTTTCGCTTTTGTTTCAAAGGATCCTGTTTTTTTTCGGAGGAAAACGGATGTTGGGTCGTTAGAAAAATAGTCCTTACAAAAGAATGATGATGAGATAATATAAGGAATGAAGTAGTAGAGATGTAACAGATTATAAAGAGAAAACATGTGGAAGAAGACAAATAATACAGAAGTAGGGAAAAAATTGAAAACATACACATGCACACACACAAAGATACACGCATGCATACATATGTGTGTGTGTATATGTATATATATATATATATATATATATATATATATATATATATATATATATATATATATATATATATGTGTGTGTGTGTGTGTGTGTATCTTTTTGTTTGTGATTCGTAAACATGAGATAAGGAGTAAATTGTGAAAACAATATTACATGAATGAAGTTATAGAGAGCATGGTAGGGATACAATATTGATCTTTCGAAAAATGTATTTACAATATATACATACATATATATATATATATATATATATATATATATATATATATATATATATATATATATATATATATGTATCTGTGTGTGTGTGTGTGTGTGTATGTGTGTGTGTGTGGTAGACATAGTACAAACCGTGTTTGCAGTTCAGCAGAATATAGTATGATATGAAGTAATGTCTGATATGTGATGGATTTATTTCGTAGAGTGCTTGATAATTTCAACTTTAAACTCCAAGAGTTATACTGGTTGGAGTAGAGCTTGGAGTATAAGAGAATGTAGATTTGCTTTTTGGAATAATATAGAAGAAAAATTTTCGTATTGGAATATCTGAAACGTCATTTACACTCAGATAAGCCCATCATATAGCATCCTTTACAAAAGACAAGTGTAAAAGCAATACATTGTCATGAACATATCATTGGAAAATGTACAAATTGAATCACAAACCCAACAGTTAAATGGATATTCGAAAGACAAACTAGTATATACAAAATATAGAAAATCTTTGTAATCTTTAAATACTCCAAATACTCAATCTATCCCGGAAAAACAACAACAAAAAAAAAACATTCATTAAGCAGGAAAAATGAAATAACACTAAAATATCACTCAAAAATCCTTTTAAACAAACACAACTCAACCATCCATACATTAGTACATTTAAAGTAACATGGACAGTTTACCCACACGCCCATGTATTCCATCACACATCTCAGTGAATAAGGAAGAATACCATCCACTACGATCATAAAAGTCACTGACATAAGCAATTAATTCAATGTAAAGATCAAACCATCCTACAGAACACTACTCAACAACCTCTTATGGATAACTCTGACACCAACTTCACACACTTTGATGTGTAACTTATAACCACCAGTGAAGCATACACACTACAAAAATGAAAACAACAACATGAAAATAAAATAAAATACTCCCACCCAGCGACACTTGAAAAACTCTCCGGACTTGAATATGAAACATTCATTAACATTTGCCCAAAGTAGCTAAAAAAGAGCAGAAACATGACAATATTTGCATAAAATTTTGCAGGGTTAAAGAATCATATGTACTTATACAAGTAAACATTGTTGGGTTTTATCAAAACATGTAGACTGAAATACATAAATGTAATCATACATTTACTTGTATATAATTCGTGATGAGCACTTTGAATCCATCTCGTTCTAAAATATAATAAAATTGAAATAGGTTACTGTATTCACAGAAAAGTATCTATTGTTATTGGAACATGTACCTCTAAGATTACGGACTTTCTTTGCAGTTTCAGTATGCTCTTTGGCGTAGTATTATTTTCCAGTTCTTTTCCAATAGCTCTTTCAGGGAAACACCTATTTGATTTTCCACTGTTTACAGTATTTGTCCAGACAAGCATATTAAAATATGTTGGACAAAAGTGACAGGAATATTTAGCTTGACATATAGATCGATACCTCTAAGGTAAGAAAACATTTTAATATATATATATATATATATATATATATATATATATATATATATATATATATATATATATATATATATATATATACATACATATATATATATATATATATACATATGTATATATATATATATATATATATATATATATATATATATATATATATATATATATATATATATATATATATATATATATATATATATATATATATAACCCCTGACTTACAAACACACAAACACTCATATATATATATATATGGAAACGAAACTTTTTTACAATTAATGGACTTAGGCATGCATTCATTCTCATTTTGTGATTCCCAACGCAAAATTGCCGGAAAATGTTTTTTTATAGATTGTTTTTCAGATTCAATCAGTGATATAAGGAAGGCAACATACTTTGCTTCTTGGAAGAATCGCCAGAGCAGTCATTCAAATAGAATTCAACCGAATAGATACACATTTTTGAAAGGATGCAACCATGCAAAAGATACAGAGATCCTACCTGTCCCAATCCTTACGCGAAAGTGAACGTAAATGAACGTAATAGCGTGTATACGTTATATAGATATTAGACTGGTGTTTGGTTTTTATCATGTGAGCAAACCACAGCTGTTATGAAAGGTATAGTTAATAGAGAGAGAAGGACAATCATCAATTTTGTGTTGATTTGAAATTACAGTAAATAATATTAACCACAATAGCTAACAATGCTTGCCACGTTTTGAAATTGACACGACATTTTATATTTATTCATGAAAAAGAAAGTTATGAAAGGAATAAAGAAGTCAGTCAAACATAAACCAACGTATTGAAATTTAAAACAATACGTGTCATTATTTATGTCCATTTTAGATCCAACGAAATAATTTTTACATTGATATACACACGTACAAATAATCACACGTATATAGACTCACACAATAGCATATATATATATATATATATATATATATATATATATATATATATATATATATATATATATATATATATATATATATATGTATATATATATATATATATGTATATATATATATATATATATATATATATATATATATATATATATATATATATATATATAGACACATGCATATACAAACACATCAACAAACACAAGCAAACACACAAACACACACACACACAAACACAGACACACATAATTATGTCATAATTATTGTCAGCATGCTACTCAATTCACGTTTGGGCAAAGTTGTCTGACTGGGATTTGCTTGGGTTTCTCCCCTAAATTCTCCGTCGTAAGTATTCCATTCTCGATTATTGACGGGGCCTGAAACCTGTATCTTTCCCCTATATGTGCGTTGTGTTGCGTGTGTATGAAATAATGCTAATTATTTTCACTATTTATTGTATTGTGGAAGGGTTGACCCCTTGTATCCTGCTGGTGTGTATTTGTATTCTCAGAAAATGATTTAAGATTTTGGACAAGATATGGAAGAATGAAATAAGGAAGCTCTTCTGAAGATGATTGGAATTGCCACGGTTCTTTGCAGACCTGTTTTCAGTTAACATCAAAAGATTGGATACTTTCTATACAGATCTTGTAAATCAAAGCTCTATGACTCCAAAATGATCTATGATGTTATTATAACCCCAAAAATACCCGTCCGTCAAATCGTACAAACAAAAGCCGAGAGGGAATAGAACAACAGCCACCATTTTTCTGGTACTAATGCAACTGCAACGCATCTTCTTTAGTCTCAGAAAAGGGTTAAATTGGTATCCACGTTCACATTCCATTCGTTTAAAATGATCTCTTATACAAAAAGTCTCATTCTGTTTTTCTCCATGTGAACTTTAAGTAACTATTTGATACCTTGTAACCAAAAGTTTGAAACATTATTGATGTATTTTCTTGGTCAAATGTCCTGTTCAGACGTTCCTCAGAAAATGACTGGGATCCTTATTCCTGAAATCTTTTTTTCAGCTTGTAGCTCGATGGAAGAGACTTGAAAGTTGGGATGGAAAGCTTTACTGGATATGTATATATGATCAGGAAGGAAGGAAGACGAATATTTATGAACTGAGGACCATCATCACGTAGAATGAACAGAATGAAGACATGACAAATTATGTTTTCAATAGAACTGCAAATGATACAGAAAGGGTAACGAAATAAACAAATGAAACAATATAGAAGCAAACAAAATGTTAATTGGCAGAAAATGGATCACAAAATAAATTAAAAAAAACAAACTAACAATGAACTAATATTGAAGAGAAAAAACAAATAAACTGGAATGACAGGAGAACAATTAGAAAAGAAAAATCACTAATGAAAGATGGCATTCTTGATGCTTCCTCATCATGAACCAAATGAATAGCTTCATTAATACTTCAGTGTACAGACTATGAATTCCAAAGACTCTCAGGCAATGAGTATTATCTGCCTTGGCAGGAATGAAATGGTAATCAAGTACAACCGAAAAAAAGTCATGCAGGTTAGAAACTATGTATATATATATTCGGGAAGCAAATACGTAAAGCCCAATTATTAAAACAGTCCGTCAATACACATAATAAAATATGCAGAAACATTTCTTTTTCTAGTCTAATATGTATTCACTGTGTATATGTTAAAGCGCTTTTTGCAAACATTTAGAAAAACATGGGGATTTTTTTAGGTATGTAGGTACATTAACTTTTGAGGTGCACAATATCGATTCAATACCCTGTGTCCTATTTGTATGCTGGTTTTAGCAAAATAACTGACATTGCATAGGGTTATAGCATTTCTGGTCCTTTATTGAAGCAAAGGTTAACATAATATTGACTATGATATAGCAATGAAGTACAAAAGTGGTTCCGACATCAAACAAGTGTTAAAATATTTGAATTTATTTGTACTGTTTATCAAACGTTGTGCAACTGTGGAAAATTTCCAGACAGATTTTGGAATTATAACGAGGCACAATGACAATTCCCCAGAATTATTTGCCTGAACCTGATTTTCTCATGTTTTATCCAGAGCCAATTCAATTTTTTCATTTTTATAAACCAATATGTCTACATTCCAAGTCGTACCTAGGAGTTCTAGTGAGTTAGGGGTCAAGTAAATTTCCGTTTCATCAAAAATAGTCGTGAATGAAAAAAGGTTTAGGAGGCCTTGATCTTAACAAAACTATTTTTCATCATCAAATGTAATCAATTTGTTTATAAGATGAAGTTTTCAAATTAACATCAACGTTATTTCCATTGTAATTCTATTTACTGTTATTTGAACATTTTTGTTATTGAGCTAATATTAAATAATAAAAAGTAAGAAAATACCATTATGAAGGTAAAAAAAAAGTATAAAAAAGAAAAATAGAATTGTTTACAGTTTTTTTTTAATTTCAGGAATATTGAGTACATAGATACCACAAACTCCGTTTAAATAGAAAAAAAAAGGTTATTTCAATTCAAGCCCATACCTAATCACTTATGCAAAACCAACTCTATACTAGTTATTTTAGGCTTTGGTCACTGAGTAATCATACTGGCACAGGATGGGAGCTTCACAATTGTTTTTATTGAGATGTACTTTGAAAATTAGTGATTATGTTATGTATTTTGTTTCGTGAACCCATTATTTTTTCAGAAACAGCAAGTCCTCCCTAAGTAGCTTATATATCGGTTCCCCCTCAATTGATGGTTTTTGCAAGAAAAGGTATCATAAAGGATACATTTAAAAGTTTTTTGGCCCCGGGTAACAGCTAGTGGTTCATGATTTGGATGATTATTTGCCGATTTTCCTGTTATCATCGGACATCGTACTATCAACTTAATATCAAACTCATACCACGCACCGTCTAAAATGATGTTGATTGGATTTCTAAGAAAATATTACTCATCTACTTTTAGTTTACCATAAGAAATCCTTGGGTTTTATTGCAATCAAGGACTGATCTGTAAACTGGAGAATTGGCCTCTTCTACAAATACGGATACTGAAGAAAAAAAATAATACTATCATGCAATATCAATTTGAACTACGAAAAGTGCTGGGAACAATCGTACATTGTTTTAGTTTGGTTTGAGAATCCAAACTTCTGATCTGAACCCTGTGGACAAGCAGTGTACGTATATCGAAAAACATCTCGTGGATACATACATACATACATACATACATACATACATACATACATACACTCAAAATAGAAAAAGATTGATAAATCATATATCATTTGGATTTCAATATTAGTCAACTCTGTGCCCATATGTCATACTTGTGGCTTATAAAATGACAAAGCTCAAACGTAACTTACTGGTGGCGTTTTTGAGATGGAGTATGTTTGACATTTTGTGAGATGTGATGAAATTGCCGGATTGCAGCCAAAATTAAATGTTTGCTAGAAATTTGAACAATTTTTTAAATTTATTTTAAGCAAGTTGAGATGCCAAAGAACAGATTTCCAAAGTTCCAATCAAGGAAATGGCCAGGAACTGACAAACGATATCTGAAAGTATCTTCTCCGAGAGCACTTAGTAAAATTGTTCACGTCAATATTTTCTTGTTTTTTTTTTTTTTTTCATCTTGTTTTTTTCAATGCTATATTTTGGAATATTTCCGTTTCCTATCCATCATAGGATATATTTTCCATTTTTTTTTATTTGTGATATTTTTAGATGCAAAAAAGAAAACTAACATTTCTCTCATGTCACTGTCTTTATCAGAATGTCTATCCAAATGAGAGCAATAGGTTAGTTATTTGTCTTCAGCGTATGAATATGAGTAAAATTAATCGCAAACATCTTGAATCATTGTTTAGGTAATTTTTCATTTCAATTACAAAATTCTATATATCTAGGAGCTTGAAATCGAACCTCATGATATTAACTTTGAATCTGAGAATTGTATGTTGTAGTACATGAGATGAAAAAAACATATTTGATGATGCAGCATATGAGATATTTCTACTACAGAGACTCACGCTGGAAAGAATCAGATACAAAGATCACATTTAGAACTTGGTATATTCACATACTTTGAAGAAGTCGACACATGTTGTTACGATGGACAAAAACATTGCTTGACGAAAGATCGTTGAAAAACCTGATATAAATATTATTTTTGTCTAGAATGTGTTCCTGGATATGGTTTTACTGCAGCACATATCAAAAATCAAATATAAATAGAATAAGCAGCGTATATCAAGAAAAAAAGATATATATTAATTACACCCATTTACCACAGTTTCTAAACTGCCACAAATATTTCGATCATAGTTGTTTATGACCATCTCATCCGTTGTCAAACTTTGTATTTAAGCCATGAAATAGGTTGCAATACGATCACGTTTGATGATCAGCTTGGTCTCGACCAAGGCGTCAAAAGAAACGGACAAATGATAGATTTAGCAAGGATAACTATTGTAGGGTAAAACCCAGTTCCTACTTTTTTCCTAACTGAATATGATGACGACTGGTTTTACTTTGTATATATGCAAAATAAATTCTTGTATTAAAAAAGTTTCTTGCATTTTTTTCAAGTTGCTGAAAGAGCTGTCGAACAATTACTCGGTCATGATTTCATTTAATTGTAAGGGAGTGTGATATGTATATATTAGTTTACTCTAACCCAGGGCGTTAGAAAAACAATAAAAAGTTTTGTTTTTTTTTAAATTTTGAGGGTATTGTTCGTGTTTGGGGGTGTAGAATAAATTTTATTTCAATTTGACCCAGGGGGATAAACAATATAAACAATACAAGCAAATTAATCGATGCAATAAGTTTGCAAGATATTGTGCTATGGTAGATTTATTCTTCAGAATTGTTATTGATTATTTCTTCGTTATATTAAAACAGCTTAATAACTTGTCACAACCCAGCGGCTTAAACAAACAGACAAGGAGTAAATAAAGAATAAACATCCTTTGCTTGAGAGAAAATGATTAATTTCCGTAGAAATAATCGAAATCGGCCGATGTGTAGAAGAAATGAAGTTAACTGACGGACTAAACAACTCATGACATCTAGACAGATGAGAGGAATAATTGGAAAAGAAAAATGCGTTAATATCATAGCAGTTAAGCAAAATATATCAAGGCAACTAATCTGGCTATTACTGACAGAATTCAAGGCATGTTTTGAAATGATTCGGCCATTTATCAATTGCAAAATAAAAAAGATATGATAATCTACCTAAAAAAATTGCATCTGAATCCTTCCTATAGTTTTCTGTTTAGAACTTCCCGCACTCTCGGCATTGCTTCTACTTGCTACGTCATGCCCTCTTCAATGTCGTCCAAGATCTGACGGTTAAATAAGTGCACCAGCAACCCAGAAACAATATGATGTTCTGCCAAGAATGCCGACTGTAATTGACTGTCACGCAATTTCCAAGCCTGCTCAGACAGAAAAAAATATGGTATGTTTTTTTTTTGTCAAGTTACAACAGGGCAACGAGTTCTCAAGTTAACCAAAATTGTTACATATTTTTTGGACATACAATGAAATGTTTTTCGGAAAGAATTGTTTCTTTAAAGTGATAGTTTCGATCAATTTTCTTCGCCTTTAGCTTGATGTCTCCGATTCTACATAATTTTTTCCCTTGGACTTGTTGTCTTACACGCAAGAATTCACAGATGGATGAATGTAGCAAAAAACGCCAATTCCATCAATTCTCACCATAACCCCACGGCACAAGTTGTTAAATTCTATGTTATAGGAGCAATTCAGGTGAGTATAGGTTCTCCCATATATTCCATAATTGTTTTTTTGTATAACTTGGAATTACCAAAACTAAATTTTCCACTTATTTTGGAGATAATCTTACATTTTATTGGACATTTCTATCACTTATTTTCCTTCCAGTTGTCTTGATATTTTCAGAAATTTTTATGTTTTTTTCTTGACGTTTTCAATTCACCGACGTAGGCTGTATCTGTATCTCAACGCCTGATAAACTTGTTCTTTCAGGCACAAGAAATAAAAGCATGGAATATTTTTGACTGTCGAACTCACCAGAGACACAGTAGTCTACGATATTTTTGTGTTTGAAAAAATCTTTGTTACACAACGAATAAGTGTCAAAAACAGATACGTGGTGTGTGCTCAATGATATATGAAAGGGGTAAATTCATGAGGCATAGGTATAACTGAAGGGGCAACTAGAGACAAAAAGGCAAAAACCGAAAAAATCTCTGATTTAACATTGTGATAAACAGAATTGAATAACAAATGAAACGTTACGAAAATCCCAACAACTGTTTCCCTTCTTTTTATTGGAGAGTTGCCCTCTTTGATCCAGAAACTAAAAGCAATAATGACACATAAGGTGTTACATTCAAGAAGATAAAAGATGTCTAAGCTATATATGTATATATCTTATACATTTTAGACATATATATATGTGTACCTGCATGCTTTTTTGAGTATAGAAATCCATATCCATTAGTGTGCGAGTACATGTATTTATAAACATCTGTATGTACATTTGGTAATGTCAGCAAATGATTGCACGTCTGTACATACATTTCTGAGAAGAAGTCTGTGATATATTACGTGTTTGCGACTCTGTGAAAGTAAATATTTGTGTACATATATCTATGAATCTGATCAACCATATATACTTTAGTGCAAATATCAAGCATACTAACTATGTTTGTATATCAGTGAAGATATGAGTGTGTGTGTGCTTGTATGTGTGTTCTGTTATGATTAAAAAGCAAAAATTAATGAGTTTTTATCGTATGTTCATATGTGATTAGTTATTCCTTTTGGCCAACAGATTACACAAATCATCGACCAGTAAGAATAATGAAAATTATTGCTCTTAGCAAGATAAAGAAATAGCTTCTTGGCAAGGTAGGGAATCATTTTTCCCTGTTAATACATTGTGCCCAATTTTTTTCTATCTATCTTTTCCATCAACAGTCTATTTATCCATCTATTTTTCTAACTATCTATCATATCAATCTATTTATCCGATATACGAGTCATCTCTTTGCATTTTTGCTCTGTTTTGAATGAATGTATCGGAGGGCCAAATCTGAAATTTCTACACAGTTATCAAATGATCACGGTTCGTGCCCATCCATACCTATATCTGTCATTATTCTTTGTTAAATTTCTGTCAGAATTACTGTTGCTACCAGATCTTGACGTGAAAGTTGTTGTTGTCATTTTCGTTGTTACTGTTATATATTTCCATGTAAAAACTATATGACTGATTAATATCTCATGCAAGTAGATGACAGCAAATGTTCTCAACTACCTTCTACTTTTTTAAGTGTCTTTGCAGATCCCAGAATCGTTGTGTTAGTCTCAAGTATTCCTTGATTTATTCCAGATCATCTAATATTAGATCTGGTTCATTTAGTTCAGTGCTAAACGTGCCAGCTATCAAGATAGTGGCCTTAATGATCATGATTATCGTGATATGGTTAATAATCGAATAGTCTTCAGAATAGAAAAGAGAGAGAAAGGAAAAAGAGAAACTTGAAACAAATGGAAGAGTAAGAAGAATGGAAGAGTAAGAAGAATGGAAGAGACATAATTCATATTAGTATGAACAGCAATAGTAAGAAGTGAAATAATAATAAAGAAGAGAAAAGGTTAGGAATGAAAGATATGTAAAGATGAGTAGGGGTTAGGTAAAAGGAAGGAGGAGACTGAGATAAAAGAAAAAAATAAAATGTACGATTTGAAAAAATGAATGAGATATGAGGGCATGGCCGGAAAAGGGATAGGGTAAATATGAAAAGAAGAAAAGATAGAGAGAGAAAAAGTGGAAAGGGAAAACAAGAGAAAGAGCCTGAGAAAAATGCAAGGACAGAGAAGGAAATAGTGACTGAGAAAGGATTGAGTGAGTAAAGAAGTAAGAGAAGAGCTGGAAAGAGGGAGGGATTTGAGAGGAGAATAAGAGATCAGAGGAAAATGGAAGGAGGAGGAGAGGATGGATATAGAAAATGTAAAGAGAAACGAAGAAAATTGTGTTTAATTCAAGAAAAGGATGAGAATGGATGTGAATTGGAGAAAAATGGGAAAAAGTGATACATGGATGTAACCAAAGAACAAGATAATCAGTTAATAAATGTGAATATCAAGAAAGAATCTCCCCCCGAAATGAAATAATCGAAATCTGAACCTTGTTCCTATTAAAAGTCGATATAGTAAATGTTTTTCCAACCAACTTGTGGATTTCCATGCTGTAATCAGCAAAATAAGGATAAATCACCATCCTACGTACTTATTTATGGTTTTAAGTAATTAAATACGTCAAATGTCTCAAAGTTATGATGTTTTCAATCAAGCAATGATGGTGTCTTATCTAGTGGTTACACTCGTGAACTGTCAACGATAAACCCTACTAAATATTAATACAACAAGAACCTTTGACATAGGGCCTGCAACATGCAACATATACAAAATGCACACAGCTTGCAACTATGATGCATTTTATTAAACATTTCATTTACTCAGGGGATTAATGTTATTGTTTGATAGACTATGTCTGTGAAACATAGGGAATTCCTATGGTTTCTCGACTGCTGTTATCACCTGTAACATATATCTGCAAATACATTCTTGAGTCCCTGGGTCAAAACTGTTATTGTTTTGTTTTTTGAGTTTTGAAATAAGGAGTATTTTACATAAATCTTCACGGTCGTTATTTCTTAGTCACATAAAAGCAGCCAATGTCATCAGCGAATGCGTCCACGCCAGGCCTCCATATTCAAATCTTTTTTTTTCCTCCTCTGAAAGGATTCCTGATATATACCTATGTGAATTGTAATCAGGATGTTACAAAGTATATTGCAGGATGTGTAATGATAATCCAACGTGGTTGATTGAATTGGACCGATAACATAATAACATAATTTAGTAAGTAGATGAATGTTTATTAGAAAAGAAATCGGTTATTTTCATCCGTCATATATATATATATATATATATCAAAGAACATGCTTTGCTTATATTTCTCTTCCGTCGTAAGTAATTTGTATCGGCAAGCGTCGAAGTATCTTTCTATGTATGCCTATGATACCATTTTTGTATATTCGTTTATCTATGTTGTTTGGTCCTTATTTTGTCTTTGAACACATTTTAACTTCTGTCTACAAAGTAATGAAGCTTATGTATCTGCTGATACCCACCTGATTATCTATCCAAACATATTAACTGAAAGTACTCATCGGGATATCCTTGGGCAGTCAAACTTTTTGTCCTGATCGAGAAAAATCTTTCTGTTCCCTTTCCCATTAATTGAATAAATATTTTTCCAAGGGATGTCGATTTACACTGTGAACTATAGCTTTATGAGTACCATATCCTGTGTTCTGGAACGTTTTGGTTTGCTTTCTAAAAAAATGACACAGCAAAATGGATAAGTTCATTAGTGATCACTCTTTCAAATTCTCTTCAAGTGATTACCCCTAATCCCCCTACTGGAAAAAGGTGAGTGACAGGTTTTATTGAGGGATTCAAGTGTTGTCTATATCTATCTAGCAGTTATTATCCAATTATGTTCACTTTGTTCATATACCTTTTTTCCAACTCTGTTTATCTGTATTTAAAGCCCTTGTCTAATTATATCTGCATGTCTCTATCAGTTAGGTACAATATATATATATATATATATATATATATATATATATATATATATATATATATATATATATATATATATATATATATATATATATATATATATATATATATATATATATTATATCACGAAATGATACATATGATCCCACAGAATTGTCATATATTGCATTTTTTTATATAAAAACTATTATTTGAATCGATCTCGTGTTGTTACATAATCATTGCATCACTCGGCCAAAACAACGATAATACATAACTGTTGAAAAAGAATGGACGGTTAGAGGATAAATGACATGAGAAATTTGGGTGGAAACTATTATTGAACCTTTGCGTTACAGGGGGCGATTCAACTCAATGGCAATTGCAATGCTACACTGAAACATCTATACTATCAGTCGTAGGTTCGATTCCTGTAGCTGCTTAATTCTTTAGAATGAGTATTCGATTAACCAAGTAAAAGATAAGTGATATATTATCCAAGTAACAACGGCAGATCTTTTAAAGAAAGAGTTTGTATGTATAATATAACGCAAGCTGTATTCATTATATAAATATATATATATATATATATATATATATATATATATATATACATATATGTATATATATATATATATATATATATATATATATATATATATATATATATATATATATATATATATATATATATATATATATATATATATATATATATATATATATATATATACATATGGATGGATAGATAGATAGATAGATAGAGTACACTTGTGAAAGAAATGAATGCGTTTCTGATTGAATAAATTCCCAAATCATATCGCATATTTACGTCTCATACCGATTTATTTTCCCAAAGTATTATTTTTCCAATTCAATCCCTCTGCCGGTCACCAATTTTAGTCTCATTATTGAATTCCCAACCAAATTTCTGCGTATTCACGGTTAAAAGATTGTTCCTTATCTAGACGTGTGTCACGTACTCAAGAACTTTTCTCCCTAGGCCATATTTCTCATATCTGAAGTCAAAATTGTTCCAGACGAGAATGGAAGTATTGATGCATGCTAATGAAAACTTGATATAAGCAGGGTTTTTTTCCTGACATCCGAGATAACGTTAAGCCCAAATTGTTTTTTGCAGTTTTTATGACTCCTGAAGATATTAGGAGGCTAAAAGTGGATGTTTTACGCAGGAATTCTTACAGCAATTAAATATTAAATTCTGCATTATGTTTTATGAGATGAAAAAAAAAACAGGAACCTGGAGAGAGAATTTCATTGTTCCATCATGGTTTGGTCAAGCAGTCGCTTGTCCCAACTATGAGAAAAAAGTCTTTTGGAGAAATGATTCAGGGATGCTGCATGCAAAAGGTAGGGATATGGAGTTGGATGAGGGGATAGAAAAAGCAATGAAAAAATTACAAACTTCAAGATGATTATAACAACTGATGTCGATCTGAACTGAGAATAACCCTTGTTTCTACGGATAACATATTTGCATGTATACGGATACCTGTTCTGATCAAACATATTTCATCACACTGTGAATATGTACTGCAAGCCGGACGTGGTTATGTGGAATTGCTTATTTGGTTATCAGATATTTGGTTGCATTTTTGCACAGAAGAAAAAATATAAGTACTAGTTGGATATTGATATTACTCGCATTGAGTTATTGATGGAAGGAGAAAAAAAGGGAAGGGCAGAAGAATGTAATCAGCATACGAATACACTATCCACAGTTATCACTTTGCAATGATTTTGTTCATGTCTTATATTGGTCTCTCAACAGTGAATTTATCCACAAGTATGTCAAAAAATTATTATTCATGAATAACTTATTTATTTTCCATGTATTTATTCAACTGTTCGTTAATATAATATTTGATAAAATACTTGACAGAACACGAGTTAATACACAATCTGAGCCGGGAAAGGTTTAAATAAATATATCCAATATTTGTCATTGTAAACAAGCAAAAAAAATAAAACAACACTTTTTTGAATGCACCTAGTGCAGGTGCATATACCTGAGTTAAGATCAGATATTCGAGAAAAAATATTGTTCATACAAAAAACCCATGTATCAGATTTATGAGTTTCAATATGGTTTAAGAATATAATCATTCGGCGAAATGATAAATTAGGTTGGTATAGAAACGAGAATAAGTACACTGTTTGGAATGCTCACATATCTACTCAAATATCTGAATCTTCTGTTTGTACCTTTTCCACGCTAAAAAGACGAGGCTTATCGAGCAAATATTTGGCATGTAGTCTTGCAAATGATCAAACTGAGACATATAGGTGTAGATCAGAGGTCATTCCAGGTCACCTCAGTAATTTCAATTAAATTTTTTTTTTGTTGATATTTCAGGAACAAACAATTGCTTCAGGAAGATGTTCGTCCATCTTTTTCTCACAAGGTATACGAACATTAATCACAATGAAATTAATTTTCAACATATTCACAGAAATTACTGTAGTGCGTAATCTATAGCCACCCATCTGTTGTTTTTCCAGTACATAATTTTGTTTACTTTCTTTATGTAAATCACCGTGCCCTTGTTATTTTCTTCCCACTAGTGTGTTAAATATGAAGTAATGTATACCATTCAATAAAACACAACACATTTCAGCCTTCAGTAAAGAAAAACTAGTTTTTGGCTGACACAAGATTTTGCAAGGGGCTCTGTGCAATGAATCCCGACTCAATTTGAGGCCCAACTGTATTCTCTTTTTTTTTAAAGGATGAAATGGTGTAAACCATAATTGTTAATTCTCAACTACTACCTAAATCCTAATGTATTTATACATTTTTAGGGTAATCCATTTTAAAAGTGACAGCAGACCATCCTCATGTTATTCATTGGAACGCATTTTTTAATCTATGAGACTTCTTTCACTTTTGAAAAAATCTCTGTTTTTGAGAAAATAGATTTGGATGGGGTTGAGAATTCTCATAATTGTGTCGCTATAACGACAGACCTGACCCTTACTCTCTGTCCGTAGTAACACTATTAGAAATCATTTTCAAAAACATGCTTCCCAAGGGAAGTAAATGAGCTATTAACAAATTCTATGTATGGCGTACGGAAACTAAGAGTCCAATTGATTGTTAATGCTAAATTGTAGATAGCATCCATAAAACCGTATCCCCCTAAATTATTTCATTGTAACAAGGTTAATATTCGGTTCTAGATGTCACTGCTCGACCAGTCCCTCTTCTTTGGATTCCTCAAAACTCCTTATGATATGAGGTTCCATGTGCTGTTTTACAGAAAAAATTCCGAATTTTTTATAAGTGGAGCTTTTATGACGTCTACTGACATGTATATTGAGTCAAATTGAGGTATCTTTGGGTACACGCTATTCAAAGGCATACACACGTATATACATATATATAGTATCCAAAGTTTTTCAGCTTTAAATACTTAACATTGAGAGAGTTATTCA
>OY735202.1:63559049-63594049 GCA_963457665.1 Thysanoteuthis rhombus
CAATAAATTATGTTGGCTTTATCAAAGTCATCTGTCCAAAGAACGTCTCGATCCTATAATTTATTGCAAATAACACTGTCCTATTTTTGTTTATCAACTGTGCAGTCTTTCCTATGAGAAACATCCATGGTTCCTCTTCATTCAAGTTGGTACTTAGTTTTATCTTTGGTCAAAGACGTGTTTTCCTGCCAGTCACTTTATAAGAAACAATTCTCAAGTGTAGATTCTCTTTGAAGTCCTTATCTATCGAACTTCTCAGCCCTTTGAAGTTGAATGCACTATGTTCGCCTTCATGTACTATAAAGTCAAACTAAAACTGTTCTTGATGAACTCTCCCGATCTTTCAAGTTGCTTTCAATGCTGTGCCATCCAATCATCTTTTATCATTTCACTGCCCACACATCAGGCAACATTTTTTACACCCCCAAGATCCGTGGCACTTGACGACCAGTAATAGATTCTCGTTTGAAATTTCCATTTAATTCATCAAATTTCTTTATCAACAGACAAAGTTTGCTATTTGATCAAGCGAAACTGTTTTTTTATGCAATTTATTTCTTATCTTTGAGGAAACACCGGATCAAATATTAGGATGATGAATGCACAGTTATCTTCTCTTTCATATTAAACACGTTTCAGAAGACTTTTTTTTTCTCAGTATTGCTTTATACCTTTTGATTAGATTCAACAGACATATTTGATCTTCTTTTCCTAAGCTTGTATCTAAGAATAGGGTAAGTTTATTCATCCTTTCTGTGATTCAGCTTCTCATTTTCCCTCTTGAGTTTTGATTTGATCATGCATTCACATGAAATTTATATGGATATCTCGCTGGTGATCGGGTAGCTGAATGACTCCTAAAATGGCAAATACACTTCGTTTGTCAATATTGATTTGAATATCAGAATTGATGAAAAGTCTAGATACGGGAAATGCCGCCTGTACATTTATCTGTCCGTCCATATCTATCTATCTATCTATCTATCTATTTCAAATATACTTTTAACTTTTATGTACACATCAATCAATATTTTCATTTTTCTTTCGATGTAATGTGTCTTATTCTCTTTTTTACTTTCATTTTGTAGTCTGCCGATCAGATAGATATGAATCACAAAAAGATGTTAATTACTATCAATCTGTCCCTTTAAACATCTTGATTTATTTATCTACCCATCCATCTATCTTTTTCCTATCTAACTATGAATCTATCTATCCATTTATCCGTGCACCGTAGCTTAATAGTACATTCTTAGCAGACTGTCCATCATTATGTGCTTACATTTTCCTATTGGAAACTTCAAACCCGTTTCTGACTCCTTTATTCATACTTCAAAAACGTCATGTTCGTACTTTGTATTTTGTACAAACAGATCCCTCTCCTAAAATACTGGAACAATTATATAAATTTCTTTTATATACGCTCCTATAAGTAATTGACTGTTTCTCCCATGAGGAATGCATGTATCCAGCAGATGGCCTAAACGACCTACCAGCATAATTATTTACAGCGTATTCTCTCTTTATTCGTCTGTGAGAAAGCAAAGAATACAAAATCTCTTCAGGTAGATTTAGATATTAAAAAAAAACAAGGTATTTAAAACTGATCTTTGAAATAGTCACTTCCGGTGCATACTCGGTCATAGTGATTCATATATGCTACATACGGGTTTATCTATTATTATTTTATCACGACTGTGTTATATGAATGCCTCTTATCTTCCCGATACATGAATATATTTTCATGTATAAATTGTTTAGGATACATTGCAAATTGTACAATATATATCTATATCTATATCTATATCTATATCTATATATATATATATATATATATATATATATATATATATATATATATATATATATATATATATATATATATATATATAGTAATATTGCATTCTGATGGACCGGGAATCAAAGCTTAATAAATATATCGCTTACATTCAGCCTCACTGACCGCCCAGTCCTAGCGCAGAGGTAGGATATCAACCTCCAGGTCTGAAGCGCAGGTTATAATCCTGCCTCGTGGTACTCGGTGGAAAAGCGTTGCAATACAACTAAACAGTTGTTTGTGGATGACACAATATATATATATATATATATATATATATATATATATATATATATATGTGTGTGTGTGTGTGTGTGTGTGTGTGTGTGTGTGTGAATGTGTGGCTTTTTTAGGCGTATACCAATGTGATTTTGTGCTTGCGAGTTTTTGTCTTTGGGTTTATGTCAGGATATGCATCCATGTATTCGTTCGTGTGCTAAAGCGAAGTTTAAAAAATACTACAGTTTCTTTTTTCAGTTTAGGCCTATTTAGCAAACCACAGAATTAAACTATCCATATCAGAGAGGGTCTGCAAGATTACTTAACAATTTTGAGTGATTAATTTGTTCAGAATTACACACAGCTATTCTTAAATTGCATACGGTCGAGTTCCGATCGCACGGAGAGTCCATTTTTGTATTTGAAGTGCGTAAGTTAAAAACAGAAAAAGAATGAAATGAATCGCACATGGTAGATTTCCCATTAGAATGTAACCTCACATAAGATGTTTTCCAGAGAGTATAGTGCTAAAGTTGAATATTTATTAATATAATTGAATCTTTTGCAAGATCAATAAATATAGAGATACAATCTATTCATATAGGTTTCTAACTGCAACGATGTCTCTTCAAGATGTTGGATCATTTCCGAGTATAGTAAGAATTCAGATATAAAACAGCTGGAACTACTGATAACGTCGATAAATATTACTGTGAACTTTGCCATGTGGATTTCGAACTCTGTTTGATAGAGTTATATCTTGAAATATGAATATCACACACACACACACACACACACACACACACACACACACATATATATATATATATATATATATATATATATATATATTTGTATTTGTATTTGTATATGTATATATGATTGCAACCATTGAAAATCAACCTTTTCAATGACTTCGATATTTGTTTTCAATACTGACAGTTGAATATTCATGCATTGTCTGCACTCAGCCAATCCTGATTGCTAATGTCTTTTGTCCGAGACATGATTCATGGAACACAATGTGTAAACAGCATCTGAAGGGTCAACGAACGAATAAACCTAATTATGGAACCTGCAGCTGGATATGGTCAACAATGTTCGAAACATTCTCTCTTTTTCTTTGTGTTTATGACTTTTTCACACAAGCAGACATAGGTTAGTTTTATTCATTAAACTCAGCTAAGTTTGATACAAGGTCAAACGTTTGGTTAAGAGACACTATTTCATCTATTATCAGAGATGTAAGACCGAAGACAAAAACAGAAATAGTTGTAAAATATAGTTGTTAAAAATTAGCTAAAGGAATTCTTACATTGATATCAGGAAATTGAATTGAGGTACCGTTTTTGGTTTCCACCTTTGATCTGCTTAGGAAAACTGAATGTTACATTGGAGACGCTCTTTCAGATAATTTGAATTGTCAGAAATAACAGAAATTTGATCAGGAAAAAACACATGGCAAATGGATATCTTTTTTCTTGGATTGATGGAAACGTGAGGATATTTTTTTTCTACTTTGTTCAATATGTCTGCATTATAACAAGAATATCTGAGTTAATGCTCTTGATATGATGCTGCCAAAATGATCATTTGAAAAATAAAATCGATGAACGGACATCGACCAGTGTTCATCAGAAAAAAATGTCTTTGTAATATTCTAGTTACTAATGTCTCAGCATCAACATTTAGTTTAGTGATTCTTTTCAATATACATCAAATAACATTATTCAACTTTACAGGGAAATTATTATTGATCATTTCAGATGTTTTTTCTAAAGTTCTAAAAAGATACATATTCTTTTTTCCATGTATTGTTAGGACTATATTCAGCTGTGCTGCTAATGACTTCCCTTTTTTATTTTACACACCTGCATTTGAGAAAATTGAAAGAGCCAAAATTATCTTAAAAACTAACAATGTCTGAAATATTCCGTTCGTAAAGTCTTTGTTCGTTTTCTTCTGTACATTGGGTACATTTTTATAGTTGCTACAAGATTATTTCTGATTCTCATGATCTTTTTCATCGAAAATAACGCAACGCAAACAGAAGTATAAATTTCATCCAAGGGAGACTCGGAAAATGAAAAGATAAACTCACTTACGAAGAAAATATGGAATATTACTTTGGCAGCGTTTGTTTAGTACATTCTCACACAGATTATGTGCGAAGTGTATCTGGGGAGTGTCAAGCCATTTAATATTGATAGAAAAATAGTATACCTAGAACAATGCCACCTCAGAAACTTTGCTTAACGACCTTACAATACAGGAAAATAATATTGTGGGATCTTGTCAGCGTTAGGAAATAACTTTTCGAAAGACGGAAAGTCACAAAGAGCAATACGTTTCCTTCAAAAGGACTTCTTGAAGTGGATGATGCAGTGATTTTTTGCATAAAAAGCAACGCACGACACATAAAGAGTGACTTTATTAGTCATTGTGGAATCGACAGTCACATAGTGCTGAGGCTCAGTAAATGGCATCTAGATACCAACTTAGTAACCTTACCAAGGGGATGTTTGTTGAAATAGGTGTCGTTACATCAGGTTTACGTAACCGATTCTCAAAATATTCAAAACGGCTGGGGACTTTCCGGATAGACCTTGGTCGTAATGAACCAAAAGAAAAGATACTTCACCAAAGGATATCATACAACCCATTCAAATACCACACGAATAGTAGGCTTATCATTTTTCTGTGTTCGTGAATCAATCATCTGGATTTTTTTACTAATGATAGCAATGGAATCATATCAACAAAAACCGGAAAGGAATGATGTGAAGATATTGAATAGGAACATTGAGTGATGTAAATTGCTTTGAGCACGGAAACGTGATCAAAGATTCCACCTTATGTTTGCTAGAGCTGACACTTAACGATATAATTACCAGGATTAAAAGAATTTTCCATAAGGTAGAATTAATGCAATCTCTAGCTTAGCATGAGAAATTCCGTAATTGGAACGGTTGTTTTAGCAAATGTTCCCGATCAACCAGCACTGATACTGAAGCCCAGATATCTCGTTCTATATTGAAATGATTTTCTCTTGTTTTCTGTGCTGATTCATTGTGTAGGTTCGTTGACCGTCCTCTGAGAATCGGATGTAAAAATGACGTGTCAATTTGATGTTGAGCCTACATTGATGTGCGTTGGCGTTAACATGACTGAATTGGCAGCTATAGTGTCTCTAAATGGAATAGGCATGTTTTGCATCGTGTTGAATACTTGTTCAATTCACTAGCGATAATTCTAATCATCAATTCAGAGAAACAAGAATAACTCAGATGAATTATCCAGTGAGTAAAAAGGGCTGTCTGCGCATTTAATTTTTGAGTTCAATCGAGTTTGAATTAGTTGCGTTTATGGTACAGTAGCAGTTTATTGTATAATAAAAATCATTTTTCTAATCTTCATTAGCATTCTTAATTTAATATTTTAGTCATTCTTTATCAAACTTGATGGAGAAGACACCAACATTAGGAAAGGGAAATAGGCCGATAATACTTGTCAATACATTACGTATTAATTATGAATGAAAATAAGATTACAATCAGCAGTTTAGTTATCATGCGTGTATACGATTCAAAGATCGTTCGTGAGTATTAGTCACAATATGACCATATCAAAAGTTGTTTTTCTTCTTTTTTTTATATTTGCGTTATTGTTCAAAAACATAAAATGATATTTGAATCATTGCTCTTCTTTGAATGACAGGCCATACCCCATGATACTTCATTCCGTATAAGCAAATATCCCCAAATCTGAGAAAACCGAAATTGACAACATTTTTTGGTACCAAGCCTTTCAGATAACAAGTACGTAACCTGTATTTACCACTTGTATTGGGCACTATCTGAGGAATCGAAATGCATTCACAGTAGTAATCAAACGCTAAGCTACCATTGCTTGTACTGGAACTTATGTATAGAAACACACACACACATACATACATACATACATACATACATATATATATATATATATATATATATATATATATTCGTGGACGTACGCACACATATAATATTTTTTATTTGTTCATGTATGTTTTATCGACTCAGTTATCAAACCATCAATTATACGCTGCAATGTTCCGTGCATCTATCCCATGTTCCAATCCATTTACTGCGGTTGTTAAATAGCTGTTTGAATGAACATCCATTCATGTAAATTTACACTGCAAAGCTTTGTTTGCACAAACAGGATACAATCACTGTACTTCGGTACATGGTGATAAAAAAGTTTAGAAGAAAAAAAAAAGATTGAATGCCATGACTCTGTCTGATACGTCTAAGAGCCATTACTCGCTCATTCCACGTACAAATGGAGCCATTGGCAATCGTGAGGATCACACAGCTACTATGTCCGGTCCTCCACGCTCCATTGGTTGGCTTCACGGCTGGCTTATATCATTTTAAATGGTATGGGTATCGTTTTCTGTAAAGAAACCATGTACTGCGACGTGTTTTCCACTATTATCCTCAAGGATTCTCAGTTCTCGTGTTGCAATCATTCATGCATTGAAGAATCATATACTGGTCAGCAGATAATCTGAAATCGTTTTCATGGGATGTGTTCTTTTGTACTTTTGTATATATTTTCAAATTATGTTATCCCTAAGTATTTTTCCTGTTAGTCTTTAGTGTATGATGCATTTTGCGTAATCTTGAGTTCGTTTTTTATCCATTGGTTTTACTGAAATATTTCCGAATATTTTTTTCAGAAAATGTTAAATGTTTTTCCTGTCTTTGTTTTTTTAATGAATATCATTACTATTCTTCTCGGTAAAAGTACAAATGTGAATCCGTGCATATATCCATATGTATATGTTTGATCTTCAATGAATGTCAATCCTTGGAAGGACTTTAAATAAATTAAAATCTTTTCACTTTGAAAGATAGCATTCCTAATATATGCCTCCTCACCTCAGTGACAGAGACAAACATATATGTAGATTCACAAACCCAAACACGCATATATGCATCCTAACACACGCACACACACATGCATGCACACACATACACACATGCACACACACATACACAGATGGACAGACACACACAAACACACACACACTCATATATATATATATATATATATATATATATATATATATATATATGTTGATTTTCATAATTTCTGCTAGTCTGCTTTTTTGCCAGTTGGTCTTCACATTATCAGCAAACACTTTCGATAAATTTGAATTAAGTTTCAAAGAGGGAAGGATTTGCAATGTACCATTGAAGAAGTGATTAAATTTTGGAGAGCATCTACAAATGGTTATCCTCCAGTATTTTGTTATAATTCAAATGTTTTTGACAGTGAATATTACCCATGACCAATGGACCTGTTGCAATGTTAACCATAATGTTGATTATAGTCCTGGTCGGGTTCTTTTTTATCTCTCTTTCCACGTTTACCTCTCTTTTTAAAAACCGAGTTACTGTCTATTCCAGTCACCCTGTGTGTCAACGCAATATCATCAAATATTTTTCAAGAAATGTCAATCTTTTTTTTTCCAAGTGAAAAGTAAGGCAGTTGTCTTCCAAAGGAATCACTGGATATTTGGACATCAGTTACGTAGTAGAAGGTAATTATTCAGTCAGTACAAAAGTTCATCATAGAACCATTTAATGGTTTGCCAAGGGAGAGATTAATCGTACTTAAACTTGTGGGGGAGTTTTAAGACAGAAAAGTATAACAGTTACACAGTGACTAGATGCCCCCCATGTGAAACACGATTATTGAGGGAGCAGGCGTCAAACAGTATTCAATAATTTTTCGAAGAAGACATTCCTGTTTTTGGATGAAAAAATACTTCAATGATATGCAATTTACGCAGATTTTTCTGAAAATGACTCAGGTACGATACGTAGTAAAAGATATAGGGACTGAAAATCCGATAAAAACATGCTAATACTCATGGTTTATCATCAAAATTAGCTTTTTGGTGTCAGTCATGGAAGAAAGACATTCCTGAGATTTCCCAGGCCTCTCCATTGTTGGCATCGGAGAGCCAGAACTTCCTAAACTAATTTAATCTGTTGTGCCAACTTGTATTTTTAGTTTTGCATATAAGCCCTGGGGATCCATATTTGAAATTGTGATGATATGTTCAAAAGTTGTCTTGCATTCTCACCAATAGCCATATTATGAGGAGCATGATTTTCTCTTAAGCACGTTGTATGGTTCTTAGTTTAAGATTCACTATTCTGTCCAAGTTCGACGTTTCAGGTCCATGGATCACTCTTGGGAGAAAGCAGCAGTTGCACTCATTTCATTACTAGTAGGCTGCTGTCATTTATAATCATTTAAATATCTATTCGAAACAGTGCAAAGTAAATTATGAAGGCCCATATCAACTATAGTAAGAAAATTATGCATACACATATATGCATACACATTTTTCCCTTTTGCTTGCTCACTTCCTATCTCTGTTTCTCTGTTTCTCTCTCTCTCACTCTCTTCCTCTCAATCTCTCTCTCTCTCTCTCTCTATATATATATATATATATATATATATATATATATACATATATATATATATATATATATGCACACATCAAAAGTTTATATTTATACACATTCATATAATACACATAATTGAACACGCACACACACACATATCGCTTACATTGTGGTCGTTTAATTTCATTACCTGTCCTACGCAGATTTATCCGTCAATCTTTTGTAAAAGTATGCTCTCCATGTATAAGGGTTTTTTTTTCCTTGTTTGTTTTTCAAATTTTGCGTGTCAGGAAACTTTTTGGTCTCAGTAGAGATATACTGATGGGCACTTTGCTAAGGTATTTAAATCTTAGAATACCATTAAGCATCATAGCAGTTATGACTTTGGATAGCAAAACTTTGGAAATAATAAAATAAAGTGGAAACCACCCTAGGTAAAACAATGTTTGGGATCACTGTGAGATCGAGAGATTTCAAAATGGGGAAAAGAACTACAGTGACGCATGTTTAGCATATAATCATGCGATAAAAATGACATCTGTTATTCAGTAAGCAAGTATAAATGACATCACATCGAACAAGAGAATGACTGAATTGTGCTCGTTGGACAGTAAACTCAAATGAAAGAGACCATGACCATGATTGAAAGATTGGATAGTAAGATTTTTTTTAGGTATATAGCAAATTTCAGCGGGGTTACTGTCGTTAAAAGGAAAATTAGAAAGGTTTTCGTGAAATGGTAATGTTAACTTGGTTCAAAGAAGTCCAGCAAGGATTGTAAAGTGCTGTCATCTTGCAGATAGCTTCAATCTTTGGAGGTAATCACAGATGTTGATGAAAATGGAATCCTTCAAGATTTGCTGAAACTTAAATAAATATCAAATTTACTATCATAAGTCACTAAAATCGTCGAAGAGCTTATATTTACTTATATCCCCATTTTCTACCAGTTGATTGCATGAGAAACCAATCCGAAAGGTTTGGCACTTTTCATCTCAATCAGTGTAGAAACAGCTGATCCAAGTATCTTATTGCCTTCCGATTATATCTAAATGAGGCACGATTTAGGTTTATTCATGGGCTGGAAAATTTGCAGGTCCTTGGGGCTAACGCTTCAAAGATGTCTGAGATACCCATGATCTATTCCCTTCAAGCTCCTTTCCGGGATATGAATCTCAAAACAAGTCCCATTCCATCTAAGTTGTATCTATCCTGAAAGTTTAATACGACTCATCGTGGCCACAAGAACAAGAAGCATTGCAACATTATCAAAGAGATTGCACGTGTTGCCTGAAAAGATTTTTCTTTGCAGAATTCATGTGGATTTGGTACTGTTAGGAGATATTCCCTCTAAGTGACAAGAAATGTCGTCATCTTTATCAAGAAATCATGACCATTTAATTTTAGCATGAATATTTTTCTTTATATATCTGAGAAATGATTTTTCCAGACCTGCATTAATCTATTAACAACATGTTTCTTCGTATCGTAACATCATTATATTCAGTTGAGTTTCCGCGGCTAATCATTGTCCCCCTAAATTTAAAGATGTCTTACTTGACGTTCCTCAACAAATTCTGCCACATAAATCCATTTGGTTAAGCCTAGTGATTCTATTGTTCTCTCATATAAAGGCACTATCACTTTAAAAAGGCTCGGAGTTACCTACGGGTTTTCATTGATGCGTATTGAGAATTGGCAGGTGACTCTTGAAAGTCAAGAATATGTAGAATGCTTATCGAAGTAGAAACATTGTTTTTGGACAGTGGTATTTTTGGAGTATAGGACACCAAATCATTGATGTAACTATCTTTTTGTTCCAAATTACTACTTTCTAATGTATTGATGAAATAATGAATCTGCTACAAAGTCCAAAAAAAAAAATTACAAATGACATGATGAAACTTGGACGATATAATTATTTCAATAAGTGTAACAAGCATATATGATTGATAATCGAATGCGAATTTAATCGAATCTGAATCTGAAATTCAAATGAAAGGGGATTAGATAGGTCTTCAATGTGGAGTTAGGTGTTTTCAATTGTAGTTCGATTCCAACCGTGTGTCAAATAATCGGGACTCTGACAGATGTACTTGGCTTATAAATGCATTCAATTCCAAATACCCTTTGCTTGGAAAGGAGCTCCATGAATCTTTTTGCGGGAAACGTAGTGAATAAACATGACCGATATTACATTCCATCACGTCCATATCAACAGAGCCGAGAGCAAAACAAATTAGTTTTACGAAAGATCGAGTTTCACTCGTTATTGAGTTATTCAAATAAATTTCTTTCAATGAAGTTATTCGGCGTTTAGTTCCCTTGATAACAAGCGTAACATATCATCTAGCATGCGATCAATATAACCCTCTAAACTTGGGTAATTTATGACTGATTTATTATTTACATACATACTTGCATATATGTTCGTGTGACGAGTAATGCGTTTGGGTCAACCAGTCTGATGGGTATAAGCAAAAAGCCGAGATGAATATGTGGACAGACAAGGTAGTTATAGATTGAGAGTGGATATAGTTTCTGAAGGGGACAATCCAATTATATCAGGCGTATTCAATTATATTTGATGCTTTCATACACGCACACACACACATTCATATATATATATATATATATATATATATATATATATATATATATATATATATATATATATATATATAATGTTTAATACATCAAATTGTGTGATGAGTGGTCCGGACAGTTAATTCAATTTGCTGCTTCTTTCGTTTTGACAACATTTCAGCCAAACATTTTTGTAGATATTTGCACAGGAGAGATAAACATAACAATTCGAAGCACATTTTCAATAAAGAGAAAGCTTACATCAATCCATTAAGAAGTGGGGTGTCTTTCCCAGAGCAGAGAATAACCAACCTAAATCGTCAGGAGTGCAGTTTAAAGATTTCTTTTATAAGTGCCCGAATCCCTGTTTGAGCAAGGAGTGTGGGACACCCCAAAAGAAATTTTTTGGGGGCTGAGCACACGATTATCTATGATAGATTCGTATAAAGGACATATCAATTGATAGAAAGTTGATCGAAGACATGTTTCAATCATTTGATACTTGAGAAGATTCACAGAAAAATATCTTGATTAATTGCATGTAGCTGACTTTCATCGAGAAAGTAACTTTGTAAAACTCGATCTATTGACGTATTCAGAATTGAATTTCAAAAAATGAACAACCGTCTTTCTCTCTTCGTCTATCTCCCTCTTTCTCTTTCATCTATCTCTCTATATGTTCATATATATATATATATATATATATATATATATATATATATATATATATATATATATATTCGAACGAAAAATACATCAGAAAAGTTTCGTGGGTCAAGGTGAATCCATTTGAACTGATTGTTCTTGGTAAGTTTGGAATCTGCATAAATATCCACTGAAAATGTTCTTTCCAATTTGTCCAGTTGAGAAGATAGTTTGATAAGTTAAACCGATCATGACGGATCCAAGCCAATTATTTCTCTAATCAATTTGGCAGAATCTTTGCCATAGGAATGAGTTTTAAATTCATGGAAATTGCCGGTGGAAGGACATGTGCAGCAATATTGTAGTTTTTTTTTTTTTTTTTTGGCTCCTCTTCCTGGGAAATATTTTTTTTGTAAGAGACGGGGTCTTTCCTTGGTCATAAACATTCTTGTTCTCCTCAGGATCCATACATGAACAAATAATACTACAATCGCGTGTATTCCTACTGTCTGAAGCACATAAACACTCTACTCCCAACATAAAGGAGATATTTTACTGATTTTTTCCTTTCATAACCAGAGGTGTAGCTATTTGTCGATGATATTTTTTTTTGTTTTTGTGTGCATGTCCATAGCAATGGTTCTTTCAGCAGATTCCTGCATCTTTTTTTCCTGCAGTTTTTGTCTCACATTTTCACCCAAAGGTCATACACGACCGAATCAGCTGATTGCACGTAAATTTAGTTTTACAATTTCAGTTTTTTTTGGTCCAATAAAATCAAAGACTGAAAAAAGACTATGAATTGAATGGTATTTTGTGATTGTTACGGAGACTGTTTTAGGCCTTCCCTCTCTTTTTCAGTCTTCTTTTTTTTACTTCAACATTTATATCACACAATTTTTATCCAATAAGGTCTGTGTCCAACGGCGTACGTTAGAATTATGATGATGATGATGATGATGATGATGATGATGATGATGATGATGATGATGATGATGATGATGATGATGATGATGATGTAAAAAAATTGTTGATTCCGTATCAGATTGAGTATCATTCCTAAAAATTCATTAAATTCATATCAAAAGGATCCTGGTTGCGTGATTATTCCTTATGGTTTCCCCTTCATAATATCAAACATTCATTTGAAATACAATATTCGAAGACGCCTACAATTGCCTAGGAACCATACTTTAATTTTTTCTGAATGCCTATGAGCTTAACGTTATGTTCAGATGTCATGCAAATATTAGCCTGAAACAGTTTCTTATGTTTGAGATCGAAAAGTTTGAAAAGTTGTCTTTTTTTCTTCCATGTGTGAGCGAAAGATGATTTGCTTTTTTCCTGAAGAAATATTTTCACTCGAAATTATCCAGAACATCCGTATCTTGTTTTTCCCCCGTATTCCCCCTACCTCAAACTTGTCCAATTTTCACTCTCAAAATGCCTCTCCTTTGGCGTTTACAACAAATCAAACGAGAAATATCAACTTTTTTTCCACTCTTCTCCTTCATTTTTTGTTCCCTGATATTTTTGTATTTTATGGCTCATTTCCGTTCTGTCTTTAAATTGTTCATGATTTTCTAATCAGAAAAAATCAAATACGTGTTTTTCTGGGCTGTATTAATTAAGAACTGAGGCGATGGAATTACAAACAAAACATAGTTGGGAGCTATTTGGCTGCAGTAAAGACTTTGGGATTGTTCAAAGCTATGGTCAGAGTAAGAGAAATAACTCGTTCAGTGTTTCGAATTGAAGAAAATAGAGTGCATGGACATTGGATGATATATTTGTTGCTTATCAACTTAGATACTAATGAAAATAGAACCATTGGATTTTCACTAACTGATAGTATATTTTTCCAAGATATATGACATTCATGGCAACTTTGGCTGAGACATTATAGTGTTTGGGTGTGTGTGTGATTGATATGTTTTTTTTCTGAAGCAAATACGTTTTGATTCTTGCTATCCAAGGTGTAAAATAAAGCACCTTGACATATCATACAGAAAACGTTATTTTACGTCCGTGTAAGTGGATATTATCTGATTTTTAGTGTAACTGCAGGATGTATAATAGTGTCGTAAACATGTTACTGCAATATTCATCGTGTAAATGAGGCATTGTTACTAGATTGGTGTACAAGATTGGTAAATTTGAAATGTGTTGGCTACTATTTAAAAATCATGGATTTAATGCCTGGAATTATTTTACTTTGAAATATGTAATTGTTCATCTTGGAAAGAAAATACAGGACATAGCTTTATTCCATAGTTTAAAGATGAAATTTGGTTTGGAAGTCTTGGAGGTTATTTTGCCAAATTCCAGTCCAAATTGTCGATGATCTCCTCCCTTTTCAATCAATCCTTATTGGGGTGCGTGCTCTCTAAAGATTTTTGGGTATGTTCCACAGATATCCTTGAAAATTATGCAATGGCCCTAATCACGTTTTCCAGCATTTCAGCTGCTAAACTCGAGTCTTGTCGAGTAAAAACCATTTTAGAAAAAAACCTTTCATTGTTAAAAAAAAAAAAAAAGTTTAAAATGAATATGCTTGAGTTTTTTTCTTCCTTTTGTGGAGATCTAAGAATCACCCAGGTCACCCAGAGATATAGAAATGCATTCGAGTTACGTAAGATAAGTGAAACCAAGGTGGCCTACATTTAAAAAGGAGTGATTTGAAGTTATCTAAATTTAGTAAGTGTTGTAAAGCATAACTTTTGGTAATTTGATATTTTACGAACATGAAATAATTCTCTTTAAAGATGTTTCACTCTCAATTTGAAGAGCATTCAATACATTCGACTTTTGAATCATCAAAAAAAATGTTAACATAAAAAATATGATTAAAGCGAGGTCATCATTACAGAGCTACAGACAGAAGTACGACTGAAATGACTGCATGCCATGAATTGTACTAATCTCATGATGTTGAAAATGAAGGAGAAAGAAGACTTCGTGCAAGAGAAAATTGGATCAGGGGATAAATAATACCTATTGGCTATACTTCTATCTGTACTTATGTAAAAATTGTGGAAAGTGAGTACCCAGTTTAGCATTCTTATGCTTACATGTTATCATATGATCATTATATCATCCCGTTTACTAACAATAATCTTTCTAGTTTCAACATTTTGACTGTTACAATGAAGTTGAAGCCAAATGAATCAGAAATAAAAAAAACCCCAAAAGAACAAAGAAGAACTGTTTTTTCATCAAATCAGATAACAGGTATAATCTCCGGTGAAGTTTGGAGCAACGTAACCAGATGAAAATTTCATGATCAAATATCTACTGATTGTTTTTGTTGTTAGATTGTCGATGTTATATCACACAGAAAGTCGAAAAGCTCCCGAACTTATGTCGATTATTTTTACTCAGTTGAAATGGCTTTGTAAAATGAGAGTTAGTATCCAATAATGAGATTTCCAATGCACTGTTTGATATTTACTGACTCGCAGTATTAAAACTTGATTAATGTTTTATTTTGAAAGGAAGAGGAAGAATGAATAAAACAGAAAAAAATGAACTACATTAAAACAATTATTTCAAAATTAATTTGGAGACCAGACAAAGATATAAAAATAATTTATACGTAATTGCATAAAATGATTTGTTATTTCTTGGTTTGAATTTTGGTGTCTGAAGCAATTATCGCTTCGGAAGGCTTTTTTTCGCTTTTGGTAGCTACGAAGTGCTTTTGGATTTTGGTTTACTAATTGACAATAAAGGTTTTAAAGAATATGCTGGAGCAAATTATTAGTCAAATAGATTCTATATCTTTTAATACATTTATTTGATATATGCTTTCTTTTCTGCTATTTATAGGTGTGTGTGTGTGTGCGTGTGTGTGTGTGTGTGTGTGTGTGTGTGTGTATTCCTTGGTTTGTGCATCAGTTTTCTCTGTATTGTAGTCTGTGGTTTGAAGTCTCTTTGGAAGAAGCGAAACATCACTGCCAAAAGTGAACTGTAAAAATACTTATGGACCTGATTAATGGGATTTTCTGCCAAAAAGTTCAAACAAAATGTTTAAGCGCGACTTCCTCATTTATTGTGAATATGCTTACTACTTACACAAGCCTAATCAATGACGTTTCATTTCGAACTAAGTAATAACATGGGGTAGTGTTTGCTAACACATCAATATCAAGTTTTTTGTAGTTATTGGCAAGATCTAGTCGAGGCCATAAAACCACTACACTGTTCAGACATACTTTGTATAAATACTATCTAGTATATTCTGCAACAAATTGCCGATAGATTGACATTTTGTTGATTCTTCATGGGGGGTTGGTTTTGTGAGATATAGTTGACTGGAAGTATCCAGATGAAAGGAATTCACTAATTCAGTATTCCCATTGTTGAATTTTTTTATAATCCTCTAGTCATCTTATGTACTAACAATATAATGCTGTGATGAAAAAAGATAAGAGAAATGGGAGATTAAGCTAAAAAACTAATATCACTATCGCTTTTGTTACGATTTCATGCATTCATATATTCTCACCACATGTATGATGGCTGCTGCAGGAGATTGAATGACAGCAAGTTTCCTTGGATCATGTGCAAAACTTTAAGTTACCTTGTAAGCCCCCAAAACGACAACCATTGGGAAATGTGAATTTTTTCTCTTATGTTTGCCTATTGCATCCTTGATCATATTGTTACCTCTCAAAATCATTATAATGGGTTTGAGTTTATTAATCTTTCGGGTCCTCAGTAAATTTCTTGCATTTTCCCAATGTTTTTTTTTTTCTGTTTCGTGTCTACATTATTCTTGGTCACTACAGGTAGGTTCACTGTATTTTCTCGCTTAATAACGTCTTCCTTTTTGAATGTGGTATGGGGTCAGTTTGTAGAAGTTTAGGGTATTTTCTTTTTTGTTATTATCCATGAGGGCTTTTGTTCAATGTACGATTCATCATCATTCCCGCGTTGTCGAGTCTGTTTAAATATCTATTTCCTTATATATAAACTTACCTGCTGCAGCAGTAGCACAAGCTAAAAATAGAAATATTGCATATTTGTTGAGCATATACTCACGATGGCTTCCAATCGTTTTTCAGTCTCTGCCTTTCTTTGAGAATTATTTAAATTCGCAATTTTTTCTTTTTTTTTTTTTTGATAGATATGTACAATTGATGCAATCATCTTCGAAAAAATGCCAGTACATAAATAATTCCATAACTGGATAAAAATATATATATATTCTAGCAGGGCACACTTTTTCTTCAAACAATACCTACGGATGTCTCATTCTTCCGTGGTTTAATTTTTCAGTGTTTGTATCAGCGAACATAAGCTTACATATTCTAAGTTTGCGCATTACTCAGTAGTAATTACTCAAAAAACTTTTCAGCCATGAAAACATGACAAGTCTCTCGTAAACAACTAACAAAACAGTTATTTATTGGGCTATCTTGATTTGGGCACAATATCACAAGTATAAAGAAACGAGAGAGAATCAAACTAACTACTTATGATCTGCAAGGTTTGCCAGTGAACAGCCGCATTTGTAAAATATTCTATAAGTACTGAACGTTACAGACTAGTGGAAGAATATCGAAGAATGATAGGAGGTCAAACACCACTCAATAATAATGATGTACATGATAAACCAACTAACCATTAATCTGCGAAAAAGTTATTATAATTTAGATTATTAAATAGGTATACGAACTTTATTTTCATACATTATTCATGTCTATTTCACAACACAACAAACACGTCCTGCACATTTGTATGCAAAAAATCATTGCAAACATCTGATTGAAAGATTGAAAATAAACTTATGCACGATGTAAAATATTTTAAAAAAATGCAAGGAACCCGTATTCGAGAAAGAAGGGTCTATTCTCAATAGGCGAGGGTTTATATAAACTTGTAAAAAAAAAAAAAAAGAAAAGCACAAAAAAAGCAGTTACAAACGAATATGCATTGGTCAGGTTAACTATCTCAAGAATTAAAATGCAAAAGCAACACAGAGCAAATTTGAGACACTTTGAGAGAAAAATATTCGATGTATAATGGAAAAAAAGTATTAGGTGGGATATATTTTCCCCGTGGATATCAAAGAATTTCATAATAAGTTTACCATGAGAATAACATAACCAATAACCACCACAAAAAAGGTTTTAATTGTTTATCTTACTTGCTTTTAAGATATTTTTTTCACTAGTATAGTAGTTTTGTAGTCAAAATCCCTTTGTCTCATTTTTTCTAGGTGATGAAAGATTGTTCATGTCCTTTGGCATAGTCTCCCCTTGTTTGTTCCGTTCTCTGTTGTTTTTTGGGTTTTTTTTTCTTATCTCACTTTCATTTTTCACTGAATACAGACACGCATCTTACAGAAGCTCTGAAAGACAATACATGAAAGTTAAGTGGGAAAAATACTGCGCAAAAATCTGATGACTATATTAGATTATGCATGCAAATTTACATCTCTTCAGTGTGGCTATAGACTTTATCCCATCCAGTACCGCAAGGCAGAATTGAAAACCTCACATCAGACCCGGTGGCCGATATCTTGGTCAGTGAAGCTGAATCTAAGTGATATATCCATCCACGTAGAAACTCTTCATCCACCAGAGTGCTCTATTCCTATGGAAGAACATTGCATAAGCTTACGATGGATGAGTTACCTAACTTAAAGAGTGCTCAACCCTGAATAAAGGAGCATTAATTGATGTGTCATCCACAGACAGCTGTTACGATGAATTACATCTCTTCAGTGTGGCTATGGATTTTATCCCATCCAGTAACGCGAGGCAGAATTGAAACCATCACTTCAGACCCTCACATATGCAATAATAATAATAATAATAATAATAATAATAATAATAATAATATATATATATATATATATATATATATATATATATATATATATATATATATATATATATATATATATATATATATATATATATATCCAGCTTTCTATCTTGTCTATATAAAATGTTATTAAAAACATACCCCCCAATTTTTGTTTTTTTGCTGATAATGTGCGTCAAGCCATAAACAGACATCAATTTACTGAAGTGAATCAAAATTAACCTCTCTTGAAATTTTTTTCGGTACTCATTGTACCAATTTCGAGAGAAGAGAAAAAAAGGAAGCTTTAATGGAACAACAATATCAATTTCCCATATGGACTCGTTGAACACCGTATTGGGAAAAGCAATTGGTGTGAAAAATATACACGTACACACACACACACACACACACACACACACACACGCACACACACACGCACACATATACACACACACATATATATATACAATTAGTTACACTAACAAGTTTCAGCCTTCTTTTGGTCTTATCAGACGATTCTCCTGTACGCCCTGAATTGCAGGAATATACGCTTTTATCCGTAGCAAATCCTTCTCATATTGTATTCCCAGCCCTGCTGAACAACAACTTGACTCTGAGAGCGTGAAGTTCAATGAATCAAACACTCTATGGAATAGATGGAATAAATCCATCATATATCAGGCAATGCTTTATATCATATTCTATTTCATGATATTACGCTATATTGCACACCTCATCTGTAATACATACATACATACATACATACATACATACATACATACATACATTCATGCATACATATATATATATATATATATATATATATATATATATGTGTGTGTGTGTGTGTGTGTGTGTGTGTGTATCTGTATATATATCTGTATGGATATATATGTATACATATTGACAGTTCAATTAATTGTACATAAAAAAATTGCTCTGTTTCTTAGCGAGCTTTGATAAAATAAAATGTATTTTGATTTAAATGAACATGTCTCTTTACATGTTTTTTTTTCAAACATTTACAAAAAAATGACAGAATAAAACTGTTTACAAAACATTTAAAAAAAGGTATTTGAAATAATCACATCGAATATTTGGTTTTGATTCCTTGACTTTGCTCTCCTTTATTCTCTTGTTTTTTAATCTATTAGTCTGTTTTCTATCGTTTGATCATCCCACACATGTCTGTTATTTATTATGTTAGACGAGGAGAACTTGACACTCTGTGATACATTCTTTGTTAAATAAACGATGCATTGACGTTTAAAAATCGATAAATCAATACTATTGTTTCAACTTCAGCAACTTATGTTGGTGTCTGTGAATCTGTTGAGTCTACAGTAACAAAGCACATGCAACGTAAAAGCTAAAGCATTACATATGGTCCATGAAATCATTAGTACGGGTTTCATTGTATACTAATACAGGCGAACAAAATCCCAACGGATCATACATTTTCAGTGAAATTTGCAAAACGTTAAGAATGTGGATTTGCTCTTTTCATGCCCCAACATTGAAACAACTGAGGCTTACACATACACATGACTTGTATTCACTTGCAATCAGTTGAGTGTAATCTCTCTTTGCACTTGTTAAAATCACGGAAATATATTTCCATAACTTTATACCCCAACATCTTGTATATTTCAAAGAGCAAAACTTATATGCACAATTGAAATTCATTCTCTTAGAATGTATATAATTCCATATAATTTCTAGACATTCTTTGTTGTTTTTAATATACATTGGAATGGTTCATTTTGATTCTGATCAAATTTTCATTTAATCAAATAATTTAGTTAATCACATTGTCCATTAATTTTTTTTAACAGAATTTCCCCTGAATGCAAGGAGTCATCACTAGGAAACTAGCCATTCTATCCAACTTATGCTTTGAATAGAGTAATGTTCCAGAAAAGTCGCACCCTACAATCAAAATGCTGTTATACAAAAAAGTTCGACAGAACTCAACAACTCCACACCAACAAGCTCCCAAAACTGCATCTACGAACTCTCCACCAAAGTGATTACGAACCGAATCACTAAAGCGATGGATCGAAACTGGGACAAGATGGCTCCCGAAAAAAGCTTCTGAACCTTGTACAATCTACATTCAGTGAACCAACTAAAAAAAGCAGCAGAATATTGAATGTCTCTAGCTGTAGCTTTTGTTGACTTTTAGAAGGCAATCCATTCATTAGAAATCCCAAGAGTCATGAATGCAATTATACGTGAATTGTAGAACCTGAGTATGTGAAAGTACTGAAACATATCTACCAACGAACAGTTCCTTCATTAAGTTTCAGAAAGATTCTGCGCCCTTTCAGGGAGAAAAAAGAGGGAAACAAAGAGCCAATCACTTATTGCAAACTGATGACGAATCCAAATCCAAATGTTCATGTTCCAATTGCAAATGTTTTACTTGATATTGCTCCTTGAAACATTTCAAACTGAAATTACAGTTAAGAAGTAGTCCGGAGAAATAAGTCGTACTATCACCTATAAATCATAATCGATCAACAGGTTCACCTTGCATTGCTTGGAGAACGGTGAATGCAAATTGGGCAGAATAGCAATTGATTTTTTTCTCTACTTAAACCTACAGAAATACAACAAATAAGGGAAATATATTTTACATCATTTAAACTTAAAAACTTCTCTTTTTTTGAAAAATAATGTGTGGCACAAAGGTAAAGCATTTACTGTATGAAAACCAACATAAAACTAGCCTTTGAATATAGAACTCGGGAAGGGGAGAATACTTTTAGAGAATATTGCAGGTGCTATGCCAGAGCCAGTGAGGACTACGGAGGTCTGGCTTTCCTAAGTACAATAAGGAACTTTGGGCTCTTCCTTGGGTTCTCCATGTCTTACTCGGCCAAGTTGCAGGGAAGCAGTTTGCCTCGGGGGGAGTGGTCCTGTTGCACTAAGAGGGACTGGTCGGTCTAGTCATGATGCTTTTTTAATCTCGGTTTGGACAGCTAAAGCAATTTTAGTAGATGTTCCATTAAAAACAACCTTATGTCCCATCTTGCACTACGTTAAAACGTGAGTAAATAGGTGGTCAGCATCATGTGGAGAGACCGAAAAAGATTTCTTTAAATGTCTTCCATAACAATATAGTGTTGGAAAACATAGTTTTAGCCTGGAATCATCATCATTATCATCATCCTCTTATCGTCTGTTGATGGACATACATCCCCCCCCCCGGATTCGAGACACTTCTCCATCTTAGGCGTCGCGGAATAAGTACTTTCTAGATTTGTCTAGCTCATCTCTCCATCTTTTACTTCAGTGATCTGCCATTTTTCGCGACGTGACCAGCCATCTGAGTTTTTTAATGGATTTTATGATGTCCTGGAACCTTATTTCCCAGATGTATTGTGATAATCTGTTGCCTGTCTATTCGAGGTTGAGCATCTATAGATTCAGACTCCCACCAGAGCAAAAGCTAAAGTAACCGCAGTCGTGAAAGCGTTATGACGAGACCGACCTGTTCCTCTGAGTGCAACGGAACAGCACCGTCCTTGGGCGTTTATTCATTCACTCTCCCACCAGAGCAAAATGTAACACAAAGTTTAGGCTCTACGTAGGGAATGAGAGAGCGACCCATCTAAAATAGTTCTATCCGAGGCGACTCGATTTTTAAGCACACGTGCTTGCTAGATAAACCTAAGCCAAGAAAGTGCAAGGGGATTGTGTTGCCCCTGAGGATCTATTTATTCTCTCTCCTACCACAGCAAAATGCAAGACCAGGATGGGCTTTACCCGGGGAAAAAAGAGCAACCAATCAAAAATCGCTCCAGCCGTGGCAACTTTGGTAGCTGAAGTAAATGCAGTCAAGTAGTAGAAAGGGAACCCAAAAGCTCACAAAGCACGTAGCCCTGTGCAGCCTCAGCATCACCCAATTGGCTGACGCATTGCACCGGTGCGATCGGTCTTTGATGCTCATAACAACAGAATCGGTCAGTTTTGCAAGCATGTGTCGTGCTATGCCGTGGAACAGATAGTACACTTTAATCCATGCCAAAATAGGGGTTTTCTCCTTTGTTTTATATCTCTATATATATATATCTCTATCTCTCTCTCTCTCTCGCGGGGGACAGATGCAATTTAGATAATCAATGAAATCATCCCTCCTATATTACGCAATTTGTTTTGTTTCGTTTTCCTGTGAATGCACGCACGAAATATTTATTTTATTTTCCTATTGTGCAAAGCTCTGTCGATCTGACTTGTTCGAGAGCCTGTCAGTGTGCTTTGCTAAACCTAGGTGACAGTACGAGAATAAGTTGATTCTGATTAAGTACAATATCTTTTCCTTGATTTTTATCTTAGATAACGCTCATAATCGAGGGCATTTCCCTCCTTTTTTAACACCTACTGATTAGTGATCCTTTTTTGGCAAATGTTAGCCATTACAAAAACACCCTATGGTGGGATATAGCAAGCCGTGCAAATTGGTCTCTTCATCGTAAAAGCTATCTTATTCTTTGGTGAAATTTTTTTTCCCTCTTTTCTTGCCATGATTATACTCAGCAGCGGGAAAGCACATCTGCATTACCCTCTGGTAGTCGATAAAGTCAATAAACTTTTGATGAATTGCCTTCATGCATGTGCACACTCGAAGTAGATTATATATATAGGGTATTTATTTCTATACATCCAACTTTGATTTTCTCATCCTTTCTCGCGCTCCTTTTCTCTCTTTCTCCTCCTCTTTCTCTCCCTCTCTCTCTCTCTCTCTCTCTCTAAATATGTATACGTATATATATATATATATATATATATATATATATATATATATATATATATATATATATGTGTGTGTGTGCGTGTGTGTGTGTGTGTGTGTGTGTGTTTGCGTGTAAAAATGTTGATACTCAATCGTCAATACGCAATGCAGGGACTGAAACCAGCTGGTTTGTAAACTTTGAATTCGATATTTTAGAGACAAATGTGTTATTAGCCGGAACGTGTATTGATTTTCACTGGAAAAAAATTCCAAAGCCAGGTATGTGAATAGTGTTCTAATGGTCAATACAGGGGGCTGCAAAAAAGAAATGAAAACTTGTCTCCATATAAGTTTCATGCTCTAAGCAACACTGATCATTGTTATTGAATTTTTCTTCCTCGCTAAAGTCAGGTTCAATTTGTAGAATTCAGAGTTACGATGTATATATAAAGATATACATTACCACGTAGTTATATTTGCAAAAGTTTCTTTGAAAATAATTGGATTTCCTACGTTGAGTACATAACAAAATATCAATCGAATCAAATACTATTTGATCTGAAAAAATAAATAAATAGAGGACTGCATCGTTCCAGGAGTTTCAATGGGAAAAAAATTCGTTGATATTAAATCAGATGTTTGGATATCATCATCAGCAGCAGCGGCGGCCTTTCAGTGTCTGTCTTGGACGTAAACCTTTTGCAAACCCTCCCGATTGTCAGTGTTTCAATTTCAATGATTTCTTAACTCGTTGAATTGTCGAGTCATATTTTTTGCTGGCTGCAATTTCGTATATTGTGTCTCAGGACCCATTTTGTGAGTCCTGACGTCAATTGGCTGTCTGACATCCATGCAATATTGCCAGCCCGTCACATTTGAGTTTTTTCAAAGGAAACTATGATATCCCTGAATCTCAATTTTTGCTAATAAACTGAGCTGTTTTCTGATCTTGCCCCGTAATGTTCAAGATTTGTGTTGCATCGTCCTCCGTTTGAAAGTAAATCTTCAGGTTACGCTCAGTGTTTCAGCTTCAAAGTTGACTATTGGGAAGATGCATCGGCTGTAAATCTCTATTCCCAAGATTTATCGATTTTTTTTTTGTTCTACGTTCATGTCACATGACCTCTTCATGGATTTTTGAGTGTTCTATCAGGTTTTATGACATTTCCAATTCTTCTATAAGTTGAAAGTCATTAATCTGGTTAAGTCCAATGGTTTGCCTCCATGAATGACCCTTGGGATTTTAAAGCTTTTTTTTTCAACATTGATGCAGTTGTCTTTGTTTTCGATGTTCAAAGTCGCTCTACCAATTTTTTTCCTAAATAGGGAGATTATTTGTCTGGTTCCATCTTTTTTCCAAGTGTTTCATGAGAATCAGTTGTCTAAAGCAAATAAAACAGTTTAACTTCCTTTCTGATAGTGGTTGCTTTATCTTCAAGATATCTTTTTCATACATGGCATTTATATTGAAGTTAATAAGATGACCGACTTGTTTTATCCATTCGGTAAGCCTAACATTTTCTTAATTTGATTATTCCTTGGCAGTGAGTTTGATGTTGTCTGCAAATCTGATGTTATGTAGATACTGACTATCAATCTTGATTCTGGTATCCGTCCAGCCTAAATTTCAGAAAATCATTTTTAGGAAGCGAAATATATTTATACGAGTAAACTGAACAGGGATCGGTATGACCTGTTGCCTTGTAGAAGATGTGCATTGGAGAAGATTTCCAGTTAAAGCATCTTAAAGAAGAGGGAATTATATATTTATAAGCGAGCATTTCGTTTTTCTTCTCATTTTTTCTTACCTAGCTTATAGTGAACAGTTTTAAAACGAATTCGTATTTTACATCCAATCTTTCAAATAGCTTTTTTAAAACCTCTTTTTTCACAATGCTCTGGGCTCTCTACTCTCCACTTTTTTTCCAAAAACTTTTCATTGTTGGTAACCTTTAGAAATTCACCGACAAAGACATCGAAATCAGGTATAAGGACAGGAACAACGTACCTTTTGAGTAAATAAATTGCTGCATTATGCCTTACTAGGAAGTTACTGAACACGAAGAGCTACTGTATATAAATTCAATGTGCAGAGCTTGGAATATTGTGATAAAATCAACTAAAGCGAGTAATCTGATTCGAAAGTACTAATTCATAATACTGAAAGATATATTGGCATCATATTCTCTGCTAATCCTTTCTTCAGCTTGAGATGTGGATTTATATCGAACAATCGGGCATTGAGTATTGTGATGAAATCAGTGTGTAAGTTAATTTCCTGCTAGTTCAAATCTAACAGATTTTTTCTCCGAAAATGCTCAATCTCGTATTTTTTTCTGGCAAATCAAAGTAGAAACCTTCTTTTTTTTCTCCCCTCCACTGAATTGTAATGGTAAATATAATTGTTATGCCTCCCGAAATAATATTTAATTTACAATGATGAGCCACCGACCGAAATTATTACAACTTTCATTTTTTACCTAAGGCAAAAGGAGCTCTATTGTATTATACACAATGAAATCCTAATCTGAATAATGATATCGTGTCTCTTATTCAATAAAAGCAAGGTGCATTTTTTCAAACTATTTATCACACTTCAATTTTTTTATCTATTTCCATTTTTTGTTGAACTTTTTTTAAACATTTTTCATATTCTTCCCAGTAAATGATCTCTCTGTATGTTATGTAGTAATGTATTCGTGCTCCAAAATTTTAATGGCTAACTCAACCCCTGCAATATGTCCAGTTGACATTACTAGCTACTTTTGTTAGAATTCAATATACTGTTTTCATGGAGGTGAACATACAACTACAAATACATGTATAGTATGTTCATTGAAAAGCTCAAATCATATCACTAGGGAAAGATCCATTTCAACAAGCTGCACCTCTTAATTGGCACTATGAGGACCAGCAACTACAATGTTTTGATTTGTTATAGTTGATGGAGTGATCGAGCAATAATAGTCTGAGTAAACTTAAACTTTCCAAAAGGGATTTTCATGATTTAAAAGATTGCTTAATCTGTAGTGCTGAAAACTTTTCAATCAAAATTTTGATATCATTTTAGAAACTTCCACTAAGACTGAAACATACGTTTATCGGAAGAATTGTTTTAATGCTTTACTCATTCAGTTGTTTTTTGTTTTTGTTTTTTTTCAAATTGAGTGACCCTCGTTTTCCAGCTTAACTATGATGAAAACACCAACATTTTCCAAGAACCTTATTTGGATATAAACCCACCTATTCTCTATATATACTCTCTCTCTCTCTCTCTCTCTCTCTCTATATATATATATATATATATATATATATATATATATATATATATGTATAAATACATACATACATATATATATATATATATATATATATATATATATATATATATATATAGATAGATAGATAGATAGATAGATAGATAGATAGATAGATAGATAGATAGATTGATAGATATAGATATATAGGTATATATAATCCTCATTCTATCAGTGATTCATGTTTTTATTTTGATACAGATGTTTTCTTACTCCACACCCTCTATTCTTTTAAATGGATGCTGAAAAAAAAATTTCAACAAAACTTGCTCTACTTCATAGTGACTAAACATTGAAGTTTTGCTCCGATACTTGAGTTTTATTCTCTAGTTCTGTTCTGTATTTTCTCGTAGATTTTTTCCTCCAATAGCATCACAGAAAGACACTCTCACTTTTTTGGTATAATCCAATTCTTCTGCTCTATTTCTTATATGTTTTGATGAATTGTTCTCTGCCATAACTGTGTCCAGCTCCTCAGATATTCTTATCACACATTCTTACCTATGTTGGAAACGATCTAAGTCATGAATCGTCTGTCATCAACAGACATGAACTAATAACATGTCAGCGTCCTATCTATCGATCAGCATGTTTCGTCTATAGTTGGAAATTCTTTGCTTTCTCCATTCATTTTATTTTAGTTCCTTGCCCTTTCTTCGTCATCTAAGTTGTTGTTTGTCTTTCTGCCTCTTATTTTGTTTATTTCTCAGCTTGTCATTCTGACTTTTATGTCTGTTTACTTTCTTCCTTTACCAATCTTTAATTTCACATGTATACTTTCTCTTTCTTTCCATTCTTTTTTCCTTTTGGCTTCTTTTCATTTAGAATGTTGATAGAAACCGTCTACCAGGGAAGGCCAACCGTCAAATTTGCCAAGCTAGCTATATATATATATATATATATATGTATATATATATATATATATATATATATATATATATATATATATATATATATATATATATATATATATATATATACACACACACACACATATATATATATATATATATGTATATATGTATTACTCGTACCACCTGTATGGATTTGATTAGAGAGATGAAAATTCTCTCTTTATCATTTGTAGAAAAATTTGTATTTAGCCAAAATATATAGGCTCCTTAGTCCGTTTACAAGCTTTCCTCTCGAAAATTCAGATTTATTTAGTGATCATGGCCCGACAAAAAGTGATAGAAGGAAATCATCCCACTTTTTCCAGTTTTTCAATTGATCATCCCCAACAGGACATGCTGCCCAAAGTCTTTGGTGAAATATGCAGTTTTTCTTGTACAATCAGTTTGAATTTTTTTTATATTCTTTCTATCATACTTTATTCATTCACCTTCTGCATGCTGGCTCAATTGGTTCAGAAAAATTGCAGATTGCAGAGTCACAGTAACCTACCTTCAACGTCATATATCGCTAATCCAAAATGCAACCTGTCTGCAAATTGCAAAAAATATCCATGTTTGGTTGGTTGATAGAGAAATAACTCAGAATTACTCCCCGGAATTAGGTGAAGATTTGTCTTTGCTTTAGTTTTTCTTGTTTCTACGCGGGGAAAACATATTATAATTCTAGCTTGGACTTGGGTTTGACAAATCTGGCATTCATTGTTCTATTGACTCCCAGTGTATAACTGAGTTAAAGCAGAATTTTGATATTTGAAAGGAATATGCTTACATGGGTTTGAAGAGATAAGAAAAATTGGATGCATAAAATGTGCAATATTGGCAACGAGCTGATAAAATAAATCAATTAGATTAGTTTAGAAAATGAAAAACATGGATGAGCAAATTTGAAAGGAACGCTGCTGAATTCCATTAGGTTGAAATGGAAATCACACAACACGAAACAAATGGTATAGAAAAAAAAACACAGAAAAAGTGAAATGATAAAAAGAATGACAAACATTTGCAATAGAAGATAATTGATTCTTTTGGATCAATTGCAATGTTATGGAGTGTATCTGCGAATGCTGTCAAGAGTTTCAAATTTCGGAGTTTTGAATAACTAACACCTACGTATTTTTTTGCCCTCATTCTCAAAATAAATCAGTAAGAAAAACTATAGTAGTGGGAACTTCCATAAACGTACAGTGGAAATAACATTAATCTTGAGAGTATATGCTTCGCAGTCAGGTTCCACGCACCTCAAAAAAAAAAAAAAAACGTCAAGCGTTCATTCTTGATGTTATAGATCAGTAAGAGAATGAAGACGAAAAAAATGTATCTACATATCCATAATTTGATTATGAGGAGAAGAAACGCATTTTGAAATTCTAACCTGCAAAATAATTCAATCATTTTAATAAGAATAAATGAAAACAAATGTGTTGATATAAATGCAACGTACAATTTCGAAGGATCTTTGCCTCTCTATAAGAATCACTATCAATTTTATAAACGAAGATGATTTTTCCTCTATCACAAAACATAGGTCTGTTGATACAACTCGTAACAGTGACATCTTGTTATTTCAAATTTTTACATTCCTTTCATTTGCATGTATTTGGCGGCTATAACAATTAATTCTACGAATTGACAGTATCTCTATTCTATATCCACTGCAGTGAAACACAGTTTTTTAACATGAAATGATCGTGCTGGATGAATCACCAACACCCAGAATATTTTATGTTCATTTTCAAGTAAGTATACACCATCGTTAGATTGCATTTCCTAAACGGGAAATGTGATTGAAATCATTTGGTTCGAATTGTTTATTAATATGACCCATTCATAGAATTATTCAATAGATGAAGCTTAGTCTACACTTTCACTGGACAATTTGATAGCATTCATCTCTTTTCAAATTATTATGTACAAAGGATCTGACAAACGTTCAGTTTACAACTTTAAATTGGTCTGCATCCTTTCTCCCCAAAAAGGATGCATTGAGTTCTCACGTACATTTTCTCACTGACGTTCAACACAGTAGTAGAATGCTTCTCATGCATCTCAAACTGAAAGGAATCAAACCAGAAAGAATTTTTTAATTCCTCGGTAGATCCTATTTAGGCTGAGATGTCCAAGGTCACCCGTGATTTAGAAATAGTTCTCTTTGAATTTTGTTTCTGTAAATTCATATGGAATTTTTCCCATATCAGCAGAATATTCTAAGCAAAATAAATTAAGAAACTGATAGTAAGAGCAACACAGAGCTTATTGAACATCAAAGACACTTGATTGATTTAGCATACGATCCAAAAAATTTGAGACGACCATTCAGGTTCTATATACGTGATTCTCGCACCAAGGTCCAGAATATTAAGACAAGAATGAATCAAAATAGCAGTAGATTTCATTTTGATCCATCACTGATTATTTCAAGCAATATCTTTTGATTACAGTCGCTATATTACATTCTATGGCATGATAAAAATGAATACGCTATACTGTTATAAAACTTTATTTTAATGATCGGCACTGGTCAGACATATTTGTGTCCTCCCTTCAGTACTATTTATTTGAAATCATTCTAGGATTACCCCAAAGGTTATCCTCCATTGTGCAAGGATAAGATCTTTTATCTTCATGAAATAATGAAATGATTTTTGATCTGGTGCCACATCAGATGTTGTTTCCGATTTATGCAAGTCTTGATCGATGAATTTTGCAGATATCACCACCTGATAAATAGAGGTAAAGAAGGACAGAACAAAAACCATACAAATGTTCACTTGAAAAAAAACTGAAATTAAATTTTGTCAAAATTTGAAAAGACTATTCTCCATTGGAGAAAGAGGTGATGAAGTGTAACTATTTCCCCTGAGAGTCAATAGATGTGTCAATATCTTTACGAATTCGAAAATGATTCTTGTCATTAGAATTAAAATGTGATGGCCACATCTACAAACTATGTAATTGTAAGATTTCCATTTAAATTCTGGACGCTCAATTAACGATACATTTTTTGATGATTGTTCCTTGAAAATAATATTTGAAACTATTCGTTCTTAAACATCCTCTAATTGGATCATGATGCTGATTTCGAAAAGCAAAAGTTTTAAAATCAATAATGATGATGATGATGATGGTGAGTTCAACTGTGGAATAATTAAATGCATTCTTGTATCATAAATTTTTATTGATTCATTGTAGTGCAACAAATAGTCGTACGGAGCAGCTAAGTTGACTAAAGAATATGATCTCTTCCAATACCTTTGTCTATGTATTCCTGATTGTACAAAAGTACACTACCCATCACCATCAAAAGATATACATTTATATTTTTTCTCAAAAAGTACTTTTTTGTATTTTATATGATCATTTGTTTCAGCTCCTTAATCAACAAATGGGAGCAAGTATTGGTTGCATACATACCATTTTAGTCGCTTATGGAGTTGAAACATGGAACCTTACCGAGAAATAGACCTGCAAATTGAGAATCATGCAATGTGTACATAGATGAATTATGCTCACCCACACCTGGACAGACACAATACATCTGGGAGAAGACACGATCCAGGGACATATATTGATAATCTCAAATAGCCATGGGTTGGCCATGTTGCAAGAATAGCATACAACTAATGGACACAGCAACTCTCAACAAAGATTGCCAAAGATCACATGCGTAACCGGGTCCAATAAAGATCGCATGCGTAACCGGGTCCAATAAACTATGAGATGGAGAAACGATTTAGACAAGATCAGAAGGAACTGGCTCAGCAACACCGACGATAGTTTTGAAGTGTGGCGAATCATTGAGAAAGTTTCTGTCAAAAAATGGAAGTTAAGACACCTCTGAGCGATGCCCAAATCTTCTACAGGTATTTTTCAAGTAATTTAAGAACGTCTATTTTTGAAGATGATTCTAGAAGTTTTTAGACAATTAATGCGGGTACATTCATTTGTACGGGTTGCGTATGTCTTCATATTTTTTCTCACGTGCGCTGGTGTATGAATTGCAATTCCTGATTGTGGAATCTATTTTTCAACTTGCAATGCAAGAAACGCTACGATAAGCAAATGAATAACAACATTTTTTTGCAACTCTTACAGTATCTATAACTAGGGAATGGGTTAAAGAAACTGGAATATGGATTAGAAGAATTGAGGAAAATGTGTATTCACAAAATGATAATTATTGACTCGAGGAGAGCAGAACGAAAACAAGGGAATCAAAGTTTCATAGGGGCTGAAGTTTGGCTCTATCACTGTTTACGAGAACAGCATTTCCCCCAGAATATGCCTGTTGAATATGAGAATATGAGAATTTCATGAATATCAAAACATATCACTGAAAGGTGTAATTGATTTAAATATGGGTGCAGCCCAACCAAATTAGGCAAGCAAAGCTAATGGAGTAAGACTGAATTCAGAGACATCATAGGATCCATTAAAAATCTCAAATTGCTATGGGCTACAATTGATGGATATTGCAACTTCCGACAAGGATTCCCAAACATCATATGCGTAACTGAGCCTGGCAGAGTATGAGATGGAGAGACGATCCAGACAAAATCCGGAGGAATTGGCTCTGCAACGCCCACGATAGTGAAGTGTGGTAAATCCTGGAAAAGTCTGCTGATGATGATCATTAGGGACAAGCGATGGCCAAATCGTATGTTGGTATTTTTCCAGGTTATTTAAGAACATCTATTTCTAAAGATGATTCTAGAATTTTTTGGACAATTTCAGTCCGATGAAACGTTGCGAGAAAAAAAAAATTGTTGAAGATTTCAACCAAGTCAAAAGTTACTTGCCGTCCACATTTGCTTTTTCTCTATATTTTCATGTATATCTATCCGTGCATGGATGTTAAGCGAAAGGGAACAACCACTATTCAAGGGTCAAAATGACGTGAAACCTTTGCTCTGAGAAACGAATAGGACACTTATTTCCCTCCAATGTGGGGTAAAAATTGAAGGGATGCTTTTCACCGTTCAAGGGGTCACTTTTGAGTAGTAACTTCTGCTACCTAAACTGCCAAAATTGAAAATCCTACTTCATCTTAAGGGAACCTTTACATTGGATGCTCATTCCCTTGAAGGAAAAAATTGAAAGTAATTTTTTTCGCCTTCAAAAAATCAAAAGTGAGGGAAAACTTACTTTCCATGTCTGAGATTTGACTATTTTTAACACCGAAAATATTGTACCTGGAACAAACACTCATTTCATCTACATGTTTAAAAACATTTCAAGGGTTTTAGAGGAATAAATCTATTCTTAATGTAATGTTAATGGCAAAGTGGAACCTTCCTTTATGTCTTATATTAGTACCTTCATTGTTTATGGGTGTATATATGATATTTCAAGGGTTTAAAGTATTGGACACAATCATGACACTTTCGAAGGGGAAAAGTGGGCAGAAACTTTTCCTAAAAAGGAGGATTTTTTAACTATGTAAAGAGGTAAAAATGTGTCGATATAAAATATATATATATATGCTATAACATAAAATATATATATATATATATGCTATAACCCATTCTTTGAAAAGAGAAAGATGATATTCTGTCCCTGTCATTAGTTATTAGACTAATGTAGTGAAAAATAAAGGGAAACCCTCCCATCTAACGTATCAACAGTAAAAAAAAAAAATAAAACAATTCTCCCACAAAAATAACTTGGAGGCAGAGGCGTAACTTAACGAGGCTTTGTTAGGGCCAGCTATCTCAATACATCCTCGGGACCTTCAACTAGTTCATCTTAAATGTACAGGATAAATTTGTCACGAATTTGACCTAACTGAGGACCTCGATTAAGTTAAATTAACAATTGATGCACCATCTGGCAAAGCAGTAATGGTCAATTGGGCTAAAAACCACTGGCGATGTAGAGTGGAATTCTACTGTATATATCTTTTCCCATTATACAGTAACTTCATCTGTTTATGCAATGATCAACGTGATTTTAATGGTTCGTACTACTCCCGTCTAATAAGAATAGAAATGGAACGGAAGAATCATAGAATTGAATTTGTGACATTCATAATGGGATTCTTGAAGTGATGATACATATAAAAATACGAAAATAATCCAACTATCAAATATATAGCATTTATTGATTTACAACATAATATCATCCCTTACAATGCACTTAATCCAGTTGTCAATGCCACGGAGATCATTTGAATGTGAAATTCTCAGCTCAAAAATAAAGAAATCACACGAAGCTGTCAGACGTGTGTTAACCTTGAATATGGCAGTGAGCATAATCTAAGCTTTTGCAAGAGATCTTATTCTGAGCTAGAACCTTTGCATTATCCTACATTAAGGATGAATAGATATCAAAGATGCCACCAATGTCCACATGTTTGGGAAAAAATATTGAAAAAAACGGAAAAGAAATCATTAAAGAAAATCATTCCTACATCTATACATGTTTCAAATATTCAATATATATATGTATATATATATATATATATATATATATATATATATATATATATATATGTGTGTGTGTGTGTATATATATATATATACATATATATATATATACATATATATATATATATATATATATACACACACACACACACATATATATATATATATATATATATATATATATATATATATATATATATATATTGAATATATATATAATTGTTTGGTGCCCATGAAAAAATTACCGTAGGAAAATATAGGATGTCAACTGATAAGATATGGTAGAAGAAAGCTCAATCGTGGTATTGAGCAAAAGTGATGCGTAAATCCCCAATCAAGTTACTCCAGTTGCAGCTGCTGTTGATAATTGTGGTACTGATAATTCATCTCCTTTTTACTTAGCTCAAAAAACGATAGTTTCTTTTTCTTGGCAGGGATTTTTACGTAAGTGCAAGTGAATATATTATCGTATTTACCTGACTCCGTCATTTACATCTATCAAAGAATATTTTTGTGTAAATTGGGGTGCTTTCTTATTTTTGGTATGAATACGTTCCATTATGTCAAGCCACTCAAAACGAACAAACGGAAAAGACATTTTCCGTTGCATATTACCTCTCCAAAAATAGTTAGATAATATTATTTACGCATACATATTTTTATAAATCTATAGATTGGTTAGTGTTGCTAAAAAAGGGTAATGAAAGCAGTACTTTATCATCATTAAATAGTAGTGCTGAATTTTCTAATATGCTTTAACTCAAGAGACAGCAAGCTACAAGTTATGCACTTTCTAAACGACACTAAGCCTAAAACTATTTCCATTTTTGATAATTTGTTTTCTATACGCCGTTCAGTCTTATGAAATATTTTTTCATAGCAACTTTCAACCTTGAGATTGAATGGAAACCGATAATCACCACAGAGAGTAAAATGATGGTCTCACTTGGTTAAATCTTCATTTATTTTCTCTCCATTGTGGCATCTCCCTAGACTAAGTTAAGATCATCTAAAAAAAGAATGTTGACACATGCAT
>OY735202.1:63599049-63626549 GCA_963457665.1 Thysanoteuthis rhombus
ATATCTTTTTAGACACGATGCATGGGTCGACAGCTGTGAGACTTAGATATTTAGATATCTCGTACTAATCTTTTCATGCCGCCAATATAAACAAATGTACTCCAAATCATAGATAGTATGACTTAAACCACAAATAGCTCACTGGAAATAAGTTAGATTATAGGAGGAAATTCCACATAAATTCAAAGATCAGTTTAATTTCTCACCAAAAATTACAGGTATGAAAATTATTCAACGAATAGAAATATTTTAGAGCAAATATAAAAAAAAAATACTTCTACGTGTTGATCCATATTGTTGTTTGGTGATGCGGCGCAGACAAATTATTGTATAGAGATATTCAAATGTTTTTTCGGATTTTGCAGAGTTTTGATTTCATCCATTCTGCTTCAATGTGGAACGTTTTTGATAATTGATAACGGTGTCTATTATTTGGGAAATGAAAGTATCCCTCAAAGATTGCCACTCATTATAATTCTAGTGTAATGGAGTAAACAAGATTCGATGTATTTAGCATTTTGTAAAGCAAAAAGCATTTTAATTCATCTCGGAATCAATAGATCACTAGCCTGATTTGTGAGAAAAACATTCACATCACATAGCATCTTTTCAGTGGAGAAAACCAGTCTCATAGATCAAAGATTTTCCAGTGAAAATATTGAACTAAAAGCGAAGTAATCCCCACATGTAAGGCTACTATTTATGATTTTATGAACAGCCGTAGTATCTGATGGAGAGAAGTTATCATCTGTTGTCATCATCTATCACCAGTCCAGTAATCTCTGACAAAATTGTATATGAAAAAAAATAAATAAATACTGTAAATCTCAATCAGGTGTGTTGCATTGAACCATAACCAAATTCTTAGTCTTGAGCGCGTAAAATGATCACTGTAGTAAAACATGTTGCATCGTAATCTGATATTATTTGTGTTGTCATATGCTCATAGATTGCTTGGACACCTGCTACAAATTTTATTACTTTTCAGTAGATATCTTTGCGTTGACTTGCTAAAAGAAATGTTGGTATTTATTGCATTACCGTATGTGGAACAAAATTTTCCAATAAAATTATTCTTGACCTGATTTTCTGAACAAAGAACAAATTCTATTAAAACAATAATGAAAACTGAATTATATTCGTATTTCTTCACAGTTGATGCGTTTAACCTCAGGAGCAGAGTGAAGACAGAAACTGTGCATTGGATTCTGAAACCAAAGACAAAAAATGCTGAAGTATAGTCAAATATGGGTGATGCTTTTAGGTTTTATATCTGATATATATATATATATATATATATATATATATATATATATATATATATATATATATATATATATATATATATATATATATATATATATATATATATATATATATATATATATATATATATATATATATATATATATATATATATATATATATATATAAAGTAAGTTTAGAGCAAGTGAAAAATGTCACATTTTCTGGTTGAATACGATGATAGTAAATCAACTCAAGGATGCTTTTCTGTGGAATTAGTACCCTCAAAATGATATCATGTTGGTTTGCATGCTGTTCTACATTGAAACCAACTCTACAGAATATTTATTTTCTTGGGTGAAAGTTCAATAAAATTGTCATGAATACGAGACCCGTCTGTTGTTGAACTTATTAATCCCTCATCATCAAATACGTTTTTTTGGTAACACGTATAAGTTTGCCTCATTTATACAAGACATTGTAATATTACCCTTTATGAAAAACAGACAACATAAGCTATATATTGATATAATAGCAGGGAGGGAGATTTTCAATCGACCCTGCTGTGGTACAAAGTTAATATATCTATTTTGTTTCCGTCTGTAAATCTCTGTAAGGGTCACATGGTAAACAAAGGATGATCCCAACAGAAACAATGCACACATAGTACCATAAAATCGAAGCTAATTTATTTATGTATTATCAATTTATTGATTCATAAGTCACATCTTACGTTAAGTTTGTGCACGGATACCACATTAAGATATTAAGATATTATTATTATTATTATTATTATTATTATTTAGTAGAAATAATATAATGCTCCACATAATTAATAAAAAAACTGAGCTTCTGAAGAAGGTACCTGATTACACGAATCAATGACCATGAGACAAGTCTTTATAGCAAAAATTACATTCAGATAGTCATATAAACACAATTTTATTCAAATACCTGTTGAGGATCCAATTCACTCCATTTGTAGAATTTTGAGACGACGTTTCCATAACAGGATGACTCTTAGCAATTCTGGTTTTTCGAACCAACAATAATCTGCCCGTTGCGTTCGCAAACCAATTTTTCTTTGTTGATACTTTAATATATGTTTCATAGAATAAGTTCAGTCTAATGCTTGTTCCCAATAATCGGATATTCAATGGAACAACACATAATCTAATACTGCACCTCTTTTGTCAGTTGTGTTCAGAGGTGAATTTAAGATGAACTAATATTACCAGAGGAAAGTCTTATAAAAAGGAAACCTGATACACATGAAGAGTATCAAAACTGTTGAGGTGTATTCATAAGGCATATGGTTGAAGTTGGTAAAAAGTTGGACCCAGGTTCAAGCAACATATATGCAGGTAACCTGCAACGTCTATACTACAAATAGACTCATGAAACAAAAGGGATAATAGTGTGAAGAGATATTGCATATGCAAGAACACTTGAGTTCCAGAAGATCTGTCAATTTTCATTCAATTCCGAGACAACCAAGATAATGATTGCCTATGGGTATTTTGATTTTGATTTTGATTTTTTTACCCACTCTGGTGTTGACAAACGTATGCCACTGTACTCAGTAAATGAATACGACAATTAATGAATCGATCTGATGCTACGATTTCTCGCTGACCATGATAGATATTTCTGGTTCCTCCATCTACACATCTTTTTCATTTTTTTTTTGAATGTTTTGTTTTTCTTTTTGTTGTTTTTGTTGTTATAACTATTGCTGTTGTTGTCGTTGGAACCTTCTTATTGTTTCTGCTGTTGTTAATTTTTCTTTGGAAATCCTTCTGTTTTGAACATCAGGCACCTTTGTCATCTGCGTTATCTCCTCAAAGCCAAAGAATCAGCTTTTATGCATTCATTCTAAATATCATTACTTCTTCGTTCATTCCCAACCCTTACTAAGCGAATATATTTGTTATTCTTTTTTTTCATCATTCATTCATATAAACAGTACTGATATTCGTCCGCCATAACCCTTTGTTGGCATCTATTTTTCTTTTTATCTGTTACGTCTGGCTATTGACCTTGTTTCACCTAATAATTGATTAATTCTTTCAATAATTTCATTTTTTTTTTGTTATATCTTTTATTTTTATGTGTTTCGATTTTTCTCTATACTAACATTGATTCTTAGATGGTGATACACCAAGAACAATTCTTCCAAATTTGTGCATCTTCATTAATTATCTCATTCCAATAATTTTAACATCATCTCTCTTTGTTCAAATACTTTTGTTCAATCTATCCATCAATCTAATTTATCCATGTAATGTTTTTGATTTTTCACTGAACCTTTGATGAATTTTTTTAATTTTCGATGCATAATGTTATCCTCATACTGAACTTTATACATAAACATCTGTGTCATTTTATCTCATTCTCATCCAAAAGAATTACCTTTTCTTTTGTTTTTTGCTCGATGACTTATTTCATTGACCCTTCTGACTGGTCACTCTTGCCATCTGACCTAATGATTCCAATCATCTGTCAATCAAATCAGCTTTTGCATGCATCTCAAGCCGTCTCTCTCACGGCGGCTTACTCTTTATTTTTCATTAATATGATTCAGAAATTGATAAACCAATGATAATTCCAATTATTGCTGTAGAGTTATCGACTCATTTGACCTGTTCGACAATACCCCACGGTAGAGCTTTTTTCTAGATTTGACAGTCACGAGCCCCAGAAAAGAGATCTGAGCAACGGCTTCACACAATAACTGACATCCTTATTGACATGTGTGTCTGATCAATTACTTCCTGGGCTTTATTTGTGACCTCTCATCAGGTAACTAAAAAACAACACTTACAATGTTGATTGCGATTCAAACGATATAGACAGGGGATTGGCGCCAGCTGCAATAAATCAAAACGTTACGCACAAAGGGATTAGATAGCAATAGCTGTATATTATAGGAGAAATTCATCCGTTTTTTGAGTTCGAGTGGAAGATTTCCTGGTGGAACTCTGCGATAATTGCCATGACTCAATATATAAACAAAGATTACTTGCGCAATTCAAACTGCTAAGTGAATCTTTGGGAGAAGAGGTATTTGTTTTTGATTCTGAGTAACCACGAATAACTTTTTCCATTTGAAAAAATACTGAAGATATAGAGCGTTTTCCAGGCTTTAGTAATGAAAGGCCAATGTGCTGCAAAATCGAAATAATATAAAAATGTATATTTGACTTTAAAAACGTTAAATCGAAATGAGTGGAAATTGTAATCCTATCAAAATCACCGATCAAAATCGTTGCAATCTACCTGTGCTCTAAGATCAACTGAAAAGGCCTGAAAGAATCACAAATATCGAAGATATACGACACACCATATAATACTTCTATATATTCACATTTTTTTATTGCTTTAAAGAAATCTGTGCATTCAAACATTTTTACTCCGTTAGTTGGGATCCATCACAACGTTAAATGATCAGTTGTGCGTACTTTCCGAAATTAGGGAATGTATCAATACGTATCTTTGGTGCAGCAGGATAGTGTTAATCATTTGATGTATCCCCATCAGCATACACACACGTATGGGGACACACACGCGCACACACACACACACACACACGTGTGCACACACATGAACAAGCTACCACATACAAAAACAAACGGGATTCAAAGCTTTTATTATTAATAACTTCAGTTCATCTTGTAATTGTTACTTCAAATGGTAAATACCATTTTTAACCATCAGAACCATCTGCCAAACACCAAAGAAGTACCCTCATGAGACTTGGACATTGGTCCGAATTGGTGTCTTGTCAGTGAAAGATGCCACTTATTTCTTGAGATAAAATGCCACATAAATGAATTAGTAAGAGTAAAAAGTTCAAAAACTTCAAATAATGTTTATCATTTCTGCCAATACGTATTTTCCCATCCGTATAAGTACTGTTGATACATTGTACTATTTTTTATTATTCATTTCTTCCTTTTGTTTTTCACAGAAGACCTTATTTCACTTTCTCTTTTTTTCCACCCTCTTTGGAACACAATCTTGCACAATCATCCCCCTTTCCTTCACACTTGATATTTTATCCCCTTGCATCGTGTTTGGTGTCTCCTTATCCCTCTTTGTTCACCTTGACATCCATATCAACTCGCATTTTCCTTATTTTCTCACAAGCAATGCCGAAACAGATATTCTCATATGGTAATTCCGATTGGTTAAGCGCTACCAAGTTCTCTATGCATTCATTTCTTCTAGCAATAGCAAAAAATGAACATCTTTGGAGATCTGAAAATCATGAACGTCCCCAAGATATACAAAGTATCAGCTGTGCACCATGACCCGCACCAGGTGGGATTTTGTATCGAGTAAGCAAATTTGTTGCCTCGCATTCAATAACTAAATACCTATTTGCAATGTTTAATGCATTCCGAACGTTATAAGCACGGGGTTTGCACCTGTTTGCTACCAATAGCATTACATGGAAGAATATAACCGGCAAAGATCATATTTACAAGTTAAAATCAAGATTCTAGGGCTGGAACACTATCAGCTCGATAACTGAGAATCTCAATTGTCCAACTACTCAAAAGTCAGATCACTGGAAATACTATGTATTGGTTTTTGATTCCTAATATTTGCCGTATAGTATTGATGATTTCAATCAGTTATGAATAAATCTTTTGGGATTATGTGGTATAATACTGGGTTTTAAGAACAAAAGAATACTATATTATCAACATAGAATGAAATATTGTTACCGCAACCTGAAAACTGGATATATGTGAAGATGATTCTGTTGTGCAATCCTTGTGAGTGGTAATGGCATGGTTAGAAATATTTTTTTTTTAAACATCTACAATAAAAAACAGACGACATTTACTGGAAGAAAAAAATAATTATCTCAGTAACGAGACACCACCCAGCATGTCTTGATATAATTTCTCCTCTTTCAATTCTATCAAGTACACTGAGAATGTTAACATTCTAATGTTCATCCCTCGGTATTTTTCAGAATCTCTTAGTTTATCTGCTGTATAAACCTCTGTATAGGATATATCGTGTTTATCTAACATTAACAGTGGATTGATAAAGTTGATTTGAATTATTTTCGTCATATTTTACAAACAACAAATATCATTTCATCTCCAAAGTGGGGCATTGGCCAACATTATTATCTTAATTTGGAAAAAAAAACAATATGCAAATATATCTTGTTATAACAGAAGGGGGATATAAAAAATTAAATCATCGATAAATAATATGTTTTTCGTTGTTGTTCATCCTTTTTTTTCCCTATTTCCCCAAACTAAATTCCATTAATTGATTTTTTAAGCATCCATTATTTGCAAACGTGACCCTGAATGCTTGCAGCCAATTCGGGATTGAGAATCTTCCTTATTTGTTTATAGTTCAATCAAAATCAGTTGCAGTAATATTTCATTGGAAAATTGTGAATTGCACGTAAACACGTTCCACTCAAACATAAAGAGTTCCATCATCACAACACTCAATGTATACTAGCAAATAATACGAAAAAACTTTGATAAATGAGTGTTGAATCAATATGGTCATTCCTGGTATTACATACGAACGTTTATCTCACACATTTTCTCGACAAACACATAAATAAGAAATACAGCGAAAAAATATTCAAAGCCACTGTTTTTTTTCAGTCTTAACCTTTTTTACAATTGTTGCCTTTTTACAGCATACTTTGTGAGGACGGTCTTAAACCACTAAAGCCAAAAGCCCAAAGAAGTAACTTCCATCGTGACATGAACTATGCTTGAGTTGAAAGCTACGTTTTAATGGTAATTTTTTTTAACAGAGTAGTGAATGCTTGATTCTCGAAATTTTCAATCGTGACTGGGTGAAAATCACTCCTCATTTAAATCAGAATTCTAGTCTGGCGTAGATAAGTACTATCTAACCCCCTCCCTCTCTCTCTCTCTCTCTCTCTCTCTCTCTCTCTCTCTCTCTCTCTCTCTCTCTCTCTCTCTCTCTCTCTCTCTCTGTTGAAAAAGAATACGGTTGGGGTATGATAGAACATTAAAAAAATACCTAAGAACATGTAGTACACATCAATAGGAACAATAAGAAAATCACTCTGTAGCAAAAAAATGTACCAAATCTGTAACTTTTTTTCTCATCAGCGCTGGGAACAACCATACCCATCATCCAAGAACTGATTTTCTAAAACCTAAACTGGGAGAATAAAGGAATCAAACTACAAGGTGCAAATCTGAACAAGCTCAAATTTGCTGAACTTATATGACCTCTAACTAATGCTAGATGAACTAAACTGCAGCAAGATGAAGATCATATGCAACAAGCACGCCTTGAATAAAAACACAAAAATTAAAATTAATGACGCAAAATTGGAAGAACTAGTCCACTACATTTATCTCAGACAACCACTTTTGATGACACTTTCAAAAGAAGGAGAGATTAAGCAAGGATTCACCCAAAGATTGCAGTCCTTTAGTAAAGCAAGTTCAACCTTCAAAATATAAATCAAGTAAAACAATACTTTTTTAGAAGAATGTACTCTCATTTAGCTGAATTATAAACATCAAGCAAATGAATCTATAATTTTCTCTAAATCAAATAGAGTAATATACTTGTTCAATTGTTTACAAGTTTGTTTTTCTTTTTGCAATTATATCAAGGCCAGAAAATAATGTAACTTGGTGTATTTATTTACAGTCCCACCTCAGCAAAATGTGACACAAGGTCGAGGCTTTACGTGGGAAAATATGAGTCAGCCTGGAAAATTAGCCCCAGCCTACACAGCTTTGGTTCGCTAACTGATTGATCTGGTCTGATTGACTGTTCTGACTTCGTGCCATCTTTTTTGAAGATAGAGTACATTTCTTTTACAAAATAATTTTGCCTTCTCTTTTCTCCTGATACTGGAACTAAATGATCATCTACTCTTTCCTTTTCTATTTTCCTCCTGCTTTCTTTCATCTCCCATACAACTTAATTTACAAACTTTCTTACTTCCACCATTAAAATCCTTATAAACCGTTCTTTTTTTTCTGCCTGTCATTCTTGTGTCTTTCTAATTAGGTTAGCGTGACTGTTTATCTATTCACGGGGGTTTTAAGCGACCACACTGTTAATCGTAAATCTACCTAAGATATCTTTATAGTCCTTCATCAAATATTCTAGTGTACTTGACCCATACCAAGGCCAAAAGTAACTGACAAAAAATGCTATTTGAAAATAAAATACAATAATGTAGGACAAAATCTACTATTCAAATAAACAGGCCTCACCGTGCTTTATATTGTAGCAAAGTGAGCTCTTTGTTCAATTCTCTTTATGCTCTCGAGGAATGTAATACAATTAGCTTGTGTGTATGAACAGAGATTTCATTCAAAGTTGAGGATGAAATGGTCAGCATGTATCGTATTCATTGCATCAGATCTGAAACTACGTTTGTCAACTCATCGAATAAATGTAAAAGACATTTTGTTTTTCGATTTCAGTTTAACTGAACCGCAGCAAAACACTTCAGGCATTGCCTGCAGGAGGAAATGGAAATACGTTAATACTGTCCTTACTTAATTTGGATCCCAGGAAAGAGGGGGAATAGTAATAAATTTTTCCTCTGCAAATTTGACCACTGAATGCAAAAAAAAAAAAAAATGAAAAATAAAAAATGTTAACACTGCAATGAAAAAGTCACTTCACTTGTCTCCCATGATTTTGACCACTAGATTTTCATAATATTTATCTTTCGATTTGGTTCCCGAAAGTGACTCTTAAAAACAATCTTACTTTTTCCAACCTCAAATGATAAAAGAGGAAACCTCATACGATTTTCACCTGGAAAAATGGATTACTCATAAGAGGGACTTCCATCTGTCATAAAACGTACGCAGGTATAGAACAAACATTTACATATACATGTGCGTATATATAGATGCCATGAAACGGCTCCATATATTCATTTGTCTGAATCAATTCAACATAAAGTGCCTATTCATATCCAGTGGTATTAGATGATTTTCATTCGCGTATTTATCCCAGCAATCATTGTAAGACGAACATTTGAAAACAAAAGGCTGAGAATCGATCACTAAAATGCTTCTGCAGCAAAATTTGGCATTTCGCTACAATGAACTGAATCCTTCAGAAGACGACAAACAGAGAGGAAGGCATCTGAGAATTACAAATCAAAGAATTAAAACTGAAAAACAATAGCAATAAAACCAGAAAATAATAGTTGGGGAGATCTGATGAATTGAAATCCATCGAAGTGGAGGAATCTCAATGAAAATGCTGACGTCAAGTGGCAAGAATTCAGTTAAACAATTTGACAGATTCATATTTCAGTTATTTGAACATTTTTTCTATTCTATTTATTTTTTGCGTATCCATTTTGTCGCTAAAGAACAAGATGATGTTTTAGACAAGTTGCTCCAGTGAAGCAAAAAGGCAGAATTATAATACTAGGTTTGGTGAGGGAAGAAAGAAAAGGATAGGTGATATTCGAAAAAAAAGATAGGAAGGTGTATATTTAGCAGATAATTTTCCAAACATATTCTGTATGAATGATGCATTGTACTGGAATAGAAAAACAAAGCTTAGTTGAATGAATAAAATAAATCAAAGCCGATTGTGGTTTATATTCGGAATGTAGAGAAAATGTAAAAAATTTGAATGAAATGACAGCAAATAGAAACAATAAAGGAATTTTAATCATAAACTAGCAACAAAGAATGAAATTGGTAAACAGAAAAAAAAAATCGAATGGTATTGGAAATATCGAGAACTGTATAAGCGTTAAAACACATTATTAATCGTTGTCATCGATTTCCATTCGTTTTAAGCCAAAGTTTCCATATCTTTTTTGTTCCAATTAAGAAAGAGTTCCCATTTGGGATAGTGCAAGAGTATACAACTCAGCAGCAGTGTCTAATTGCCACAATCATTCCATATTTTTTTAAATGTTTTCTATTATTTACAAATGTATCATCTCCTTCCGTTTATTAGTATATGCTTGAAAAAAAAAGCAGTATTTGTTCGGCTCTCTGTTGTAAAAAAAGTTCTGATAAATCCATTGCTAGGTAACTGAAATCTTCCAGTTGCTTTATGATTTTGAGATCATCGATTACTTTGTGATTTCAACTTGTCTTTTTCTTTTTTTTGGTTTGTTCGTGATTTGACGAATTTGAGCTGTGATTTGGTGGAGTAACGGTTGATTCAATATGATATAAAACATACGTACTTATATCAAACTATAGCCGGTATTAATATGCACCCACGATTTTTTTTCAGCTACTGTTAAAATCTGCTGTGTAACAATTTTAAAAGTTTAATGATGATATTAGAATTTCTATTTGTTTCTCGATATATTAATTGCACAAAAAGCAAACCAATTAGTCCCAATCTCAAACAAACGATTAAAATGGATGTGTACCATTTGGAGGTCCATTAATTGAACGATTAAGTGTCAGGTCTTTGGTAATTACATTTAAAAAAATATTGAATTATAATCATTAAGGAATACAAAATGAGAGAAACCAGACTCTATGATTGCTTTTTTGCGAGGTTCTCACCAGAACTAAATACCAACGTTTTCAGGAAATTGGATGGAATATATATTAAAAGGATTCAGGAAAATTGCAATAAAACCAGAACAAGAACAGATAAAATGGCAACTTGCAGTTCGTACGTGAATGCAGTTGTGAACCCAAAATGTAAGAAAAATGAATTGAAGGAGCAGAAAGAATAGAAAAAAAAGGAAAGCAATTCATTGGGCTGACACGTTGTTTGTGACCGCGTCACGTACGTGGTAGAAATTCGGCTGTTGACAGGAAAAGGCTTCTGGTGGAAAGATCTGGAAAAGATCGAATTCATGTAAAGAAATGTAAAGAGGAAAAGAATTTGCGAAACAAATGTCACATGCGTATGGGAATAATACAATGGAATAATGGATCGTAAGTTGAAAAAAAGTTGAATCCGGCAAGTTAATGGAAAGTAAAAATTAATGAAGAAGAAAAATGAAAGATATCGAAACAGGAGAGGAAAAGAATCAGAGCAACAATATGAAATAAATTCTTAAATAAATGATACGAGAATAAGGAAAAGGTTACAGAGTTCATCCCACTATATATATACAGGTCAATCACCAAATGTATATCGGATTCAAAATATGTCGGAGAAATATCAGGTTTAAACGGATGAAATGCTACTTCTATATTATAAAAAGTAATGCCAACGGTAATAATTAAGCTACTATAATATGCTTTCTTCGATTTGAATAGATATATGGATTGTTATCATCGGATGTTTTCGATCTCCAAAAGAAATGGTGTCTTCAAGGGAATTCACTAAAATTTTCAAGTTTCTTTTTCAGTTATCATTGTATAGTATCTTAAAGTGTATGATATAGCATTGCTTAGTATATCTCTGAATTTTTGAGATGAGGTATTATTATTATCTCTATTGATATTCGGACCATCCTCATCTTCGTTGTTTTCAAAAATTCAGAGATATACTAACTAATTGGTACAGAGCCAAAAAGGTTAAAGAATGGAGACGAGTCGAACGTCTCTACCTAAAGCTGGCTAGAACATCGAATCACCTGACATTCCTGTTCAGAGGTTGGGACCTACGGCTCATTCCAACAGGCCTAATGACAAAACCCCCAGTAAAATCGAAGCGAGCTCAACTGGCCGCAGAAAAACGACAGAGAATATGCCACATCAGACGGAGAAAAAAAGCAGCTACAGGATGAGATCGTCACTCGAAAGCAAGCGCCCTTAGACCTAGTGCAGACCGAGGACAGTGTTAGAATCGAGAACTGTCTCCGATAGTCGTACATGATAAAATGTAAAAATGTGAAGATCCAACAAATAAGGAAGCTAGCAAAGCTGAAAGAACGATGCCGAAAGTCCATGGGCGATAACCTACGACCCGTAAAGGCAGTAATCAACTTGAGTCAACGGATACTATCAAACTCTAAAAAATCTATACTAAATAAAGGTCTCAACTTCGCAATCCTGAGTAAACAAGTCCCTTACTTGGATATCATAGTTCCAATTGAGGCAGCAGCCTTGAAAAAGGATCTCCCCCATGCCCAGGTAGATGAGCTAAGATGAAAAGTGAGTCAGGTCCTTTAAAAGGCCAGAGCCTCTGAGCCTAATATAAAAATAAGGAGGAATGGGCGGCCATCAAGACCCTTTGGAGTGACACAAGCAAAGTCATACTGCCAGCGGATAAGGGAAACGCAACTGTGGTAATGGACAAGCTAGCATACAGTGAAAAGTTGACCAACATAATTGGGGAGGGTGGCTACTGCAAGTTAAAAAGGGATCCAACCCTGAAAACCGAGAGAGGAAGCTGTCGCAGATCCTAATCAAGAACAAGGATCACTTCCCCCAAGTAACCTACTGACAGTTAACTAAAAAATATAGTAAGCCACCACATATGTACGGCCTCCCAAAGATTCAGAAGGTAGGTACTCCATTACCACCAATAGTAAGCTGTCGGGGCTCAGCATGTCATCCATTGAGCAGGTACCTGGTGAGTATAATCAACCTGCTGGTGGGTAAGACCTCATCCTAAGTAAAGAACTCTGCTGACATCATAGAAAAACTCAGAGGGGCTCCAATTCAAACACAGTGAATGTTGAGCCTAGACGTGGTCAGTCTCTCCACACGAGTACCTACATCTGAAGCACTGTCAGTAGTTAGCGATAGATTAGGTTCAGATCCCACATTGGATGAATGCACCAGCACCCTCCTTAACAACCTAATGGAAATGTTGACTTTCTGCATAGATACATCATACTTCCAACTGGGCAATGGGATCACCGTTATCACCAGTGATGGCAAATATATACATGGAGTACATTGAGGAATTGGCCTTAAAAACAACACCACTAAGGCCAAGCATGTGGCTTCGATATGTAGACGACACCTTCATGCTATGGCCACATCCAGAAGACCCACAGTTACTACTTGACCACGTGGACTCAATCAGAGCTTCTTTACAGTTCACAATGGAAAAGGAGAGTAACAATGAATCAGCCTTCCTGGATGTACTGGTAACAAGATCAGAACAAAGTTTCAATACATCTGTTTATCGTAAGCCAACAATCACTGGTTGATATCTCAACTTCGCCTCTAACCATCCATACAGCGTTAAGAAAGGGATCGTCCGATGCTTACAGCAAAGCTAATAAGTAGCGACACTGACACATACCTCTGTGAGATGCGTGACATAAGCAAGAATCTCCAGAAAAATGGTCACCCCAAAGGCTTAACTGTCACCTCTAGAGAAAGGAGAGTGACGGAGGAGGAGGATGACAATCATAAACCATCTACAGTCTGTCTCCCCTACCTTGAGAATGTGTCTGAGAAGATTCAGAAGATCTGTGCCCCATATGATATCTAGGCTGTATTCAGAAGCAGATCAACGCTATGCAGCTCCCTCTCCCGCACCAAACCACCCACTGAGTTATCGAAAACCCAAAACTGTGTATACTCAATACCGTGCAGCTGTGGGCACCAATACACAGGTGAAACATGTCGCCCCTTGAAGTTTCGGGCGGAAGAACACCGAAAAGACCGGTGAGCAGAGGTGAAACCAACAAATTGAGTATAGCTGATCATGTATGGAAAGAAAAGGGGGACCACCTACCCCTCTGGAACAAGGTTAAGATAATTTATCAGGAAGAACACTGGAAAATTCGAAAATTGAATGAGTCGGCCCATTTGCTAGGCAAGCAAAACTGCCTCAGTAATCCAAGCATTGAAATGGATACCATATGGGAACCTCTAATAATAAGATACAGAAAACAATAGCATCAAAAACATCAAAACTGTCACCTGAAGTTTAAGGCTCCTAAAAATTAGGACCCATGGACACAGCGCAGTGATTACAGCATCAGACAAATTACTGTAAAGTAAGCTGATGGTTGTAGGTTCGATCCTAGTGTGAGACAATATAACAATACTAAGAGGGGAGTACGGTCAATATACCCCCGTCAGATAAATAAAGGGTTCGGTTCGTTACTTCCCCACATCTACCCAAGACTGGAAAATCAATCAAACAACCGGAAAAAAATTCTTTTGCATAATAAGGGATAAATCGGAGTAAAATTACCATAGATTTGAAATCACAGTTTATGTTTATATATATATATATATATATATATATATATATATATATATATATATATATATATATATATATATATATATATATATATATATATATATATATATATATATATATATATATATATATATATATATATATATATATATATATATATATATATATATATATATATATATATATATATATATATATATATATATATATATATATATATATATAAATGAATATACATCTAAAAATACACACACACACATCAGCTGAACATGACATTACAGTAGTTTCCCGGCAGAGTTGTTCATAATGTGTCGTTCGTTCAAAACAATCCAACTGTACCCTCAGAGGGTCAAATGATTCGAACATTGTTTACTGGGGAATGAACCCAGTAAACATCTATAAGTGAGATGTGTATAATTAGTCAGCCGGTTATAACCGTCCAATGATCAACTTATTTTGGCAACATACTGTGTCCGTAGAGCTGAATTCACACGATTTTGATTTACCATAGGTTTCAACTGAACATCTGGGTATGTTGTGCTTCTAGTTTATTCGTTATATGTGTCCGTTAAATGTCATTAGATGTCAGAATTTCGCTTATATGAGTTCGTGAGGGAAAACTAAGGGTTAAGACTGGCAGGCATCGGGGAAGTTTGAATTTTGGTCTTGGAAACCTGAAAAAAATCATCGTTAATTCGTGTATTGCTGGTTTTGATCACAGAAAGTTCAGTATTAGTGCTCTATCTCCGGATAGAGGGAGGCTGTATCTTTTCTATTGGAACATGTATCACCAAACCATCACTGTCGATAATTGGACAGCGGAAGTGTCAAAATTAGAAGCCTTGAAAAAGATGTCCTGTCAGAGCATAAGTACGGTCAGAACAAATTGTATTTATGATATAACTGAGGATTTCTACCAGATAACAACTGAAATAGTGGAGAAAAAACCTAGATTCCCCCAAAACTAAATGTTATTCATAAACCTGTAAAAGTATGACCCAGGAAGGGTTGACATCCCTTTTTTTCCGAAGAAAAAAAGCAATACTATCTTTAGAAAGTACTAAGAGGGTTATCGATGCCTATTTCAAAGTATGCAGATGAATCCCAAACAAAATGCAAGCACATCAACTAATGCACAAAAACATTATACCATCAGCAGTGGATTTTTTTTTTCTGTCTTATCGGGGAAATGTTTTATGTTACCGATGGAAAAACTACGCCGTTGATATTCCAGATATAATCATCAAACATGTTTTTTTCTCTATGTTCCTTCAGGTATCAACTAAAATACACATTGATTATCTAAGCGGGTCGACACTATTTTGTCATTTAGTGTTTGTGGGTCTTACGAGGAGGAAAAATTAGATAAAAACATAACTAAGAAAATACTGCTAAATATGGAGACACCGAGCAAAAATAAAATCATGTGGACAGTTACAATAAAATGAAAGGCTTTGTAAGAGAGACTTCATATAGTGAGAAAAAAATGAGTTTGAAAAAAGTCTTGAGGGGAAATGAAGATGACAGCCTTGAAGAGAGAACGGAAGACGGAAGTGGCCCATGGCAAAAGACAGGAAAACAGTAACTCGAATGCAAAGATTCGATGTATTAGGGATGCAGCAGCGAGATTAAAAATTGCGATTGAAACAGGCTAAGATATGTGCATCCGATGGAAAAAAAATCAGAGAGAGTACAAAATGGCCTTTGGCGAAGATTCACAGTGTATCGTCATAAATTAGATGGTATATACATAGCTACATGTTTTAAGACTTAAAGTGTCCAGTTATTGTATTTGCAGAGTTGAACTTAGAAATTTTACTGAACATGACGATTATCATACAGGCTCATATATAGTATCAGTTAAGTATCCATTGTAAATTATTTACATGTCTAAGCGCTATGCAGAAACAACAAAAATAAAACAAAAAATAACCTCACACACACCTACACGTATCTATCTATCTCTCTATCTATCTATCTATCTGTTTGTCTGTCTGCCTGTCTGTCTCTGTCTGTTTGTCTGTCTGTCTGTCCGTCCGTCTGTATCTCTCTCTCTCTCTCTCTCTCTCTCTCTCTCTCTCTCTATATATATATATATATATATATATATATATATATATATATATATATATATATATCCATTCAGGATAATATCTGGACGCTGGGCTCGGGAGCCATCATTGCACTGCGGTTTTTCCTTGTTTTTTGCTTCTGTTCTGCATTGTCATGCTTCTCCCAGGCTACATCTATTGTACACTGGCATGAATTTTGAGGGTAGTGCAATGAGGTACGTGTTTTGAACTGGCCATTTGCTATTTCAGCAATCAGAAATCTTTGATATCCGGTGGTTTTCTGCAGCATGGTGTCGATTTTTCTCCCCCTAGGAGATTTGATAATCCTATTGTGCAAAATGGAGTCGTACCAGCAAACTTTGAGGATGTCGTAGTGGCACTGCTGGTTAGAATCGATCGCATATGACAATACTTGACATCGTATCGGGGGTTGAGTAATATTTTGGCTATTCTCAATGTGAATTTAGTCATTTCACTGAACTGATCATTACCCCCTCCCACTGAAAAAAGGAGCTTCCTCAGAAGCTTGGTTTGCCTTAAACAGTATTATTTCTATATCCCTATCTAAAATATAACACATTTTACGTGTGGGAAGTTTTCGACAAATTGGAGACCCAAACTTCCACACAGGCTTCAGATTCTTTTTGACCGGATAGTTCTTCCCATTCTTTGCTGGTGTTCATTGTTTCTTCTGGAAAATTCGAAAGGAAAGAGAAGGGAATCCATTTATCGATTAAACGTCACTTCTATATCTATATTGACAACAGGACACACCGTCAAAAAAACGTTGGTTACTATTCTATGATTGACTAACTAGAACTGTTTTAGTGCAAGAATCAAACCATCGAAATGTGAATTTGATCACTGCAAGCCTTCCAAACTCGAGTAAGCAACGTTTGATACAAACGAATTCTAGGATATGGAACATAGATGCATGTGTAATGTTTGCTCCTCTGGAGTAACTTTTATAGAACAGCATCTCTTAGGGTCTGTGTTTTATTGCAGAAACCAAAAGGCTATACTCTGATGGAATCTAGAATTCATCCTTATGTTTTTCCTGTCAACAACATTTGTGCACCACTTAAGGAAGGAAAAATAAACGTAGGCAACAGTGCCCATAAGACAACCTGAACAAATTAATAATGTAGAAAGAATTTTACAGTAGAGAAAAACGTTATCAATAGAGCGAGAAAAGTGTATTCGTCGATGCAGACTGGAAGCCACAAGTGATACATTTCCTTGAATAGTAATTTCCAATGACAGGCTTTATGGACACTCTTTACTTATACTCTTTTGATAGATCTCTTTGCAGTTCTAATCGATACAGTATCTGACTGGAACAACTCACCAGTAAGAATCCATCTACAATTGGAGATATTGCGTGAGTGCATGCACAGCAATTATCCAACAAATGGCTTTTTAACCTGATTTATTATTCATCACACTGGGAGATGCAGCGTTGAATTTGAAATTATTCGTTTTCGTGGTCTGCAAAAATAAAATAATAGTAAATGAGGAATGAAAATATATTATTCTTCATAGTTCGACTTCATCTATTAAGAATCATCAGAGTTCACATGTAAATACTTATTTTAACATCACTGATGAGAAGGAACTGAATTGTAGATACGTTTTAAACAAGAACTTTTAGATACGTTAACACCACGTTATCATCACCAGTCTGTCATCCGATTTTCCTGGATTTGCCAAACGTTTTTATCTTGGGTACTACGGGCTCAATACTTCCTGAACTTGCAAAAGTCATGTTTCCATATCATGTCCTGTTACGTCAGTAACACATATGTGATCTATGGAAATCAATGCTTCAGTTGTATTTGAGTTGTGATCAGTGTGTCTACCATTCTTGCAACATGACCAGTCAATCTGAGGTTTTTTAATGAATTGTATGATGTCTCAGACTTATATCCCCACCCTGATATATTGTGTTGTCTTGTGACGTGTCAATACAGGGTTGAGTATGATTTTCCCATCTGTGCGTTGTTGCATTCCTGTTGGACGGACTGATGTCTCGATAAGATTCCATGTTTCAGCTCAATAGGTGACTATTTGGATGACGCATTGCTTGTATACTTTTCTTCTTAAGACTGATGTGACTCTTATTCGTGGAGTTTGAGCCTGCTGGAGGCTACCAATCTTAATGTGACTTCATTCTTCATGATTTCATGAAAATTCATTTTCTTAGGTAGGTGTAGGTGTATAGTTATGCAATTCAAATTTTGATCGTTGAGTGACCATTTCAGAAATGATTGTTACACACAATGTCTGTTTTGCTGAGGTTTATGTGAAGGTTGACCTCCTTGCTTTTTCTTTAAGTTTATCTTGCATTTGATGTGGAAGTTCCTTTCTAAATAACCGTGTCATTTGCAAATCTGAGAATGCTCATTCAATGGCCATCTATGATGATTACATCATTTTCTCGGTTCAGGTGTCGGGAAATCATCTTGAATCACTGTCCCAATATAGAACTAGTGAATATTTTGGTGTCCATTCAAAAGCGTGAACAGTATAAGAGCGGGTAGGGTCAATAGGCTGTGATCTGACTGAACAATATTGTAGTTAAATCGAGTATTTTTTGAAGTTTTGATTTTTGTTGTAAGAAGGTAACTACATTCACAATATGGCAAAAATATCCGTCAAAGAGCTTTGCTGTATAGAAATTAAAAAGAGAATGATGAGTGATTTTGCGAGTAAAATTTACCATTCTTTTTTTTGTTTGCTCGTTTTTTTTTGTTGTTTTGATGGGTTAAGTTTAGAACACCATTTCAACATGGCATACCCTAAACACTTGCTATTATCTGCTTACAATATATACATATAATTTGCTAATGTTGCGATAATCATTTTTATTACCCAGAAAAAAAAACACTTAATTTGATCTAGAAAAATGCCGATATCTAACGATGAATATCCAGTAAGGGTCAGGTTTATGATAGTAATTACAAACAGAAGATTGAATCATGAAATCTGTTGTGTGTTAGCTCTGCTTTGTTTGTTATGCTTTGTCATAAGCATTTTAATGAAAAATCGACAGAGAATTGTAAAAATAACTCAAGAGCATCAAAATATTTTTCTAAATTTAATATCTACACCCTTTACTGACGAACTGCGGGTAAGTGCTGTTGGAATAGCGAGAATAAACGACAAAAAAAAAGACAAAAGCAACATTCATCAGGTATCAATTCAGTATGAATTTATCCCAAGCTGGAAAATAGAATTTCAGTGATGACGTTACGACATCGTCACTCAATCGTCTCAATAATGTAATTGGTCACTACTCCGTCTATTGTCATGATGGAATAAACCAGAAATGCAGCACTCATTGATTGTGGTTATACTGTACAATAGTTTTAAATTGGGATAAAATCAGAAACAAAGGAAAAACATCTAAAAACCTCTGGATTCTTAGAAATCTGGATATTTTGATAGAACCTGTCCGAATCAGGCCCCCCTAAAGGCTAAAAGAAACTTTTTTTTTAAGGCAAGACTGTTGTTGTAACGATGCCAATTTCCAAGTACATAAACAAAACTCCAGGAGCGCCAGAAAGCACGAAAATGCAAAACATATAAGCTTACCATAATAAAAAAAGAATAACAACGCAAAACCGAACACAAACGAACTCACGCACAGATGAAAAAGTATAGCATACTCCATCACCTTTGGAGGCTATGATTGTCCAATACAAGCAAAGTTGTTAGTTATCTCTGTTGGATGAGACAACAATCGTTGTCTGTGTCTGGAAATTTCGAAGAATTACTCTCTTCTTCTTCATCATCATCATCATCATCATCGTCATCATCATCATCACTATCATCATCATCGTCGTCGTCATCGTCGTCGCCATCTTCATCATCATCATCATCATCATCATCACCATCATCATTTTAGCGTCAGTCGTTGGACATAGGACCCTCCCAAGATCCAACAGACCTCTATGCAATGGGCATCGCAGAACCAAAACTTTCGAAATTCATCAAGTCATTGAAAATTCCTTAATTTTCAAATCTGTTTGATTGCATTTTTTCAACAACATGTCATGCACTCTGATGTATCTGTTTCTGTCTTAGGTGATATCGTTTTTTGTGAAATATCGTGCATCAAAAGAGACACAAGATCAAATTTCTGAAGTGTTTATAATGAGAGTAGCAATTTACAGTTTCAAATAATTACGAAAATTGAAAAAAAAACAACTGTTCATTTGATATTTGCAAAATAATGTCCTCTTAATTTAGAAACACATTTATCTCAGACATTTAAAAAAATACTTTTTTTATATATATTAATGTCAAAACTTAAATATTGTGTCACAGAAAAGTAGTTGTTTTGCTCTTGCAGCAGCAAAACTTGTTCACTAATTTTAATTGATTGATTTAATGTGAAAAATATCGCATTGTTAGATAAGAAAGAAAAACAGCAACAACAACACAGGAATCAATTAGCTCCGACAAATTATGCTAAGTACGTTATGTATTTTGTTTTATTATTGAGACAAAAACCATTAAATATGTTTCCATTTGAAAATTGAAGTAAATAATTATTCAGCAAAAGCATAAGTTTTTCTCTTTTTTTTTCTTCAAATTTCTTCTTAGTGAGTACTTTAACTAATTTGCACAGTGCGTTTATTTTTGATCAAATGATTTTGATTCCACTTGAGATTTATTAAGAATTGAGAATTTACAGCAAGAATCTCTAATGAATGGCGTGTATTATATAATGACGTAGACATTCCAGAATTTTTATTCACTTATAATCAACACAAAATAGATTTTTAGATACTTTACGTCTCTCTCCATAAGGAAAGGATATATATATATATATATATATATATATATATATATATATATATATATATATATATATATATATATATATATATATATATATAGTCAGGGTGCTACAACAAACAATTAATAAGTTTGGCTTTTGCAAAATTTCACGAATATTGAATGTCCCTGATCTTACCAGTCTCCTCCATGAAGGAAATTCAACATGACCTCGCTTTGAGAACACACACATATACGGTGATGACGATTTAGAAGCAAAATTTTAAAAAATTAAGAAAATATCTGCCAAAAAAATTCATAAAACTTCACTAGAATAGAAAGATTTTTAAGAATACCACGCATTTTCCATAGCATCAAATGACGTGCGCACTTGGGAATCGTCATGAATTAAATTCCAAATAAAACACAGTTCTGCAAAGACGATATCGTTTTGTTTTAATCCACATTCACGAGCTGAAAAATCCCCGATCAATACTATTGGAGAAAGTCGCTGGATGATGACAGCCATTACCATAAAAAGACTCTTATATCCTATGATTCCATTCGTAGACACCCTGGATTCTTGCCTAAGAGGATGCATATATCAAATGCTTGGACTTTTAATGCTAACAAAACTATATCAGATTTTTAAATCTGTAGAATCAGCGGAGTGTGACAAAAATATTTCACATTTTCCCCTTCTCTAACATTTATTTTTTGAAAAGATGGTGTTAAATCAATAATCAACCAAAAATGCTGATATCTATCATTTCTGTGCAAAGGAGTGTGATGAACCAACTCTTAATCTTGATAATAATAATAATGATAATAATAATAATAATAATAATAATAATAATAATAATAATAATAATAATAATAATAATAATAATAACAACAACAACAATAATAATAGTAATAATAATAATAATAATATAATATATATATATATATATATATATATATATATATATATATATATATATATATATTGAATGTTATAAATGTATTTTTGATTGTGTTTGTTTGTCAACTGCTGGAGAACATTACATAAATTATGCATTCCACGATTTCTACTATTCCTTCTTACCCATAGAAGTTCAAAATAGCATGAATTTGTTTCTATTCGTGAACATTATATAAAAATAATCGTATACCCTTCTCTCAGTAAGTTGAGGATTGAATACTGACAATATCTTCGTTATCACTCTCAGTGCAGTAAAATATTTGCAATTCCTTCATCTATTTTTTGTTTTTTTGCTACTATCTTTTGGCCTCACGACGTATGTGATCATTAACGTGAATGAAAGTTCAAGCAAATTGAAACAAAATCTGATCTATGATGAGAGGTGCCATATGAAGAGGTAAATATTTATGCAAAGGGTCCATTGAGCTTTGATTGACCAGTGAAATTCGCTCTGGTCAATGCAATAGCATTCTCATTGGGAATTTGAATCCCTCGCCACCGGTCAAGAGTTCATTCATCTCACTGAACAATAATTCATGAAATAAAAATATAATCACCGTCGTTTAGATGTTATTTAGAGCATGAGAAACAGCCAGCCAGACACACCCATCCAACCACACTCGAATAAATATTAAGATAGTTATGTAGTTATGTTCGAACGTACAGCTGTGGATATCAAGTTTTGCACCTGCAGTGGAGTAGTCGTCCAGTACTTTGTATATTTGCCGATGCCAACGGCCACAGAGAATCGCAATGAGATGATGGGCTTTCCTCCTGGAGGGAAGTGTCAAAGCAATCCTGAGTCAAGCATCCAGGTTAGGCTTTAAGGATCTCTTCACTACTCGGTGCTGGTCCAAGAATAAGTCCTCCCAAGGTTTACTCTCCTAAAATGTATTCAGTTACTTTTACATTTGTTCATACTATCTTATGGTCTATGGTGTTAATAATCTATTTTTCATCTATAACGCTAAATTGTTGTTTATAAATCGCTATTTATCAAGAATCACTTCATGAGATTAACAATATATCTCGTTATTGATAGCTGCATATTCCAGATTCAAATACGATTCATTTCATTTTCAAGATTTGGGTGAATTGCATTGTTCCAATATATACTTGATAATTGACACAAATTTCATGAAATGCGCCAAATTCTGAGTGTAGTACCAAGCAGTAGCAAGTACTAAACAAAAAAATACAAAAACCAAACAATGCAGTTGTCATTTGAACGTACTAACTTTGATTGATTCTATCAACCATTACTATCTCTTATTCACACTCCTTCTAAGTTATATATATATATATATATATATATATATATATATATATATATATATATATATATATATATATATATATATATATATATATATATAAAAATACATATAACTCAGAAGGAGTGTGAATGAGAGATAGTAATGGTTGATAGAATCAATCAAAGTTAGTACGTATATTTCAGCCAGACCACCTTGAACATTGGAAAAAAATCTACACTGATTCAAACTTTCTTGATATCGATAATTTTAGCTTGTGTTTTTTGAAAATGGTTTGGTTGATCATTCTAAGCAAAATAATTGGTAAGTGCAAACATACGTATCTTTTCAAGATACTTAAAAGCCAACGTATCTAGAAATAGTTGCAGGGATTCATATGAATAGTTCAATTCTAAGAACCACTGGTTGTCACTCAAAAGTTTGATACAAAAATATACATACTTACATATGTGTGTTTGTGTGTGTGCATGTGTGTGTGTGTGTGTGCGTTTGTGTGCGTTGGATATTAGATTGGACAGTTAACATGGCAGATGAGGCAATTATTGACACATTTCATTGATAGTTTACAAATTGCACAGCCAACCAAATATAGGAACACACACACGAGCGTGCAACTGCACGTTTGCGTGCATACATGGGCGCATACATATATATATTTTTGTATATATATATATATATATTTGAATATTTGAATTGTACACTGCTGTCTAAGATGGAGAGTTCAAATTTAGACCCCCTCTCACGAAGAGTGTTTAGACTGCCACTTGTAAACGGGGGTCACGTCCTGCACGTCACTCATTACGGAGTCAACTGTTTTTCTACTTGGTTAACTCCATTCGAATTATTCTCCAGAATATGTCTCTCCAATTACCCTGCATACACATCCAAGATATATATATATATATATATATATATATATATATATATATATATATATATATATATATATATATATATATTGCAATCGATGTGACGTTCATAAATGGGAAGAACGATGTGTTTACTGGTCCTCTTGTAAAGGTTACCAATGTATTATTTGCCTAACTACCATTACTATCTTTCAATCACACGCGCGCGCGCACACACACACACACACACACACACACACACACACACAGACACGTGTGTGTGTGTGTGTTATCGATATTAGATGGTCGATGAAGACGATCGTTCTATCTAAATTGCATCCATCATACTGATACATCCCAATTCTAGCACTGGTAATTTTGAAGGATTTGGTATTGAAAGTAATCTCAATTGCACCGAAAACCCAGGAATCGATTTATTTGTTTGAGAGGTAAAAGGAAACTATTTATTTCCAAGTGTGAATCCCTTCTGTACCAAAGCACTTGATACATTGGTGAATTTTGATCAAATACATAGTACCATCCATATCAATCGATCGAGAATCTATGAGTATTTTTCAGTCATAAGTAAACATGCATCACTTTTTTTTCCAGCTGCCCCTAATAAGTAACCCACAAATGATCAAAAGAACATTAAAGTCACCCTGGTCAATTTTTTAGCAGCGTCTTTCCTACACGTATATTATTCTTCTCAAATGATTGTGACATCCAGTCTCATTCGCTTAGTGGCATATACACTGACAGCCTCCTTACTGTCATTCTTTATACGCCTCAAATTTGTCTAAGACATTCGATGAAATACGTAGATTCACTGTAAGGTCAGCCATGCGAATATTTGTTTCAGCCCGCTAGCAAAATGTAATCTGACGTGATAATCACAGTTTTCATATTCCATTCAAATCATTTGTTAAGTTTTGTGGGTGTGACAATTGGATATTTACTTGTTGAAACATAACTTTTCTACTTGAAATTCACCAATTCTGCTGAGAGTATAAAATACGTATACCAAAACTCTGAAATGTAAAAGAAAAAAAAAGATGAAATAAGAAGAAAAGAAAAGTATATTTCATTGCGTTGATTAGATGTGTAACGTCTATGCAAAATACGAATAGTTTACTATTGCAAAAATATTTATACGGCTTAGATAGAAAATACAAAGTGGAACGGTAAATACGTTCCGTCTGTGAGAGGAAATCAATCATCTATTAAGTGATTACATCAATATACCTTAGGAAAAGTTATAAAAATACACTAAAAGAGGTCGTCGTCATGATTTATTTGAACTGATGTATTATGTTTCCGTAGGAGGCTCTTGGCGAAGAATGGACGGAGATAGATTCATAGCACAAATCAGTTCAAATGAATATACAAACTGAAAAACTTAAATGCCAAGGGGCAGGCTAATGCAAAAAAAACAAGGTGGGGGTCTCAATGTTGAAAATAAAATGAGACTAATACCAGGGACCTAATTGTAAAAAAGACTTAATTTCGAAAAATGCTAAGTGGATTGGATAATGCAAAAAACTGGGGAAATAAGAGAAAAGCAGCCCCATCTGAGGGAGAGATTTCAAGCTAAAAAAAGTCCCCCCGCCAAAAAAAAAATGCAGGGCAAAGGTTAGAAATGGGTACCCCCGAATTTCAATTCTTACCAAGATCACTGTCTAATTTTGAACTGAAGAGGAGGAGGAAAAATTTCTATCAATTTTGACACAAATTGAATAAAAGCAATTAATTTTCGGTTTTGACCGTAAAAATGGAAAAAAAAAGTTCAATCTCAATGTTTATTACTGAAAGTAATTTTCTCATTTGATTTTGACCCATATGAGTCTCCTTGCTTTGATTTTGATAAAAAATATGAATATGCATATCCTTTATCAATTTTGACCTGAAATTAAGAATCAAAAATTTTGAAAAAACTTTGATTTTGAACATTAGAAATGAAAAACCATGGTATCAACCTGATTTGATCCATTGAAATATTAAAAAAATGTATTCTTCAATTTGTGAAAACAAGATAATTTCCTCTAGATTTTTACCAAAAGAAAATATATTACCATCGATTTCAACAACTTAACTTGAAAGAAGTTACTGGCACATAAAAGTGAGACTAAAACTCCAATATCGAATCCCTGCCCCCCCACCCACCCCGAAAACAAATGACCACTAAAGGTCTGAACAAACTTCACAGTTAAGGGTCAAATCAAGAGGGACATTTTTTTTTACTAGAGGATTTTTTTTTTTTTTAGGCAAGGTATTTGTCGATTCCGGGATCAGAATCGATTGACTTTTTTCCTTTCCAGGGAACACCATTAGAAAAAAGGTTATATGTTTACTTTCAGGTTTGAAAATTGAACAAATATAATTTCCATTGTTACGGTTCTAAATATAGGAGGGGGAGATTTTGCTATTCCATGATTTATAATAAAAATGGTTGATTTATATTCATTTGTTTTTTTTTTTCTTTTAAAGATCAATCAAGGGGTATTTTTTCCATTCTTAGGGGTTTAAAATCTAGTGATTTCTGATTTGTTTAAATTCCAAAGTCAAAACGGATATCTTTTGCGGAAAATTAGTCCCCAATAGATTTTGACTTATAAACGGGAAATATCAAAGTTTTCCTTCCGATTCTGTCAACTATGATTGAAAAAATCTTTTCCCTTCCGACCCGAGAAGTGAACAATAATCTTCCCCCCTGATCTAAGTTACAAAAAAGTGAGAAAAAAAATCTCTATTCCTTAAAAGCTAAACCTAAAAAAATCCCTTTGATTTCGATTACTGGAAGTGAAAAATATCCACATTGATTTTGACCCCGAATAAAAAAAACAAATGTCCGCTTGCAGAATGAGATACATCAGAGATGTCTGAAGGAACAAATCCTGATTTTTAAAATTGATTTTGAAAAAAAAATAAGAAAATATTATTTTATCGCACAATTAGGTAAGAGAGATCGTTTTAGCAAGGTAGATACACATTTTTGTGATCAATCTTCAGGAACTAAATCACCAAAATCATCCTCGATGATTAAATCTGTATCTGCAGAAAATTGCTTACGTTGAAGTCGAGTGGTTTTGGCGAGCGTGTACGGGCAGCAAGACAGACCAACGGAATTTTGGCAAATCATTATAACCTTCAAGCATTTTAAAAAGGTCTTGCATTACCCTCAATTGACTAGAATAATTATATCGGC
>OY735202.1:63631549-63649049 GCA_963457665.1 Thysanoteuthis rhombus
TACGTTGAATGGGTATGATTGAGGTAAGGTTGGGAAGAAGGAAACGGTTTAATCCATTAGAATCTCAAATGTGATGTTTGCAAAGAATGAATTCAATAGGAATGATATTCAAATGTTCGACCGAATGATTAAGTACAGAATGATGAGCGTGTAAAAAGCAATCATTGTTCATTCCATCTATGTTTTGTTTGTCTCAAAAAGATTACAGAGATTGCCAAGTAGCACTTGATATCACTACTGAGTGATGACCCTGCAGACTGTTTTTAAAAGTAGGAAGTACATTACATTTCAGAGGGATTACTTTGAAAGGGATTTGGGCATTAAGGTCACCATTGTATACTTTGGATACTGTCGTGCGCAGGCAGTACACTGTGATATTGAATTACATATCCCCATCATTACTTCTCTAGAGGGAATTTGAAAATTGTAAGTATTTTCCTTTCATAGTTACATTTCTTGAATTTTTAGGCAACACTTCGTATATTACTTAAATATTTCAGGCAATAGTGGAAAGATATCATAAGTGACGCTTTCAAGAAACAACTTTGATAAAAAAAAGATAAGAAAATTCGACTCCTTCACTAAACCTATTCGATAATGTAGATTATCTGCACAAAAGAATGATAATTCAAGCATGACTATTGACGTCATGCTGTTTTCCTGTCAGAATTCTAAGTTATTGTTGCTTAGTGCAAATATATACCCAGTTTTCCAAACTATCTTCTATAAAGCAATAACAACAAAGAAGACCAAAAAATCGATGTCAATGAACTTTTATATTTCTTTCTATTAATTCCATGTGCAATAGTAGACATTTCTAATCTCATTTATCATGGATCGATAAAAAGCAAAAAAAGATAATTGATTTGTTGTATATTTGATCGAATCAAAAATACATTGAATAATAATTATGAAATAACTGACCCTTGGGATTTCCACTGAGTCTAAAACTTTCCTGACCAAGGGGAATGATTCTCGATGAAACTCCTCATCCAAAAACAACAAAAAAAAAATGAATAATCTTGATTGGTGAGTTATCCGTAAAACAAGCTAAACATTCAAGAACCACATATTCCCTGAACGAAGAATACACAAGCGATGCATTTTTCTGATGGTCATCAAAAGAACTGAAACATCTGATGAAAAAAGTAACCCCCAAAAATATGCAACCTGTACAAATTTCATAAACCGAAATCACTGAAAATCGTGCACAACATCTTTTGCAATGAATTCAAGACAGCACAACATATTAAAGAGGACACAAGAGTCAGAAACAACAAATAATCCATTGGTAAAATGATATGTCAATGGGCTAGTCAGGATGCAAGGATGGCTGACCATCGCTGGACATCGCAAAAAAACAACATGGATATTGAGATATCATAGGCAAAACTGTGCCAAAATCATGGTTGTCCAAAAAACTACACAAGTTCAAAATGTGCAGGCTCTGAAATACTTGTGATTGGCCTGGCTGAGGTCTGTGTCCAACAACAGATGCAAAAAAGATTAAAACGATGACGATGATGATGATGATGATGATGATGATGATGATGATGATGATGATGATGATGATGATTTGAACCAGAGTTCATGATTGATCACTGACATTTTTTTCTCAGGCAGTGTATTAATGTTTCTAAACTTGATGAAAAATGATTATCCACAAAATAAACGTCATAGCTATGTTGGCTTCTTGATTTTCTTGCATGTTTTTTTTTCCCTTTAATGTTTATCAGAATGAACATTTCTTATAGGGGATTGTTATCCCTGAAGGCAAAATGTGTTTTATCTTCTGATTTGTTGAGAGATTCTTATACAACTAAGTTTTGAGATACCAGTTTTAATAATAATTCTCAGTAGATCATATCGACGATTCCAACAATAAATGCTTTTTATCAGCCATGCGACAATTTATTTGGCTGCAAATAATTTACTATAAATCAACTACCAGTATTTGAATAAGGATGATAGTGTTCACTGAATGATATTAAATATCGATACCAACTGTAATTTGATGATAAACAATTAATTTCTGCAGACTAGTACATCATTGTGGCATGTTCCACTCTAATTCATTGCTAATGTACAGTTCATTGATCAATCTCAATGTAGTGGTTGAACAACCGAGTAAAACGGGTTAAATAGACTGATATAATCAGTAATAGATCAGAAAACCTGCATACGGATAGATAGATAGATAGATAGATAGATAGATAGATAGATAGATAGATAGATAGATTGATAGATCGATAGATTGATAGATAGATAGATGGATAGATGGATAGATAATATGAAAAGAATTCAGAAAGTGGAATCACATAAAGCCAGATAGGCAATAAATCATAAATATCTACAAAATATTCAAAACCCACTCTATCCTGTGTATTTGACTGAACAAGCAAAACCTTAAGTATTATATTGACTTCAGTTTCCCAGCAACCATTGTACATATTTATGGTAAAAGTTATTTTTGATTTTGTTTTCCATAGGCATATTTGTAAATCTTGGATGAGCTTGGCATATAACCGATCCTCACCAGATATATCTATATTATACTGCAGTAAAGGATTTAAAGCAGAGATGTTCTATCAGTTCCACCAGTTTCCCCTCCATTTCACTCCATTAGGAAAAACAAGGTGAGAAAATAACTTCTGCTTTCCTTTTTTCCCTCTTTCTGTTTGGCTTTTTTTATGATCAACTCCATTCATTATTTTACATTTTGTCTTGTCTCTAAGTTCTTAGGAGGAACACAAAGATCCCAATCGTGTTTTCAAGAAAAAAAAATGTTCATGAATTAAATGATAGGAATGAACCTCTTATTGCTGCACATGCCAGATGCATCAATGAAGTGCATCATTCGGACAATCGGATAGTGTAAGATGTGACCGTGTAGGTGCGCCTTTGTATGACCAAAGGTGACACATCAAAGGCTATTTGGTTGTTTTGAACATCGAAAAGACCAACAAATAAGGAAAATCTATTGCTATTCCTCTATCTGCATACTACTCATCGATAAGTCCAATGAAACAACCGAACGCTGCTCGAGCATCAATGGATATTAGTCTTATATAAATACAATAAAAACATAGACTTTATAAGAATACACTGATTATTACACCAACAAAATTAGAATATCCTTTAAAGCGTCATATATTGAAAGACAGGTGTGCATTCGTAACAAGAGGACGAACATTTTCATACAGCATATCAGCAGCTAACTTTCACACTCATAAAAAGTTATTTCCTCATTCTCTGCAAATGCGCCAACCGATATTCTTAACCGATACAAATCTATAAGTTATACAAGTTCATGCGTTGCATAATTCTTCAAATATTATTTCAATTCATTAGATTTAATATATGTAGCTGTATTTGATATTGAGTTTAAAAATCAACCCCCCAAAATAGTGCAATCCATTTCCAACACATGTTTCAACTCCTGAATCTTTATCATAACATTCAATGATCTATTCCCAAGTTCCCATGCTTGAATATTATCAGTAAACAGTGTTAAACGTCAATGTTATATCGAGCCATAGTTTCGATCAAACGTATATGATTCACTTGCAGAATTCCTTGATTGCGACGGATGTCATACATCACGTGCTTATGCCTTATAAATAAACTGTTGTTATGTTGGCCAGATTATGATATACTTACTATTGATTCTACTTAGGCAAGTGTGATAGAATTACATCCCAACGTAAATTTGAAAAACAGATAGAGGTCCCTTTCAATTATGATTTTATTACAAAAGCCATGCATGGCATGCATTCAAGCTAAGTATGTTCAAAAGAACCAAAAGTAAATTTGAGTACATCCTTTTGATCAAATATTGATCATAAAATTTTAACACATAAATTATACAGTGTAATATGCATAGTTAACAACTACCAACTTTTGCCTCTGAATTACTTTACATTCCGTTAACCAAATTATTAGCACAGCATTAGTTTGAACTTCAGAATTAAATTTAGTGGAAAGAGTGAATTGTGCTGGGGGCCGTTTAGGAGATAAATTCCATTAAGGATATAATAAATAATGTCATAGATGATGATAAATTTAAAAAAAAAAAGAGCATAGAAACGATAACGTCACTCCTAATTAAAATCACAGTTGAACTGAATACGTTCAACTAAACGAAAGTAAAAGTGAAAGAACGGGATAATGTTTTCTTACGGGTAAAAATTATTTGACAAGATCATAACCACTGGGTTAAAGTGTCATTAAGTTTTAGCTGGTTGATTAACTTCGAATGTCAGGGAGAAAGAAAGGAGAGAAATATATATGAATTCACTGGCATCTCCGCAGAGCAGTATCGCCGATATACATTCGAGGATAAAATGGAATATAAAGAAGTATCTTATGAGCTGATATGAAAAGCGTGCCATGCATCCGTGCGTGATCGATATTATAAATGCCTTAATGCATTGCCTTAGCTGTTTAACTGTGCGTTAATCTGCGCATGCGTGACGACTTACAATGAAACGATATTTTCTTTAGATGAGAACCCACTTCAGTTTTCTGGATTTTTACTTCTCCAAAATTTTCGGTTTGCGCATGAATCCCCTATTAAGCCATTCAATAGATGATAAAAAATCATATTTTGATTTTAAACAAATATTTCTCCATATTTCAGGTTTCATATTCATGAATTGTTGTTTTTTTCTTCATTTATTCAATAGCAAAATGACATCTGACTATGAAGTTGGAGAGAACTTCAAAAACAATACAAAAAATGTATTTTTGATTTCATTCAAAAAGTGCCCCCTTTGTTTTTCTCTCCAATTAACATCTGAATAGACAAGCTCATGCAAGATTAAACACAAAAAAAGAAAACTCACATAGAATATGACCCAACTTAATGCATGTATTACAGAGGGAATAAGAGCCCCTGCACGTATTAGATTTTCAAATTGAATCAAATTGATTAAACCATTTCATGAATAACGCATTAAGACGTGATTCTCATCAGTGACCAAATGCTTGCCTGAAAGAAATATGAGTTATTAAGCACTTGGGTGAGTTAAACCGCTATAATTGCTCTTATACCCAGGCAACAGCAGCAGCAAAAATGTCTTGACAGCATTGTTCAAGGTTGAAGTTGTTTACCTGACCTCGCTTATGTTAGTCACTATGCTTAGCTCATTCTTCTGTAGAATATCACCCGACGACAAATAACTCGTGTAATGATAATCAAAGTTTGTATACCGTTTCACTTTTGAATATACACTTAATCATGGTTTCAAACTTGGAAAAATGAACAACATGACTTAAGCTTGACAATACAACAGCGGAATCGCTTCATTTTGTGAGCATCCGTATTCTTTTTATGCAATGCGTCAGAGAACAAAAAATATACAATACAGTATTCAATAAATCAACACAAAAAAACCAACAAAAATTGGCGAGTCATCACTGGCTTTGGTAATGAATATTCTCTCTGCGCGTGTTCGTGTGTGCGTGTAGGGGTCTTAATTTTGCTTTTAGCTTTTTCTTGTTGTCGCATTTTTGATTTATTTGCTCTCCTGTCTTCTCGGATTTGGTCTCCAATAATTGGATTACGCTGTCTTGGCATTTTCCTGACAGAGAGAAAAGAAATTACTTACGACATTAGGGATTGGGAAGATACACTCTATTTTTAATAACCACGAGGATGATTCAGTACAATGCTGGTCTAATAGTATTGTACACTCAATCACTTATGCATTGTCTTGCCACCATAGCAAACATGATAATCTTTAGGAATTCTCATAAGATGTTCTCAAGGCCACATATTGCAAGGATCTGTATTAAAAATTGTGGACAAATTACCTTGCTAACAACCACTCTACTAGAAGAGATCAAATTATTCTGAAACTGGTTCGAAAGGTCACTATATAAAGACTGGCACAGGACCTACGTACGTCTTATGAAAGTATAATGTACCGTGGGTGACCAATCAAAAATTAAAAAATAGAGTAATTGAAGAAGAAATTACATTTTTCACCCTTCGAAAGCTGAGCCTGCAGATGGGACCATACCAAAAGCTATCTTGTAAGGAGATTGAAACCCTCACGAAATAAGTATTTTCTTTATTCGGGATGAAAAGACAAAGAAAAGATTGGGTGTTTAAATCGCAAGACCTCCAAGTCAAATGCAAACATATATTGCAAACGTTTGGTTGACGGTTTTTAACAACTCTGTCTACTGAATGTCACAGTACTGGAGCAACCACGATATCAAGAATGGTAAGTGTAATAAAGCTATTCACAATTTTGGGATAACTATTGAGTATTGAAGCCATTAAAAAAATCAAATTATACTATTTTGTGTACAGACTTGACACTGCATATAAATACTCTTTCATACCCTTTACGAAAATTATGTTTTTTCAAGTAAAGTTTTTTTTTCTCATTCTGACGGATTTATCTGTATGTCTGTTCCAGTGCTCTCAGCCATACTGTTGTGTCCCCTGACTTGAGAAATGATATCAACATTCTACCAGTCCTCTTTTCGGAAAATAAATATATATTTTTGAAAAATACTATTTAGACCTACCAGGGGCATCATTTGAAGTTGCTTAGTAACTCTCAACCATACGAAAATCTGCCATCTCATGTCCTTATTGGCCCTTAATTTATTCATCTCCGTTCCCTTTGCAGTCAAAATAGATATCTCTTTCTTCTCTTTCAAATTTGGTTGGTGTCATCTTATCTCACCTTCCCTCTTCCCTCTCACTTGGTTTCAGTGCAGTCTGTTCTTACATATTTTCCCCTGTTTATTCGCCCCTCCACCACCATTATTCACTATCTATCTAAGTGCGCCCGAGGGGTGACCTTGCAAAAGGCCTCAGCTTATTTAGAATGCTCAAGCAGCACCGAGCACTATTCTTGTCGACGTCCCTGCTTGTCAGCCATCCTAACCTTTCGACTTCCATCTTCCATGCTATCTTTATCCAAATCATCATATCACACAGCAGCACCCACGCATGCAGACACACGTACATGCATAAGTGTTTTCAATTCCTACAGGTGTAGGTTTCCAAATATCTGTGAAGACAATTATATAAACACGATGTTCATTCACATAGACAAAACTAAGCAGACTGACTTAAGTACATCTTCAATGTCTTCCATACATAAGTATACCAATATATAGCACTCATACAATTTCTTTTTAGGAAAATGTACTCTGGGAACGATCAGTGAGTTTGTCTAGTCTTACAATGTTACGTCAGCAAAGTGTACAAGTTTATCTATGGATATGAATTAATGAATGTGATACTGACCAAGTCAAACTGTTATATGTATGTTTGACGGCAAAAATGCAGGGAGTAAAACCTTGTGCCTCAAAAAAGGTATGACACAATGTTTTTCCAACCGTGAATTTTAGTATTCTAATAAATGATACTGGTGAAACTGGAACTGAATGATAGAGCAAATCAAATTATATGAAGTATCTGATTAAAATACAATATAAAATCTAAACAGAGTCATTTCTGTCGTATTTTTAACGAAATATCTAGAACGAGGAATGATTTTTCTTTATTGCATGTGAAGGGATTATATTCTTGAAGAAGAATAAACAGTTTAATGTGTTATGGGTGTTTATTGCCGATTGTGCAGAATCATACTTCTGAATCATGACTCCGGCAGTGACTTCGGCTGCCAGTAATGGGGCAAATTCTGATCAGTTGAAACAAGCACGCTTGCATCTAACATGTAGATCTATTGAACCATTCTGGACGTGGTTTCCTTCGAAACATCGGGGATAAGAAAACTCAAAGTACAGATGAAACGAAAGAAAGTTGTACTTACAATGTTCTCTTACTGATCGAATAATGACACTGCTTAAGTTTATCGAACAACTATTTCCCAAGTTTTGTGGATCGATCGTGTTACATACCTAATTGTTCTAGACGTCAAGCTAAAAAAACAAACAAACAAAAAAAAACGCTCACAAGTTGAAAAAATACAGGATTTTTTTCTGTGTTTTACTTCCTGTATAAAACTTACTACAATATGACATGTGCTGACAATGACTCTCTGAAAAAAAGATTTCTCTGATGGTATGTATTTTTTCTGTATTTGCTCACTTTATATTGGGGCTAATTGAACTTAAAAACCTTATTACTTGATTTTTATGCTGTTTCTACAAGCAGATTGTTCAGGTCAAAGCATTTCATTTTATGACAAGATGCAATTGGTTAGAATTCAAAAGGTTTCCTTGTCCTGCACGATTATTTGCTTTGTGATCGTTCGATGAAGAATTCACATTAGTTGCATGCATGTTTCCGTAAGAATATCCAGTTTCATGTGTGTCTGTTTACATATTTCTAACGTGTAACGTGCTCAAAAGAAATGATATTGCATGTATTACACGTGACAATTTGTTTCACATAAGTCTGAGGTCGGAAATAATAATTTTGACGGCTATGCTGTTATCAAAATCTGATGGCAAAGCTTTGTTAAAACAAAGGTCCGATGGATAGAGTACTTAACGGGCACATTCTTGCTTGCTCAGTAGGAATGTGAATAAATATACCTAATGTAATAATTTTCTGCAATTGATAATTCATGCTGTATCCATTTAGATGGTATTGAGGCCTGAAAGCGTGAATTGTTTATAGACCGATCCAGTGAGTAGTATTCTGAATGTAGCAAGCACATTCAACTCTATTTCATTCATTCGAACAATTATAGATTAAATGTTTGACAGCTTCCCCAAAGATTTCTTGCGGTCGAACTCTTTCATAGATCTCTTTTACAATGTGCACTCAATATAATTCAATTCATTTCTGTCTGCTTTCACAGCGGATCAGTGTTCTATTTTTTTCCGAATCAGTAGTACCTTAATAATCACCGACATAGTGTGTGTGGAATTAAAATCTCTTATACAAGTGGGAAGTGTTGACGCATTCGTTTTTTGCGTCAAAGTTTATATATCTTATGGTGTTTATGGCAGCTGGGTATACGTATATCTTCATCGATCTAATCTGGTGACAGAAAACAACGTATGTGTAAGACAAAAAGTGGTAAATGAGATTATCTTAGAGCTTACAGCGACGGACAACAACATAATCATAATATGAAACGCACAAACGTGTTTTGCAACACATGACTTAGCATTTGAGGCAAGTAGGTAAAGCAATCTATTAATTCTGTGATTATAGTCCCCAGTGTGATTTAGTTGTTGATATTTGTATATATTACAGATTCATGACTGACTATTCTTTGTAACTGTATGAGTGACTAAACATACGTATAATTTTTTCCAGGTTCATTTTTCCATCAGAAAAAAGATTGCCCTGGAATACGGTTCGAATGGATTCATATTGACCCATCTCCAGTCCTTGTTGTAAAGCCTGAACTATAAAACTTAGTGTCAAGCAAGTGACTAATGTAACACAATTTATGGGCTTTTCATTTGCATTAATAAATAGTAAATATACTTGATTAACAATACATAAATATACCTGGTGTATCACTACAAACAGCATAACTTTCATTACATGCTCTATCATGAAGTTATTGTTTCGGGAATATTACATCAAAAGAGGTAATAAATGATTTCATCAGTTAATGAGTATTCCTATGGTAATTAATCTTGTGCCCGAATAGGCGAATTTTTGTTTACATGGACATAACCATCTATCAATGTCGTCTTTAGGAATAATATAAAGTGAACGTGTGCATTTTTGAATTACATCTGTTTTATTGAAGACGTAAGTTCTGTTAATGATCAATGGGAATTTGAAAAGTCTTATATTGCTTTATACTCAGTGAGCAGCGATCCTGAATATTGGAAATGAGGATGAAATGACTTTCAAATAATTTTTTGGAAAACGAGATGTATTCTCGTTTCATACAGTACGTATGTCATTATATATTTATCAAACTATAATATCAGAATATCCAAAGATAGCCCATGCTGATTCAAATTTATTGATTTCTTTTTAAAGAATGTTTCTTAAGTGTTATTAATAATCAATAGTCAAGACAGCAGAATTGAGTGAGAAAATGATATTTTCAGACAATTCAATTGAACCATGACTAGACATTGTGATCCCTTGGAAACTTGTCAGCTTGACCGAGATGAAAAAATGGAAAACAAAGTATAAGTTAATGAGAGTATTTAAAATTGAATAAGTTAGTAAAGTATATTGAATCAAAATGTTTTGATCAGTGTTCAGTGAACTATGTAACCAAAAGAGATGGACTTGTCGGTGCGGAATATCAAGGTTTTGGCTGAAACCAGCAAGAAGGGAAAATATGTGGCTCTAGGCTATGTGTCTAACTGATACGTGGTTGGACAGGGTTCGGAAATTGAATAAGTAACAAAACACCAAGGACCAAAAAGTGTATTAAGGGAAAAGAAAATCGAGGTGTTGCTAGCAGCTGAAATATGGTTTTGTTCAATCTCAACGATGTATATAGAGCTAATTTATTTGAAAACTTGAAGGTTGAGATACTGATGGAAATGAAATGAAGATGCAATTTCTACGAATGAACTCTAGCATCAATGAAAAATCTCCAGCTTTTCGGTTCACATTTTTTCTGTGTAATTAGTATTTTCAAGGATAATATCACAGGATGATTTGCTGTCCAACATCAGAACAGACACAATAGGTTTGGTATTTACATGGGAGAGTACTCAATAGAGGGTACACGCCTTGCAATATAATATGACAGCACTCTATATGAAATGACAAACATCATGTCAAAAGAGAAAAGGCTGTACATTGAAATCATAGAAGACAGCGGAGGTGCCTCATCAACTCTGTTGGGGTGCCATATTGATGTGACTGCTTGGCTCTTTATGTTCCCAAAATGGTTGCATGGTAAACAACTAATCATGTAAACAATATACACATAGCAACATAATGTTAAGATTTGTGTAAAATGTTTAAAAAAAAAACGCAAGAAAATTACATTGAATACATTAACAGATATTGGGGAGTAGCTGACTTGAATGACATGAAAAAATCTTGGAAAAAAAATATATGTATATACATATATATACATATATATATATATATATATATATATATATATATATATATATATTCGTATATATATATATGTGTATATATATGTGTGTATATATATATATATATTCGTGTGTGTGTGTATATATATATATATTCGTATATATATATATGTATATATATGTGTATATATATATATATATATATATATATGTATATATATATATATGTGTGTGTGTATGTGTTTGTGTGTGTGCGTTGTACATGCGTAATAAAAAAAGTACTGTTTAGGTTATTCAACCTCAAGTTCTACTTTTTTCGACTGTGTTAGCTTGCAAAGCTGTCATGAAATGTGAAAATGGATCTTGATGTTTTCATATTATCCTATATGATCAGTTAGGATCGGATCAAGTGGAAAGTTGATTATCTTTTCATCATTTTAGAATCACCAATAAATTAACATTTATATTTATAGCATCACTTGTAGTTTCATAGAATCTAATTGATTTAATTGAATTCCAAATTAAATATATTGAATATTTCATGCATCAATCAACTTCTTTCCTCAATCTTTATCAAGAATGCTGATTCTTTATTCCTATGTTTGATTCTGTTTTCTCTTCAACTCCACCAATTCAACTCTCTCTATCCCCCTTTTTTTTATTCACTACAAAACTTTTTTTCTTGTTCAATTTCCGTATTCTTCATTTTGTTTTAAATCAGTTTTGATACTGAACAAATTATAATGGAAAGCATTTAGTACTTGCTGAAGTCTGTTGTGAATTTTTTTTTTTTCATTTTAACAAAGTGAATTAATCATTGTAGGTCTGGACTATTTGTCTCATTTTTTTCTGCCTCATCCTTTCGAGCATATACCTTCCAGCTTACTTCTCTTGTTTGTTGTGGACAAGGATGTTGCCGTCGTATGTACTAGATATTGTTATTTTAAAATTGTGTTTCTTTATTAGTTTTCCCTTGTTTTGCAGATCTGAAAATCATCCTCACCTGAGCTAGACGACTTTCCGTCACCAGATATCCTTCTAAATTAACCAGGTACCTTTTCTTCTCTTTTGGTCAGTGTATAATCTACTACTTCTGCAATGTAATAGATATTTCCTGTTTGTTAGTTCACAAATATTTACGTAACTTTTGATTGAATTGATTGGATATACAAAAATCTTTAAAAATAGGCCATCTGTTGTTCAAAGATTTGCTGGAGGAGTTTGTTGACTAAATAATGGCTTTAATTAGACTGACACTTCTTTATTTTCAAATTGATTTGTTCTTACTTCAGACAATAATCGATTTCCGATCGCTTCAGTGATGAAGCATGATTTCTCAGCAATTTGCTTTTGTGTGAGCAGGCACACCTTGGTTTACTTGCATTTCTCCAGATGTGATAAGCGACATCAAAACCCAGGATAAATAATTAAAAAAAAACTGAAAAATTGAATGCAAGGACAAAAAGTCGGGTTCATGAGGAAAACTTTGCTTAGAATGAGGTAAAAAATTGGATATCTCTGCCTGGTAGAAAAACTTGCTGCTTAATCGAATTAAGGATACATATGTTCACAGTATTACATGAGGCTGGTAGAAAAAATGTCCAACAACATCTATAACACGATTTCAAGGTATCTTAGAAATGTTGGCTGTTTTTTCCGTTTTTTCATAGTTTATGCAGTGTTACGCGCTTGACAAGTATTAAACATTAAAACCTAATCAATGTTTTGCATATGAAGTTACAGGAATGAAAGATGGTGAATGTTCAAACCATTTTATTTCTTTTCTTACTTTACATCCAATGAAATCATTTTTGAAAGTGGTGGTTAGTGGTGACGAAAAATGCATATATCAATAGATTCAAAGACCAACAAAAATATCACTAAATCCAGCATGATTTCTAAAATGTCAAATTAAACATTATCTGCAGCAAAACAGTTCCTCTTTCAAAAGGAATAGAGGGAATTAATTGATATGAAACGCTTGAATATCAACAAACTGTTACTGAACAAGGTAAGTGGAGATTCTGCTACGTATCAAAGCCACAGTGCAGTAGATGAGATGGAGCAGATGATCATGGATCTCAAAATGAAAAATAGTTTATCTATTAGTGTATTCTCAAGGTCAGTCACTTTCAGTCTATCAATTATTCCACTCTATATATCACACATCTTCTAATCGGTGTTTCCGACGACGAGTAAATGAAATGTTTTTTAATCCAATACTTATTTGAACAGTCTCAGGCTCTTTTCGTTAGCCGTGAACATAGCAAATATCTATAATTATCAGAGACCATTGCTTGGTATATAGATTCAAATACCAGCAAGTTAAGTACATTTCGGCTTGTTGATCGCCGTATCGACATCATCACTTAGGGTAACAGTCTCGATCAGTCAGGGCAAATGCTAGTTTAAATAACAGGTTTAGATTTTTAATCTACATTCATTCAACAAACTATTTGTTTTTAATTATTTCCTGATATTATCAAATATTTTACAACACCTTGATATAATAACGAGTCTTAGATATTAACTTACTGTATAAGCTTCGGGAGAGATATAAAGCATCATTGAAATCCCGGTCACAGATTCCAGGCATATCAATTTTTCTGTCTTACCATGAAAAATACTCGGAGTACAAGATACGATATTTGTTGATTATGGCGGTTGTAGTTCTTTATACCAATTATTATACATGGATAAGACCTGAAGCCTAAATTCAAATAACGTTTTCACATAATTTCTCAACAAGGTGGGAAAGGGTAATTAAAATCATTAACTGAACGTATCTGTTGCGTTGACACAATTATTCTCCAGATCCATTCTACAGCCTTTTCGTATGAATAATCAGCCAGAGAAGAGAATGATCCCGTCAGGAAACAACACAAAACCGTTTTTAAAGAAAAAGCATACACATTTGTCCGTTCATTGAATGGAAACAATGCCATGTGCCATCACTAGGTTGTCCTGGATTTCTGATCAGGGACGTTGTTCAGGAGACCAAGCTTAGGTTAAGTAAATCGTTTGGAAAGAGCAGAGTTTTTGTTTTATGAGTTGGGATAGCGGACAAAAATGGTACAGCATGTAGCGACGGATTAGTTTCTGACCAAGGAAAGTGTTAGTTCACTAAAAAAAACGAGTATTTCAGCTGACAGTAATATGTTGTTTTCACTATCAATAGCAAAATATAAAACTAAATATGATAAAACCAACCAGTTTAAGCCTGCAACACAATAATAATATACATTAGGAAAAACCCTCCCCATGTTGTCATGTCATGAAAAAATAGTGCACTGATTTTTTAAACGTATTCCTAAAATATATGTGCAGTATTTACTTAAAATTTCGACAGCTACTCTTCCTTTTAGCGAATATTACTATTTCTTGTTTGTTTTTGTTCTTTATCTGGCAGCAAATAAGGCTTCTAATTATACATAATCTAATTCTGCTTTCATTTTTATTCGTCTGGATACAAACCATAATTTAATCATTCTGTTTATTTCGTTACTTACAAAACTTAAGGCAATTGAATTTTCAATTTTTTTTATGACGTGCGTACACACCAAGCTTCAGTTAAGTAAACACACAGAATGGCTGAATTTTCAGAAGTGCAATATGAAATTATAGTTACAATAGCAAACATACTGGATTACAATAGAATTTAAATCATCCAACTCATGAAACAAGAGAGGGGAGGACAAATTAGATGTATGTATACTCAATTACTATTGTATTATCGAAGTTTTGAACCAAATGGATAACAAATTAGAAACATATATTGGTTATATAATGTACTGTCTGTTAAAATTTCTACCATGCACGTTGCAATCTTTGGATTTTTTTTGGGGGGGGGGGGCTGCGTTAATTTATAGATGATTCATCTAAAAACAACCAAAACACTTGGATTGTTGCAATGTGGAACAAAAAGATGCTGTCGACTCTACAGCTAAGATATTATTGAAAAAAAACAACAGGGAATTAGTTTTCTTAATGGTCACTTTTGGATATGTTTGATTTTAATACTTATAACCCAGTGTATTGCATTTAACTGAAGAAGTATTAGAATTGAAACACATATGGGGTATCCGATGGAGATAGAATTTACAAGAAATTGCCCGTGAGATTACATAACTAATCCATACTCCGAAGCCGGCATTCGAATTAATAATAACTTGGCTTACGCAAGAGAAGATTGGGAAAATTAGAAAAAAAAAAAGAAATACATATTCAAAGACAGGGATCTCAATGACGAGTTAAGAGTTAATCATCCATAAATGCTGTGGTTGTTATGGAAGATAAATTACAATCAAAAAGCTGACATTCGATTGAATATGATTTTCTATGACGGGGACTATTGACTTTTTCACTCATCCATTATGTATACATGAAATTTTTCATCCAACTACTGAAACACACTTCATCATTATCATCATAATCATTCTTTGAAAAATGCAATGAGACTAGACACAGACGTGCGTGCACGTGCTCGCACACACACATACACACACATATATATATATATATACATACATGTATATGTATATATATATATATATATATATATATATATATATATATATATATATATATACATACATAACAAAGCAAACAGAACAAAAGATATTCTCTTGCATAGTTTACTTTTACTTGTTTGAATAAAAGGTCTTAGTTTCAATAACATCAATCTCTGATTATTTCCAATCATGCCCTATACTCAAAGTTTGCTCCGCAACTATGGGAATCCAGGTGTGCAAACTCTTAATTTGGGACATTTAACAAGACTTGAATATGAAACCTCAGAACCAGTACCTCTGTTTTATGTTTTTCAGTTTTATAGAAACATCTGACAGAAGATCATTGACCCTTACAGGCATATATAACATCAACGCCGTGATTCATGTCGTAACAATGAAGAAAAATGAATCCAATAATATTTACGTGAACAAAGGTGTTCCAAATTATGAGAAAATTGCTTCAAAGTCCTCTACTGTAAACCCTCAGTACAATTACAAATTACTGTGAATCTTATTTGAAACACTTCGGCCAAGATATTTTTGGGGATTTTGTCTTTTTTTTTTTACATTATCTCAGAGCATCGAATCAGATATATCATTAAACCTATAATGAGAGAAGATTTATTGCGAGTCAACTATTCTTAGGGGAAAGTGCATCACTGTATAATATATTCATTGTCATGAATTGAGAAAAAAAAGAAGCAATATTAAACAAAATGAATGTGAGTAGCAGAGGCACGTCAGACTACTAAGATTACAAAGAAAAAACTACATGACATGGATTGAATTGAGACTCTCTCAAAGTAACCAATCACTCAATTCCCAACAAAGCCTTTGAAATGAACTTGGTTGAGCATGTCTTGTAATTGGTCTTTTTACAGCTTCAAAATTTTAGAAATCTAGTGTATCTGCATAACAAGAAAATACATGTGTATCCACATAACAAGAAAATATATGAGAATCACTTGGATGATTTCAAAGATGGCTGCAATCATAGAAATCTTTTGTCGGAATGATGAGTATGAATTTAAGGACGCCAGACATCGTTTTCATAACTTGAAAAGAAATGTTTTTCTTGTTATTCTGCAAAGTTGGAACTTTTCTTGAGAGAGTCTCCCTTCAAATTGGATTAAAAAGTTTTCAAAGCCGTTGTGTCATCTGAAGTGAATTGTCTTGTAGCGTTAACAAGAATGGCACTTCTAATGGGTCAGTTTAATTCAATAATCTTGTGACGATAAATTTGATTAACATTGCACTGAGAAAAACATGCAGAAACCACGCAAACATACAAATACTCGCATACATGCACAGATAATGACACACATGCACACACTATGGCACACATGCACACACAATGACACACACATTTTCACGATCAAAGAAATTTTATAGGCATTACAATCATTTGACGATTGGCCATGGTACACAGTTGACAATCGCTGGGTATATTGAGAGTATTATGCATATCTGTTATAACATTAATCTTTGATTATCTTCTATCGCGTCCTATACCACAATTTGCTCCTCTTACTCACAGGAAGTATGGAGACTCACGGTTCGAAGTCCTTATCTACGACATTCAACGAAACTAGAACCTAATAGCTCAGAACCTTTATGAATGTTATATGATTTCCATTTTTTACAGTTTGTCGGAAAACATCCGACAGAGGGTCCTTGCCTGTTACCGGCATTTACAACATCATCACCATAATTGGAAGCATCGGAATGTACAGGTCGAAATTGTTGTGATCCACAAGTCTTCGAATATCAAATAAAAATATGTATCTCCGTAATATAGTCCCAATACTCTTCATTACAAATAAAACATTTGAATAAGATTCGTACGAAAAAAATAGGTAATGCAAACATGGAATGTACTGCTGTGTTTTTATCATGCTGCTTTTTCCAATCCCCATTCCCATATTTATTCTGTCAACAGTACAATAATTACGTTTCTAGTAAAAATCTTACAAACTTATACTTTTCTTTTATACATAGAATATAATAATTTCAGGTCG
>OY735202.1:63656549-63669049 GCA_963457665.1 Thysanoteuthis rhombus
AAAAAATACAAGAATATATGGATGATATTGAGGAATCAGTTAAAAAAGAAAAGGGAAAATACTGCATATATATACATATATATATATATATATATATATATATATATATTATATATATATATATATATATATATATATATATATATATATATATATATGGGGGGGATGTGTGTGTGTTTGTGAGTATTAAATACTTTTCATTGTGTATATGTTTAGTATATATATGTATAAAGATATATATATATGTGTGTGTGTGTGTGTGTGTGTACTATAAATCTAGTTTTGTCCATCCAAATTCAGAAAAGAGACATCCCATAATAGTCATTGTAGAAATTTTCCTGAATTCAATGCTCATCTTACAGTATAGAATTTCGGCGAAATTCATGGCCACTATCAACCTAAATATCTTCTATCCGAATATGTTGGCCATGTCAGTTGGGTTCATCGTAATTGAGCAATCGTGGCGCAGGAGTAATTTGAACGGACTTCAAACCATTGTTATATCAAGTGGATCGATTTTTACGTTCAGAAGTTTCGGATGTCAGTTCTTTGGCAGAACACGTGTTCTTGGATAACATCTGATTATTCAACTAAAAACCCACAATTACCAATTATCTTAATCCACAGAAGGTTTGTTATTTGTACGTAAGAATAACTGTGTGACTGATGGAGAATGGCCACAAAGGAATAGAACTTTGATGTTGTCCTCATTGGGGTGAATCTTAATCTCCCTGGAAATGATATTTAAATAATCCAGTTGAAAATTGGTAACTTTTCATTTCAGAAATGGTCAGGCATATACACTCTCTTTCATATCATAACACTTCATGCACGTTACCATTGATTTTTGTTCTCTATGAAAACGAAAATTTTAGTTGTCACAAATGCCAATCAAACCGACTAAATCACGCTTGTTCCAGATTCAGGCCTCACAGTATCTCAATACTATCGGGGATGTGATAAGATAACAGATAATAAAGCAGATTTCAATTTGTAATAATACAAAAAAAGGGAAAATATATAAATATCAATATTGTGGGAGGGTTAAGGTGATATACATTCTTTCTCCAAATCAATTGACGGTCGAGACTCAGGTTCTATGTATATTTTGTTTTAATTGCATCAGATTAGATAATCCACATAAGGCAGTTTGTAAACAAAGTGACCTGTCGATTGCTCAGGTTTTGACTGGCTGTCAGTTCCGATTTTAGTAATTAATGCCGAATCGGCTCCAAATGGCCAATAGTCCTCATTGATTTCACTGACTCTTCAAACTCACATTACCTATAAAGATGCAAATAAGAAATCCAAGTATTTCGTATTGAATGAATTTAATCATACATACATAGATATGAGTACATTTACGATATATATATACCTATGTATCTGTGTGGATTGCTAGAAATACATTTCTGGGAAACTTTCCTTGATTCAATAGAATTCGATCACAATCATACCTACATATGGTTTATTTTCCACAGTATAGTATAAAAATCAATATACCCCATCTCTGTAATTTTTCCTATCTCAGATACACACACACACACACACACACACACACACACACACACACACACACATACACATATCTACCTTTCTTTACATCCATAGGAATAGAGCACTCTGGTAGACGAGGAATTTCTGTGTAAATAGATATATCGGCTAGATTAAGCCATCCAGTTCTATTGGTAGGATATTGGCCTCCTGGTCCGAAGTGAAAGTTTCAATTCCACCTCGCAGCACTGGATAGAACAATGGAAAGTCTAAGCCACGCTAAAGAGATGTAATACATCGGAACAACTGTCCGTGGGTGACAATAATTATTGCTTCTCTATTCAGGGTTGAGCGCTCTCCAAGTGAGTTAACTCATCCATCGTGAGCTTATGCAATGCTCTTTAATAGGAATAGGGGACTCTGGTGTGTGAGGAATTTCTGTGTAAATAGTCATATCGCTTAAATTCTGTTTTATTGAGTCTCCAGTTCCTTAGTTCTGAGGTAGGATATCGGCTTCTGGGTCCGAAGTGATGGTTTCAATACTGCCTCGTGGCTCTGGATGGGATAATAGAAAGTCTAGAGCCACAATGAGGATATTACTCACACAATATTTTCATTTATTTTATTATTTATTGTTATTTTTATTTAATTTTTTTTTTATACTTTAATTTTATATATATATATATATATATATATATATATATATATATATATATATATATATATATATATATATATATATATAATGCAGCAGTCTTTTATTCATACGATTTAAAGTAAAAAAAAAACAAAGTAAAATTATTTCATTTTCAAGTTATCTTTTTTTTTTGAAAGAAAAAATTCAAGGCTTGATCTAAAAAGTTTAAGTATCAACATAAGGTTTCAAATCTTAAGTTCCCAATGAAGATTCATTAAGATCAGAGCCCCCCAAAATGGTTGTTTTCTTTTCTTTTTTTTTTTTGTTTTTCCTCTTGAATTGACTTTTGAAATTGGCATGGAAGAGCTTGTGTGTATGATGACACAACGCTCAAGGCATTACACAAACGAATGTTTCCATTGGTTGCTATGTAGGATGCTTCAAGGATACATACATAAATTCATAGCAGCCAGTGCATCGTGTGTCATTTTGACACTCCAATGCAAGAAAGCCAAATTCAATCATCTTTGATTCTGCTACATCGAAAGTTCAGTTGCACTGCTAAAAAAAAAACATTGTTCATATGATGACACAAGCTTCAAACATGGTTTTGGGGACAAATCATCATGACTGCTACACCAGAGAGCAATATCAAATTCAATTTGATCTATGTTACAGCATGGGAATGTCAGTTGGGTATGTAGCCTCATGATGCAATTTTAGTTACTTTTCGAAAACTAATCTCAATCAAAAATAAGTGCACCATGGTTTTACATGCTAAAGTAATATATTGACATTTAATATCTGTAGGACTAATACAAGTACTGGCATGAGGCAGTATAGCGAGCTACACTATTCTTGGGTTGGGGCAAATCAGCTATTCATAAAAAAACGTCGGATATAAAAAATGATGCGCATTCTTAGAATACAAGGTAAAATATAAAATGAAGTCAAAGATATCGTCGAAGGAATGAAAGCAACAATATGTGAATAAGCGTTATAAATTTAGATGAAAGTTAACCACTCATTAAGACTCATGATTAGATGAAACAAACATGTTACAGTCAGGAAATCAATCGAATAGGGACGATAAGGTTGGATTCAGTGAAGTAAGAACAGATGGAGAAGAAAGATCGTGTAGGGAAAGTAACAGAGATCAAAGGAGGAATTGATCTTTGATAGAAGAAAAAGTTGGATGAAATGTTGAGGATGGTGAGAAGAAATGTCAATGAAAATATCAACAAAAACGAGATGAAGATACATGCAACTAATTAAATTTTGGCATTGAATTTTAGAATTCATTTGATATTCATTGTACTTTAAGCATATAACAAAACCTGCTGTTGCAATGGTCAAAAACATACACAAAAAGAAAGACAAACGCATACACACACTAACATACGTACACACACGCACATATATATATATATATATATATATATATATATATATATATATATATATATATATATATATATATATATATATATATATATATATATATATATATATATATATATATATATATATATATATATATATATTATTGTCTCATCCACGGACAGCTGTTTCGAAATATTACATCTCTTCAGTGTGGCTATAGATTTTATCCCATCCAGTACCAAGGGACAGAATTGAAACCCTAACATCGAACCTGGGGGCCGATAACCTACCTTGGACTATGGAACTGGGTGGTCCGTAAGAATTTAAGCAATATATATCCATTTACGCAGAAACTCCAAATCCACCAGAGTGCTCTATTCCTATGGAAAAGCATTATATATATATATATATATATATATATATATATATGTATATATATATGTATATATGTATGTATGTATGTACGTATGTATGTATGTATTGAGACCTGTCAATAATATTTCCATGGCATCTGAAGTTTCAAAAGAATTGCAAATATGATGAATCATCGAAGAAGTAGCGTTGAAGAATTTTGGAATGTAATATTCAACAATTAATATCTGGAAATACCTGGCACATAGAGAATGCAGCTCTAGAAAACGTATATATTTACCTAGTTTTGATGATAAAGTTAGAGGAGAACCAAGAAAGCAGAATCAAACGATTCAATTTGCCAATGTGTTCAATGTACAAAATGTGTGCGCATAGCATAATAGCATTCAGTATCAGTGGATATGTGATGCTGAAATAAAGAGAGCCAACTGAAAGATAACTTTATAGAAGGACTTGGAAAGAGCAATGTTAGGTATGTATTTAAGAGATAGTTAAAGATCAACATGAATCTGAGGGAGGAATAGAATCGATGCATTCATTATATAATTGATCAGGCAACACCAACGGAGATTAATTGTGGCCACTAAGGCAAAATGCGGGAAAGGTCCCCATTCAGCAGTGTACTCAAAAATGATGCTACTAATGATATAACTGAGGGTTGACACTGTAGACGTTAATTTAAGTTTGAATGTAGTTTAACTGATTTCTTTTTGGAATCATAATCATCTGGTATATCACGTCGTCGTTACAGAACAGAAAAAGCCAGCAGTTAAGTAGGAGAAAATAGAGCTTGGTCTTCCTGGGCAACGTCTCTCACAAAACAGATGTCAAATTCACTCAATACTTACGGAAAAAAGACTGCGGAGATAATTGAGTAAGTTTGGATAAAGGGATATTAATTCCATAGTTTCAAGATTTAATATAAAAGAATAGAAAACTCGATTCATTAGAGAATTTCAATGACATAGAACGAACAAAACATTATGAATATTTTAGAATCAATATTGAGTTGATACCAATATATGAATCCCATTGCATTATCCATTAAGCTTACTATGGCAAGAGCCCTAGATAATGAGTCCCCAGTGATAATCAAATACTCTTACACTAATCTGCTAACAAATGCAATTATATATTGGACGTAGCTTACTTCGTCCGTAGTAATTAGTAATAATCTTTCAAACAAAATTAATCAACAATTACCCTTCACTGAGACGCTACCAGAAATATGAGTTTGGAGTAAGCAATTTGATTAACAGATGGTCGGAAGAATGAGACCAAAAACATGCAGATCAGTTGAGATCAGCTCGGAGACTACCTAAATAACATCAACTTATAGCAAGACCCAATTTCAAATAGTCTTTTACAAAGCCACTTGGGCAGAAGAATGATTGAGCAGGCCTTCTAATGAAGCAATCATTTCGAATAATTGGTAAGTTAACTGAGTATTTCTCCAAAAATCCTCACTTAATGTTGAAACTACCAGTGTGGCATGTACTTTCCTTTTCATCTCTTCCTGGAGGGATTTCTATATGCCAGTAGCTGTTTCTGTGCGTTTTTACTCTTATATTCTCAAAATCATATATTTACCACAAGACATGTTGTGTGTTCCTGGTCCTACTTTTATAACAAATATTCTCTAATACAGTACACGTATTGCCGTTGGCTGTCAAAAGATGTATTGCTATTCAGCAGACAGATTCCTTTGGGCTGTGCCAAGAGGCTAAGAATAAAGCAGACACAGATGGAAAATATACATTCAACACCTTGAAGCGTTCGGTTGAAATAAGTACAGAATTCCTTCGATTGCAGAGAATGTTATTTTGAGTTATTCTCTCAAAGATTGTCCAAAGGAAGTTTTATGGTTCAATCTTCAGCCTTTTGATGTGGCAACTGATTTCAATAAAAATGTGGGTCAAATATTTAAAAAAAAAAAGATTTTCTTGATAATTTCATGATCATCTCCTTATTGCCTATTCATTCGTTTCAATTGTTTGCCAAAACGAGTGAGTTTGTATGAGCCACTGCTATAACTTACTGTAAGACATCTCTATCTCCTCTTGCCATCCTGAGTCTAATCCTGTCTTAATTTCTCTCTGGGTCATAATTCAGATACCATTTTATTCATCTTATTTCTATTCTTATCGCCATGCAACCTATCCTTCAAGAGCTTGTGGCTCATTTACTTGTGATATATTTCAGATTTGTGTTGATGATTTTCATAAAGCTTATTTCAAATAGTAATTTTTTTATTCGTCTCTGAAAAGTTTTTAGTTGGCTTTAAAGTAGTCTAGTGAAGTTCCAAATTTTCACTCAATCATTGCAGATCTATCCATCTATCTATCTATCTATCTATCTATCTATCTATATACATATATATATATATATATATATATATATATATATATATATATACGCACATTTATATATATTTATATATATATATATGTATATATATATATATGTATGTATATGTGCATGTGCATGCATGAATGCATAGTTACATCAATATTATATATATATATATATATATATATACTTATATGTATATTTATATACACATATATGTATGATACATAAATGCATATATATATATATTCTCATATTTATATGTTGACATATTTGTATATGTATGTATATATGTGATATAAATAAATGCATATACATATATATATATATATATATATATATATATATATATATATATATATATATATATATATATATATATATATATATATGATATGTAATTTGTAAACATTCACACACGCACAAACATGCACACACACGCACACACATGCACACATATATATTATTTTAACAATATGGAATTCAATATGGGAGAATACTTCTAAAATGTTGGTTCTATAATTTAGTGGAGCAAATCTGGACGGTAATTGGGGGGGGGGGCTGGAGGGGAGGTTAGAAATGAATAACCCAATATATTAATGAGACCCAAAAATTTCTGTATCTGATCTTGTTATGTTGCATTGATGCATTTAACTGATTAATGGCAGTTGCAGGCACAGGGAAATCCAAAAAGGTCCACAAGCAAATGTGACTCAAATAACTTTTCCACTTTCCATCACCCCACCTAAAAATCCAGATATTTTTCACCCAATCAGTGAACTGACCCCTGGATAACTCACAAAACTTTATCATATTCATCATGTTAGCAAATTCACTCGTACTCTTAACATCCTTTGGGCTAGTTTGCATGGATTTTTTTCTTTTCAAAACTGAGAATCAAAGCTGACTATCGGAATGAAATATTACCGTTGTTTTTCCCCAATGTTTTGCTCATGGTTATGGTTAAGTAAATAGTCATGTTTTCTGCTCGAATGTTTTCTAATTGGGTTGGTATGGAATCTACAAGAAAATATGGTAAACAGACGTAGGTACTGAGAATAGGAAATTCATATTATTGTCTATTACAACTGCAGCATTTCTTATTATAGAAAAGAGAGATAGGAAATCAGATGATCCCCGTTGGGATGACATCATGGCTCGACAATTTAACTTTCAGGGCTTCTTACATCTTGACTATCTTGGCTTTAATTGCTTATTTTCAAAATACATACCTTACTCTGAAAGCTTTACAAAATATTGCAATTTGTTTAATTTGGTAAAAAAATTCCTTTTTTTCATTTATTTGCGACATTGTAATTTGGAACTGAACGGAACTTTGGAGTCAGCGTAACCTATCCTATATTAATTTTTGTATTGAGTTGACTCCCTCATCAAACCTCTGGACCGTGGGGTGCAACCAATTAGAAGTCTATCACAATTGAGCACACATTCACTTTTTTTTAATGTGAGATTTTTTAAAAATGCTGACAGTTTTTTGCGACAAGGTGGCTCAATATCGGTCAATGGTTCTTGAAAATGATACTGTATTCACAAAGTATGAATAGAATGCATGTGTTAGTTTCTTCGAAATGATGTTCAGAAAAATGTTTCATTGTCAGAATGAACATGTGTATGAGTTTCTAACAGAGATTATTAACAGAGAGGATAATTAACAGTGTATATGAAACTCAATCCATTTTAGGATGTCGTACTGGGATTATGTTCACACATTTCACGCGGACTTTATACTTTAATTGTTCTCAGGTATTGCAATGAGAAATAATTGGGTCTTTTCTTTGTTGAATTGAAAATGGAACAGGGAAAAAGAGGTTAGATTTCCCTATATTTCTTTATACTTGGTTATCTAAATCGTGACAGGTTTATCTCTTAACAAGTTAAGCCGGTGTTTATTTCCAAGCATAAGACTGCTTATGAAAGTAAGAGTTGAATTTTCCTTCCTTTTGCATCCCATGAAATACCAGTATCCTCTTCATTTCTATCCTCTTGAATCCCAAAAGGAAGTTGAAGACAAATAGGGGAATTTCGACAGTCATTTATAATAACAATTGTCAGGTATTTGGCCAATATTCCTTACAGCTTGCAACGCTCTAGGAAACATGTCATGAATATTAACAAACTGTTTGATGGTGTCCATACGTTATAATTCTTTTATGATCTTTAGATAAGTGTTAAATAGATTATTCTAACAAAAAAGAAAAAACAAAAGAAGGAATACTCATGAGCTGCGTTGATGGAGCTCTGCAGCAAATATATCATTATCTTTTTCACTGACCTTTTAGACGTCCTGAGAGGTTAGAGATGAGACTTGCATAGCAAATAACAACTTGGTTGAAAAATATGTCATATTCTGTTGCTTACATGCTGAGACGTCAAAGAGAACACAAAAAAGAGAGACAGATAGTGCAACAGAAAGGAAAAGAGACAGCCGAACACAGAGCGAGAAAAAGAGAAAGACAGACAGACAGACAGGCTGGGACAGAGACAGATAGAGAGAGTGACAGAGGCAGGAAGATAGATAGGGAAAACAGTTGAAACAACAAAGGTTTAATAGTCTAAAATGACACGATAAATTTACAGTTCATTCGATATTCCAAATGAAATCAAAAACTAAGTTTATCCGGGAATTTATCAGACAGAAACTGTTTAAGCAATTGCCCTCGTATGCAAACACCCATAATATTGAATTACAAAAAAATCAGTTACACTACTGTTGGATAAATAACAGACTAATGATAATTTTTCACAACATTGGAATATCATTTTTCATGATCATTTTGTGATCGTGGTTAGCATTCCAGACAGACCCGTGAGTATACTGTATACACATGGGGTATCTGCAAAATCTTAATGTAAACGATTTTATTTTTCCCAGTGGTTACCAACGGGCAGTTCATGCTTCTCCAGTTATCTAAAATGTCAAATAATCCTTGACTGACCCTGCTGTTATATTTTTAAGTATCCACTCCAGCGATCGAATTGCAATATATATGTGCATATATATATATATATATATATATGTGTGTGTGTGTGTGTGTGTGTGTGTGTGTGTGTGTGTATATATATATATGTATATATATATATACATACACACACACACACACACACACATATATATATATATATATATATATATATATATATATATATATATATATATATATATATATATATATATATATATATATATATATATACATATATATTCAATCAGTAGTGGCAAAAAAATGTAAAAAATACAGCTATTCTCATGCTTTGATATAGTATTGAATTGGACCGGAAAGATACAAAAACAATTCTGATGTCGATTTTTTTAATGAGCGATGTTACAATATGAGGGCTTTTGGGAACTATTTAATCGAACATTTCATTATGTATTTGATTTTATTATAGAATTTTTCGGTTGGAAATACTTTTCTTCGTTGGCATACGGGAATTATACACACATACTAAGTCAAATGAAAGATAATATACAGAATAACCCTCCATGGACGCAAAAAATATCGATGGAAAAATCTAGGGTAGAATTATTGTCTTGGAACCCTTGCAGATGGATAACCAGTCACATCCACTCAAGTGAACAGACATTAGAAAAATGTGAGGAAGCCCTATGATGTATAAGATATATGATATTAGTATGAGATAGCAAACATGTACAAAATATGAATCAGCATGTGAAAGAATACATCAGAATAATAGTTGAAGGTTGTGTTTGATCAATGCTGCTTCAGGGAAAGAGCATATTGATATAACTGCTTTGTTTTAAATCTTCGATGTACTTGAGAGGTAAACAACTGATTATTCTAATAATCCATGCTTAGTATCTAAAGATGTGTAAAAATATAAGAGAAATATAAAACAATGAAAACAATTGCGAAAAATTACATTGGAAGATATTTAGAAATAATCATCTGAAAGTATTTTTTTAATGAAAATATTTTCTTAATGAATTTAGATGTTAAAGATGTAAAGTGTTCCACAATATATATATATATATATATATATATATATATATATATATATATAGAGAGAGAGAGAGAGAGAGAGAGAGAGAGAGAGAGAGAAAGATAGATAGATAGATAGATAGATAGATAGATAGATAGATAGATTGATAGATAGATAGATAGATAGATAGATAGATTGTACTTTTGCAGATTTTTTTCCTGTTTGCATGTCAATGCATTCAACAGTATGAAGTTGTGAGTAGTATTTTAAGATATGTTTTTTAATTCTGTATGAGCAATATCATTTCTACGCTTTCCACCTCAGAAAAGCAACCACTCCTTTCGACTGGAAAAAAAAACAACATTTTTACGTTACGCATGCTCGCTGCAAGGTGAGGAATACTTAAATTGCAAAGAAAGAAGCCAATGGTAAAGCAATACAAGAAAGGAAAAAAAGTATAACTAAAAAGTAAAAAAAAAGGAGGGGGAGAACACCGGTTTTTAATCAGAGAAAGTGATGTTAGCACGCAATGTGAGCAAGTCACGAAATGTTCTGACCCCCAACCGGCGCCCGTGTCTTTGTTACCTCCACGGCGCAATGCTTACAAACAAATTTGATAATGAATGAAGCGGCTGTAAATTTTGCAGCTGCACAGCGCCGGCACGAGAACGTTTGCCAATAAATAAACAAAAGAATAAAGACAAAAAATGAAGAAGAAAAAATGTAGAAAAAGTGATAGGTTAAACATTACTAGGTCTCGCACCTCAAGGAAAATTGCAGCTAAAACACGTGAAATACAAACTTTAAAAGACGCACTCCACGGAAGTGAAAACAAGACTCCAATGGAGAAGTAACCGATTCACAAAGAGTACTGAAAAAAACTGTTGGCGAATAAAAAACATACATACGCTCTTATGCGTTCACTCACATTCTTACTCATCCTATTACCTGCCATCTCTCTCCAATAGGACAATGCTGGTTGTAAGTTCAAATAGAAGGTCATATGGAACTAAACATAATAAATGGCTATAATTCTGAATATGGGGTTCTAATTTTTTGGTAAATGCACATAAAGGATAAAATTGTGTTGATTACCAATTTTAAGTTGGTAAAACACAATGCAAAAATTGTGTAGAAAATAACGATAATCAGAACTAATATGAGATGGGGCAGACATAGACATAAATATCAGTGTTGAAAATGCTCTATCTATAAGCAGCAATTATAAGAAATAAAATAAGTAATACAATTGTAATATCACATAAAGTAAAACTAGTTAGAAAATGATAACATTTTGCTCTGCTTGGAACATAATCAGCAGGTTTTAATGTGTTAAAGATTTTTAAAAAATTATAGATATAGTATATTAGTGATAACTATAAATGTCCTTACAATTGCTCTAAGACAGGAGTAAGTCAAATAACTGAAGCGTAATAGCAGCAAAGCACATAAAGCATACAGCAATTTTAAAGAAAATAATTATGATGCTGAGAGAATAAAGAAGGATGCTACAAGGTAAAACTCCATTTCAAATAATATTCTGGTTGAAAATAACCACTGCAACTTTTTGTGCGTATACAATAAGCAAAAGCAATTAAAAAAAATATTTTCCTTGAATGGACGTATTAGTTGGTTCATATGCAGATTAACCTGTTGTATAATTAAAAAAAGGTATGTCCCAGGATTCCAAATGTCACCATCATTAGTCTTTTAACGCCCATCGTTGGACATACTCCTTCCCCAGAATCCACCACAACACTCTCTCATGGGCGTCACAGAGCCAATATTCCCTGAATCTTCCCAGTTCATCACTCCATCGTCTGATCCGTCGGCCTCAGTTTCTTATTTGATTCCATGGATCCATGCTGTGAGACGCAATGTCCATTGGTTGTCTTTCATTCTTGCAACATGGCCTACCCATTGCCATTCGATTTTTGAAATATTTTCTATGGTGTCACAGACGCCAGTTTTCTTCCTTGTATACTGTGCTTTCTTGTGATTACTCCAAGTAAGGTTGAGCATGATTCTCTAACGTGCACGTCGCATGCTCCTTAGTTTGCAGGTGACCGTCGGGAGAATACTTTGGTTGTATAGTCTTTTTGGAAGGCTTGCCATCCTAAAGAGATTCTTCACTTGAATTCCTCCTTTACAGAGGGTCTCGGAGATTTGTCGTCTTCCATGGAGATTCGTTGTCGTACATGGATATTCGTTGTCCTAGCAATGTGCTTTCAATTTAAAAAAAATAAAAGAAATGATAGTCATGTTGGATATTTTTTTCTTAAGCAAAAGCAATTACAAAGTA
>OY735202.1:63671549-63711549 GCA_963457665.1 Thysanoteuthis rhombus
ATAAAGCAATAAATGACATCTAAGCCTCATTTCAATTGGTGTTTCCTGTTTAGAAAACCAGCATTTTAAATCTTTATTTTTAGATAGACTCAAACACTAAACTCCGACAGTGATACGCAGCAACTTTAGCATCGGGTTTGGCTTGGCGAAATATGGTGATTAAAGGGAAAGACTTGTGAGTGTTGGTTAGTTATCTCATTAAGGACATATAATGGTAGAAATATGATGTTTATAAATATGCCCAATGGTGGCGTCTGACTGCCTAGAAAATGACCATTGTACTTTCGTCTTTCTATCTGCGGTAGAACACTGGCCTCTGGCACCAGTAGAAAATCCATATGTATTTTAACTACGAAACAGTGCGTACTGGATGTTTTGATAATTAACATCGCAGTTGATCAAAGGATAAAGTTTTAAGGATTGGCTATGATGGAAGCTCTTCATGAATTATTTTGTCCATTGATCATACGATCGGATAAAGCTTTCAAATATTCATGAATGGTATTAGAAACACGTATCATCTTTTAAAGTGGTGAGATTCAAGCAAAAATCCATCTAGGATGCTCCCTGTGAATATCTCCTGAAATGCTGTGTCCAAAAAATGCAATGAAAAAACTAAATGAAATAATTGTCGAACCCACGTATAGGCTTGATATTTTCTTGCTAATGTGATAACACTTCACTGTGCATGTCTTTTTCATAATTATCATCGTTATATCTATAAGTTGGATATCAATCACTGCAAACTGCAGACATCGGAAGAAAGAAAGCAAGTACTGGTAGAAACTGAAGACAGAAGAAAGACAAAGGGCGGGAGAGACCTCTGTTTTAATTCAAGATTTAGGATAATAGTAATGATGTAAACCAAACTTTCTTCGAGTAAACGAACAAAATCAATGCATTTCTGTGAATAAAATCTCAAAGTATACAGGCTCCTAAGGTATACATGTGAAGGAAGACTAAAAAACTGAAGTATCAGAAGAAAAAAAAAATATAATTTTAAATTTTCCCTCTGTTCTTTCCACTACTGTAGTGTACTATTGAGATTTGTCTGCTGTGTTAACCATTTTGATCATTGCTTGGTCTAATTTGTTGATCCAATCTCACAACAAGCCACATGCCAAATCATAAAGTTTGTTTTTTTGGGGGAAGGGGGATTACTAGGTGGGCGGATGGATATTCAATTTTCGGCTTTCATACTTCAAAATGGTTGATGGTTTCAGCACAAAATAGATTATCGGTATTTTGCAAGAAAAAGAAAAAATGAATGGAGCTAAATTAAAAAAAGATACATGAAATAAACAAGGAATGAAACAACACCAAGTAACGTCACCGGTGAAGGCAAAAATAAATAAATGAATCCAGGAAGTTGATGTTGAAAACCTATCGTCAAACGTAGTGTACTGAAATAGAAGTTGGTTTATGCTCTCCTAGTGCAAAAGATTCAGAAAATCAAATAGTATTTTGGGGAACAGGCAGCAATAACTATCAGAGATAATAGAGAGTCCAGAAAAATATAGCATCTCATGGTGTTACTAATGATACATCGGATTTATTTTAATCTCATTAGAACTGATGTGTTTTCAGTCCTCTACACAGCCAATTATACATCATTAATTGCCTAGAGCCATGGAAATTGGATTGAATGAACGTGACATAGTAAACAATGTGATTTCTAGGGGGTGGGGAGTGTTGTTATTCTGATTTTCTATGTATTCGATCATATTAATGCACGCACTTTCACAGTTTAATTGCCGACATTCTTGTTTATATTTGTAAGGACGATTAAAGCTACTTCTCTTTAGTAATTGATTTCACTGCCATTGGTATATTTTAGTAGCATCAAAGATTATTAGGAATGATACCTTGACTGAGAGTAAATATATTTTTTGTTGACCATGCTTATATAAGAGCTAATTAAATTTCATATTTATATGCTAATCCCAGTAAATATCTCCTTTCTGTATCATTATTTACTAAAAATAACCTAATTTGCAACAAGGCCAATTATCTGGAGCACTGAGTTAATTGATTTTAAGCAGCATTGGATGCTACTCACCACACAGGTCTTTCCATGCCGACTATTTACAAATGGCATGTAACCACTTGCTCACCTTATAGTGTATGCATTCAATTAAGTCCTATCACTGTATTCCAAACGATGATAACTACCGAAGATATCACAGTGTGGGCAATCCAGTGAGGGTTTATTTAAACAAATCAGTAGCCGGCGAACTGAGTTCATCATGGTACGGAAAACCATCATGCATGAGTAATATTTGAGCCTGCAAAATCCTGATCTTAAATGAGGATGCTATTGCTTGGCATCGGGGAAAAACCCGTACGTAGCCCTAATCCTCTGGCAATTCAGCTCAAATTACCATCATCATCAATCTTGGCGTCTGAAAACGCCAAAACCATCCTTATATTAATCATTGCTTACTTGGATATTGAGCATTCCAAGTCTCATCGAATCATTTTGTACTAAGACATTTTAGCGTGGATAAGGCTGAGACAATTGTGTTACGCTAATCATTGATGTGTATGAGACTTGCCTACTCAGTATTTCAAACCCCGGCAATATCCTGAGCACAAACATTTATATTTGTTCAAGTTACGTAACTAGTTGAGGCATAAAGCATGCCATCTGATTCCTCTTTATCACAGGTATTGCAGAATCATTACTTTCTTAATCTATCCAGCTCGTCACACCAGCTTGGTTGATGTGGGCTACAATTCCGTGAATGATTTTGGGTGTTCCATGTTGTGAGTAGTATTTCAAGCGGTTTTGTGATTTCTTGCAAAAAGGCCTACCATTGCCGTTAATGTTTTCCAACAGCTTCTTTGATATCTCAGACTCATGTCTTGTCACTAATATACTCAGCTGTCTAATGCACTCTCCATGTTAGGTTTAGCATGATTCTCTCATGTGCACGTTAGCTTGTTCTTAGTTCGTTTGTACCTGTTCAAAATCTAATTCTTAAGTTATGAGATCTGTATTGAATGCTCTCACAATCTCTAAACCAGTTGGCGATAGAGCTGAGCACGAGATAAAGGATTAAACACAAATTTAAATATCTGGCCCTTCCCATCTTGATTTGTTTTTAAACACACGACAGGGTTAACAGGGATTTCATCCTTTGTTTCTTACTCTCTGTTGTGTTCCCTTTTTTTTCTCCAATGCAAGTCAGACCATTTTACTTTCTTCACCGATGAATTTTATTTCTCTTAAAGGTGAAGGTGAGGACTACAATTATAATGAGTCGTCTCCAATGCTCTTTGAGGAAAAATAAAAGATAATATTTTGTTTTTGAAAGCAACTTCACATCTTTCTTTGACTGCACATATCTGTTATCAGTCGAAGGTTGTTTCGGTACAAATGCAGCATTTTTCATGTACCCGTTTTCACCAGAGAATGTTGGGAAGTTGGGAGCCTGCTGCTTCATTTCACCAATCCGATTTTGTTTCCATTCAACGTTACTTGATCAATTTAAGTCAAATAAATCCTGTCTTGTTAAGCTCGTTAGAGAGTGACGAGAACGTAATAATGATACTTTTTGGGATCACATTCATTTTCGATCAGATGTTTTCCTAAATGGAACCATGCAAGTTTGACATTTTGGATTTGGAATCAGATTTTCCTGTCACACAGTGCAGTTGCTGATTGGGGCTTAGTTCACCCTTATATTTACCAATAGCTGGATATAAAGAAATGAATCATCATCGGTGCAAAGTGAACATTCAGGTTTGAACTCGGATAGCTGATTCTATTTTCAATAGGCATAGAGCTTTGGGCATTTGCACTTTGCTTAAACCTGGTAAACTCTAAGATTTATTTCCTTTCGTTTCTATGAAGAAGCTCGCCAACAGTTCGAATAAGCGATTGAATTCGCTTCACTCTTGCATGAATTTACAAGAATTGAGTGTCATATGGAAAGGTTTTCGTGAATGAAGGCCCATCTAAATAATTGGATTATTATTCTATTGGCATCGATAAATATTTCCGTACACAGGAATCCTTTTAAGCATCCATTTCTTCCACTGACTTCCTCACATGATTCACGTGTGAGTCGTAAAACACACAATATTGGTGAGTTCTTGCGTAGGTTTTACGATCTTTTGGGAGAATGTGTGCAAGTTTAACGAGTCTTAATCTGGTATATTATTTGAGTGATATTTGAGTCATCAAATTGTTCCAAAGGAAAGTTTCAGAACACTAATAAACCCATATAAAGTGTTCTGATAAAGTTGGACAAAGTTTGGTTCTCCAAGATATGGATGTTACTTATTTGATGCCTAGGGAGAGATACGAACTGATTATTAAGTATTAAAAACGTATGCTCATGCTCCAAAAAGTACAAATTTATTTAACTTATAGAAATGGTTGTAATAGCATTCTATCCGAGCTTTACAAAATTTTCAACTATTTCCTGTATATGAAAGTGTACTAAATATTCATCTATAAAAAAAATGCGTAGGGAATAACTCAAATTAAACTGAAGAAAAACCAAAACAATCAAAGGAGTAAATTTTGTAATTATGTAAATCCAAGTACTTGTCCAAACACGAAAGATTGAATTACATGAAAGAAATTGGTTGTGGTAAATTAGCACAACACATACGTACACATACACATACATACGAACACTCACACAAACACACACACACAAACATACACACACCCACACACACACACACACACACACACACACACATATATATATATATATATATATGAGTGTGTATCTCATTGTGTGTATGTGTGTGTGTTACACTAATTTGCCATGACAAATTTTATTCCACGTGATTCAGTCCTTCTAATACGTGTGTGTATCTTCTTGTTCCTATTTTCGTGAAGGTGAATCATCTGTGTAATCATATCAGTTATCTCATCATTGATCATAATAAAGTAACGATTCATTACTGAACATCCAGATATAATTTTCAACCGATTAGTATTATAATAGAAATTTGATTTCACCAGTGCATTCGTATTTGCATTTTTATATACTAAGCTTAACGATGAAAGTTCTTCATAATACTACAAGTCATATATTGGCAAACTTGGAAAGGCTGCACTGCCAATAAATTGCATCGATAATCTTCACTTCTTTCCAAACAATGGGTAATTTAAGCTTGATTCATTGTTAGAATTCAAGTCAACACTCTCCATTACTTTTAGAGGCTTCTGAAGTAGGACTTCCATCGGAAAGATCTTGTCTTATTCTTGCAATATTTTTGAGAAACCCAACTTTATGTCAGTGACAGTCAATCTGCAAAGGTTGTGTTTTTTTTTTTTTAATACAGAAGAATTATATCAATCCTTTGTATATTTAAATGTATTGACTTCGGAGATTGTATCAAGAGTACCCTATTTTTCCCTACCGATATATATTGGCACTCACTAACATATCATATTTGTATAGTGCATCGTCCCTGGTGTTTGGTTTCCATTATTTCCATCAAAACTTAAAATTTCTTTTATTCGTTTCTTATTTTTTTTTCTGTCCATTTTTTCTACCATTTCTTTTAGGTCATTCTACCGAATGAGGAATTCAGTGATCGCAAACAAATGCACTAGACATCACCTTGACCTGCAAAAATACTGGACAAAATGTTGATCTCCAGGTAGAGATCCCAAATATGATTGGTGTGGAATCTCCATGAAATATACATAAAGAAAGAGGAAATATATTTAACTCAAAACTGACATTTCCCTTCTTCAAATTTAGGATTTATGCTCATAACTGGCCACAAAATCAGAGATTTCAATACTCATATAAATGCCAAATCTCCAATGAGCCTTAAAATTGCAATTATTTACTACATGTCCATCGACAAGAGTACATCTACACACGTTTTTCGATGTACAAACCACATAATTAAATTGTAGTATGAAAAGTCCTAGTCCCTTCCTTTGGCAACAACTACCTTTGGCTAAAACCACCAGAAGTAATTTGGTAAGTGTTAATCAGTCATTAGCTGCGTGGTTCTCAGATGGAGTGGATTCCTTTTGAGAATAGTGGCCAAAGTACTTTTCCATTCAGCATCAGTTTATTGCAATAATTAAAACTGAACCACTGCCTGGTTTGATACCCCTAAGCAGTAATTGCGGCTCAAGATCGCCTGAGGTACGTCAATATGCTAATTCTTAAATATCACCGATGTGCAGTCGATATTACCCTTTACAGTAACCTGCCAAAGATGTTGCTATCTTACACCTGATTGTTTCAACCATAGTGACTGGTCCAATCAGTTTACATCATTGTCTATATGCTCATTTTCCCTGAAGTTCTGCAGGATTCAAAGTATATTTAACGTCACATGTGAATTATATATTTTTCAACAGAGTAATATCCCAACTCCCTCCCCCTCTCTCTCTCCCTCTCTCCCTCTCTCTCTCTCTATATATATATATATATATACATATATATATATATATATATATATATATATTGCATCATGCTAGTTATCTTGATGCACTCCCTGGGAATAATCAGAACAATATTCTCATAAACAAACTTCAAATAAAATAAATGAATAGTTTTGTTATGGGATAAATCTTTATATTCTTAAAAACTGTTCAAAATCGGTCCTTCTGAACTTTAGCCAGGAAACTGCAATGATCGATTCCAAAGCAACAACTGTTCGATCCATACCTATCACTCATATATACTGACTCGGATCGATGATCTCAACATCGGCTAATTGGGACATGCTCATTTTCTCACAAGGAAGAATGTCGAATGCAATCAGCAATTAATCATATCTGAAGATCTATATCGAAATTCATAGAACACAGAATTTTATTTAAATGTATTTCCTGTTTGCAGAAGTCTAATTGCTATTCGCTGTTCTTTTTTTGTTTTTTGTTTTTCTTTTTTTGTTTTTGTTTTTTGGTGTTTGTATCCAACCAAACACGCAGACACATACTTACTTTTGTTCTTCCTGGGTTCTTCAGCTTAACCACGATAGATTCAATCGACAATATTGTAAATAGTGCAGACAGAAAGAACCTGATTGCAAAACCAGCTAGCTAAAATAACGTCATGTTAAAGCTTGAAAGAAAGATGGAGGAAAAGTGAAAGAATGATGAAATACATAGATGCAGTATACTTATATTTCTTTTGCACAAATGATTATCATAATTTTTGAGAATTTGTTGGAAAGACGTGGTTCATCATCATCAGTCTTTTAGCGTCTGTCGTTGGATATAGACCTTCCCCAGGATTTGCCACACTTCTCTATCATGGGCGTCACGGAGCCAGTACTTCCTGAACTTGTCTAGTTCATCTCTCCATCTAATATTTTGCCGGCCTCGGTTGCGCATATGGTCTCGGGGAATCCATGTTGTGAGTCGTGATGTCCATCGATTGTCAGCCATTCTTGCAACATGGCCAGCCCACCGCCATTTGAGATTTTTTATGGATTCTATGATGTCTCTAACTCTTGTCTTTTCCCGGATGTGTTGTGCTGTTTTGTGGTCTCTCCATGTGAGGCCCAGCATTATTCTTTCATGTGCACGTTGCATGGTTCTCAGCTTACGGGTCTGTTTCTTGGTTAAGTTTCATGTTTCAGCTCCATAAGTGACTATTGGGAGGATGCATTGGTTATACACCCTTCTCTTTAGGATTAATGGGATCTTATTATTTTTGAAGGTTGAGCTAGCTCTGCCAAAGGCTTGCCATCCTAGTGTGATTCTTCGCTTGATTTCTTCTTCTTTTGAGGGTCTCATGGAGATTCGTTGCCCTAGGTAGATGTAGTGGTCTACTTTCTCGAGTTCTGTGTCCTCGATTTCGATCTTAGTGTTCTTATCTCCAATGTGGTTGTTGCACATGATCTTCGTCTTGCTGAAGTTCATGTGCAGGCCGACTTTCTTGCTCTCCTCATTTAGTTCATCTATCATTAGTTGGAGGTCGTGTAGGTTCTCTGCGAAAAGGGCTATGTCGTCTGCGAATCTGAGGTTGCTCAGATACTCGCCATCTATTTTAATTCCTTTACTCTCCCAGTCTAGCCTTCTGAAGATCGTCTCAAGGCAGGCTGTGAAGAGTTTAGGTGAGCTGGTATCACCTTGTCTTACTCCTTTCTGGAGCTGGAAGGGGTCCGAGTCTTTATGTAGCCTGATAAATGAGCTGCCGTGATTGTATATATGTTTCAACACTTCAACATATACTGGATCTACACCTTGGCGACTGATGGCCTCCATGACCTTAGGGATTTCTACTGAGTCGAACGCCTTTTTGAAGTCGATAAATGCTACGGCAAGTGGTAGTCTATACTCTGCTGCTTTTTCTTTCAGTTGATTTATTGAGTGCAGGTGGTCCATGGTCGAGTAGCTTCTTCTAAAGCCAGCCTGTTCACGTGGCTGGTTTTCGTCGAGTGTTTTTGTGATTCGGTTGGTGATGATCTTTGTGAAAAGTTTATATACACAGTTGAGTAGGCTTATAGGCCTATAGTTGTTGAGGTCTTTCGGGTTTCCTTTTTTATATAAAAGCATTATGATAGCAGTATTCCAATCGTCTGGGACTTTACTGTGTTTTAGACACAGGTTGAAGAGGACGGCCAGTTTCCTATTGATGGTTTTGCCTGCTTTTCGGAGTAGGTCGATGGTGATGTTGTCTGGTCCAGGGGCAGTTCCTTTCTTTGTCTGTTTAATGGCTTCCTTCACCTCCCACGGGGTTACTTTTGGGAAGTCCTCTAGTTGTTTGCCCGTGTCTTGCGTATCTTGCTCATTGTTTTGCAGTCCTTGTTTGGACGAATAAAGTTTTTGGTGGAATTCTCTGGCACGTTCGACAATCCTGTCTCTGTCCGTTGTTAGGTTTCCGTTTTCCTCGAGTATGCTAGTTATTTGCCTTCGTCCCGAGTTGAGGAGTTTGTTTATAGCTTTGAAGCCTCGACCTTTTTCAAGAGTTGATTCAATGACTGCCGTTGTGTATCTCCTTCTGTCTTCTCTTCGCTTCTTCTTGATTAATTTGTTTAGTTTAGCCTCTTCAATTTTCTCCCTCGTTGTTGTCGGTGGCTTGAGGTTTCTGCGTTTTTCCATGAGATTTTTAGTCTCATCCGAGATTTTGCTAATGGGTTGTTTGCCCATTGGCTTGAATGTAGAGGCTACTTCAATTATTGACGTTGTCATTTTGCTGCTTAGTTCGTTGATGTTGGTGCTGTCTTGTTCAGTAAGAATTCTGAATCTGTTCTTCAATTCGAGCTTGAAAGATTGAACGTGCTCTTTTGGTATGTTTAGAGGCTGCGGTTTTGTATGGAACATTTTCCTGCGTTCTTTATTGATGTTTATTTGTACTTTACATCGTACCATTCTGTGGTCGCTGCCTACATTGACTTGATTTAGGACTTGGATGTCCTTGACGATATCGTTTTTGTCCGTTAGGATGTAGTCTATTTCGTGTCTTGTTTCGTGATTGGGGCTCCTCCAAGTCCATTTCCTACTGGGTCCCTTCTTGAAGAAGGTGTTCATGATTTTGAATCCATTAGCCGTCGCAAAGTTTACAAGATCTTCTCCTCTCTCGTTGCGTATTTTGTATCCAAATTTGCCGACGCAATTTTCATTTCCTTGTCCTACTTGTGCGTTGAAGTCTCCCATGATAACATTGAAGTGTTTTCTGGTGCCTTGGAGTAGGGAGTTCAAGTCATCATAGAAGTTGTCTATTTCTTGTTGGGTTGATTGCGAGGTGGGAGCGTAGACTTGGATTATATTGAGTTTGTATCGTTTTGAAAGTTGTATGGTGACGCTAGCTACCCGGTCAGAGACGGCTTTGAAGCCAGTTACATTGTCTTTCAGGTTCTTATTGATGAAAGAGCCAACTCCACTTTATTTTACTTTCTCTTTACCGTAGCTGTAAAGAAGATGCTTGCTTCTCAGTTCGATTAGTTCTTCTCCGGGTCTTCTTACCTCACTAATGCCTATGATGTCCCATTTGACATTTCTGATTTCATTTTCTAGATCAGTTAGGTGCATGTCAGTTGACAGTGTTCTGACGTTGTATGTGCCTATGTATAAATTTGTCTTCTTGTTGACAGTGTTAGAGTTCTGTTGAAATGGTCGTTGTTTGAGCGGTGACTCAGTAGGGACAGAGGGTCCCTTGGTGAAGGATTTGGGTAGTCGCTTTCGGAGCACATCATCCCTACCCAAAGTAAGTGATGTGGCTGAGTCTTTTGGGGCTGATGACCCAGCAGGAACTGACGTACTCTTGGTGTAGTTTTTGGGTAGTCGCCCTTGGAGCATATCACCCCACCCAAAGCAAGTGATATGGCTGGGCCTTTTGGTACCGAGGTCCCAGCAGGAACGGCCGATATAATATTTGGTGTGCAAATCATGGGGAGTAATGGGCCATGCCCTGCCACGCTGGCCCAAGACGTGTTGGCAGGGGGTCTAGTGGATTGTCCACTGCGGGTCAGTGGCAAAAGAGCTCCACCGGCTCTTGATACACATCCAAACTGTTCTTGTGAAAACAACAGTGGATGTTCGGAGCACCAAGGTTGAAAAAAAAAAAAAAAAAAAAAAAAAGGTTGGATGCAGATAAAATGAAGTCTCCAGACTAACTAAAATTGCCGCAAGTTTAGATGAGTACATAATTTTCTTGATTTATTGTTCATTTCCTCATCGTTCTGTGATAATCTTTAATGCCTGCCTATTCATCCAACCCTGTATTACATGCTTGTAAAGACGTGGTTAACTGGTCTTTAATAGGTAGGCATAGACACCCCGCTTCGTATCACCGATTAATAAGCTAGTTTGATAAGACATAAACAGTGCATTGGGTTTGTTGTGCTAGACTGAACAAGGCCAAGCGGCAGTATTATTTACCATAGACTCACGTCATAATTACTATTGTCAAGAAACTGTGTACGAGGTATTAAGTAACATTTTCTAACGAAACCCAAATAATGGGCGACAGTGCTTGTTGGGCATTGCATCAGCCTCTGACTTCGCAGAATTCCAGAAAATGTGTATATCTAAAATGCAACTGCTTTACAAAATGGGACGAGAGCTTTTGTCTCGATAGTAGCTCTGGAATATATTGCATAACTTTAGTGTGTCCATAACAGTTCATAAAGTCATAAGAATGTTATCAGATTTGTAAGCATGGTCGAGCACCTCCAAGCATCAACAGGGGCCTGCTGTATTATTATGAAGGAGCAAATATTGATACTTACCTTCTAGACTGTTACCTTTTAGTCACCAAGATTTGCGCTGGTTGAAGATCTCTTTCTCATTCTTAATTCACATCTATTGTAGCAGCAGCAGATACTGAAACAGGTCACTTAAAGTGTCTCAAACACACATCAATAACAGAGATGTCAAGTGAATCCCGCTCGATTCCCCTATCAATAAATTATTTACAAGCACAGTACTGCCAGAGTGAGTTGCACACTAGTATATTCTATTCGGAAATATCCCTACGTAATTTGGTACTGCTGTCTCCTTAGAAAACATCGTCTCAAATCGTAAGAGAGACTGCCAGCTAAAAATCTACTTTTTTCCTATAATTCAATATTGCTTCTGTCCTAATTTTATAACAAAGGAATCGCCTGAATACTTTTGCAAATTTCACTTGTAACCCCAGCCTAGATTTTGAACTTCATCAATTTAGTGGACAAAGAAATTATAATAGTTCCTTTATTCCAGTTATCAATACCCACTAACAAAGAAATTACATTGGGGTTTTAGTTGTATTAGCATTGATTTGGATCTGACTATAGAATCCTTGAGGGATCCCAAAAGTCCGGGTGCCGAGCAAAATTCCTCAACGTATTGTCTAATAATTGCCAGCCAACTCCTCACATGTGCTTTTCAATAGTCCTAATCAATTTTCCCAAATTACATTATTCAGCGTAAATTACTTTGCTCGTCTGATTTCTTCCTTAGACTAAATCATTGAATCCATTGTCCCTTGCTTTTTTCTTCAAACCCAGTTCATTACACATATACCATGTTATCATTTATCTGCACTTTCAATAAAAACATTTTATATCTATCTATCTATCTATCTATCTATCTATCTATCTATCTATCTATCTATCTGTCTGTCTGTCTGTCTCTGTCTGTCTGTCTCTGTCTCTGTCCGTCTGTCTTTCTGTCTCTCTCTCTTTATATATATATATATATATATATATATATATATATATATATATATATATATATATATATATATATATATATATATGCGTCTATCTACGAACTTGTCATATTCATCCTTCTATTATCCTGCTATGTATCTTCCGTACTGTTCTTTGATAGATCTATCTATGCTTTTCTCTTTGTTCAACAATGGTTCATTTTTCTGTGCCCTTATATTGTTTTTTTTTATAGTTTTTTTTTTTTTTTTTTTTTTTTTTTCACAATCCCGTTTCATGTTTTTCCTGACCATTCTCTTTTGGTACCTCTAAACTTCATCCAGCTCGATAATATTAAGTGACAACACGTTTCTCCCTTAATGTCAATCATCAGCAAGGTCTTGATGTTCTGAATTAGAAATAGTACAGTTAAGGAAGGAGAATCGTGAGTGTTCCTACACATAATTTTTTATGTAAAGAAAAAACCCTCTTATTTCTAAACGTCATTTTGAGGAGGGGAGGAAAAAAGTAGCAAATTCCTAAACAAAGTTTTTAAAAAAATCATCCTGTTAAAGAATAGCTAGTTCAATTTAATTCAATCAATGAATGAGGAACCAAAGAAGCCATTTTTTGCGTTTTAAAACAGGCTAGAAAAATGCAAATCTTGGATATAACATTTAATAGATGAAGATTTTTGTATTAGATGGATTGAAGCAGTGGAATCTTCTACCCATTCAATCATTCTATCTTTGACCGTTCTTCGTACAAGGATTACCTACGTTAATATCAAAACCTTGTTACTCCAACCACTACGTTCCAGTCGCTGAACAATTTGACCATCACTGTTTGAGTTTCTTGAAAGATCGTTTTTAGCTGTATGAGAATAAAACCTCAATGATTCGTGATCAACTGGTTCAGAGGAAACTAAATAATTTTTTTCTCGATGCTTGTGAGTATTTTAGAGAGAAGTTAATCATCAACGATGTCCTGTTTTGATACATCTATCAACATCATGTACATATATTGTCCCCATTCTATATGATATTTAATTTCGAAAACATGGCTTTTTATTTTTATTTTCTTTTTTCTTATGGTCGAATATCTGAGCGTATATTTTGAATATGGAGCACCTACATTTTGAATAAATATATATTTTTTTGAAAAATATCTATATATTTTGAATGAAAGTTTATATCTTTTAATGAGATAGATTGCATGAACGTTGTACAAAGACAACTATATTTAATCAAAATCCTACTTATTGGAATAAAAGTACTCATAACATGTGTAAAAGTACTCTTACTTTAAAATAACGTCTTAAACATTGAGAGAGAGTATTATTTCTAGCTTTTTAAATATTCAAACAAATTATATCTTTCTGTTTTTTGAATAATAATGAGCGAAATTTTTATATCTTATGATGTTTGAATTACTCAATAATTGCAATAACAGGAATAATGGGAAAGGATATTAGAAATTATCATTGCAATTTTTTCAATTCGTCAAATAATTAGATTTGACTTGAATTAAATTCCAACTTATTGATGCATTATTGGAAAATGAATGAAATGAAATTTTAAAACCTCATAATAAAGAATATTACATCATATAAAGATAAAGTCCAGAATATAGATTTTCTCAGCTTCTTTTGAATTTTACTGTTCAGTCTGCTGCTGACTGACAATATCCTTTTCATGTTTACCATGATTAGGTCGTCTGCCCTTGTTTGTGTAGTACCTTTAGATGTCAGGCTCATATATAATGTGCATATTCAACAGTTTTCATGAAGTAGTCAGATTACAACAGGCAACCAGACTTAAATTATATAGGAATTATCCTTAGGACAAGTCCACACACTTAAATGCTAATTGTTTGCTTTTTTTGTTTTCTTGTTTTTTAACAGCTTTCTGATCTCTTCTCAAGCTGGATATCAGCTCAAGTTTATCTTTCCTCCTGTTACAATAACAACTGATCTTGTTATTCTAATTATATTCCACACTCATAGGATATAGATTTCGATATTTTCCCCAATGTTGAGATACTACTCCGTTATTTCACTTTTAGGAATCGTCGTCAACATTGTTTATCTAATTAAAACTAATCCTTTTTGTATATTGATTGTAAGGACAGTTTGCAATATGGCTGCTATATTTGTGATTAATCCAATCACTAATATCTCCACGGATGCCAATACTATCTTTGTTCAATAATCATAGTAACAACTGAACCGTAACTGTTTAACTAGTAGCTACTCTCTATGTCTTATTCGGCATTGTCATTGTGACAGTAATAAGATTAGTAATGATAATGATAGAACCACCACATAGGAATGCAATAGTCAGAAAAACCGATAAGGATTTTTATTATTCAAAAAATGCAATCACTATGTGTGCAACCAAAACGAATTATTCAATACGAAAAGTACTGTACGTGCACAAACCTGAAGCCCACCTTCGAAGTATACAAGGTAAAAGTCCATGTGAGTTAATATTCCAAATGAAATTAAAAAAAGGATGACCTCAGCTAAATTAAAACTAATTCTAAATGAATAGCTTGCATTGCACAGTAAAATATTCATATTTGAGCATGAAACATATTTAGGTAAATGAAAATCAGATGAGGACAAAAAAGAAATTTTCCCTTACAATGCAGTTTGGCTAAATTATTATCCTAAGAGGGGAAAAACTTATTCGATGTGAAATTCAGACGTAAATATCAGATCCTCCGCAACAGACGTTTGTGGAGAGAAATTATAAGACCTCCTACTTATGTTTGATGAACTGAATGAAAAAAGCGAGAGAGTCATCATACACATGAACTTCAGTAAACGGAAATGATGTACAACGAATAGATTGAGAATAGGGACATAACTGTCAAAATTGAAGGTGCAAACCTGGGCGGAGAAGACCTCTACATCTACCTTGGACACTGAATCTCTAGGAAGCCTACAAACGAAGAAAGGATCGAGTGAAAAATCAATTCAAGATCTCAAGCCTTTGGCAGAGCAGCCTAACCTTCAAAAATAAACTCAATAAATATAAAAAGAAGGGTATATAACCAATGCATCTTCCCAATAGTCAATTATGGAGCTGAAGCATAGAACCTAACCAGATGACAGACTCAGAAACTGAAAAGCATGCTATGCACAGATGAGAGAATCATGCTCAACGTACATGGATAGATCAAAGGGTAATACAATATATACACGAGAAAACAGGAGTCAGAGACATCATAAAATCTATTAAAACAACTTAAATGGCAATGGGCAGGTCATGCATTAAAAATGACGTACAACCAATGGACACCAGGACTCACAACATAGATCCCCAGGGTCACATGTGAAACCAGAGCGAACAGAATATAAGATGGAGTGAGGAACAAGACATTTAGAAAATTCTCACTCCGTGACGCGATGGATAAAGATGTGTGCGGGATCAGGGGACTCACACGGACGTTAAAAGACTAACGATGATGATGATGATGATGATGATGATGATGAATATCGACAGCATCAGCAGTAGCAACAACAGCGGAGCCAACAGCATTTTAGCGCCTTTCATTGGACATGGACCTTCCATACTGCCCTTGCAGAGCCAATACTTTTTAAAAGTTGTTTTGTTCTTTAAGATGTCTGGGGATCCACTGTGCAATTTGAGAGACCCATTGCCATTCGAGTTTCCAAGTAGATTCTATTTCCTCTGACTCTGTTCTGTCATGTAATCTCCTTATAGGATGCTGAGTGAGATTCTATCCTGCACACGTTGCATGATTCTTGGTTCGATGGTTAACTTTTCGGGTGGATTGTTCTGCACCAACATTGATTCGTCCAGTCTTTAACTTTTATCTTGCTGGGTGACTTACAGGATTGCTATATATATGCATGTATGAACCGTACATCATCTGCAGCAGCAGCACCAGCAGCCTCCTCTTAATATTTGTTATTGGACCAACACTTTCTCCAAGATTTGCAGGACCTCTCTATCGTGAGTGTCACAGGCTTTTGGAACTTGGCGTCACGCCAACTCAATTTTCATATGACACATATGATCTTTGTGGATCAATGTTGTGGAACGTTATGCCCAGAAGTTGTGTGATATTTTCACAAAATGATCGGCAACAGAGCCCTAGGGCTGACAATCAGAACATTTACTCTGCATGTCTATGTGTTTGCTTCATGCCCTGAATAGTTTTTTTCATTAAGAATCTGATTTAAAGTTCAGGCTACAAAGATCCCTTTCTGTGACAGGTATTGCTCACTTGCTTTGTCTGTAAAATTTCAAATACACACAAACAAATATGCACACTAACATACACCCCCGATATATATATATATATATATATATATATATATATATATATATATATATATATATATATATATATATTGTGAAAAGAATTTGATTGAGAGAGCAATAAACGTCTATTTTTAAAAGTATAGTATAATTTGAATCGTATTGAAGTTTGTAGTTTGTACGATGCAGGTATAAACAAGACAATTGAATTATATGTATAGAAAACACATTGTTCGAAATACCATGAAAATAACGCTGTATTAAAGAGAATGAGCAAAATAAATATGAAGTATGTAAAACAACACACTCGTTTCATATATTTTTGATCACAATGAAATATTCTGTAGGAAACTCATTGTTCCGTATCCAATTAAATACCATTGTTTGTTATGCATTGTTTTTGTTTTCGAAGTTTCGTTTCCATCTTTTGTTTTCTTCGATAATTGTATTTTGTAATTAATACTATCAATCGATAAGGTTTTCTTTTCACAGTGTGAACTCCTCCCTCCATTGATGCGTCCTCGGTTTCATGCTAGCTGACAATGTACACCTTGATAAGAATGTTTATCGGATCCATATAAAAAGAAGTTTGCCCCAACGAAAAGCTACATAATGATAGAGCAAATGTTGAAGGCATACCCACTTTCAACAGAAAGTCTGTAGCTAATTATTGGAAAAAAAAGCATGCGTTAAAAAAATGTATATATTTTCATCTCAAGCGGTATTTAGATGGAATATCGCCAGCCATGTTCAGTTTTTTAATAGTATGTTTATTTATTTCTATGTTGATTGTTATTGCAATAACCCTGGTCGTCTGTCTCTGGTCACTTCGAATACTTTGGTTCAGTAATAAGGAAAGTACCAACTACGCGTTAGCATGTAAGGAAACTTCATTCATCCTGACTGTCGTTGTAAACAGCGAACGGTTAGCAGATCTAACCTGATCATATGAACCATCTCCTTTTTTCTGCATTTAGGTAGGATCTGGCCTGAAGATTATCCTTCATTCCTGAATCGCTCTATTTGTTTGATACAGTTGGATTACGATTCAAATAGTTGTCTTGACCCCCATTGTACTTTTCTGGGAATCAAGTCAGCTACTTTGTCGTTTCCTCCCTTCAACGTCGAATTTAGTTTCGTAAAAAGCCAGAAGAGCAGAGGACCAAATATATCCTTGAATGTTATTGAAGAACGTATGTTCATAGATGTATAGTAAGGTCACATTTGATTGATTGCCAAGTATAAGTAGGTTTCAAGATATTCAAATTGGCAGAATACTCTTCTGACAGGTATCGTATGACACGGGTCGGCAATATTTTTGCCCCAGTGGTCAGGGTTGCGTATTGTTGAATAGACAGCTGGCCAGATGAATGCCATTATCAGAATAATCAATTCAAATGTATTTACATATATGTTGAACCAAATCAATGAATAAAGCACGCTTCAGATCCATCAGTGCCGAATCAAAAAGAACAGCAAAGATCAAATGACTCAACTTAGTAGCATTCAATTTCAATTGCAGCACATTTTTGATATAATAAAATGGCTTCTATATTTTTGAGTATGAAACCCAAAGCACAGGATCTAAATATTTTCTTGTGATCATGTCAAAATCTCTGTCGTGGACTGGAGGTGGCCAACGAGCCCTATGTAGCAAACCCTTGCTGCTTAATTACATAAAGCATTATTCCTTCAAGCTTTAAAAAAACATCATATATAATACAGCTGTTTAACTGAAGATATTTGAATTTATGTTTTCACATCAAATCTCCGATATCTTCTTTCTGTGTTCTATCGATCATCGTTCAACTTTTATAATTTGCATTCAATTTTCTACACTATTTCTTTCATTACGTGGTCTTCCTCTTCCTGATCATTCTATTGTCTGTCTACCAATATTCTATCAATTATTCACGTACCTTTCTTTTCCTTTTTCTTTTCTGTTCATGTTTTTCTTTTTTCATATCTATTGTTCATTTCCCCCTTTTTATTTTGTTATGGCAGTCTATCATCATTTACTAATCAACTTACTCCTCTGTTTTTTATTCATTCTTTCCTTCTCCCCATCCATTTCCCTTCTACTTTTTCTCTTATTTCACCTAATCCTTCTGTGAAAAATCCAATTTTTGTCAGCCGTTCCTTTCTTTCTCTTCGCTCGCCCCAATCCTCTCCTCATCTCCAGTTGTTTCATTCAGTCCTTCTCACATTTTCTCCCTTGGACACTCAATTTTTTCGGTGTTCATATTTTGATCTCCTTTTCTTTCTTTAATTTTTTTGTTCTACTTGACTTTGTTCATTCAATATTTCTTTTGTATTCCTCAGTTTTTTTCCACATTAATATTCATTCATACCATGGCGTTTCTTTTCCATCATTACATCTATTTTCTCTCTTTTTCTTCAAAAATATTTTTTGTTTCATAATTTCGCATTCACGTCGAACCCATTCATTGTTACGCCTCACCACCATTGCAATTTCAAACACAGTCAACCAAAACTGTCACCAAAACATTCAACATATGTTTCTTTCTTTCAAAGTTGATCTAGCTGCTGGTGTCTGTATCCGTCCCCTATACACGTCACTCCAATGGAGGTCGAAAATTTAAAAGAGGGGAAAAATACCCTTCATTATGTTTAGAAAAAATGTTTAATATCCCCATAAAATGGATTAGGGGGTTGGAGGATTAGCAGACTTGCTACGTGACATAATACTAAGTTTGTCCAGCCACATCCCCATCGTTTCTACTTTCCTTTTTTTCCTTCTTAATGGCACATGTGTGTGACTGTTACGTCCTGAAAAAAATTGAAACACGTTTCTTATTCATCGAAAGTCTCTCATTCTTTAATGTTTGATGGATCCAACATGGCATGCTGCAAAAATACTTTGGTTATGTGACTGTTTCTAGTAAGCAACTAACAGGACTTCATTTTCTATAAATTTTAGCATACTTTTGGTTTCATTACTTTTTCTTCTCTGAGTTTTTCTTGATTCTTTTTTCTCTTTTTTTTGTATTTCACCGAAATTCTGCTTTCTCCTTCGTCAGTTTTTTTCTACAAAAATCAATATTTTATGGGAAATAGCCATGTGCATCAGACTAGCGTTGGTGCTCACAGCGAAAAAAAAGGGGGAAAACTATAATCACTCAGCAAATCATCTACTTTGAACGACTCAACCTGAACGTAAAAAAATTAATACGAATTTAGCGTTTTTAAAAGGTTTAAAACTACTTAGAAAAGATGGAATATTGGCCATAAAGGAGTGAAGTATAACAAGTAGAATCGTGGAATGAATAGATTTTCCAGAATTTTCCGGATTGTTAGTACGGTCTTTATACTCTTTCTCGTTATTTTTTAGTCACTTGATATCTACGTATAGATCTATCTATCTATCTATCTATCTATCTATCTATCTATCTATCTATCTATCTATCTATCTATCTATCTATCTATCCCATGCTTGCTGCAGTAAATTATCGTTATATTTTGTCTTAACGAATTGAGAAGACCAAATTATCTAATTATCTTATTATCCGTACGACAGGCAGTCAGGTGCAATAATTATGATGTCTGGCAATCTATTAGGGATAGAGAGGCCAACTGAATCTTCTGATGATGGATGCTGAACCAATATAAACAAAGTTGAAAGGGGAAAAAAAGTGAAAAGATTTTGTTTGAATCGAACATCGTTTCTAAATCTAATCGTCTGTCTGATATCTTCAATGATCTGAAAGAAATCGGTGCACGGACGTAACGAACTTGGACAGACGCTGATAATTTGATACATTAACTAATATTGAATCAATGCCAATGATTTAACTGCAGGAGATAGAGAGTAATTTAACTAAATATACCTAAATTCTGCCCTGGGAATTTTTTGAGAGTAAATTTGGATGGTATCCACAATGTGTCAAATCAAAGAAAAAATACTGTAAATTTCTCTAATTTTACACCTTGAACTTTGACTGATCGTGCATGCACAAAAAATAATGTCTTTTTCTAAAATCTTGGGAAAATTGCTCACTCTGTATCTGCATCGGAATATTTTAAAGAAAGTAAAGGAACAACAATAATTTGATTTATTGTATTTAAGGCTTACCATACATTTTATTAGGACCACACAACAATTGAGCATGTTCCAATGGCAAAGGTGGAATTATTTTATCTATGAATATTTAGACACATTTTCAACACCGATTTTTCTTCTCTAATATTCCTGTAATGAATTGCTTAAATCAGTAGTTATCAATGATACACTTATATCCTATTGGGTTACTGTTCCAACCCCAATCCTCTCACTCATATAATTTTGAATTGTGTTCTATTTTGACGTCTACCGAAGCATTTCCTATTCAGTAACGCTCAAGATATTTCAAAACATCCCATTTATTCGATTCCTTGGACCATCGGTGAACGTCATATGTACTTGTGTATTAAAAAAGCAAAATTAGCGCCAAAAGACAAAATAGATCAGGGACAAATGGCTTACACGTGTCTCCCCCTAAGCATGTAAGCCAAAATTAGATCGATGTTTCTTTGAGGATTGAAGAGAGAAACTCCATAATAATTCCCTGAAAGTCATCAAATATGACGGCCACATAGGAAACACCGGGGTGAATAAAAGTCAAAATTTTAGGGAGACCTAACCAAAATTTCTAAAAACAGACCTATTTTTCTGTGGATGTCATCTCCACACCAAAGAAAATTTCCAGCTTTAAACATAAGTTTGGCTGGCTTATTTACTCCCGCTGTGTTCTACAAGGTAAGATACCAGTCAATATTTCAAGGCAGACTCGGATAAATAGTTGCTTTCCGATAGTCCCTTATTGGTTCTTTTGGACAAATGTACTTTTGTGCCGACGATGTATATTTTTTCGCAGGGGGGTCTTTCTGGGGAGAATAAAATCTTTTTACTACTAAATATACTTCACGGTGGAAAGCATAATAAAGATACCTGGCATTATCACTACCATTCCAAAAGCTGAAATAGTTCAAAATTGAATGTTGTATTCTGATAATTGAATACAAAAGATGTTTTCTTTAGCGTGTTTTAGACCACAATCCCATTAGTACACTAAAAACCAAGAGAAAGAAGTTATGCTTCAGGAGTCTGAAATAAATGAAAGCATCACTGATAAAAAAAGTCACTTGCATTAGAATGATAATTTATGAGATAGTTCTGATTCAACCCAGATCAAATGCTTATTGATTTTTTTTAGTTTCGTTTTCTTTTCCCATTTGAAAGCGAGTAAGAACATGTCACTCCAAAATATCAACTGGTGGTTAATATTGAACGAACATAAATGTCATGCACGAAATTACCTTTGATGCACAATATAATAGAAAATCTATCAGATTTAAGGTATACGCATGAGAGGAGGTAGATTTTCCCAAAACCAAAGACTGTAGGAGTTTGAGCTTGTTGATATTATGCTGTGTGATAATTGTCCTGTCATTCAACTTTGGCAAAGGTTAGATATAGATGAAGAAAAAGTGGTGAACTGGACACTGATTACTGACTGGTTTTCTAAAGACGTAAGCAATAATTCATGAACTGTTGAACATTGATTGATTGATTTGAAGTTGACAATCTATAATTTTCAATGGGGATGCCTCACATTTTGTTTATTTATTCAATTTCTGTAATGAAATATCATTGTCATGTGTACACACAAACAAAAACACACACACACACACACAAACACACTTATCTCTGTCTCTCTCTCTCTCTCTATATATATATATATATATATATATATGTGTGTGTATCCCCTCTTTGTCTCTGTCTGTCTTTCCCTCTCTTTCTCTCTCTGCCTCTGTCTGTCTGTCTGTCTGCCTCTCTCTCTCTCTCTCTATATATATATATATATATATGTTTGTGTATATATATATATATATATATATATATATATATATATATATATATATATATATATATTGGCATTTAATAGTATCGTGAACAATATGTTAATTCCAACTAGATCCCGAATTCCTATGATACGCAAACTTCAGAAATACTAATCTGTATTCACATGTGTATGTAATTTTCCTTTGAATCTTGTTTTTGTATTGAGTTGAAGCCTGTTGTACTTTTGAATCGGTTCAATAAGTTTCAAATAATCTACAAAATCTAAAGAGAGTTGTTATTACCTATCGTTGAGTAGTCACTTTTGAAGTCCAACTGTTTGCATTTTTCGTTTTTTTTTTTAAATCGTATACCATGATTTGAAGCGTTAAAGTATCCAATGGATACATCATACTACCTATGGCATGCAGGTGCAGAACATTGATACCATCAAAACAAGCAGAAAACCAGCTTAGATTCGAACTTGAGAGCCATTAAAATATCAACGTTTTATGATTCGTTTTATGATTTCTAGAACATCCGATCTTCTTTGTAACTGTTATGGACCTTGTCATGTTCTTCCTTTTTTTTACATTTGTACCACTCATTACTTCCTGAGTACTGTCAATTTATGTTTACTGCGTGTCTATTGGCAACAATCAGATTGAGTACTGAAACTTGCTAACAAGAATTACCTCGACTTTTTTCACGACTCTATCAATACACAAAATCCAAAACATCATTTACCGCTTTAGCTACCAACGACGATATTCGTTTACAAACGTTCCGACGCTGCGATGACTTAGAATCATCAAATCGACACAATGCACGTTCTGACATTATATCGGCTATCCGTCTGTCAATGTGAGCTTTTTTGTTCCTAGAATACTGTTACCTCATTTTGGAAACTGACTTGGATATAGCAAACATTTTGTTACAGTGTACAGAATCCCAACATTTGAAAGGTCAGTATTCAAAGTGTTGAAAACGAAATAATGGCAAAAATGGTAACTTGATATCTGATGGATACCTGTATTGCTGTTGATGAATCCTTCCCAGAAATCCTGACTTCTGACATCATCATCATCATCATCATCATCATCACCGTGGTGAGGTAATGAGCTTTTTATTCCTACGGATTTTATTCTTCATCAATCCGCCCATTTTTTGCCCCCCCACGGCAATTATAATTATCAGCAACAGTCTTTACTGAAGCCTTTTTTTTTCAGCTTTATCAGTTGTTTTCCGCAATACTCGTTCGCAGAAATCGTGAGTCTCGGCGCCAGGATAATTTTTCAGTTGATTGACATGATTCGGTTGCTTTTGTTTGCGCTCACCTCATCTTTTGTCGTCATCTTGTCTAAACAAGGATCTACAACCTCTACCGACTCCGCCACAGAGAATAATCAAGAAGAGTCCTTAGTGGCCCATGGACGCCCTGGTCACTATCAACAAAACCATAAAAATCGATCAGGCGAAGGAACTGATAAATACAACTGACAATGGAAGCTGAGATCCCAAGGCCAATATCTTGACCTTCGACGCTGAAATTCGATTAGGCCTACCGGCCCTAGAAATGAGGGTTCAAAAGGGCAAAGCTGAAGCTCAGTGAAGTAAGCATTCAGCCAGTTGGCAAATATCCCATGGTTCGGAGGATCATACACAGATAAGGGTGTTTATTGTTGATCACATTTGCTGTGGAGATTGAATGCTTGTTGTTTGCAATGTATATATATATATATATACATATATACTAACGCACGACAATTTTCTGATAACAAAGGTTGCAAATCCTAGATCAACTTATCGAAAATATTATCTTGATAAATTTCGCATTAAATTGAGCAATATCAACCATTATCAGTTCCCAACGAAAGGGGCATGCAAGACACTATCACTGTTATGCTCAGAACGACCCCTTGTTTAGAATCTACTTGATATCTTCTTCCCGTTATTATATCTTGTACCTCTCGAAACATCATTCCGGGATCGTCAGTAAGCGCCACGTATTGGGAAAAAACGAGTGAATCATGTCATAATGTAATTCCAACTTGAAATCTCTCCATTAAATAAAACGATATTTCCCAAAATGTTTGCATACCTGGCATTCAGGTACTCACATAGATAATCTGCACTTTGACTCTCTGTCTCCTGTATATCCCACCAACTCCCCATCCTCAAATACCATTATTATCATTCGTGCGATCTGAAGTTTTATCCAAATTTCATTTTACACATATTTACTTTTTTGTTGCATTGAACCCCTATACAGTACTCATTGAATGAATGTATGTTAGGGCCATTGTTTGAATGCCGGTATAAGCTAATAAAATATTGCCTTCAGTGTGTGAAAACTCGTTCCAAATATTTTTTTGTATACATGCAGGTGTCTCAAAGAAGTGATTGCACGTAAGTCTTTGAAAAAAAACGTAAAGCCAGAAAATTTATAGCCAGAAATCGGAATTAGCCAGGGCCTATTATGTTTGGAAGGGGAAGTAGGACTGACGAGCCCCGTAGAATAGTATTGTTCGGCCACATAATTTTAAACGTTGTTTAGGCGGTTATATACTCTGATAAAATAAAAAGGATGTTAAAATTCCAAAGAATTCATTGACATTGAATGAAATCGTTCGTATGAGATTACCTCTAGTATATGAAAATAAGTAAACTACAGCTGTGGGTTAAATGAAATCCCCTATGGGTTTTTGAATAGATTACATTTCTGAAAAAGGTTGGATGGTATATTGCCCAAAATATCGCAAACAATGAGCAACATAGGAACATCAACCAAGGAAGATTATTTATGTGGTTTTGGACATGATTTTGATAAGTCATTCAAATAGAAAAGTTTGAAAAATTCCCGGAGCAACCAAGGGCGAACGGATTAATTGATTGTGATTCTTATGCACGCTGACATCCGCACAGCAGCCCACTGCCCACTGCTAAATTCAACGTGGCAAAAAATCGAGACAGCTATTTTCCGTGTAAGCTGGCCGATAGTGTTCTAATTGGATTACCCGAACCTTCTCTCTAAAGACTGTTGAAATAACTTCTGACGAACAGATTTGGGACTTGAGCGTTTCATTTCCGATTGGCTGCAGCGATACACTGAGGTGATTACAAGCGAGATTTAATTGTTTTTGACATTCGTCGTTTTTCCATGGCTGATACCCCTTTTAAGTTTAATCTGATTAAGACGAGGACCTCTTTAGGAAACGGAATTCGATAATGATTTCATTAGTGCTTTGTATAGAAAAAAAAGCAGCAAACAGAGAAAATCAATAATTTACTGCACACATGTGAACAGACAATCTTCGTGGAGTTACCAAGTCGATAGAGAGATTTTGTACTTAGTTATCATCGTATTAACAACAAACATTCTTTAAGTCTTGTGATGTTTTCAGGGGTGGGGGCACATCATATAAAGACCAGGCTATTCCAGTCCACTCCCCCATTGTTTCTAGTGTTCAGTTAAGTCCTTGTATTTTTTTTTACTGTCAAATCTAAAATTTCCATGTGAAGCAAGATTTATAATCTTGAACAAGATTAAAGAATGAGAAGAATTAGCTGTCAATGATCACGAAAGTGTTTCTAAGATAAATAAGTGAGATCCTGATGGTAAGCTCAAGGAGTTTTGTTGAGCAAAATAACTGTACAACATTTCTGAATGGACTTTTTATATTGAAAGTAGTGAAATGGAATTAAATGCTTTTAATATGAGTTCCAAAAAACCAAAAGAATTATTTTAACGAAGTACTGCTCCAGATTATACTAGTTTGAAAGAGTTAATGACAAAAAGTGTCGGAAATTAGCCCCCACCCCCCAACAAAACAGTGATAATTTTCCAACAGAATAAGCGTATATTGCATGTTCCTTCATCTTTAGAGCTTAGTTGCGGGGTTTCCACTCACCCATCACAGTCAGTGGATCTTACATAACACCAACCACAAATGTCACCAGTACTCTAAACAGATAGTCCTTCAGTTGACATGTTGGCGTGGTTGGTGGGTTAAAGGGCTGATTTGCTATTCATCCGGCTTGGTAGCTGCTTCGATGGAGCTACAGGGTAGGAAATCTAAACTTTTACTCCTTATTATGTCTATGAAAAGTTTTTTTTTTATTTCTTATAACTAATCTGAAGAATGTGATGTTACGCTGGATCAATTTACAGAGTACTTTCATCTAATTCTAATTTCTATGTCTGCTTCGCATTTTGAAAATTCAGACTTTTCGAGTGATCACTTCCGAAACAAAAGTCAGTTATAACTCTAGAATGTATCCTACCATTTTTAACACGATTAACAAAGTAAAAACACTGAACCCATCAGACACTGCAAAAGCACCTACAGAAGTTCTTTGCTAAGAAAAATGAAACATGTCGTTACTTTAAATTTGCTGAAGTGAGAACAAAACGATTGGAATGCCCAATAAATGTAATGCTTTGAACAGAACTATTGTTTTATTAATACATTCCGTTTTTAATAAAGTTGACAGTCACTCAATATAATACAATTTTATACCACTATATCTGATCAAGCTAAAAGATATGTCGAACTTTACTGTCCCAAGCGGGCAAATTATACTTTTAATTGAGCAAAATTCAAAAGTGGTCATGTTAACACCGTACACAGAAATGGGGATGTATTTTGCAAAAATCATCAAAAAGGTGGAAAGTGACTTAACCTGATGAAATCGTTCCTTCAGCATCAACCATTTGTTCGAAATACCCATGTTCACTTCTCTAAACCCTGCCAATGGATCTATCCTCTTTTTATCAGCTGCTCTAAAATTAAGTATGTCTAGCAGACACAATGTCGGGAGTCATGCACAGTTAACTGGCCCTAGGAGTTTGATCATTGACATTGGCGGTGCGAAGGTTAATGTGGGCTTTGTTGAAATGCTCAACTTTGACATTTTAGCCATTTCTCTGATTGGTAAGAGCCCTGTCAAACAGGGATATCACTTGGATATTGCAGTAGGTCCAGACTCCTAATTGCTTGGCGGACGCCCAGGCGAATATAATTCATCAATAGCCGGCCATCTCTGACAGCAGAAGCTGATGTGTTACCAAGAAAATGGCTGTCTTTGTGAAACTGGGAAATTAAGCTTTACTTACTCTCTTTGGTAAAACCCCTCCCTGGATTTATTGTAATCAATAAGTGCCTCATTGATCTATGGACAATGTATGTATACTTATATCTAGCAATTAGTCTCTACATGTTTCTCCTAATAGAAATTCAAATCAACACAATGCATTTACAAATATGTGAGGCATAATTTTCTGCAGTGTCATTAGTTCAAGATGGCCACTGCATTGAAAATCCACTCAAATGTTCATCAATAACTTTTTCCTTTCGAATTTGCATAAGATATATTGTAATTTGTTCAACATAAAATAGAATAAAACAGATAGATGGCTTTTTATTCGTTGCAACTGAGACGCTGATGAAGCCGGTCATATTGTATCTACTTGTCATAGAGCTGCCCCATATCTCGGACACTATTGAAGCAGAGCATGCAGTCCTCACTATTAGAGGATTTTTTCTGAACATTCATTAGGATTTAAACAATCTTACCCGTCCCGATCCGTTCGTCTCTACTTGAAACTTTATAATTCAGAAAGTAATGAAGATAAAAAACATTTGCTCAACCAATTGCTCAATACTTTAGAAATTCATTACGTATGCTGCAAGGTTTTTAGTGATCTGATAAATATGGTGATTTTTGTAAAGTGTGTAACTTTTTTGCACATGGGTGTAAACTACAATAACTAAATGTAGCTGACACAACGTTTTTTTACAGACGTATGAGCAAGAAATGTCTCAATCTTAGTTTATTCCTTGAACAGATGAGGATTTACTGAATATGATTTTGACAAACGTTTGAGCTCAGAAAGTATGTAAATAAAGGATTTTGCGAGTATTCATTGAGTGCTAAAACGTGACTATGTAATAGTGAACAAATCTTATTCAGGATCTCTCATTGTATACAAGATATAAATATTTAATATAACTAATACATTTTATATAAATATTTATCTCCAAAAATCATGGCACTCTATCGATTATTAGATTGATGGACATAATGATGTTGAATTGTCATGGTAAAATATTTTGAGTATCAGAATGAGACGTGTATTGGTGCTTAAAGAAATATCTTACTGTTTTGAAGCTTAATATCAGTGATCCCGTGGCCAGTTTCATAATCAACTTTTCCGTTATAGCCACCGCACATTCATGGTTTTGTACATCTCGGCGATTGAACTCGATATTTGAAACAGACAACCCGGTGTCCTTAGGATAATAACCCCTTACCAATTGAATAGATGATATTAGTGAACAAGGCATGATACACATCATTGTCATCTTCAATGCAAAACAGGGAAGGTCAGCGAATTTGAGAAGGTTTGATTGGTACATTTTCAGACTGATTTCCTCATTTCTTCAGTTAAGTGTACTTGACGGATGATATTTGCATCTCTTGTTCTGCATCATTCGGTAAATCTTCCATGCAAGAATCACCAAACGAAAATCTTCTATGCACCAGAACTTAACCAAAATGACCCTGGAATATAGTCAACTGTAAATGCATTTATTCTTAAAAATGTGGATATGAAGTATACAAAATAAAGCATCCGTCGTTCTTCATAGAAAATAATCTTTTATTTACAAGCACGAGTATTTTCTGAGATGTGAGAACGTGATTGTAGAAAGGGGAGAAGGTTCAATTTATTTATTTATTTTTTGGGGGGGCAGGGGGGTGAGCACATATCCATATGACCAGTATGTCATTACGGAATGTCTGTTTCTATTGCTACATATACAGATATTTTCAAAGTCAGTAGAGGTAGATGGCTTGGGATATATTGTCATGCATGGTATTTAAGTACGCACGTTTAATTATTAGCAATAAGGTTTCCTATCTTTTAAAATGCATAACCGACGCACAACTTAGGAGGAGGAAAAATCCGTCAACCATTCGAGAATAATTATCCATGAAAACGATCATGGTTGACATCATCATGGAATCAAATTTACAAAATTTTCAAGAGACATTAGACAAAAAGTAATACGAGTAGTTTCAATACGGATTTGATACAAACAGTTTGCTGACATTCTTTTATAAACTAATTATGACATAACCACGTATGCCCTCTGTACGCATACGTGGTTATGTATTTGATAGCTATATGATCATGTTATTCATGATTTAATGAAAGCCTCTTCAAAAATTGATTTAAAGGAAGATTATCAATTATCAATTATATTGATAAATACACAAATATCTGCTTTCTGGTAATGATTTGTTAAATAAACAGTTTCAACCCTGATTTCATAGCATTGTTATTATTGAGAATGATGGAATTAAACTTTTGAAGTAAATTAAATCACTCACAAATTTCGTATGTTGAATGAATATTGATTAAATATGGATATTGCAATATGCACCTGAGGGCTTATCGAGAAACTAATGTCCTCAAGTCAGCTAACCCCAAAAGGATTGAATCTATGCTGCAATGGACACATTTGTGGATTGCATGCCATGTGGCGTGGCTTGAAGACTATCAGCTTCAATATCCCCGACTGATTGTTGAATGATTCACAGGGCAGTGGACCATTGCCAGCGGGCAATTGTGGTTGATGACAGAGGGGCATTGAGGCATCAAGTTTCACAGGCATGCTCCTTATTTAAAGTGAATCACCCAGCTAGATGAAATGAAAGAGAATAAGCCTTAAGAGGGAGTCACATCTCCTGCAGCAGCCGTGAAAATATTTGCCTAACCTACGTGGTATTTGCTGGCTATTGGCAAACATTCAATAGCTGTGAAATCCCTTTCGAAATCTTCCAGTCATCCGACAACAGCTCACCTTCAGATTAAACCACATGACGGGGATAAAACGTAATTAGCATACACCTGAGTTTGCTATCAGGTTCAAGCATCAATCAAAATGGAAATCTCTGTACGTTGACTGTAACTTTAAGCAGAGATCAAAGACCCCCCTCCAACACAAGCAACCTTGTCCGGATAGGAGCCCACTTCAGAGTCACACCTTTGAAAAGAAGGGGGGAGAATCGTCGGAAACTCTAGTATTGGCAACTGGTAGTGCATTGCTAGTATATTCTAATATATCGTCTCGCCTCCACAGACGATGAGACATTCTCTCCAGGCAACATGTTTGGGTAAAGCGTATGAATATCCTTGGAGGCCTTGTTACTATGATGCTCATCTGGTGTCCTTGAATTTGTCAAGAGGAAATTATAGGGCAATGTCTGGCACCAGTTTAGAGGGAAAAAATTGAACTAAGAGACTTGCACTCCTTATTATAGAATAACTTTTACCTTTATCATGGATTAATTTCCTAACCAAAACTGAAAATTTAAATTTTCCTCACTATTTTTACAGATAACTAGGAGAAGAAATAGATTTGTTTCTCTCTAATCGGTTTCTGAGCAAGCTGGACATTAACAGCCCTCAGTAGTCGATTCGATTGTCAGCCCTGTTACAAACTATTAATTGATATATATATATATATATATATATATATATATATATATATATATATATATATATATATATATATATATATTCATAAAAATATGAATATACAATCTAGCAGCAGCTTCAATGATCATTTCAAAAAAAGTTTTCAATATAATATTACACAATTTTAATCATTCTGTCAGATGATACCTTTCCATTTCTCAATAACATAATGGTAGCATTGAAAGAAACGAATATAACAGATAAAGACCGAGAATAAACAAATTGAGAATTATTAGCTCTGACGGTCAGTTACGTTGGCCGATGCTGCAGTTGTTTAGCTCAATGCAGAGAGTGACGCTACGTTGAAGAGGCTACCTTATCCGTCGCAGGCTCGATTCCTGAAGCAGCTCCTTTTTTAGAACTTTTATTCTCTTCGTGTTGTCTAATGATCATGACTTCATTTTCAATTGAAAACTGCATATAGTAGCCAAGTCATTAAGACATTGCTATATATGATCAAGTCTCAAGCCCACTAAGCCAGAATAACACTTGGAATATTATAATAAACGATTTGCTCTCGTTCATCACTTTAATTGCCTTGTAAATATCCCCCAGTTGCCAAACGAAGAGTAGATGACGCCAACTTATTTAAGCTCATTAGTGATTGTAATTTGCATGTCTTTAAAGTAATTAGTAGCTATTTGTAAGGCGAGTTTCATGTGTGTTCATCTATTAGGAAATGTAGGAAATCTCAGGAGCCTGGATTTTTACTGGTGGAAGTGGGTTGAGAGTCACGACCCCTTCCCCCTGGGGAAGAGCATTCGATGATCTCATCAATTGCAATTTATATACAAGAAATATTTGGTTACAACTTGGATTCTGCTCTGTGAGATACAGAAGTTCACTATGATACGAACATGTTTGAATCGGTGATAGTGAATGTAGATTTTGTATTTGAGTAGAGAAGCTCTGGACCAGGAATCAGCATGTATGAGATTGTGTGTGATGTTGATAGATGGTTTGGGTGATGATGATGATGGTTATTATCTTACCGACAGGAAAGTGACAAATTGGCCAACGAACAGTGTAAGACGTGGCTATTTAATCCCATGCATAACGATACCCCAAAAGAACACAGGCATAAATTGCTTGGCAAACAAACTCGAATAATCATGAGCACTGATTAGTCTGAACAATACATGCATGCCAATGGGAATACCTCTTTTCTGCATGGGAGGATTGCTCGATGGGTTCAAGTATAACTAGAGGGTTTTTATCTGAATTTCTGAGATAAGCAATTTTGAAAGAAAATATCGATATTAATAACTGATATATGTAACAGGAATCTCCATCTTGGTAATTCACAAAGAAATTTCGGACAAGGGGAAGTTTCAGGAAATTGTCTGTTCATACCTGATTCTGATTTAATTTTTGCAAGATCACATCGTAACAATACAACCCCTTTTTTAAAATGTTCAACTTGCTTTGGTACGTCGCAGTCAGCATTTGTAAACGTCACCAATACCAGTCAGTGCTGACTGACGTAAACCAAATTGGCTAATAAAGCAAATTACCGGATCCACATACACCATGAAGAGATGGCCGAAGAAATAATCGGTCCAATGAGAGTAATACAAAAAACAAGGAATAGATATTTTAACAAAGAATTTTCCGACTCATAAACTCAAAACATTTCATTGGCTATTCGTGAATTTGCTTCTTCATTGCTGTGCCATAATACTCTTTGAGCTGACATAATTCCTGACATAAGATCATATCACTGGTCATGCAATCGACCTGGCGATCACAATACATCGAAATAACAATCCTAAATCTTCTACCTTTTGGCTGCATGGAAAACGGCTCAATTTTTCAGCTCATGTCGACCACTTGCCCCATAGACATGACATGCAAACGATGCAATAGTGATTTGATTAGCTCTTCAAAGACTTTACACTCTATCGATCGAGGTTGTATCACTGCAGTCACAGAATTTTAATGAGATGTAAATAACCAATTCAATGATGAAAATATTTTCCTTGTGACAAAATATGCTTTTAGAAAAATTGAGTTTTTTTTTCTATTTATATTAGAAATATTTTACAATATTTACTATCATTCAGGTATCAGTCGAAGTAAGGGGTATATCAGGAGCCAGATTGCAAAGCAACAACTTCCCATGCTTCCAGGGAAATCAACAAAACCATGAATGTGCGGTGGCTATAACAGAATGGACTATCAATTGGTGGAGATTCATTCTCTCAATTAGCATTCGAGTTATCAACCCCCCCAAAACAAGATTGTTAGCTTAGTTTCCCTGGACCTGATCAGTATAGGGTAAGTTGATTCTGCAAATCCAAATAAATAAAATATCGAATGGTAACGACCACTTTTTTATATATCAATTTGTTAGATATGTGGCAGTTTTTCTCGTCACTAAATTTAATAAGAGTAACTTCACTTTTCTTTCAGTTGCAAACGGGTAGAACACACCAAAACCAACTTGGAGGTGAACTGTTCATATCTAAAATCCCCGAAACGTATTTGCTGCAGCATAGAATAATTTCCATTAAGTGATAAATATAAACCTCAATGTAAGTTTCACTTAACGAAGATTTTCTAATGAAACTATTCTAAGTTGAAAAGATTATGGTGTCAGTAATGGACACTTGAAAAGTGTTTCTCCATTTTCTAATCGCTTTACCGATAGTAACGAACACTTTGAAAGAAAAAGTGATCTACTCACACTTATTGTGTGCTTATTATTGAGATCTTATATATGTGTTTATATGAGAGGGAGAGAGAGAGAGAGAGAGAAGGAGAGAGAGAGTTTTATTGGATGTATCATTTTTTTCTCCCAAAATTATTTGCAGTTTTCCTAAGTATTGCATCTATCGTTTAATAGGGTCTAGTTAAAATTTGACTAAATGGTCGTCTGAATGTATGGTATTTCGTGATACCGAATTCCTGAAAGGTGAAAATTCACTTGGCCAACTGTAACAATCTGACCTGGTGTCCTGCTATCATGATTCAATAGTTCACCTTTTCTCCCAACTGGTTCTGGAGGTTTGTCCAAGAGATAATAGCGTGGAAAATAGAATTGGCAAAACCTAACTGTAGTTGAGACAATTTATGTTCACTTTGCACTAACATTCTTGGAAAAGGCAGAAATCCCCCCACAGCTATGGTTCAGAGTGGCAGACTGGGCAGTGTAGTATTGTGACCAACGTGTAGAAAACAGGCGATTCTGAATCTAAGCGAGGGTAGTTGGATTTAAAATTTGAGTTTCTTCCAGGTCTTTTAACCCAAATGATGCCAAACGTTTAACCCTGTACTCTTTTGGACTACATCCACGATGCTAAGAGATTTATTTGTCGACTGGACATCCCAAGATCCATAACTGATTTGCCAAGATTTGTGCACTGCAAAAGCCACTTCAATGTTTTCCGGTTCCTCACAGAGGTTTAAAGAGGTATCCTTTGGTATTTACTTGGCTTTCTTGAACCTGTCTTCCATTTATATCTGTTTGTCTCTGAATAGATTTTTTTTCTATTTCTTGTCCTCATGGAGATAGACACTAACTGCGCACTGCATCAGATTCTATCATTTTTCATGTATATATTACTATTTTCTGCGCTTCATTCTCTAATTTCATCTTGCTGACACTTACTTTTGTCCTTGATGGCATCACTATCAACGGAGCTGTAATGTCCACGACAGCCATTGCCTGTTTTGGCATCATCATCCCCGAACCTTGTTTTTCAAATATTTCTCTGTACTTAGATTATATTTTTTCAATTAATTTTAGCATTGTTGCTATTTTTGTAATTAGTTAGTTCTGATTCTCAAAAGGTTTCGACTTGAAATATAGTAATGAGAAAATTGGCTGTTATTTCAGGAAAAACAACATCCAACTTGATATGTAAAGACTTTGGAAGTCTTCAGTGTGTTTTTCTTCTTTGCAAATCTTTGTTGTTACACAGCTTTGTCTCTTGTCTTTAATTCACAGTCTTTCCTTGCTTTGCATGCAAAACTAGAAATATCAAACGAAATACCACAGGGAAACCAGTGCTACATGGATCAAAACAGCTGCAGAATGAATCTTATCGCAGAAGGCGTCGACCTACTTCAGGGAAAATAATAACATTGAAGATGAGGACAACCCTTCCTCTTACATGGACCAAAAAGCACTCAAAGATCACAAACATCTAGATCGATTCCTTTATTCACTTTTCTCTATAATTTACCATTCCACTAAATTTCATTGTAACTCATGGCAAACATTTAGAAATATACAGTGGACAGCCATGGAAAGATACATAAATGAATGAAGAAAAAATTGGAAGCATCTGTCTACATGTAAGATATTTCTGGATTAGTCACGAATATAATCACTCTTTTGTTACCCAATTCCCTCTCCTTACAAATGTTTCATCAGCATCAATGCCAGCACATTAGATAAATCATATATAGAGGCACAATCAAATATATGTATTGAAGAAACTGCAAAAATATCTTTGTTTTGAAAGTATATTACAGGATATACCCCTAAATTTGATCACTGCTCGTAGATTGTGTGTGGATAGAAGGACTGGCAGAATGAACGGATGTCAACCACAGCTGTATACATATACCCTTTCCATTGAGGGATAAATTGATGGATAGATATATGGATTGATGGATAGATAATTGAAATTTGGAAGATTGAATGTTTATATTTTTTATAAATTCATGATTTTTTTATTGAAAAATAAATGAAATACAGTATTATCCTAATATTCAAGGTGATGAAACTTTATTGTACCTTAATGAACGGAAAGATACTGTAAAAGTCGGACAATTGGACTTCAGGATGTATTCATCGCTCGAATGCTTTATTAATGATACTTGTGTTTAAGCCAGCGCTAAGCAAATCATCACACTCTAAACAGCGTACGAACACAAAAGCGCATTGTGATCTTTCATGAAAGACAAAATGCCCTGGGTTTATCACGCGGCATAGAAAGATACATAGTTAAGTTTGTGTGATTTGAGAAAAAATTAAATATCTTATTCTTTTTCTTTAATAACTTTCACTGATACGTATCATAATCTAATTTCAGTGAACTGAAATTTAATTTTAGTTCTTCATTTCAAATTGTTCCACTTTTAAATTCAATTTATTTAGTCGAAAATTTCAGAAGGGGGCATGTATCATTTGTAAGTTTAATCATTTAAGACTCATGATTTTTTATCAATTTTGTTATCAAGTAACCTGAAAAAAATGTATTGACAATTGTCGTTTCAAAAAGGGGTTCGAAGATAAATGCCCCCTTGTGTGAAACTGGTTTTATCTATCACTTAAGGTTTGGGGCTTGTCAGAAATCGTAACCGAAAACGGTAAGTAAACTCTTCCCGAGATTTTTTCATTCAATCCGTCTGAAAGACTTGCTATCTGTCTGGTTATCAAGGCATCAAATGTGCAGGTCACTGCATTGGGGCTACATTCCTGAAAATCAAAAGTTCACTCTTTATATTGTGGAAAAAATTTTCTTTCGATTACATAAGGAGAGAAAAGTAACCCCGTTTATACTTGAATATAAATTGACATTGAGAATGAGACGACTTTATAATTGAACATTTTTTTTTCCAGAAAAATTGACTGACTCGTAAACATGCAGAGTTCATAATTTTGTCATAGCATCATGGAAGATATGTTCTGCTTCTGAAAACATCATTTATAGTACTTGATTAGCAGCCATCAGGTCATGCATTTCAAGTAAGCTGAGTATACACTGAACAGTTGATTTCAGTCACTTTCTCTACTAAAAGATTCTCGTCATGTTTACAAATCTGAGATATTCGATCATTACACATTCATCCCAACAGTATTATTGATCACCCAAAACACGATGCACTGCTAAAATATGTTAGTCACATGATAGCTGCTATTGGGTGACTATGCAGATCTGTTATCATTTCGTTTTGTTTAACGAACGATCATTTGACGTTTATAATTTGGAGTAATATAAAGTCACAAACGTTTTCGTTTACTGCAGAATTGTCACTTGGTTGAGACAACCCACCTAGGCGAAGAGTATTTGTTCAGAATATTTCATCAAAATTTGATAAATCAGAAATGTTCAACATTCAGAAAACTAGCTGCTAATATAACTCATATATAAAAAAAAAAGATTCATTTACGGAACGTGACATTTTTTAAAAATTCTCTCTGCTGATTATGTAAACAAGATTGGATCAATGAGCCTATAGTTTGACCCCTGGTAATAAGAGAAATATTAATCGATAATATCTATTGTATCATTAAATCTATGAATAATATTCAGCGATTAATAAAATACAGCTCTTGGCAAGAATGGAAATATTTACATTATAATGATCCGATTACGTAAGTTGTTAGCTACCATAAGACAGCAACGTTTGTCAGTGCATTACCGTTATAATACTCCAACTTGAAGAATAGATTAATATGTAGTCCAATCCATCTGCCTTGATTTAATTCATTTAACTATGAATTAACGCACAAACGGGTCCACAGAGATACTCAAGGTCTATTGACTGTTTGTTGCTGCTCTTTTCTTCCAGTTGCAGTGAGTATCAAATGGTTAAAGTTAGGGAGTGGTCACCAACCACCAGCAAGATATTCAATGACTAAGACTCTTCAGTGTAGAAAACAAATACAATGTTGGTTTCGATGTTACTGATGGCAACTAAAAAATATAATATGTGAATATGCCCTTAAAAAATCAATTTTGTTTTTTATTTCAAAAAATTGCTCCGGGAGTACTTAAACTTGGAATTTTATGTTGGGAATTTAAAAAAAAAAGAAAAAAATCAAAAAAAATCAGGGAAATGAAAGAGATTTTTTCCATCCCGGCAATTTTGTTGTGATCTATTCAATTATCAAGTATTTGGGATTTTTACCAGAAAAAAAAATGGCTGAAAATTAGTTTCTCAAGTTTTTCCCGATGCTCATCGATTACACTCGGTCCAAACAGGTTCCAGACTGCTTTTTCAGAAAAATGTAAACATAACTATCAATTATCATTCAAGGGATTTATTTGTTAGATGTGTAAAAGTCGATGCAAGAACAATTTATAATTGAAATAATTCATGATTGCCTGAGGGATTGGCGAGCAAATCTCTATTCCATTACTTTTGTTCGTCACCAAAATTTGAATATTTCCACAATCAAACTTCCATATGGTTCTCAGCTCTGTGTGGACACTTTGATATATCTAAACGAATAAAAAAATCGAATTACATAATATGTAATCTCCTCAGTGTATAGACTGTAACACAGACACGTACATGCAAGAGCATAGAATGGATTGTTGTTGATCATTGTTTGAATCAGCTGATCGTTTAGATTTGAATTCCCCCGACCATTAAGTTTTCCAAATTATAAAAGATTTGATATCAAGGTCAGCTAAGTTTCATGGTTTATTTTCGTAAATTGACGCAATAAATCTATAATGAAATCAGATTTTCTCCCAAATGAGCCATAAACAATTTATCTAATGTTTTTTTCTGTTCACGATAAGAAGGTTAGAGTGGGAGAAAAAAAACTAAATGAAAAAAGAGGTAAGATGGGAGAATTTGGAAGAGGAAACGTTGACACAATGAGAATGAAACTATAAATCAATCCACTTGTTTTATCAGGTGTCATTCCTTGTTCATACGCATCGATTAATATTTTCTTTTGGGAGTTGCAACTGATACGCGGTAATAGATAGAAAACATGCAGTGATGATCAACTTCACTTCAAGAGTAAACGTCTCCGAGACGAGTTTGCTCTATGTCTGAATGTTCACTAACTTTCAAAGCTTAGTTTGGTTTGGTGCAAAGCTACATGTTAAAAGCATGCAAAACAAATCGAACTCACTTCAGCAGTAATTTTAGATGAATCAAAGATGCTGTCCATAGCTTTATGATGAAAGGTCTTAACACTTGCTAATGCTGAACTCATTTTTGTACAAGAACACATGTGTACAACACTCTGAGTAGATTTAATTCTTTGTAATGGTCGGTGAGACTAGTTTAATAGACACTTCTTGAGTACTGCTTATTTTTGGGCATGATCACCTTTGTTGAACATTCATTTCAGATCTAATTCACAACGATGGTTATGATATGCAAGTTAAGCTTTGTATCCACTCTTCTGGGGAAACTGGACTTCATTATATTGATTAGCTTACATTGTCCTAAGCCGAAGAGTGCACGACATGCTTAGAATAAAAACCACCACAGCGGTGATGATCCCCAAAAAACATCTCACTTCAATTCCACGACGAGACAACACCAGAAAAATGTTTGGAAATATTATGCCGAGTGGTTGGGGTATAGTTTAGGCTGGGTCATGGTGACCAGGGAGCCACAGAGAACAGAAAACGAAAAACGGAGATGAGGAAAAAAATTGAGCCGATGTTTTGGCTGCAGTTGCTTCCCCTTAATGTGTCACTAATGCCCTTGGAATAACCATGAATTCACCTTTCCCTGTACATTATCCAACCGCAAGATACTTTTACATAATACATTTTTACCGGCATACCTTGATGGTTGATTATTTTTTGCATAATCACCGTACACTAACAGCTGTTACCTCTCAGCCCAACACAACAAAGAGCTATCGGACAGCACTTTGTTTGTTCATATGTATTTCATTTCTGTGAGACAATTTTCAGTGCAAATATCTTAAACAATTTTTACATCACTGTTTGAATCTCGATATAAAATACTAATTTCAAGGAGTCTATACTTTTTGTTCAGTCTTTTCTCTTTTATGTATGATGCATATCACCAGAATGTTATTACAATTTCCAATGAAATCGTGATGACGACTTGAAAATATCAGGAACAACAAATTGCCAGTGATGAATAAAAAGGAAATGAGGGATAAGAACATATTTCCAAGTCTATTTCTAGTGACTCATTGATTCCAAAAACCTTTTGATTTTATGTAAAAATTCTACTAAACAATGTTATGATTTGGCGGAAAGTTTAGATTGAGATTTATAAATAGTTTTTGAGCCAACTGATTCAAAAGAAATGTCACACTGGGATCTTCACAAAACATGGATAACTGAAATAAATTTTCTTTTACCGGAAATTCCAATAATGAAATGTATTTCGTGATTTTATTGCCCAATTTTTCATTGATATTGAAATACTTCGAAACACAAATTAAATTGTACTCATGAATGATTTAATTCATCCTATTTTTAGATGTTTGCACTTATTTCAATTTTTTTTATTTTCATTTTAAAATTAAGGAATGTATTCCAAAGTGTATCCATGAGAAGCTCCGCATGA
>OY735202.1:63714049-63760846 GCA_963457665.1 Thysanoteuthis rhombus
TATGTTTAATTTATTGTAATACTAACTGACATCATTGGTTCTTATTCAAAAGAATGAAAACATATAGTTGTGTATACGGACGTGTGCCGAGAGGTGTTTGATGTTACAGTGGAGTAAACAATAAAACCTAGGAAGAATGCCACAAATAAACGGTTTGGAGTAAAGTGATAAGAAAAAATACAAGAAATTATAAGACATTGAAAAATAAAAGATAGAAGCAATATGCAAGCAGTATTATGATTAATTATATTTACTGTCAATGGAAGGTCGGAGTATAATGAGAAGGTCAAAAAAAGAATTACAATAGACCTATTGCTATTGAATGCTTATTGATGAGACAAGTGTATGATTGCATTGTGAGTATCACAAATATCTTAACAGAGTAGTCAATTTTTTTACCTTGATTGAGTTAGATCAACCGAGACCATTTCGTAATCCATTGAAAACAATTTTTGTCCTCCCGTGAGATTTTGCTGGGGATGAGAAGGTTTTAATTATAACAAATGTATCCCCTTATTACTGGTAGCCCTGATTTCTGATTTCATTTACGTTAACAGAATTTCCAATTTGGGTTGAAGTCTAAACACCATCCTGGCTAGGTGATCAGATGAGAACGCCCTGGTTACATACATATTGTTTGTGTATGTTTATGCAAACAATTCGCATGCAAATGAATAGACTGCCCAAACCGATGCGAAATAGAACATATAACAATACTTCTGTCCAATCTCAGATAAGAGAGAAACTATACCTGTTTCATTGAAAAAAATGTATATCGATTTTGACTTCAAGTTTTACGTATGCCGCCACCCCAAGAAAAGCATACGGTCAATTCTAACGATACGTTTACTAAGGGAGTAATTCCTTTGAGCATGCACGAATTCGCTGGAAACTACCAAGACAACAGCAAGACGCAACATTATCAATCGATCACTTTAAAAATGAAGAGAAAAAACACAAAATAATAACAATATCTATCAAGTAGATCGTGGGATGAATTGATTCAATTGATTAAGCTCCGGGACATAGTGGAAGGAAACGTGTTTCGTTGGTTGTCTATGAGGTGTCAAAATGAACTTGAGAGCATCAACTGAGATTCGATTCTATTTGTTCGTATCGATGAACGTTATGCTTACCTCATATCCGATGCGTATGAATACAGCTTTTTCTATATCTTTCCCTCTCCATCCCATCTCTCCATTTCTCTGTCTCCATTTCTCTCTGTATGTATCACAGAATCGTTAAATATCTGGATATTTTTCAAATTACTGTGAAATAACCAAGGTACCTGGATAAATGGATATATATATATATATATATATATATATATATATATATATATATATATATATATATATATATAGATAGATATATATATATATATATATATATAGATATAGATATGTGTGTGTGTGTGTGTGTATATATATATATATGTGTGTGTATGTTTGTATATATATATATATATATGTGGGTGTGGGTGGGTGTGTGTTGGTGTGAATGTGTCTGTGTCTGTGTGTGTCTGTGTGTGTATGTGTGTGTATGTGTATGTGTGTGTATGTGTGTGTGTGTGTGTGTGTTTATGTGTGTGTGTGTGTGTATAATGCTGTGGATCTGTGTCAAAAACTACGATGATTCAACGAATATGATAGTGATACTGTGCACACGTATCTCCGTGTACATTTTGTTGTTTTAGACTCCTGGTATTTTCTGATATGCAATGACATCTACTGCAGAACCTTGTATCAGTGGCAACTGATATAATAACAGCTCTAATTTTTCTCTCGATGATGCAAACTATGGTTCCTTTGATAAAAACATTACTTGTCAATATTCAATAATTTATTTAATTCATGGGATGAATAATAGCTTTATCACAGTTAATTCCAATCAGCTGTTCTGAGAAGTAACTAATTCCGTTATCTGGTATATTTTTCAATTTTGTTATTCTCATCTATGTTTTTTTCCCAATACCAAATATGTAAGAATAATTTTTCGTCCTTCTTCAAGTATATTTTCAAATATTTCGCGATTGGTGTTGGCACGTTTGTTTAAAGAATACATTTCCATCATAGTCGGTAACATGGCCTGATCAAAAGGATCAATGCCACAATCTTTGGTTACTCTGTAAGGCACTCACCTGAATAAGAACATCTTATACAGGCTGTGTTTTTTACTTCTTTCAAATAAGCAGGTCAGTATACGATATTATCAGTTCCAAATTATATTATCATTAGAGGATCTGTTGTCTTTATTCATCGTCAGTATATCATCGTTGGATTAGTATTTCTGTCATGTCAATTTCAGTTCATCTTTATTGCACGTATATGCCTAATCAGTCTGCTTATGCATGGTCTTCAGTAAGCAGCATGCATATTAAATAGAGATCAAGCTCTTGTTAAAATTCAGAATCATGCAATGTTCTCCCTGGGAACATGTATCAGCGTGACAACAGTCGTACAGCTAGAACGATGGGAACAATTGTCTTTATATAACCGGAATCCTGGTCCAATAATAATAATAATAATAATAATAATAATAATAATAATAATAATAATAATAATAATAATAATGATGATGATGATGATGATGATGATGATGTGGAGGAGGAGGAAGAAGGGGATCAACATCAGCATCACCATATAAAACTCTCGTATAACCACTAATTACCCGACAACCTGTTTACAAAAATATTGATCCTGTAATATAAAAGTATTGTACAGGTGCATAATTGAAAACCATCGAATAAGTAGTAAACCTAAAGATGCCTATAGATTTGTACCCTCTATTCAAATAATTTGATCAACGGAGATACATAACAAATATACCTCTTCTTATGATAAGTACTATTCAATCACTGGAGACTGATAGCAATAATTTTAATTGCTTACATCCAAAATCAAGTGATGGCAGACCAGATCTCTAATAAGTAGCTAAGAACAATGTAACATCTTCTGGGAATGACCCCTTCCTCCCTGAGGACGTAGCCATCTATTCACAGACGGAAAACCAACAAGACAGAGAAGAAGTACCAACAACAATCTGATACAAACAGTATAAATGACCTGCGATTGCCTCGGAGATCTGAACCCTATTCCAAGCGACGCAATAGATGAACGAACAGTTTAGGGAGAATCAATTGTGAAAAACTGAAATAATCATTAACACGCAAATGGACCGTTATAATTTTTATTTTTTAAATCAAAATCCCCACACCAGGAGAGTGAAATGAGAAGATAAAATAAATGAAACGGATTTTACAAAAGTAATAAATCAGAATACAGTGAATGGAAAAAATAAATACAAAAAAAAAAGGAGCATGAAAGAAATAGGATGACGCCTTTCATCTGAGGAAATTACCAGGTAAATACATGTCTCCTAAATTGTTTTATCAATAAGGATTCTAAAATATCTGAATATTCGCCCAAATAAGCCATGATTGACAGGAAACAAACATGCATGTGTACTGAATCAACTAATTCTTCTGATTTAACGCTTAATTTAAACTATTTTTGTATCGAACACATATAATAAAAATCCCACATCATATCTTAAATCTTGGATTCACACTGGTATGCAAACAAACACACACACACACTCACACCCACACTCTCTCTTTCACACACACACACACACACGCACACACACATATACATTTTTGAATTGTGTTTTATTGTATTGAAACTATTTGGAATTATCTCCACTTATCATGAGGTGAATCTCTCATTTCGCTTAGACGCTGAGTATTATCTGGATAACCTTTCAAATACATTTTCACTATGATATAACAAAAAACTGATCAATTACTGAATACGCACACCCAGACGCAGACACACACACACATATATATATATATATATATATATATATGTGTGTGTGTGTGTGTGTGTGTGTGTGTGTATGTGTGTGTGTGTGTGCAAAAGCTGCGAGCAATGATACGCAACAAAGAAAGATATTTGGTGGAATATGCTGTTATCCACTTTCTACTTGTAGTAGTAGTAGTAGTAGTAGTAGTAGTAGTAGTAGTAGTAGTAGTAGTAGTAGTAGTAGTAGTAGTAGCTGTTGTTGTTGTCTTTTGTAGGAATGAAATAAATAACAGAATTTTAAAAAAAGGAACAAGTAAAAAAGAAAGAACAACACCGACTTGAAAAGGAAGCTTTATTATTATGTAAAGAAGAGGAAGACGTAGAGGAGCCACTACAACAATGGCAACAGTAACAAAGATTGGAGCAGAAGAAGAACCAGTCAATTGTGAATACGTCATTGATCTAAAGGAAGGGTCAAAATGGATGGTGCGATGCTTCCAATATGAACAAAAAATGTCTGTCTAGTCCGGGGTCGAAATATGGATTGCTCTTGCAAATGTGTTTCGGTGTGAAAGAAGCAAAGCACAAAGTGAAGGTACGTAGTGTAAGACCTCTCCCCTTTAATTTTTTAAATCTTTCTTATTTTTGATATTTTGCTTTTAAAGTTGCAATCTGCGGCAATGCATTGATAAAAAATACAAATAAAAAAAGATAAATAGTGCATCAGCTCAATGCAGGCAAATGAATACGACTTTGTCTTGGTAAATCACTGACTTGCAAAAGAGTCAAGATAAAGGATACCCAAAATATGCATAGGCATTTGAGCTTGTTTTGTATTCGGTAGACTGACCCGCAACCTGAGAACCATTCAAAATGAACATTAAAGAAATATGCTCAGCTTTACATCGAGACACCACAATACGGCATAATTCATCCAGGGGGGAAAAGAGGCATCGTAGGATCCATTAAAAAAAAACTCAGATGGCAATGGGCTGGCAATGTTGCAAGAATAGCTGACAACCGATGGACATTGCGACTCACAACATAACTATCCAGAGATAACGTGCATAGCTGAGACCGGCAGTGCACTAGATGGAGGAACAAACCAGACAAATTCAGAATTTTCTGGCTCCACGACCTCCACACTACAGAAGTGTGGCAAATTCAAGGGAAGGTCCATGTCCAGCAAACTGACAATGCAAAAAGCTTGCGTTTCCAAATGATTTCCATTATATATATATATATATATATATATATATATATATATATATATATATATATATATATATATATATATATATATATATATATATATATATATATTATATATATATATATATATATATATATATATATATATATATATTGAACGTGCGTTTTTCTGAGAGGATGCATTGGCATTTGAAGTTTGTTTGGATAATAAACAGCTGGGTGACAGAGAATCGCCTGACTTTACCTTTTCCAATGGTAAAATTGTTGTAGCTGTCGTCGATAAAAAAAACATTGGTATAAAGGTCAGAATAATGAAACTAAGAAATTCCAGTTTTCTTTAGAAAATCCAAAGCTGTGTTATTTTTATTGGCCAAGCTTAGGCGGTAATTCACAGAATTAATGTCCAAAAAAATGCTGTTTTCTTTTCAATGATTAAATGAAATAAGATGCTTTACAGCACGAATTGATCGTAAGCCTAGGCATAGTTTATTTATTAGATGTTAATGGAATTGTCTCGAATATTTACTTGACCGTGAACCATGCAACATACACAAAAGGTAGTTATGCCCAACATAACGAAATGCATCACAGTACTAAAGGAAAAGCAAGTCTAAGCTATCACTGGATACAAAAGAAACTCAAATAGTAATGAGCTGGTCAGGTTACTTGAATGACAAACATCCGCTGAATATGATTACTCACGATTTTGGTCTTACGAGACTGCATGCGAACCCGGTCTGACAAAACGTAATGAAATCTAGATAAGCTCATGAAGTGCTGGCTGCGTGACGCCAACGATAGAGATGCCTACCGTAAATCAGGGGAGGCATTAGTCCAAAATAGACGCTAAATTGATGATGATGATGATGATGATGATGATGATGATGATGATGACGACGACGACGACGACAACGACGAATGGTTTTCATTTCCTCAAACCGTTCAGACCCGATGAAACCTTGACAATGTTCGATACAATTGTCAGGTATGTTTAAGTTAAATTGAAGGCTGAGCTATTTTTCCAACAGTTCACCCATTTTCGATTTCACCTTGGGATCTGCTTGAACGGAAATCTTTACTCTACGTCAGCTCTTGTCTTCTTTGCTTTCGATAATTAAATAAGATCCTCTAGTCTAGATCCAGCGATTGCACTTATTGCCGCTGCTGGAGCTCTTTCTTTTAATTCATTATTGATTTCTGAATTTCGGTCGATATTACGTATTTATTGTGACGTAGTTATCAGCAAAGTTGCTTCCATAAATCTCTGCCCTTTTTAATTACGTCACAATAATGATGTGAAAGAAATCTCATAACCTTAGCTTATGGAATGTCACTTCGACTGAGACCAAATACAGCTTTAGAATCTCGAATCTGTTCTCCATTGAGATTGGTGACTTTTTTTTTCCATTTTTTTTTCGCCAAAGTAAAAGAGTCAACATACACAGCCAAATCCCCATTGAGAATCTGGCCTTTACAAATATCCACAGACAACAAATACTGTAATCAAATATTTTTTTCACTAACAAGTATCATTCAGTGGGGGAAGGGTTAAAAAGTCCATAAAGATTGCTTTTTTTTTACTTATTTGCCTACTTCCATATTTGATATTGGAATGCTATATAATTCTACTCAAGCAACGTATAGCATTGCAAGTTGTTTGTATACCTGTAAATAAAATGCAGTAATGTTTGCTGGGCTGACATTTCGCTAAATACACACTGAGAATAATCAAAATACTTAAAATAATATTCATCCACAGAGAGCGATGTTATTGACTATAGAAATTGCATCCCAATTTTTTTTCAAACTCCCGAACATTCAATATGCAATCACATAACCTTGTGCAACAACAGGTTGAATTTGAAGTATTTCCTCAACTGCAAACATACGCTATTTAAAAGATACTACGAAAAGTTATGTTATCCATTGCAAGAATTTCCTTCGATGATAGACACGAGCTTCGGACATTGGCAAATTCATCTTGTTCAACCTGAACAACTATAATAAATTTGATCTTTACTTCGTGGTCAAACCTTCAATGAAGTTTTCACCTGACCTACCTATTCGAAATAAATATATATTTGATAATATGGGTGGGTTGGGTTGTTATGTCTATCAATTTTACTTTGAATACAGAGGGTAACTCCCGAATTCAACATTATCTGAACTTTCAGAGAAAAAAAAGCTTCAGTTATTCATCACACTGATGGAGATTATGTAACAATCTGATTGGACAAATTGCTCGTTAGGTAGAGTAGACAGTTATTGATATAATTGCAAGCCAAAATATTCTGCAAAATTAGGATATTATTGTAAATTCAATTTAATGGGATACATGAGCATAATTTGACTAAAACATTAGCAACACCGACCTGGGCCAAGGTAGCAAGTCATTATGTGCTGTAGAAAATAAGCCCCTTTTGTTGGCAGTACAATGTTTGGAAAAGCAACACCGTTTCACAGCGACCACTGACCATTGAATGAATTAGTTGAAAACTCTGGTGCATGGAAGAACAGATTAAGACAGGTCTAGGATAATGACACAGTAGGCAGTGTGTCGAAGGAAGAGAAAATAAAAAATAAAACAACAAACAGCCCAGGACACAAAATTTATATTCGAGGAGGTTTATCAAAGTAACTTGTTCGAATCATCCATTTGTCTATTTTTCCGTCATATTTCAAAATATGTCCAGCCCGGGATTCGACAGACTTTGACACGTACTCACAACGCATTGTGCTGAAACTTATCAAAATTAAGCTAACAGAGACGCTATCAGGTGGTAAAGGCTAATACTCCTTTGTCCAACTATTCAGATTGTTTAAGTTGTTATTATACTACATGTTTGACTACTTAGTACTACAAGTCATGACGCACATATGATATGTAACATCAAGTTACTTCGAGGACTTTGAACTACTTAGCAACGTTATGCATGATGCTAAAGATTTCAGATAAATAAAAGAATACAAAGACGAACCAAATCATAACAATTACAAAACATCTATTGTTATACGTGCGATAATGGGTTGAATTGGAGAAAGATAGGTTATTGCCGAAGTATTAATCAGAATAGATTTCACTAATGTTGGCTTGACGATTCTGTCAAGTTGTGGAAGTTTGAGGTAGTGATGTGTGTGAAGTGATTATCAATGCTTTGATGAAAGTTGACAGATCTGTGTCTGAGTTATATGCGTGGGAAAAAATTAGGAGACATCTTAATATCAGTGACCACAGTGACTACAGACAAACCAGGCTGGAAGTAATTATTTTACAAAAGAATATGTCTTCAGCAGCGTTACTGATAAGGTGATTCTTTACAGAACTCTCTTGATCGAAAAAATATGTAATTGAACAGCCAACTGCAAAAATGCACTTAAAACTTTGTAGAGAACAATAAAATGTTCTGGCAGCATGGAAAAATGAATGTGTCTGGAAGATAGCACATGCAGATAAAACAAAATTGTAAATACGCTCGATAGAGCTAACGTCGAAAGAAAGCTTCTTTTTTTATTTACGTTCAATATACTGAAACAACTTTTCATGAAGTGAAAACATCACTTACAATGAAATATTGGTTTATTCTATTACAATGGAATGATAGAAAACTATGGCACATTTTTAACTTGTACGTTACTATTACTACTATTTACTTTATTATTCAGTCTTGTGTCTGAGTGTATTTAGTAATTGCTACATTTACTAAGACTGATATTTCTTTAATCCACAAATGCAGGGATATTAACAGAGTTTTGAGTAATTGTGTTTTATCATGTCTCATCATTTGAGAAGTATGAACATTGGGACTTGTTCTGATATAAAGTATCAAAATGTGATTTGGCAGCTTAGACATCTCAGACGTGCAATATTTCTAATTTAAGGTCACCAATCACCATCTGTGGCCATTTAAAAACATTTTTTCTATGTTTTGAGCCATAATCTAGCACAGAAGTGGCGTTATTTGAAGTGATTTTCTGGTCATTTCTAGCCAAGTTGTTGGCTAAAATATTGCACCAAGGATGCTGAAACGTAGCAGATGGGCACATGAATGATAACAGGCTTAGTTAGGTCGACTTTAGAGGTCATTTAGGCTCATCTGAGATGAGTTTGGTTATTTATATTAAGCAAAAATCTCTTGGCGATGATTTCACTCTCCCATAATAGTAATTTTGCATGGTAGTGCGTATTTTCTTGTCGGAGATCGAAGGCAATACTTTAGTGTTCTCATGGTTCATTTGTGATCATCTGGAAATATGTTTGTCATTGCTACCAAATATTTCAATTTGTTGGCCATAATTTAGCACCTATGGCAAAAGAGGGAGATACTTTCACGACCGAAGTATATAGAAATGTTATATTGAAAACTGTGTCATTCAAAGTCACAATATATTGTTTTTTGCCATTTCCAGCAAATATTGTTGATTTTTCGATCACATCATTGGACGCTAATTTTTATTAGGGGTAATATTTTAATCAGCTAAGGTAAAACACAGTACAAGGTTGATGCTTCTGGTCACAATTTTGGGATAATAAAAAAGCACAAAGAAAACCTCACAAAATTACTGACCTGATTTATCAATTCCTCTCCAAGGGACATATCTACATCGGGTGATTTAGGGATGGATCTTGGCACTCGAGGATGAATAAATGTTTTGTTTTTCCTCCGTTGTGTTTAGCTAAAAGGAATCTATCAAAAAAAATATTTTTCATGTTTTGTTATATCATAATTTATTTTCTCCTTTAAGTGCCAAGTAATTGAACAAGTCCCAACTGTTTCCCCAGCGAGTCTGGATTACTAAAATTCATATTTAATTTGTGAATTCAAGACTTCTTTTGGACTCTTTGAACAAGGAATACACATTGGAAAATATCAATACGAGATGTCTCATTGCATAAATGGAAATGCAATGTTTCAATAATAAAACAAGCAGATGTGATATAACTTCAAAAAAATATACAACACTGGAAGAAATTCTGTTATTTGATACACTACTCCCCACATCAAGCGGCAAATGAAAAAGTATCTATGAACAATCGTCGTTAAAGAAATATGTTCTGATGCACAAAACAATTGGTATAGTTTGCTTGTTGGTCAGGGCCTCTACGTACGCAAACCCATCGGATTAACAAATTTGAGCCGTCCAGGGGAAATAAATAGAGAATCGAATGCAATTTCTGGAGATTGTACCCTGCCTATTTATAATTTAACAATCTAAATTTTAACATGTTTTTAAACATTGGTTTAAAAATCAGAACAAATACGAATTGTGAGGACTTCTCATTTCTTTTGCTAGGTTGTAATAAGCTATTATGATCGAAAATGGAATCCTGGTGACCCAAAAATACTTTTTGGTGATAGAAAACACCAAGTTAAAAAAGTAATTGATACTCATTTCAATTGATCGATAAATCGATGTATATATATATATATATATATATATATATATATATATATATATATATAATAAATATTTGTGTGTTTGTGTGTGTGTATGTCTCTGTGTGTGTGTGTGGAGTGAAACAGAGAGAGAGAGTGGAGAGAGGGAGAGAGAATAGGGAGAAAAAGAAACAGACGCAAACAATATGTATGTGTGTGAGGAAGAGAAACTGATAGGAACTAACAAGCAGAAACAGAGGTTGATAGAGTAGGTTGGACAGACTGACAGACAGAAACTCTAAGTGGGGAGCGAAATAATAAAATGTAATCAAATATATCTTCAGTTTTTGTGTATTGGTGTGTGAGTATGTGTGGGTGTGTGTGTATTAATTTTAAGTAAATTCTCTGTCAAAGAGTTGATTGTATTATAAAAATCAGTTTCGATTCAATCGTTGCCCATTCGGTGAACAAGTGCAATTCATATTCCAATCATATAATTGATGCTCTTCAAGTCTGTTTTCTGTCATAAAATCAGCCGCTAAATCCTCGGGTCGTAACAGATAAGCAAAGTTCTCATCTTGAGTAAATACATTCTAATGTAACGCAAAAGATTGAAAAAATGTTGATCATCATAACAGACACTAGGAGTCCCAACTTTTTTCAGCTTTTCTTGGTCATGGGATAAAAACTGTCATGTAGTGATTGTTTGAAAAATTGAAAAAAAAGTGATTAATGAATGAATTGATTTGCTTGCTTTTTGGGAGAGTTGATGGTCCCTGAAATTTAAAGAAAACAAAGCCAAAAAAATCAAGCTTGAACACAACAGGACACAAACCCAGATATGCATACCATAAGCTTACAATGTAAATTGAACCCCCAGCTAAAAGCATATTTTGAGGATTTAAAAAAAACATAGACATAATAAGGAGTGAATCTTTGAATAGAGAGCCCTCCAGCTCCAGTGGTACAGCGTGCGCACGTGACATATAGATGGACAGCATGTTAGCCAGCCAGACACAATAAAGAATCTAATGTCGACATTTTTTAGTGACAGTTTTGGTTGACAGTTTCCAACTACGTTCCCCGCATGTACAAATTGATAATAAATGCTGTTGGGGGCAGGGATAGATTATCAAAGAAAACAAAAAACAAAGAAGAACGATATTTTAGAAAATCATTTACACTATGACCGTCTTATTATGTACTACATTCGGTACCATTCATACAGCATTTCTAGAACAGCTAAACTTCTGAGGACATTGTTATTGTTTCCAGGATATCTATTGCCATTGATATCCAACTGTAGTTATTACTCAGTAAGGGTATGAAAATTACAGATGATGATGTTACCCTTACAATTAAAAATCAGTTAAATGATGAGCTTTAACTTTCCTACAAAAAATGTGTCTAACTGAAACAAGTTGACAAATATCAATCTCAAAATCCCTCTTAAACCAACAATACGACAAAAAGTTGTAAGAACCACTTGTAACTTTTTCGACCAATCCATCGTCAAAAAGTTACTAAAGGCTCTGAAGACTGATGGGTGTACGCTTAAGATTGAGAGGAAGTTGCGATATGGCGATGACATTAGTTTGACTATTGGAAACAAATTATTCATCACTGGAGGATGATATTGAGACTGTACCTCTACCGTAGAAAGCGAATGTCCAAGGTTCAACCATTATAAATAATCCCAATGGTTTATCTCGCGTTCTGTCATTTCTTGCTTGACCAGTCAATGTTCAGTATGTACTTTTTTTTCTTCTATTTCAGTTCGAAATTTAAATATTTTATTTAAGGAACATTATTGAAATTCACAGTTGATTGATTTTGACAATATTACAAAAATATGATCAACACAAACAAAGATGAACTATCTCAATGTAATCAATTTGAAAAAAAAAACATTATCAGGTGGCAAAATAAAATGCCATGTTTGGATGCAGTGACTGTGAGTTCGATTTCAACACCGACGTCTTTCCTTTGTTAATGACTGCATGAAAGGTCTCTTCTGAACAAAGTATTTTTTCACTTGAATGAGTCCCCGGGTTATTTTTTGGATTCGTCCTTTTTTTTCCTCGTTAAGTCAGTTTTCTGCGCAGTTTTAATATTAAAAAAATAGCATACCTATTTTGGATATTTTTCACTTGTTCCAGCACGTTTGCTGAATAAAATGATGAATATTGAATTTAAAAAAAAAAATTATTTTGCAAAAAAGTCTAAGAAAGAGGTTGAGGTATATATATTAGCTGTATAATGATTATTTCTTTATTTCTTTTTTGCTGTTCGTCTTTTGCTAAAGATCTCTTCCTCAATTTCCGCATCTCTTATTCGTCCGTTACCGATCTAATTCTTTCATTCGATCTCAACCTTACAATTTGTTTCCCTCCAGCACCGAATTATACGCAATCCCTTTATTTCTCTTCATCAATTCCTGTACATGCAACCCCAATAAATCGTTCTGCTTCATTATTTCTATCTGTTCTCATAAATCCTCCCCTTCTTCATATCCGTTTCCAAATCATTTATCCCTTCATCCATTCATTCATTCATTGCTTCACGCCTGAGCTATTTTCTTCTTCACCTGCTACTTAGCGGGCGGCACCCCGTGAAGAAGGGAACTAAAGGATCATGGCTCCTTCCCGACTGACCCAACAAAGCTAGATGCGTGTTACGTAGCAACATTGATATTATATCGCTGCGATAAGTCAACAGTTTATGACTGAATACACACGCACACAGTCACACACACATGAGCACGTACACGCAGACTGCTTGCCAAACACACAATCACAAAAATACAAGCTGGCGACAACAACAACAGCAGCATAAAACGTTCGCAACTGCAACGGAATCTTGGCACAATCAAAAATCACTTCGTTAATATCATCGTTACCTCTTCAAGAATACGGCCAGCTATAAAAAAAAATCTGTTTTTACGAATTTATACAAACATCAAGATTCTTAAGACTAAATGTTTACCGATACATTTACAACTAAGAAAGGAGGTGGTCAATATTCAGTAACTAGAAATAAATATCCCTGTTTTAAATCACAAATATCGGCATTTCTACACATTCATAGTCGCTTACCGAGATTATGACGAAATCTAATGTAAGTATGAGACTCTCCAACTAAGAACTCCGGTGCATACCAGAGTTGCTATTTTGCATAAAACTGCGTCTTCGATTACCTACACTACGGCAACTTATCGGTACTAGTTCGGCTCCGTTTACAACACTGTTGCTACTACTGCACAGAGCGACTGCCACCGGGACTAAGAGAATTGAAAAAGTAAACTAAATAGAGCTACTCATCGAACCGTCAAGCTTGGCAGCGTGCCATGTTGGAGATGATCAATTAAACCAAGGGAAGAAGAGGTTATGAATGAATTTTGTTGGGCTGCATCAACTAAAAAGTCCAAATTCTTCAAAAAAACAAGCGGGCATAAACCAGGGACTAATTTAGCATAAACTTATATTTCAAACAGAAACTCCACTTAATCCTGCATAGGGGAAATTACATGAAAAAAAAAAACAAACCAAAAACAACCCAAAACCTTCGTTGACTTCCTGAGCTACAAATGTTGGAATTTTCATCCCTCCGGCTCTATTGGTGTAGATTGTACACATAGTCAGCCACGCAGCCGGACCCATTTAAGCACTGACAGAAATTTATGTTCACACTTTCAGTTGACAATTTCTGATTTCAAATTCTGATCTCCGCACAACTTTTTTCAGCTGCCGTTAGTGTGAAAAGAATATCATTGTTATTTTGTTTCTTCAAAAATAATTATGAGTATAATTCTCCAGTTGTTATTCATTATAGATTGGGTATAATATCAATGGGGATAAGAACTAGTATGTAGCGTAGCATCTCGTTCCCGAACAAACAGAAATTTTTGATCGTTTTTAATTACAGAGCAACAATAACAAATGTAGTTTTTTGTCTTAATAGTTATTAATTATCATTGTTTTCCTTCTTCTAAAAAAAAAACAAACACTATTCTTTAATTATTCATTCGTATAATAGTTCTCCTGAGATTTAGATAATTTAGCACGATTATTATTTTTAAAATATCCGCTCCGTTGAAAGTGACGAATGATTGAAATTACCTACACAAGTTGCACGGAAAGGAAACAATGATTTTAGAAAAATATAAAAACAATGGCACAATACAAAGAAAGTGATATTGTACTTTCCTCCTATTCAACGAAACAATTTATTTGAGAAAAAATCTTTTAATACCTGATGTAGAAGACCGACACATTTTTACTTCGATTACTTGAGTGAGTAGTGCAACTGCTATTCACTATCGTAAGACTACGGACATTACAAGTTAAGTTCAGTGTGTGCATCTTTGCATATTTTGGAGCCGGTAAAATTAGGATTGAACAAGCTCAACAAAAAAAGAAAAAAAAGAGATGACTTCAACGACAGCAAATAACTTTGGATATTTATGTACTGTTCTGTTTGGAATAATCGCAGCTCTAAACCGTGAGTATCAATTTCTTAAAGGCACGTCTGATTATAGAGACGATTGAGGGCTCTATCTTGCTCTTCCATTCTCTCTCTATCTATCTCTGTTTCTTTCTGTCTGTCTGTCTGTCTGTCAGTCTCTGTCTCTGTATCTCTCTTGCAGGATTGAAAATATGACTACGAACTCGAAACTTTTTTTAACTAAATACCAAAGTTATTAAATAAACATTTGTATCCAACCAGTGTAGCAATTCCCTATTTCTCATATATATATGGTTCTGTCACAATTCTCAATTACACACAAACACACACGCACTTACTCTCGCGTGCACACACACACACACACACACACACACACACACACACAGGGTTATATATATATATATATATATATATATATATATATATATATATATATATATATATATATATATATGGTTCTATATCAATAAGCATGATATTCACTTCATATATAGTATCAATGCACATCCGTATATATCTGCATAAGCCTTTTGGCGGAGAAATTAACAACAGATCTGGACATATCTCCAATCATGCGAGGGAGGCTGAATAGGTCCTTAGCCTGGCACGTAATTTGTAATTAAATGATGATCGGGAATTTCGCTTGAAAGTATCATCTTTAGAATAAATATTTATAGAGTAAAATGATCATCTGCTGTAGAAAATAATTTCTTAAGACATCAGGCTGCAGATTTATTGATTAAATATGATTGATTCATGTGGTTGAATGCTAAAATAATTGCAATTACTACATCGCAATCAGTATTGACTGACCCGACCAACCAGCCTAGTGGGCAACACTTTCTTTGCTTCTTGAGTGTCAGTAGCTGTGTACGTCTGTTTGTGCCCCAGGTGTCTTTGGTCATTTTTTCGAAGATTTTTCATAATTACAACAGCAGCCAGTCACTAAAAACTTGTTTTTGCGTTTATTTATTTTTGGAAAGTGCTTTTTAGACATTTGACCAGAAATGACTGAATCTTGTTCTTGTTTTCTCAGATAATTTCTTGAATGAAATATCTATTCTCAGAGAAAAATTTTAGATCAGGGATCTCTCCTTTTTTTTCAAATAATTGTGAATACTTTTTTCACGTAATTCGTTCTGGTACATGCACGAGCTACTGTGATTTATTATCACAAGGTACGGATATTGTATACATTTTTTTCTGTTTTCTTATGTATAATGTAGAGAGATTAAATTAAGTAAGTGATATCCATCAATCAATTTATCTGAATTAAGGAATAAAAACGAAAACTTTGTGGTGTTTACTATAACTTGGGACAGTAGAGGATGGTGCACGTCGTCTTTAATAAGGGGGCTAGCCAACCAAACTGCATGATAGAATGAAGTGCTGGCTGAAGTGCAAACTTCTTAAACCATGGGTTGCTATGTTTAACTGAGACGGTATGGTTTGAAGTAAAGCCTTCAGAACCTAGGTTGGAAATGTTTTTATCAGCTGAAAGATACATGAGCAGGTTATGTGAGAATCTCACTCCTTTGCTGGAGTATTCCGTCATTATAGCTCACCTGGACTTGAATACCCTGCAGTTGAAAAACGCAGAACGGACACTTATATATATATATATATATATATATATATATATATATGAAAAAGATATAATATAACTTGATGCAATGATTATACAATACAATATCCAATTGTGTGATGGGTTTTTTCCCATAAAGTGCTGGATACATTCAACACCAAATATCAAGATGAGTTATAGTAGAACCCGAAGTACAATGGAGTGGAAGATCCGCTACGCTAACACGTTAATATTCCAACCCTGTTTGGGCTTCTTTCAGCGAATAATCATTTTGTTCTGATTGTGTTTTAAATCCTACACTTCATGGTATATATATATATATATATATATATATATATATATATATATATATATATATATATATATATATATATATATATATATATATATATATATATATACACACACACACACGCACGAACATACATACGTCATTAGTGGGTGTATGTATTTTTTTATGTGGGTACTACGTGCATTTGTGTGCATTATGTGTATCGGGTGCAATGGACAGATAACTAATGTAATATTGTGAGCATCTGGCCAAAAAACCTGCGAGATACGTGAGACTTGTTGAGAATGAAGTAATGTCGGAACACGCTGCCATGTATGGAAATGTCCAACGCATGCACATACACACTCCTACACACGTAAATACAATGTATTGGTGCGTATACTTACGTACATATGAATGCCATTATACAATCACGTAAATCTCCAGAAATCATCCGTTATCAGTGTCATGCGATCATACAAATAGATTTAGTTCCAAAAAAACAATAAAAATAATATGTTTTGTGCCTTCAATTAGACTGCCAACAATTCAAGACAGAATAACGACTCAGACACAGGTGCATTAATCTATTAGTGTGTGCACGCGTTTTGTTTTGATAAGTGAACGTTTCTATCCAACATCTATTCATCTGAAAACACGAGTCACAACTTCGTGAATTACTTTTTAGTACACTATTTAAACACACCAAGCCATGATGATATTTTCTCACAACGTGGGAATTTATTTTTCTCAGAATTCCACCTTAATTTGGTGAATAATACGACGATACGTAAAAAGTAAACTGCTGCTGGAGAGATCTGATGTTTGTCATCTGAATGATATCTGGAGAAGCACGGATAGATAGATCGATAGATAGATAGATAGATAGATAGATAGATAGATAGATATATAATTAAATTCAAAACAGAGGGAAAGTTAGATTCATTGACATTTGCAATTTATGAATATATATAAGTGTGCGTGTGTGGCTAACTGTGTAAGTGTGTGTCTGAGTATGTGTGTGTGTGCGTAAAGATAGAGACATACTGACAGAGGTTAACAGATGTATAGACAGCAATGCATACATTTTTAGATTGAAAATTTTCATTCATTTTTCAATTTTACGATTGATATTCGTTTCCGTGACTGATTATAGTAATTGGGATATAACTACCAAAACTAAATGATCATATCTCCCGCTAATATATTTACTCTCGGTACAACAAAAATGGTTACATAAACAAATAACGAACAGTTCACCTAAGAGCTTCGTAGATAGAAACGAACAGTGATCGTAATCCAGTAGGTTGATTGGTAATGCCCTAATACCTATACCTGAAAAAGCGATAACTGTGTATCGGGTAAATGCCCCAGTGCTGTAGTAAAGTATCAGAGAATTCTATGGTCGATAATGTGTTGATGAGTGTCGCTACAAACTCAGTACCGACTCGAGGCAGAGGCAAATTTTAAACTCAGAATTGGTCAGTGTAAAAGGCACCACTAATTTAAATTGATGAAAACAGACGACATGATGTAGGTGTATGTGTCACTATGTTAACTGAAGCAGATTGTAGTCAGCTTTACGTAACGAACCATGAAAGGGGAAGACTGAGTGGATGAGAGGAGAGGGATTGGAAAGAAAGAAAACAGAAAGGAATCTACAGAGATTTATGAAATTCCCTTTTGTATAGAGATTGAGACATGCTTCTTGGCAGAAATATTTGCATATCTTCTTTCGATCTCAGTGTTCGCACTCAGCCAAGAACTGGTATCCCAAAGGCTGATTTCTATAGCAGGAGTCAACAATGTGCTTGATTGATTTTTTAAAATATTATATATCTACATATGAATTCCTAAATGTACAGGCAATTTTATGGCATTATATGTATATCATCATCATCATCATCATCTTAGATTAAGAGTACAGCACCTTTCTTATTTTTGTTCATGTTGATCATGTTCACCTATCTCTTGCTTTACATTCTTTTTCTCATCCTATGATTATTTAAGATAGCATTTGGCACCCATGTATGTGATGCCAAATCTATGATATTAATATCCACTAAGATTTGATTTACATTAAACAGACAAGATATATTGAGAAAAATTTTTTGTTTAAAACAAATGTTTTTTTCACATTATTAGGCAAAGGACGAATTGATCCGTCTACATACGTAATTAGGTGTAGTATTTTGATACAGTTTTCAATAATACATTTTTTTCATAAATTTAGGAGATTTGTTGTTCCCGATCACGTCAATTACTCGTCATATTTCAAACACGAGGTAGCCGTGCCAAATCCAAAACTCGACCAGTTTTTGGATATACTCAATCCGTGTTTATTTCCCTTTAGTCTTCCTCTTGTCTTTTCTTCTGTTTGTCAATAAAGGTGCACATCGAGTTTTCTCTCACAATTACAAAAGTGTTACGCGATTTTTGATATCGGTAGTGTACGTTGTTTTATGATAGCTTATGAGTATGTAAATAAGAACATTGCTAATATTCCCTTTCTGAATATGATCAGGGCAGAGATATCTATTTAAAGAGTTATTGTTTTTCTTACTTGGTGTGATTAAAAATGAGCAGGTTAGCCCGTTGTTGAATTGAAAATAAATTAAATTCAAATTATCATTGTCGCAAAAAGCAAAGGTCAATGGACATTTTTTTTTAAATAAATTTCGAACATAGTCCGTCAGAAAATAGTACTTATTAACTCTGAACAAACACGAAAGTAAAAAAAAAAGTTGCAAGGTATGGTAAGAGTTTACAGACTAATTTGCGCATAAACCAACAAAAAAACTGTTCTAAACATTTCTAATAGTAGAACTACGTTCATACTATCTCTTTTAAAAGAAATCAAAGCCATGGTTATCCAGATCGTCTCATAATGTATTACTAGAGCAATGAACTGACATATGCTGTCTATAGTTCTTAAAAGGGCCATTAGCATTCATGGAGTTTTTCGGGTGATAGAATCCTTTCGTCTGAGCTGTGAACACTACGTTTCAACCGATCGATTCAATAGTATTTTATTAGATGTACAAATGTGATTTTTTTTCTCGTATTGTACCCACACTTACAATTAGGGTTTTTCATTTCCTTTCCTTGGTAGGCCTGGATTTCAATACCTTCCTCGGTTAAATGGCACACTTGTCTTACATAGACTTAGCTGAATGCTGCTTCTTTGAGTTTCCTCAGTTTCCAACAGTGTTTCCTTTTGTCAAAAATGATTGCGTCACCCTACCCTCTCTAAATATGATGAACTATCACAGATTTTATAATTTTAATTCAATTGTTATCGATAATCTCCAAAGTAAGTTTGAAAATATATTTTTCCCTTGGTAATTGATAGCTATTATATCAAAATACATCACCTTAGTAAATTCTGAGTAAATATTAGCATCGACAGTATATTAAATACGTATCATTTTAGGTCTACAAACATTCTATAGATCATGGTTTAGGAAAATATTCATTAAGAGGTTTTGCAATTTGAAATCATCCAAAGGAACATAAAAAAAATCACTGCGTCGACTTTAACTTTTCTAAAACCGATCTCATCGAAAATATTCATGACTCTTCGACACGCAGATGCATCGAAGCAACGATTTTGTCCCAATTAATTAAATGAATCAACGATGTCAACACTTCTTTGTTGCATACCTTCTGAAAGCATTGACTTTGAAACAGAATACATTGATACAATATATGACAAGATAAACATACAAGCAAATCACTACCACCCTACAGTCCATTTAAGAAATAATATATGGACAAAGAGTCTCACCCACCAACAACCAAATAATGAAAAGGTACGTAATCTAATTCCACCCATCTCCACATATGTCAACACCCATGAATTAGATGTTAGACACCTACCTCCCCCCAAAACACAGTCAAACTAAACTTTCCTGAAAACTTACCACTTCCATTCCGACCCCACTTCTCACAGCCCCGTTTTGTGCAAGACAAGCAAAACCATAGCAGGTATAGATATAAAATCTGGTGATTACTCCCTCCACAGGAACTTCTTAATTCTGACAAACATGATTTTCACCTTCATAGATCCAGACATCTCGATTCCCGTTCATACTAAACAACCTGCCATACAAAAATTCTCTCCATTTCTTCCGTTGGCCTCACACATGTACAAAATATGCCCATTACTTTGATTCACAGTCAGTTTCTCTGAAAAAGCCGACTGAAACCCGTCCAAATGCATCAAAACAAGCCAAAAAGATAACAAAAGATAATACTCACATAACCCAAGCTTTTTTATTTAATTTTTCTCTTTACAGACTTATGAAAATTCGGCACTGCTTCATAAGTTAGAAAAAAAAACATGACATTTTATAAACAGTACATAACTGAGTTGTATTACTTTCAATTCAAACCATTCTTTTGAAAAGAAAAAGTATAGTATCGAATCCAAGGGCAGCTATCCTTCTTCTATCTCTCTTTTTGTTTAATTAAAAGTAGGATCATGATACTGTTGAGTTCATCTTTGACTATAACTTGTAAATGATGTGCATATTATATCCAATACGGTGAATTTAAAAGTCGATATGGTAAGACGATATTTGGAAAATATATCATGTTTGTTTCCAGTTGAATCTTTTGAATGACTGTTTTCTGCTGTTTTCAAATATGAAAAGTCAAACAGGGAAAATTATGTCATTTTGGCTGTAACAAAGTCTAGAATGAACGCGTAGATGATGTGTGGTAATTATTTTGTAAATGTTTTACCACAATATTTAGAAGTATATGTACACGAAGTTGGGCTAAAGAGATCCCCCCCATGATTAATACGTCAGCATAAGATGCCACTGGACATAAAGTCAGAAATATTTTCTATTGGTATATAAAGAATTCTGATTCGCTCAAGTACTATTTTCTAGACCAGTTACACATTCTATCAATTGTATCATCATCGGTCTTTTATCATCTGTTTTTTGACGCAGACTTCCCTCAAGGTTGGCCAATCATCTCCATCGTTGGTGTCGTAGAGCCAATATTTTCTGAACCTGTCTAGTTTGACTCGCCGTCCCCTTTTGAGTTACCTTGCTTCGGCATTTCATCTTTCAGGATCCATGTTGTGAGTCGTGTTTTCTGTCATTCTTGCAATCAGTCCATTGCCATGTATTTTCATGATGTCTCATAGTCTTATTTTCCCCCCTTATATTCTGTTCTGTCAGGAAGTCTCTGCATGTGGTGCTGATAATGGTTTTCTCAACTGCACGCTACATAGTTCTCAGTTTATGGATCACTATCTTCGTTAGGTTTCAATTTTCAGCCCTAAAGTTGCCTTTCGGGAGGATGCATCGGTTGTACACTATTTGTTTAAGGACTAATTGGACCTCTGTTGTTCTTGAATTGTAAAATTGTTAAGCAAATAAGAAACCATAATTTGTGTAGAAACCGTAAAATTTTGTTTGAATACAATGCTCTTAGGACGGATTAATACGTACTTAGTACTAAATCTGACAAATCCTATCCCCAGTGTTTTTCAAAACGTGACCACTTATTTTAACCAAACACGGCATCATATAGCAATATTTCGACTAAAGTAAACGTGATTGAGATAAGTAATCAACATCATTTTTTTTTATGATGAGATTTAATTGCATACACATGAACATATTCTACATTCAAATATTTTAACCTGCTTAACTTAGGTTTTGGGCCAGTTTCAATGTCTCTTTACTTGGAGTAAGGTTTTTGCTATTACAAAGGGATACATGCAACCCTTCAATGATCCATGATCTCCCTCCTCATTTATAGTGCTATCTGAATTTTTCACTTATTTGAACGTGTTGCCTTCACAGTAAAACTACAAGGTTTTTCCTAATATTTGACACAGAGAATTCTAACAAATGATTTCTCACTCGTGATCAACAGAGGTCATTCAGCAAATGTTTGTCTCTCGGCATCAGAAACAAAATAGTTCTGTATTTAAACGTTCAAATGATGAGAACGTTTATCACAAAATTGAAGATTGATACTGTTTAAACGTTTCAAGTATTTCTCTGAACACTCATACGCTTCCAAACAAGAAGTGACTCTCATAACAGTTGTTTGAATAGTTACAAACACATCACTTTTTTTCGCTGCCTGGTGTTCCTCGCCACAGGATTGAACTGTCAGTTGGGACGCCCATCATGCTGTTGAGAAAACTAGTTCCTAGTAAGTTGTAGAAAGAAACCATCTTAATTGTGACAGGCAAAATGGGTGTCCATGAACAGGATCCCCATTATTCCAACATGCTTGTCCAAGCATGCGCAACTACCAATATCCATCTTTGCCACGATCGTGAACAAGTCACGAGGGACAATCCCTCAATATTGTTGGTTTCAACCTGACTCAGTCATGGTCTTCCCTATAAAAATATCAGGTTGGGAATTCTAGGGTTTGATTCTCACTCAGCCGTAACATACTCGTTCATAATTGGAGAAATGTCCATGGTTTTTACTCGGAAACCCTGTGGCACTAAAACCTGCATCTTTTATTATGTTTCGTGCACAATATTTTCTGTAAAATGTATTTTTTCCTGGTATGGATGTTGTCGGAGATTATCTATTCGTTTGAATTGTTCTGTAAGAATCAATAATATTACAGTTTTATCTAAATTGAAAGAACTGTCCCTCAGGAAATTACCTTATTTATAATTCTATTTGAAATGACCAACCGTTGTTACACGGAGAACGGGTCGCTGAGCCTAGACAGGGTGAATAGAATAAACAAACAAAAATGGGGCTGCTGCAAAATGAGAAAGATGGTCATTTGTAGCATCTCCTTTGGGCTTTTTAGCCCCATGGTTAACAGGTACACTGAATCGAAGCAGCGACTGTATCTCTCACAGGTTCGATTCCGGCAGCCATTCCATTATTCACGCTGTCTAAGCTGAATTATTTCCCCTATGAAACGATAGGGGTCATTTCTAATAGTTTTTTTCAAATTATATAACAAATTTGCTCATCCACACTTACACACATACACACACACGCACAAAAATAACACATATACGTGTGTGTGTATGTGTACTTGAGTATATGTAAAGGTGTGCAATACCAAAGAGATTACAAACATGGGTATATGATATATATCTCATCCATTGAAGGTATTCTGATATTTCATAGGGCCTTTTAAATTTCTGTCCAAATGTATAATTCATGGATGTTAGTGCAATTTACCATTGCATTTTCTCCTAAAAATATCGTTCTCAACAACAACAAAAAAACAATGTTTTCGTCATACTTAATCAATGTTTTGGTTTATATGCATCCATGGTCGCCTTAGAGTAAACATGCACAATTGACAATACTCTCTTGCCCTGATGACTATTATATGCTTGCAATGAAAACAACATCTTGCAAATTGAACTTGAGTCACAACACAAACATTGATGAGATATCATGGTTAAAGAAGCACGCCAAGCAGGTCGCTACGAACAAGCAACATGATTTATTCGTGAAGATACAGTTAGTCTTTCGGGGTTCATTCTCTGTTTTCAATGGATGTATGTCCTTGTTCCGTAAGCAGTCATATATGTTGGGACCAATCGACTGCAAAACAAGTATGAGTACATAAGAAAAAAAAAATTGTTTGTAAGCAAACTCTCCGAGACAACGATGATGATGTTGGAAGAGTTTTCCATCCATCTCTCTATATACCATTTGCATATCACCTCAGCCTCCCTCTCCTTTAGTATATATTTGTTTGTCTGAATCGAACTATCAATCTATCTATCTATCTTTTTATCCATCTATCTATCTATCTATCTATCTATCTATCTATCTATCTATCTATTTCAGTCTTTCAAAATGCAGCAATGTACTTGTATATCTGTATATATTCTTATTTACATCCATCTATCAATCTTTCTATCACTTTGTTTACAATGCAATCACTCTTTCCATATCTATGTCCAACCATCTCAGATTTGATTTAAGTCATTGTTTCCCAGATGATCTAACAACTGACTCGCCGCAAATGTTACACATGACTTCAGTTTTTGTTTTGGAAACAAAGAGCACCCCTGCTCAGGCATATGCACTTGCCGGGCAGACCTTAACGATTGGGATAGCTGGTTATATAGGCCTTCTCTTTCGAAACCAGGAAAAAATCGCTGGCCAAGAAATTTCCAGTGCTGAAGCATGTTTTCTTCTGGCATTAATTATACTTTCTGTTTGGTAGAAAGTACCCAGGAATTTGACGGTAGTACTTCCTAATAACCATTATAATGTAAGAAACCGATTTTGTGTTGTAGTTAAATTGTAAAATATCAATTCTATATCTTTCATTATTGACTGAATATTATTATTAACTTTATTTATTAATTTCTAGTGTTTAATTACATCTAAATTTTTAGTTGCTTCTTTTTCTTTGAACCGGCCTGTAATACCACGGTAACGATCAAGTAGTGTAGTCAGAGAAAAAAGAGCAAGCCTACGGAGAGTTGCGATAAAACAGCATCTGTTATTCAGGATTAAGCTAAAAAGTAGTCAAGATTTATGTTAAAACCCAAATTTTTCTCAAAGGATCAAAATACATGACGGTTCAAATATTACGAAACATGGGATGCATTTGATATTGAAGGAACTATTAGTCTCCTTGGAGAAAGGCTTTTCAAACTAAATCGAATCTCAGAAAAAATAACTTAACATTAATGAAAGAAGGAGATAAATTTCATCGGAGTTACAGCACAGCCATTTATACGCCATTGAACAGATATCTTTTTTTTCCGCTGAGTTGTTTGGATTCAGGCCAAAGCGAGTATTGCTTTACTTTTTTATCAGCTATCTTCAAATGAATGTCATTATATTGTCGTTTATAAAAGAGGGACTCAGTCTGAACGTTTGGAAGGTTTCCACCAAACGTCAACGGAGCATATAGAATATTCCGTTTTTCTGGCATTGCAAGTGTCATTGCACTCAATACCCCTCACAATCTAGAATTGCTACATACACAGTTTCTTTGACTCTCTTCGTGTCTGTATACACATCACATACTCATATCTAAGTATTTATTTTCATTTTCATTTCTACTGTTCTTTCTACTTCTTTCTCTTGAACAATATACGTGCATGTAGGCGTGTGTATATATATTAGTTTGATTATAGACATGCATGAATTCTAAAATTCATTTGGAATAGATTATGAAAGAAAAATTTGACAGCGCTTGTTGCGAAACAATTTCCAGGATTGATCTTCGTTGAATCTAAATAATTATATGCATTGAATTTGAGTCTTTCATGTGTTATAATTGTGTGAAATAAAATCGAACGATTGTTCTGTAGAATCATTTCCCCGAGTGGATATACACATAAACATACCGTTCAATGAATACGTGCATGGTGAGATGAAAATAGGATAATAAAGATACATCGTAATTCAAAATCCAATACACGTGCCCTTGATGTGCATTGTATTGAAATAATTATCGATAGGGAAAACAAAATTGATAGAATGAGATGAAATTCTGTCTGGGGCTGATTATGACCAAGTAGCCAAAATATCCTTGGGAAATGTATACATCTCATCACTGTATATATTGGGGAACCATGCATAGTCTCTCACATGTACCGATCGTTGACAGAGATGCGCATGTGTGTGTACAAGTGTGCTTGCGTGTGATTTAATGATTACATTATTGTCCGTGAAACGTCATATTCTGTGCACCTCGACAAGAGCTAGTTTACAGGCGTCCATGAAATATATATGTATACAATACGTGTTTGGGGTGGTTGCTTGTTTGTTGATCAGGTCATGGCTTTACTGGCAAATTATCTATGAGTGAGTATCTGTCTAGAAGCAACCAGCGATTTCAAATGCATTGACTTAGAAATGGAAAGATGAATGAATATAAATAAACTCAAAAATGGGTTCAAAACATTCCATCATAGATTCCACAAGAGCTCGAAATATGGAATAAAGGATTCACTACACAAAAACATTTATGTCTCTGCCCTGTTTGGGCCTCTGAAGAAATATGAATGTGTTGTGTAGTATATCTGTCATCGTATTATATATATATATATATATATATATATATATATATATATATATATATATATATATATATATATATATATATATATATATATATATATATATATATATCGGTATCACAGATTGTCCACTTCTGCCTGGGGCAGAAGTAATGCAACCACCTCTGGGTCTGATGCGAAGGCCTCAACCAAACCAAGTGCTACTGGAAGAGATATTGAGTCCATGGCCACACTGAAAAGTTGTAATACAACGGACCAGCTGTCTCTGAATTACACACAACACTCACACACACGCAAACACACACACACACACACACACTCACACACACACACACACATATATATATATATATATGTATGTGTGTATGTGTGTGAATGAATGGTTTCTCACACTAATAAGTTTTTCATCGCCCAATTTGGGCTTTTTCGGGCAAATGATTCAACTCATTTTAGATTCCTACTAAGGACATTTTTTTGGTGAGGCTATTTTCATAGGTCGTACAATCTTCCTCCCTTTTTATTCATAATTTTTCCTTGTATGGTGGTTGGTAATGGCTTGTTATGCATTTTTTCTGTTTTGATCAATGGAGATGATTTGCTTACTGGTACTTTATTTATACGTCCAAAACATTTCCAAAACAGGACAGAGATATAAACGTATTCGTGTATGAATCTTTACTTAATCATATTTCTAACCCATTACAAATTAACTTAATGTTCAATGTTGAATGTATCGAGCACTTTTTGCAATAAACCCTTCACATATTGGATATTTTATTCCATTCATGATTTCTATTGTATATATATATATATATATATATACATATATATATATGTGTGTGTGTGTGCATGTGTGTGTGTGTTTATGTGTGTGTGTGTGTGTGTGTGTGTGTTTGTGTGTAAATGATATGAACAAATACAAAACATGAATAGAAAGAACATAATACTAGAGAACATAATACTACAGAACATTGAATTGTTGAGTATAAGAAAGATGTTTCAATTGGCTCATTTACCCTAGCTCACATTATATTCAATTACAGGTATATTTTTTCAGAAACACTACTAATGTTTGCTGTTGCTTTTTGTATAGGTGCTCATAGAATGAATGATTAGTCATTAAGACAGAGCAGATATTCAAGAATGAATTGAAAGACCGAAACAATGAACATAGCAATGAAAGGAAAGTGAACGAAGAACAATAAGAAAAAAAGAAGAACAACAAGAAAAAGAAGAAAGAGAAGGAGAAGGAAAATAAGAAGAAGAAGGAGAAGAACAAGAAGAAGAAGAACAAGAAGAAGAAGAAGAACAACAACAACAAAAACAACTATGACAATAACAACAACAACACCATCAACGACACCGATGACGATGGCAACTGTGTACAAACTATATTTTAAAAAATTAGGAAGTCTCTGGGTCTAATCCAGCAACAACTGACCATTGTACGACATCAACATTCATCAGATATATAACAAACAAGTTCAGTGGAAATATGGATTTGAAGATATTTAGATCAGCAGTTCCTGACGAATGTTATGGAATCAACATTTCTTTAAAAAGTCATTTCTGCATCTTCAATGGATTACTTCTTTTAATTTTGGTTCTTTATAGTTATATAAATCTACATACATGATATCTAAATTGATAAAACTGAAGAGAAATGAACAAAATATTTTGAAGCTGTAGTTTTGTTCAACAGACGGAAATTATTTCATTTCACTACTACTAGGACCTAGTATTTACAGATTTTTGCTTAGCATGAGAACAAACAAAATAAAAACGTCGATTGCATTAGGAGTAATTCCATACCTGGGATGAACCTACCCGCATTTGAAATTCTGATATTCAGATCAATCTAAATACCATCCATTGACACTGATTGATTTAAACGGGTGTTTAGTTGATAAAATACCGATCATGTTACTACAAATGATACCTGAAAACCCTGTCAATAATACGCATGTTCATTTGGTATCATCAACATTTTTCGACTCCTATTTGTTTGCTCTAAGCTGCTTGCACTTTATCATGAATATAGGCCTATGTTTGCAGAGTTTGATTGCTGATTCATTTGTAAAGAGATCGATTACGTGTGTCACATTTGGAGCTATGCACAGGTTACAAAGGCTCAATTTTTCCCCCTAAAAGATACATTTGGCAGATGCTCAAATATTTCACAAGGTGTCCCTGTTGGCAATGATTTTCAATTCATCGTAGAGGTGTGAGTTGAAAATGTCTTTTTGAACGTACCAAAAGAACAACAGCATTCTTGGAATCATTTGGCAATGGTAATTTGCTGAATTTTGGTTGGAACAAAATGCACAGAACACATCATCAGGATACTTTATAGTCGTTTGGAAAACCACTATTCGTTTTCTGTTTTGATCAATGATTGCACCCAGATTGTTGATACAAAATGTCTGTCCTGTTATGATACACTCTCTCCGTATTATATTCAAACACCAAATCAATTTCGAAATTTCATTGTCCTCCCTCCACCAAAAATGACAATGCCATCTACTGATGAAGCATGAAGTGTGTGTCTATTATTGATTCGATAAAACTGCATATTTTTTCTTATTTTATTTATTACGATTTTTCTTCACACAGCCTATAATGATATGACTCGCAGATATGGATGAAATTTAGAGGCTAGGGACATTATTTTAAATTTCTCTTCTTATTTCTCTTTGGCTTCTGTTTCTTTTCTAATCGGTGCAATTACATGGCACAATCCTCTCTGGTTGCGTAACGCTTAAGATAAAGGGAGCTCGACATGTTTCTGTCCACTTTGCAGTGATAACTTTGGAAAAAAAAAACAAGGATAAATTTTAAAAAATTGTCACATCGAGGATGTTTGGAAAAATTCTGCAAAAAAAAGCTGCAATAGTTGACAAATAATACTGTTATGGAGTTGCCTGTACATACATTTAAATGTCATGTGTGTACGTTGTTGACCAAACAAGCCCAAGTTGATTTCAAAACATCGACAGAAATCGAAGTGGGAGATAATGCATTCGGTTGGAGAAAAAGGTTCTCAACCTATTTTTCTGCCATATGCATTTATAGTCTTGATGAAAGTGCTCATAACCTTATAATCACCCAAGTCTGAAAAGCATAACCCTTCTTCTGTGTTATTTTTTATCTGTTATTATTCCTGCATTCACTTCATGTCAGAATAATGGATGGATTCGAATCTTTAAATACTTCACAGTTGTTCTATGTACACTGACATATACATCAATATTACACCATGTTTCATTTCGAATTGTGTTTACTATTTATCTTTTAGGTCACGCAAAACAGTCCAAAGACTCATCTACCGCTATATAATATATCAAGTACCGCCTGAGTCTTCAAGCATTGACTCTTTCCCATTTCTCTACTGAATCTGTTTTCGTTCCCATCATTTTAGTAGAAAAAAAAAAGAATTTTTCTGTGAGGTGAAAAGTCAACTGAATTTTCCACCGGTTCAAATATCTTTTTCCTATACATCAAGAATCGTACCTAATCAAATTACCCATTCCGTTCTTCAAAATATTTGATACCTCTTATCTGTTGATATTGCATGTGTTATCTTAACTACTTGTACATGGTTATGCATTGTCTACGGAAAAAAATGATGAAATAGTTTCCCCGTATCTTCATCTTTAGCCTTCTTCAACTATTCAGAAAGTTTCCGTGTTCCAAACTAACTTACCTACCTATGCACTCACACACGCACAAACAAAGACATGTGAACACTCATATACTTATATATCCACTCCATATTCGATTACATATAAGATTGGTTGTTGCTTGGCTGGTCCGTCCATCACGAAGTGAGTTATCATGACATTTTGATTTAAATTTCGAAAACATTCTACTTCTTTTCCACAGAACATCAACAATCAAGTCTTTGTCTTGCAGAAAGTCTGATCAGCAATGGACATGGCGCTATTTTGTCAAATAGATAGACAGTGAATATTAGTCAAAGGCATTCTAGTGAGAAGTATCTGTGCTTGTTTGAATTGATTTTGACAGCGTGTATAAAAAATTCTGTCGATCACCCTAATGAATAATCTGACCTTTTTCTTGTGGTTTACATTTTTCTTCGGACTGCTTTCTATTAGTTAAAAGTGTGATAAATGTTTGGTTTAGATAAGTTCAAAAAGTACTGGCTCTGCATTGCACATGATAGAAAAGTTTGGTGAATTTTCAGGAAGGTTTATGTCCATCGATAGAAACTAAAAGGCTGATGAATAAGACAATAACGGATAATGTCAATCGTGCGTAATGTCAGTGTATGTGTGTATGCTTGTGTTCCAACATTATTGAATCACTCGTAAGAAAGCGTAAGAATACTATTAGTTCTGAAGCTAAGAAAACATAAAAAGGAGAGAGTAAGTGAGTGAGTGAGTTAGTGACATGAATTGAGGTTCCTATTCGAGTTTCTGCAAATGGAAAAATCTTGATAGCCCAATAAATTACTCCTATGATAGATGTTGGCTCAATTCCAACCTGAGGTTAATTTTGCAATCAGCACAGTTTGCTATCTACTGCAAGTAATTCTGTCCGAACAGAAAGTGAGTCCCCAAATTGTCATTCTCTAGTTGATATATATATATATATATATATATATATATATATATATATATATATATATATATATATATATATATATATATATATATATATATATATTCTTCCTCTGTCTTTCTCTGTCTCTTCTTTCCTTTCTCTCTCAATCTATAAATATATATATATATATATATATATATATATATATATATATATATATATATATATATATATATATATATATATATATATATATATATATATATATATATATATATAGATAGATATATAGATATATGTATATAAAGAGAGAGAGTGAGAGAGAAAGAAAGAGAGAAATTGATCAATATTTTCATGTCATTACACTTCTTTGCACGGACGAAAATCAATTTTTCTCATATTGTCATATATCAGGTAGGGAAAAATATGATTGCAATGTTTTTGTTACTACTTTTCGTATGCATTCAACTCACATTATAGCTTGCCAAAGTCTACTACTCGCTCCAAGAATTGGAAAAACGAAATAAAAACTGTAACATTGTTTATTCCAATCCACAGATCTTATGCAAACTCTCTCTTCATATTTTTCAGTTTCACTCTTCCGACTTCTCCGGATAAATCCCTAAATCTATTTTCATTTTTTCTTTCAGCTTCATGTAAATTTGGCAATTTCTTTTTTCTCAGATAAGATTTTTGCATTTTAAAAAGTATTCAGTTATTTTATCTCCATTCTTGTTTGAGGTTTGGAGCGATTCCTTTTTTATGTCAAATCATATTTGCCATCTTTTCTCTCTCTCTCTCTCTCCCTCCTTCTCTCTCTCTCAGCAGTCTGAGAAATGAAGAAAAAACCTTATATTTTTCACTTCCTGTCTTGATTTTTGTAGTCCTGAACTGGCAAAAAGGAAATTCTCCATCATCTATTAAACTAACCATTTTTCATCACGCCTTCATATTCTTTTAATCCTACTCGTATAGTCTCTTTTCTCTCTTCGACTCTCAATATTTTAATATTTCAAGCTTTTTTTGTAGAGCATGTCATACTAACCGTGTAACCCTATTACTTTCAATACATGGTCAATGACCAGTCTTCATATGTCTATCTTTATCAAAACTGATGGATTTCCTCAAGAGGTTTTGGTTTTAAGAACATTTCATTTGTTTTTACCGAGTTGGTAAAGGTTTCATTCATTTTTGTTTTTTACTTATTTTGAAACAAATCACTGCTTATTCTGACGTATACTTTCGAAATTTATCCAATATAGCACACATTCATCCATTTCTCATTTATCCCGCTCAAGAAAAATTCTATGAACACAATAATTATGAAGGCTTACCATACACAACTGAGTCTGACACAAGTATTTGTGCACTCGATGAAGGTCTGATCATTATGATTATACATATATATATATATATATATATATATATATATATATATATATATATATATATATATATGTGTGTGTGTGTGTGTGTGTGTGTGTGTGTGTGTGTGTGTGTATATTTAGAACGTATCTCTTTACACCTAAATGAAATTATCTTTTATGCATATTTACACAAGGCTATCCGTGAAAAGTTCAGAAAATATCAAGTCTGTTCAGGCATGCACGTAATAATTCGTGCGGAATTATCTGACCTACGAATTTCTCAAGTAAAGCAACCAAATCCTTCGCGAATTCCGCCCAAGATTGCAGTTGTTTCCAATGAGTCAAATAGGCAAGCACAAACATATTTGTTCAATTCTTTCACTCCTCTCTCTGTCTATCTCTCTCTGTTACATATACATTCACACTTTCTTTCTCTCTCTCTCTTTCTATCTCTCTCTCTCTCTCTCTCTCTCTCTCTCTCTCTCTCTATATATATATATATATATATATATATATATATATATATATATATCATTGAGAAATACAGGCACAATCAAGCAAATAAAAACATACATCAATACAAGCAAACACACACAGTGATTCATTCGCGGGTACCCAGAATGATCATCCTATACGATGGATACAAAAACAATGACTAAACACTGAGCTGAAACCATAACGTCCAGGGTAAAATCGAGGTGTTATCCTATCTAAAGTTCGCTTTATTTGAGAAAATATACTGTGGTCACAGAAATAATCATACGAGTATAAGTACACACTTATACAGCGCGGACACATAAGTAATGGCACAGTCAGATTTGCTTGTAACCATCGAGCCAATATTTAGATACATAAACAGCCAGACTCTAGAGAGAATTAAACAAAATTTTCTATTGTAAAAAAACATACAGTTATATACTAAACTTTACTCTGTTTCGTACAAATTCCTCTAAAAGTGTATTGTCTAGCGATGATCCCCCTTACTACATGGGTGATTGTTTTGCAATGAGAACTTGTTGAAAACGCTTGCAGATATGCAAATTTGGCTAAATTTTGAAGGAAAGATCAATAGTGTGTGTGACCCAGCAAGGAACGATCTCACGCTTGAAAACCATCTTGCTACGATAAGTGCCAGTAGATAAATAGATCAGATAAAATAAAATAATTACAAAAGATATCAGTGTGCATATTCTGCTGCTACCCTTTTGGAGCAATAACAACTGCAAGCCAATATCTGCCTGCATACCAAAAGTTTTTCTACAAGTCTTTATATTAGAAACTTTTGCTCGGATCATAGTTCACTTTCCAAAATTATATCAATCTATCTATCCATCTATCTATCTATCTATCTATCTATCTATCTATCTATATATATATATATATATATATATATATATATATATATATATATATATATATATATATATATATGGGTATTTCAGACTGTTATTTTGATCATATGTTTGTGTATATGTATATTAATGATTATAAGGAGCATGTTTCAACATATTTCCTGGGGATATTCATGCTTATGGTTGGCACGTTTTCATGCTGCTCGAGTCTTTGAATTTCATCCTCATTGTGTGTGTTTAGAGTTCTGTCACCAGGAGAGCGATGATGAGACCGTATTTGGTGGCATTTCGCCAACTCACCTATTTATCAGTGACCAGTGTCAGAAATAATTAGGGATAAATAAGTGTCAGATATTTGTTCAACAGCCACTTGCGCATAATAACAGCTATTATGCTAATAGTCAGTAATCTCTGACTTCGAATATAAATATTTATGCGCATGGCCGTGGTAGGTTATGTCGTGTGGGAGATATACACACACTGGGTGTGATTCATGTATCAGAGAAGAATAAACCAATGATTATTTACTCGAATTCATTTTCTTTCCAGGCATGGAAGAGCAGTCCAATATTTCAAAGCAGGTGTACGCTCATAGGAATGAACGCATGACACAATCTTAATAATTTTTTTTTTTTTTAGATATAATTTCCTTCGCAATTTTTTTAACCCAAGACTGAGCTCACTTTCCATCCTACGACTCTTTGAAATAAAAATTAACAAGAAAAAATTGAAGGGAAAATAATTGACAACAAGATCTTTAATCTGAAAAATTCGGAAAGCTCAGAACAATTACGATTATTGATGTGACTTGTAAAGAAATTATATGGCTTAGTGTAAAAAGTTATTTAAGAAGAGTCTAGATCGATGACTCAGTTTTTGTATCATCAAATAGTTTGTTAATCTAATTATTCAGTGAGGCATTGTCTACTCCAAACCGGTCCCTTTTGGATATAGGTGCAGATTCAAGCTCATTCAGCGTGTAATCTTCATTTATGATGAAGGCTGCTTGGATTATTGACGTGAAATATAAAGCTGCACTAAGTTTATTCTTTCAGATTTCCTCTTGGGCATTGGACAACAACCAACTGCTGAGGGTTCATCAGGCAGGAGGTTTGTGTGGTTGGGTAGGTTATAGAACCGCCTTCAAACCTTTCCCTTTATCTGAGCATACAAACTGCAAAGTTTGTTTTTTCTGTTGTTTTTTTTTTTTTTGTCAGAGAAACTCTTAGTCTTTCTCGACTCTTGATAATGTCATTTCATCTGCCGCATGCGTACAGCAATGTGGAAAACTCAGGAAAAAAGTAAAATTAATAAAAAAATTGACTGGGGAGGACTTGAAAAAGCATTTTTTAAATAAACAAATGCACCCCTCCATCAATGACAAGTGTCAGGATAATTAGGCGTAGAGTAGTGACAAATGTCTGGTCAAATATTCGTTGTCACATCCCCAACAAAAATATGCTAATAAGTGTAAATCGCTGCTTTTGAATATTAATGTATATGTCGGAAGGACTCTGTATCATGCAAATGAACACGACCATTCATGTTCTTGGAGAGTGTCTGCGTGTTTCAGGGTATAAACTGATTGAACCCACAAATATTTACTCGAATGCGTCTTCTTCAAGAGTAGGAAGATACAATCAAAAATCTCAGTATAAACAATTCAAGGTATATCCACACGGCTAAAAGGATGCAATTTCGGAAAAAAAACAGAGACTCAGCTAGACGGCACTATGTTTCAAAGCAGCGTATGTATTTCTTTTTCTTCTTTTTTTTTCATCAACCCACCGTCTGGTACGCCGACCCCACTATTTGTGTTGGCAACTCGTAAACCGCGTCACTTACTTCCACATCCCCGCTCAAAACCGACACGACGGTAAGAAGTGTGTCAGATGAGACAGGGGGTATGGGGGCCTGGAAGGAGACAGAGGAGGGTGTTTCCTCGTACAGATGTCTTTGTCTTCACCGACCGTTTGCCTCATCTTCCCTTTGATCATTTCTTCCATCCGTCTATTCTGTTTATCTCGACCGACCTGACACTTCCATTTTGCCTGCTCTGAGCGGCAGCGCCACGTGATTCATTCTCTTGAGATTCAACTTTGATTTCTTCAACGATGATGCACAGAGTTTGACATTGTTTAACTTTGATCAAATCACTCACAGTCGTTCTTGCGCTTTCATTCTGCGTACGATTGTAATCAATGAATTCACATACATACGTTCCGTTCACATATACAACACTCGTGCATGTTCGCAGACACTGCTACGTAATAGATGCATGTGGGGCACAAGGTCAACGATTTTTACATCAGGAATATGTTTGTGCACGCCTATGATAAAATATCTGTATGCGTGCCGTTGTTCGTATATGCGCGTTAGACAGTCTCTTTGCTGTCAGAAAGAAAAAGAAGATACAAGCAAATGATTTCTAGTTTCTTTTTTTCAAGCAATTCACCTAATGCTGTAGTTTTTATGTTTGTTTTTTTTTGTTTGTTTGTTTGAGATCGTATGTGTAAATTGTACAACATGCTTGAAATGCTAAAAAGCAGCATGGTTTGCAGTCCTGAAGAATCGCTATGTAAACGAAGTGGTGCTGTTTGATTTTTTGGCAGATGACGACGGTAGGAATGATCTGAAATTGATTCCTTTTAAGTTAGTTACTAAACTGAACACGTTGTGTAGAAAATAGGTTTGTAGAAAGACGCAATAACTGAATATGTACTAAACTGCGTATTGAGTTTGTAAGGACAGAAATGTAGACGTAATTCTTTTTGAATTTATTTTCTAAGGATCGGCGTGTGTTGAATGATGGGCACATGTAAGGCCCTATGTAAACAATTGGAGAGTGATAAACATTGAAAAAATATTCACGTGCGCACTTATGATAAAATGAATATGCGTATTGGTTTTTGTTCTTTTTTGATCCCATTCCAATGAGAAAATGGATGAAGCCATGGGTTATGTCCAGCTAATCTCCTTGTCTGGGCAGCTAGATGGGGAAGGGACGATTTTGGGATTAGTACTGACAGGTGGAATATGAGGCCATAGAAAGTGTGTGTAAGTTATAAGGGACGCATCTAAGTATGTTTGGGAGCATATACGTTTATACATCAACTGAATAATTTTGGAGATTGAGAGAGAAAGGATTATTATGCATTTAGAAAGAGGAGTTGACTTTCAGAGTTCCTAGTTAGGTTGGATAAAGATTAATATCCAATGCCATTTTGGGTCAGAAGGAGAGTTTTACATCCCCCACCCTAAATTCAACATATCCTTTTGGTACATTGCAATATGGATAGAATGTCGGGTATCCCATTATTCAACAACAAGAGGACACACACACACACACACACGCACACACACACACACACACATATATATATATATATACTGCATGATATGACAATATTGGAGAGTTTAATACCGAAATTATTTTCACTTTCGATGTTTTGTCTAATGCAGTTTTATCAAGGAACAAAGAATTCATACAGGGAAACGGTACATTTATGACTCTGATGCGTGGTAGGTGTGGGATTTAGTTGAGTAAATAGATTGGTGAGCAGTGATCTGTGTCATGTTCTGAGCCGACAACATACAACGCACATGATAAGTCTCATGATGATACTGGCACTTACACATCATGTAAACTTTTCTAATCTCAAGCAATTTCAATTACTAAAATGGAATATTTCCCTCCTGACTGCAAGTCCCAGATACTTAAACTTTAATTGTATTCAACCCTTACTCGTTGATGTTTAGATATATCAAATGAAAGACATGAATTCGTTGATGACCTCCCGGATCTGGACACTGATAGACCTTGCTTCTAAACTTGGACTCAGGTCTATACATTATGTCTGCTCAGCCATCTGCTGAATTAACTAAAATATAGGCGTAGCACAAGTACAGTCCAAAATACTCATTTCTTTGCATATAACCTGCATATTTTATTGACGAAACTGAGTCGTAAGAAAACATTGAAACAAATAATCAATTTTGATGCATCAGTTACGCGAATGCATCAGTTATGTGAAGTAACAATATGACGAAATACATGTTTAATTTAAACTACTATCATCTTCCTCAGGAGCCACTCTCTTTTTGGCATTCCAATTTTTCAATTGGTTTCATTTTAATTCTTTTTGTAGACATGAACTCAAACTATTTGAGAGTTTGATTAGAGTCAAAATTGGGGATTGAATACGGGATAAGGTTTATTCTTCATGTCAGATCATATGACACCTGTGCAGCCGATAAAACCAAAGTGAAATCTTGAACTGACATTTATGCTGACGTTTACGTCAACCTGACACTGCTCTGGCTACTGACGGTCGACTGCTTGAATGACCGAATGTCGGATTCTGTCAATAGATTCCCTGAACCTCCAAACCTTACCGATCGAATAGTTGAATATCTTGATATAAGTACTCATCGAGAAAACACGTCTCCTGACCTCTTTTTTTTCTTCTTTTTCATTTGACTTCATCGAACATTGACGAGTATCTTATGAGATTAATCCAAGCTCTAGAATATAAAATGCCACGGATGTCAATTTTATTTCATTTGAGCCGAAGAGAGTTACTCTGTGCCCACAAGAAACTGATACGCTTGTATCAGTGCAATGTTTACATACAATGAGGGATGTAACAATAGGGGAACAATGAACGACCAGTCGACTAAAACACCACCCTCCATCTTGTATATCTAATACGATATCAACCTCAAAATACAGAGTCTGAAAAACGTTTTATTATTAGGTTTTTATTGATTGGGAGGATAATAACTCTGGCCATTGCTTTAAGGTAACCATATTGGTGTACATTTTTTTAATTCTATTTTTATGTTTTGTTATTTTTTCGAATGGTAAAGCATTACCCAAATCTACTTGGAACCAGTGAGTAGCAGAGTCACTAGCAATGGCTATCAAGATTAAATACTAACCTGTTGCTGCCATTTTTTTAGACTAAGTGCAAAGATAACTTTTTTTGCATGAGCGTTTCATTTTAAGGAAAGTTTATTTAGGATGATATCAATAGTGGGAAAATACAGGTAGCAATAAACCGAAAAGAATGTGATTTTTGAACAATTTCAATCAGAAGTTTGCTATATTTAATTTGATAGTGATGTTTTTGTGATTTCGAACAATTGAAAGCATAATATATCAATCACAAGTAACACATTTACAATTACTAAATTGAATTTTACTTTCAGTTGCTTTTAAAGAGATGAAAATAGAGAAAAAAAGGGAAACAATGAGATTAAGATGGGATGTAATAAAAAAAAAAAAAAAAAAAAACAGTGTTGTTTCAAATTGCTCCACTATTTCACTGCAAGCAAGTAACGGCGGCAACAGGTAAGTTTGGAGAGGAGATTGAAGACATACTTATCTGTATACAAAAGGATTCATCCGTCCTCGTGTATATATTTGCAGTCAGTAGACCCGCTGACATCCTGAGAAGTTAAATCGAATTTATTTCGATCTTTGAGTAGATTCCACTCATCGTTAGGGACAAAAAAATCTCAAGCGTTCCTTCTGGTTTTGTCTCCAGAAAACTCTTTGTGTCTTCTTCTTCATCATCATCATCATCATCATCATCATCATCATCATCATAATCCTTATTCTTTTATTTTCCCTAATTTTCATCCACTTGTTTTTTCTTGATCTCACTGGCTGATCATTTCCATTTCCTACTCGACGTAGCATTGTTTTTCTCCCCTCCAAACTCGAGTCTCAAGCATTCAAGGAGATCCAAGGACTATCAACTACAACGCACACACACATAAACACGCATGTGCACATACATAGACAGACTGATACACAAACAACACAAAAACACATATGAACACACATACACACATACACATGCATGCACATACGTGCAAACATATCTCTATCATGGGAAAATTCTGATTTCAACTTGAAGTAATACGTTAAACATAGTTTGAGGTCTCAATTCGACTATTCACACATAGAATATAAATACACCATAATGGTTGCAATAGAATTGCATCCAGAGACACAGTGTATATGTTTGCCTGTCTTTCTATGTGGATGTGTGTTAGTCTGTCCATGTGTCCATGTATAAAAATACAGACAAGCACTCATTTATGTTACTCTCCTTCTGGAATACTCCAGATAAAGTAGCACACTCTGACACAAGAGATCTAGCAGATCTTCGTCCAATAAAACGCATGTCTGATCACTTAAAACCATTGAATATTTTCGTTACTCCCTCTGAGAAAATAAACTCTGAAATATCGCGGCTAGTGATGCTCTTCATTACATCAGGAATATTAGAAGATAATGCAAATACTACACTGACTCCCATGAGCAGTTACTAAGACTACCAAAGCTCGATATGAACTACTTTCGATATGAACTGCTCTCGATATGAATTGCTTTTTTGGATGAGTTGCAGTGAGTGACAATAGTCAAGATACACTTATAAACCACTCGTCTTGCAGTCTGGTATGTATTTCATACGCGAAATTATGAGACAAATTATTGGACTTGTAAATATCATAACTTACTGGTCCGTGCAAAGCGAAACTGGCTTCTATTTTATCTGCATCCCTATCATTTCATATCTCATTAATTTAATTGGTCAACAGCAGCAATAGAAGTGTATAGACTCCAGTTGTAGTCATGACATATAAACGGAAGATTTTTTTCCAACTCGTCTCTTTCATAGCCAGGAATCAGTTGTTGATTCATGTTGCAGAAAATTGATTCGTCCCATACATTCCTACTTTAAAAGTGAATTCTGTTGTTATTTAAGGCATATACAATAACAAAGGCAGCAGAAAAATGTTGGGGGGGGGGTTAAAAATAGCGAGCAGAAGAGAGAAAGCGAGAAGGAAAAGCAAGCTCTGGACGTAATGAGCAAAAAAATGGTCCCAAAGATGTCATAAACAAAAATGTGACTGACAAGAAATGAGATTGCTCGATTATACAAAGTCAGAAAGTATTGTCCCCATCGCACGAATGAGAACGAGATCTTGTGGATCTCAAGTCCGTCTATGTCCAAACACCAACGTTGAATGGATGATTATCACTAAGAAGGTTTGAATTCTTTAGAAACAAGCGGAGATGCTACCAGAAAGTGATAAATTTGGCATGATCATACATATCAAATTGAACTCCACTCTAAAGGCATGTTGAGAGAGCGATTTTAAGGATTTTTTATTTTGAAGAAAAAGATGTTTCGGGACAAAATAATGAGTAAGTAATAAAGATTCAAGTCTCCTATTTCTACTTGTTTTGCTTGTACACTCAAAGTTTGCATAAGAAAAACCGACACTGGTTTTGACCAAGTCGAAGTTGAATGTTTTGGTTGATTACAGTCTGTTTATATCTCGCTTTCACGCATGCACACACACACACAAACACACACACACACACACACACACACACACACATATATATATATATATATTTATATATATATATATATATATTTATATTTTATCAGGGTTATAAATATATATATATATATATATATATATATATATATATATATATATATATATATATATTATCAGGGTTATAAGTAAGAAAATGCACCAATGTACTATATTATTGATTGGTCACTTCATTTTTTTAGTTCCTAGTCCAATAAATCATCATATCTCCTTATCTCTCCTTCTCCTTAAATAGAAAGAATGTTTCTGATTGGTTGGACATGAGAGACCAACCAAAAACGGCACGACTGGTATTGGATGAATTATGTATGAAGAACCCCTTTACAAATCAACGATCGTTAGGAAAAAAAGTAAAGAATTATTTTTGAAAAGAACTATCCCAAATAAAAAGTGCAAGGAGGTTGGGGTGTGTCCAGTCCTACCTCCACCACGGGATCCACACACCATATCACAACACGAGCAGAGTTAAACGTATGTCATTACAGATAAGTGATATGTAGACAACTACGTGAGCACCCAATTCTCACAGGTGTGATTACTAAGAAAACTGTATGTGTGCTTTTTTTTTTTTTTTTTTTTGCAAGGTGATGCGACTATCCGGATAGCTATGCATGCATGACCTCCTCATAAAGATATATGACTATGAAGATAACTGTATGTATGCACTTGCTCTCGTGTTCTTGATTTTCTCCTAATCGACCTCGTGCGTCTGTGTTTTGATCGTTTAACTTCTGATAATTTATGAACCACTCACCTCTACGTACGTCTGAATTCGCTGAAGCCAGAAAAAATGAGAAGAAAAAAACAAGACGCAAAGAATGGAAAAGAATGTAAGAAAAGAAAATATTGGTTATTTATTTTTTTCGTTTTTTTCCTCCTCTTAACGATGTTCCAACCAGACGTTTGCTAATCGTTCATAACCTAGTATTGAATTCTTTTGCTTTCGTTTTCGATATTTTTTTTCTTGTCTTCCATTTTTTTCTCTCATTTTCTCCTCATTTCACTCTGCTCTATGCATTTCAATCACTTTAACCTCATCTCATTTCTTTTCATCTAATCTCCTTTCGTTTTTTTCCACTCCATTTCGTTCACTTATTCTACTCTCTCTTTAAATTTGTTTCTCTTCAACCAACTCTTTCCTTCTTTCCACCTTTTTGGAATTTTTTTTTTCTGTTCTCTCTTCAATATGATTTTGTTTTCTTTCCCTGTTCAGTTATTTTGTATCTTCCCTTCTTTTTGATTTTCAGCTATGTTGAACTTATTCAATAATGGAGTTTTTTCCTGCCCTTTTTTCTTTTTTTCATCATTTTTTTCTTGCAAAAGTTGTCTTTTGGGTCATTTTATCATTACCTTTCATCCTGTTCCTCATTCATTCATTGTTCATGAATTCAATTTCATTGTCTTTGTTCTTGATTCATCTTTTGTGTGCCAACCAAATACAGGCACCTACCATCATTCTTATGTGTGCTATAATCATTCATATATATGATCCACATCCTTTCCCGATTTTTCAGCCTAAAACAGAGATATATATATATCATACACAAGAATTAAATGTTCACCTTTTTCTGGTCAAGACATGGCCATAATTTTGACGTGAATTATATCTATTAACTGAGATAAGTAACGCGTGACTGAGTGTTTAACTCACTAACTGAAAACTGGAATTTGCGCTTTTTTTTTTTCGCTGATTGTACTATTCTTGCTGGGAGCGCTTAACTAATAAGAGAAATACAAAGAAAGGATGCCTCACGAAATCAGCAAATCATTGGCATACCACCCATGCAACTTTTAGGTAGAAAATTATCGAAGATTGCCTTTAGTTTTCACAGTTTTAGGTATCAGGACGAAACTTGAGCTCTTTTTTCTGTGACTATGTAGTAGTACCACATTTGATATTCATGGCCTCAGTCTGTGTAAGCCTGGCCTGGAATGGTTTGTTTCAGCAGCTTAATTTTTATATATTTGAGCGTTTTCTCTGAACAATGCGTAAATCCTGTGTTTCAAATATTATGTAAATTATATGAAATCTTATTCATGATCGATAACATTCAGGTAAATAGCGGAAGAGAGGCTAAATTTGGCTGTTACAAATTTCCAATGTGAGTGATATTTTTACATGAGTGTACAGGAATAATCACTGAATTTTTCTCTTAGAAGAATCCTTTTTTCCCAATCATCTCTCCTTTTAGATGTCACTTCCAATTTTGTTACTTATCTTTCTTTCCCTTCTTCTTTCTCTCATCCTTAAATTCCTCATTTTTATTTTTACTCTTCTTTTAGTTTACTTTCCTATCATTCTTTCATTCGTTATCTCTTGCTCTTTTCTCTTTCTTCTCTCCATTGTATGATGACACTTTTCACATCTTACGATCGATATCCTGTACTCTTTCCACGATCTTGATTTTGCATCATCTTGTTCTTTTTATTGATAATCCTTTTCATTTTTTCTTCAATAAATGTTACCCATCCATTTTCAATAAATCTCAAATTGCAACTTTTACACCCGCTTTTCTTTACTCCCTACTTGAGTTCATCTTTTTTTTATCGGTATTTTTGTAAACATATTCCCTACAGTTTTAGGCCAGACATGACTGATGCAAGCAAATCTCAATGGACATTTTAAACATTTTTGTTTTCACAATCGATATCATCTTTTTCTCGTTCGAGACAATCCCTCTGCATAAACAAAAAATGTTGAACTTATGTACAGAGTAAGTAGTCACAAGCCTAAGGCAAGAAATTCATCTTTTGTTTAGCCAAATCTCTCAAGAGTTTATTTTGTCTTTACCCTTTCGTTCATAGATTACCGATTTCGAGTTGCTATCATCCGTAATTGAAATACCATGAACTCAAAATAATGCTCAAGGTATAGATTTTTCGTACTTTCATACTCAGGCTCTACTGATACTATTTGCATTGTTTTATATAAAATTCATATGTATCTCTGGAGAGATGTCAGCATTGATCTCTTATTTATACTTGTATATTTAAAATATATAATTTTTATCAAGTAATTTGATGGATATAAAATATGTCTACATCATTTATATAAGTATACAGATGGAATTACTATCAAATTCAAATTATATATATTTATCGATGATACTGATTACTTTTGATGTTTGCCTACATAGATTCCGGCTATTTACTACTATTTTTCAAACTCTTGCTTGTAAAAAAGTGCGATGAAAGGATGGTAGGTTCAGTACATTCCGTAGCAAATCCAAGTATGATCATTTTCTTACCTGAATTTAGCTGGGATTGATGAGAATAAAAAATATGAAGGAAGCAATGGTTCAGAATGAAGTTGTATGGTGAGCCCCGTTCCTGTATTTTGGCGTGGGTACACAATTGTTGTAGTCCATTTGACGCTTCGAATTACTCACAGTGCAATCTCCGTGAAAGGTACAAATTTCCCCTTTTGCCATGAGTCATATCCTCCCCTATTTTAAAGCAAAACATGGTATGTCTGAATCAAAACAAAATCAATAAGCAAAAACCCAGCAACGTTGATGCACTCACGCATATATATATGTATATATATGTATATGTATATATATACATATATATATAGATATATATATATATATATGTATATACATACATACATACATACATACTTACATACATTCATACATACATACATACATACATACATATTATGTAACTATCGAACATATTTATGATTGTAATTTTTTGTAGCAAATAGAATCACCAAATATAGATGTTCAATCTTACCAATGTTATGAAGTCAGCTCTGATGTTCATGGACAAGTAATAATCTGGCCAAGTTACAAATTAGAGGATAAATATTCAAAGATAACAATAACCGAAGGAAACACCTTGATTCCTCTTTGTCCTGAAGATACAGAGCATAACTGGAGTTCGAATATATCAAATCTCAAGCAGTTTTACACTTTCATGCTTACTAATGAACAAAATCAATCAAAAGTTATTTTCCTCTTTGACCCTCATAGAATTGATCTGATATGTAATTGTGATTCCATTATATTGCATAACATAGAAACATATCTTTGTTTGAATATCTTGATACGATACTGTGTGAAGCAATGAATCTCTCATAATTCAAAGTTATTGGACATAAACCTTCCCCAAAATTCGCTGGAATTTCCAACGTGGGCGTCGCAGAACCAGTATTTTTTTTAATGTAGTTTGTCCTGCCATCTTGCACATCGTTGGCTTGCATGTAATCTCAAGGGATCCACATTGTGAGTCAAGATGTCCTGTGGTTGTCAGTCATACGAGTTATATGACCAACCCTATACCATTCAAGCTCCCCGATTGATTCTGTGATATATCGCTGAGTTTCCATTCATTTCCTATACTCTATTGCAATCCTTCGTGTAGTTGAACATGATTCTATCGGGTGCATGTTGCATGATTATCAGTTCAATGGCCCATCTTTTATTAGGGTTCCATGTTTCAGTTCCTCGGGAGACTATCGGGATGATGGATTGCTTGAATACCTTTTGATGGAACAATTCATGTATATAATAGAATACCATTACAAAAGCAATTAATGCCAATATTGAAGTCATTATTGCAACATTCAAAAATTTGAAGCTATCATGATCATCATCATCAGTCTTTAACGTCCTTTGTCGGACAAAGACCTTCCCAGGATTCTCCACATTTCTTTTTCATGGGCATTGAAGAGCCAGTATTGAATTTGTTTAGTTCATCTATCAATCTTGAATTTTTTTTCGGCCTAGGTTTTTGCATGTAGTGTCTGGATGTTGTGGGTCGTGACGTCCATCAGTTGTCTTTCAACGTGATCAGCCCATTGCCATTCTGGTGGCTAATTTTTACCTCATCACCACGTCGCTATTCGTTGTCATTTTTCCAGCGAGTATGACGCAGCAAATGTCTCGCAAGCTTCAAAAGTTTAGAGAAATATGACTTGATTTTACTTTTTTATCAAACACTCAGAAGGGCATTAGGCAGAAGGAGGGGAAATTATGGATGAAAGCAAATCAAAAAAATTCTTCATGACGAAACCGGGCTAATCCATGTTCGATGAGGTTGAAAACGTGCATCGCTGAATCCATCATTCGTTAGCATTCTACGTCTGATCGCGTGGAGAAGTGAAAAATGGATCCCAGAGGAAATGTGTGTAATTGCAGACAGAAAGAATGGAATGAGGAGGGGAAAAAAGAAAATCAAAATCTCTCTATGTACTCAGCTCAATTTTGACTCGTTGGTATCTGCACGGTCGGTTATTTTTCATACCTACCTTCTACTTTCCTTTATTTAGGATCGCAAATATTCTTATTTTCCCCCTCCATTACGTATAGCACCCTGATTGATCAACAGATGGCGATATCGTTAAAAGTGAAAGACTAATACCAAA
>OY735202.1:63761046-63873546 GCA_963457665.1 Thysanoteuthis rhombus
ACATTCGAAGATATCAAGCTATGCTGGTGGCCAATTTCCACCTCATCACTTCATGTATAATCATGAGAAATTCTCTAACGATGATGACGCAGCAAATACTTCCCAATCATCAAAGGTTTTGAGTAATATCACTTTATTTATTTTTTTTTTCATCAAATACTCACTGGGGGATTAGGCAGTTGAAGGGGAAAAATATGAATGGTGGCAATTCGAGAAAAAATCTTCAAGACGAAACCAGGCTAATTGATGGGAAACGAGCCGATTGTAAAGTCTCTTGATGTTAAAAACGTGAATTGCTTGGTGGATCATTCGAGAACATTTTTCATCTGATTGCATGGAGAGAGAAAAAGAACCTATAGCAAATGTGGTTAATGACCGGCAAAAGCACAGGGGGAAAGGGAAAATAAGGAAGTCATAATTTTCGTATCCGTCTGTCGATCCGTTTGTCCGTCTCCGTCTCTCTCTCCGTCTCTGTCTGTCTGTCTCTGTCCGTCTGTCTGTCTGTCCGTCTATCTGTCTCTGTTTCTCTCTCTCTCTTTCTCTCTCTCTCTCACTCTCTCTCTCTCTCTCTCTCTCTCTCTCTCTCTCTCTCTCTCTATATATATATATATATATATATATATATATATATATACCAGTTTCTCACCTATCTGTCCATATAAGTATTTGTGTAAGGAAAGCAGTTAGGTAATAGCTGCTTTCCTTAACTTTTATATCTATCAAAAATATCAATCTGATCTTCTGTGTTAGAATGCTCCTCTTGGATCAATTGTTAACCTTTCCCCCCAGGAGTGAAATCAAAAGGTAAAATGATTAGCATGCTGAACTTGAAGAACTAAATCAGTTAGTGTATTTCCCAGCGTGAATTCTCCTAATATCAACATCAAACAACCAACGTCCAGATGAGCCAGATAATTTCATAACCCTTCAATTTACGTAGACAGTTATTAAGTTCTAGAATCAAGTTGATATTTTAGATACGTGAAACCATTTTTGTCCAGGTAGATAGAAATAACATAGAATGACGTGCTTGAGAATGATTTCTAATTCAACATTTTAACATCTAACATGTTTTTTTTAATTAATAAAACATGTCAGAAAAAAACTGGAAAAACCATCAGTGAGCCAGAGTATTGGTTATCTATAAATACTGGAATCACAATTCCATTTTAGCGTCGATATTTTGCTACCGATGACATAAAGTTAAACAATGGATGTGAATTGTTAAATTGTCTTTGGCTAATCTTCGAAAGTGACATTTGTACCTACTTTTGAGATCATATTTCGCTCTCATTAACTAAAATACAACCTATATATATTTCTCCGTCATATTCGTTTCATTTTTGCCTGATCCCAATTGTTTTGTCTCTCTCTTCACGGTATTGGTACTGTCGGTAGACCTGAGAGTGTTTTTGAATTTATTGTAGTATTAACCTTCCTCGATTTTAAAAACCCACCATGTGATTAAGAGGCAACTGTCTGAGCAATTGAAATTAACTGACAAGTCCACCATATACACGAATCAATTCATTTCATCCACAATTCAGAAGTGGAAGTAATCTTTGAAGTAGAACCAGGAGTGAAGTTTGACCTTGCAGTGGCTAGGCATGTTTTTTAATCGTTCCTTATATTCATACAAAAAAAAAGTTTTTTTACCGAGTTTACTTCAATCGATCAAGATGCTGATATATGCAATATGAAGTGTAAGAAAAATGTGTCGTATCAAATTTCTTAATAGACGTGTAGTGCATTGAAGATCAACATTTGAAATCCGAGCGGAAAGCATGAATATGTTTTCATTATCATTAGTACTTTGATCTTTATTTTTTTCAGATGGAATTTTTCAGCTGTGGCTGTAGATGCTGATCAAGTGTCAGCAAGTCTACTCAAGGCTGCCATACTCTCCTCGCTAATTTAATCAGTTTTCATTGAGGAATAATCACATCAATTTCTGTTGCAATCACTTCCAATTTGTAAAGTTTGTTCTCTGGATAAGCGACATGTACTGATTAAACTTGTGTGATTGGTTGAGATTGTTGATTCTGTTTTGGCGGATAGTCGAAATACTGCACTGACGACATATCAACAGTCTAGTCGTTGGTACAATTCTTTTTTTTTTTTTGCTTTGCTGCCCACTAATGTCATCGCTATTCCACCACTCAACCATCACATTCAGCATTTGCACATTGATAATGTCTCCAGCTATGGACAAGTGATGACTGAATTATGAAAGCATAATTTAATCAATGTAAAGGTACTTATTCTGGATGCTTTTATATCGCCTTTTCCCAACAAATAGTAATGTGTATCAACGTCAACAAATCGGTACTTAATCTGACCACATAGATCATCTGAATCAAACACTTAAATATGTCAGTAGATTTACGTATTAAAAGCATTTTTTAATCTTATATGTCAACAAGTAAACTTTTTATAACCTACATAACCTGATCATTTTTTAATCCTAATAATGGTTATTTACCACGGTTTTCCGTCAATGCCTTGAAAAAGAAGTAGATGTCCCACCAGCTGTTTTGTCCGTCGGTCAAAATAACAGAACGTGCAGAGATATGTTATGTTTTCATTCATCTTGCTGGATTCTGTTTTCGGTTCGGGGTATAGGACAGAAATTAAAAAAGAAATATAATGAAACTATGTGTGAAGAAGATCATTGTGAATGTCAATTCAACCCTAGACTCGTGCCAATTCTGGGGCCACGCAGGCATGAAATTGCACTGCAGGGAGGTTGCAAACAATCGGGGTTCAGTTTTCCACGAATCTAATCACTGACGCGAGTAAATTCCCTCCTTTTTATGCTTACTGCACCCAGTCGTATAGCTGGGTCCTCGAAACACGTGCCTGGGGCCATAATAAACAATCTGGCAGAAAGAACGGAACGTGTTTATGAGTTCGTTTTTTTTTAACTTCTTCTTCTTCTTCTACATCATCATCATCATCATCATTATTATTATTATTATTATTATTATTATTACTATTATTATTATTATTATTATTATTATCATCATTATTATTATGTTTTTGCCCTCGTCCTTGGTCTTGTTCTTGGTATACCTGCTGTTGTTCTTTATGGTTTCTTTCTGACATCACAGTAACATAAGTAGTATCTTTTTTTTCACAAAGTTCATCTAACACATTTTCTACGGCATGCTTATCGAAATTCTCCTTTTTGCGCTTTTTATCTACTCATTCTCCTTCATCCGTTACCTTTATCATTCAGTATTATTCCATCTTTCCATCGCAAAACATTTCCAATTCTTGATCTGTTCTAATCTCAGCTCCAACCGCTTCTGCTAGTAACACGGCACCCAATGGTTCGTGCACCGATCTCAACGGTGAATGATTTTTTTCTTGTAATTGCTTGTTGTTATCATTTTCTTTAAATTTTTTCTGGTTGTTTTCTCTCGTTCCTCTTCGGTGCCCTGACTTCATTCTTTACATTCTATTAGCTCCCCTTAAGGTCTGTCTTTCTGTGTTCTCTCCATTCAATGGGAAAATCTTATCTTGCTGACGGCAATAGGAGGCAACATCCGGCAGCCATGGCCCTGTCGATTCTCAGGAATTGTGATTGATTGATGGGTTTATGGTCATAAATCAAGTCTTGTGTATAGTCATTGCGAAATCAACATCGAATCATAAAAGGTAAATAACAGAGAAATAAAAAAGTTAGTTTAAAAAATGAAAAGAAAATATGGGGTGAAAGACATTTATGATGTGGTTCTTCGGAATGAAGAAGAAGAAGAAGAAGAAGAAGAAGAAGAAGAAGAAGAAGAAGAAGAAGAAGAAGAAGAAAATGAAGAAGAAGAAGAAAATGAAGAAGAAGAAGAAGAAGAAGAAAATGAAGAAGAAGAAGAAGAAGAAGAAGAAGAAGAAGAAGAAGAAGAAGAAGAAGAAGGACATATATACTATTTATCATGAAAAAATGTCAGTATCAGATAATGATAGCACTGTGTTTCTCTTAATGATTTACTGTTTTAGTTCAGTTTACACTGCATAGTAGTTTTAGAAAAAATTAGCATAATTTCCAAACCAGGCTTTAGAATCAATGCAAAGTTAGAACTTACTGACTACCGTAGCTGCGAACAGCTGCAGACGAAAAAACAAGGAAAAGGCACTAATCATAAGATGGGCTTTAATCTTTCTGGTGAAAGATATCTTGCTATTGGAGACATTTCAAACACACACTGCAGGTTTATAAAGTGACTGCAGGTAATTTGATCACCAGGTGAAATGATATCATTAAGTTTATGTACATACAATTATAGGCTCTTATATTGTCGAGTAAGCATAATCATTTAATTTATGTAAAAATGATTCCATTCCACTCTCTTGATATTGATCATAACTGCTCTAGAACTTGACTGTGCGATTACATTTGCGATGAAAAATCAATCAACCTTTTATTGAATCACTGTGATCAATTCGAAATAATCAAATAATCTCCTTGATCAAAGGTATGAAAATGAATTAATTCTTATCAAATGATAGTAAATGATTGAATCAATAATAACGTGTCGGTTGGTCACTTTATTAATATTTGATCAATACAAATTGATCAGACCATTGATCCATGTATTTATAGTTTACCTTAATGTTTTTCATTAATTCAGTTATCGTGAAATATGTACAATGATTAAGTGATCAACCCTAGAGATAGACTGATCTAAAATTATTGATACATTATACTGAAAATAAGAGATATTTACTGGATCATCCCTCACGTATGAAAAAAAAGGGGTTTGCATTTGATGGACTATAGTTGCTAAAATATAACTTGATGACATTATTTTTGGGAAAACCTTTTTCCAATACGTTGAAATGCAGTGATTTACTCCTTCCTATTGTAATATCATATTTTTTTCAACATGTCTTTATTTTGCATCACACTGACTCAAACACATATATGCACAATACAACATACAGTGAATCACACATCTTTCAACTTTGACGTGATGTACTAGGATATATGACGAACTTCATGAGTTTGGAGTATGAAGGAAATCAAGAGAGTTGAAGCCATTTGATATGAGTGAAAATAGTCGAACTAAAGCTTTCTTTAAGTACCCCCCTTGGGAAGTCAGGTTTTTATCCTATCACTTGTACTTTTCGAAACAGTATTCAGAAGTTCCTTTTAGAGTCACCATCAGCAGCTTTCTCATCATCTGGAGTCCTTTGAAAGGAAATAAGAATCTTTTCGAACTAGATCTGGAATTCAAACTGCACTGTAGGATTCCAAGGTGCATAATATCAATTTAAAATGTCAACTTGCCGACTGAATAATCTATCAGGAGAGTGTTTCTTGATACACGCACAGTAATGTCCCTGCTCATTGGTTGCCGAATTAAAGGGACGCTACTTATTTTCAAATCACTGGTATATCCTGGACAGACCTGTAATTCATACGTATACCTGCATATATATATATATATATATATATATATATATATATATATATATATATATATATATATATATATATATATATATGTATATATATATATATATATATGTGTGTATGTGTGTGTGTGTGTGTTTGTGTGTGTGTGTGTGTGTGTGTGTGTACAAATTGTTCATGATACATATATGAACACATATAATTTTAAAACTGTGTCATCCACGGACAACCGTTTTCTTGTATTACAACTCTTCAGTGTGGGTATAGACTATTCATTATCCCATCCTATACCACGAAGTAGGATCAAAACCTCTGCTTCAGAAACGGAGGCTGGCATCAACCTCTGCCCTACGCAGTGAAGTTTAATTTAAGCGATAAATTCATTCATGCTTAATTCTTTATTCACTAGAGTGCACTACCCCTTTGCTGGAAGATATGGAAACTTGCAGATGTTTATTAACGTGCATTTTTAGTGTGAGCATATGATGTTCAATTATATTTAAGTATAAAACTGATTAGCAATGTACTACGTAGGAAGCTGCCTATTTTTGCAGAATCTTGATATCAGCGTCGTTAAAGTAATATGGGGACTTTCACCCTGGAAAAGAAACCAAAATTCTATCGGAGGTTTGCAATAACATCTGCTTCTCACTGAGATAGAAGAGATAATATTTTTTCTCAGGTCTCTACTCATGGAATCGCCATTTCCCTTCTCTCCTAAAGAAAATGCATTATTATTTTTCCTTATCTTTGCCTGATTTATTCTGGTCTCTTTTTTCTTTTATTTTTTTACATATTTCCCCCTTCTGCTAAAGCATCTGATGAGAAGACAAATACAGCCATGAAATAAATGTAAACAAATTTACATGACATTCTTAAATAATGTATTTGACATTGAGTAGAATTGAGAACCTTTTACAGTGTGATATATACAAAACACAAAAAAGTTACTGGCCAAACAGTAAAAATTTTCAGAGAAAAGGAGATAAAAAGAGGAGGTACATCTTCACATAATAAAAGCTACAAAATGTTCATTATGTTGAATCAGGCATTTTATAAGAAATTTCCATAACACAAACAAAATGGCCGAGATTTTTCTCCCACGATGAGCCATTGTCGTCCGATGGAAATTACATAATTTTAATGATAAAAATATAAGAATAAGATTATATTTTTATCGACAATATTTGAAATCAGATCATTTTATTTTTGCAATATATATATATATATATATATATATATATATATATATATATATATATATATATATATATATATATATATGTATACCAATGTCTATGAACATTGCTTTCATGGCATACAGCTGGTTTCAATGTGTGTACACAAAATGATTATAGAAGCTGTTTTGATGCTTGGTATGTAAAAGCTCAACACTTATAATCTAAATACAATTTCCTCAGCATAGAATCAGTCTGTTATTCATGCTCTTGTCCACACGTATTAATTCAAAATAAATGACTGAGGTGAAGTGGTTTGGAGAAGATTCGTGTTGGCCATGGTTAAGTAGAATATATCGTCATTGAGACTTTGCACGTGTCCTTATGCATAACTAATATCGAATGAAATCTATCATCACTGGGTTTTCACACAAATGGCGTTGTACCAAATTAGAATGAAGACGGGGTTCCTTTTGCCAATGAGTTGTCATAGAAATGACCTTCCCTAAATTAATGTTGAATGGGTTCTAATGTCACTGAGACCTCAAACGTGACCATTCGTAAAACTAATGTCAAATAGGTTTACCTTAATGGAACCTTCATACTACTGGTCTTGTCCACTACTGATATGAAAGGGGGTTGTATATCGATCAAAATGAAAACTCAAATAGCTATAGGCTAATATGTTGTGATGTTGTGACAATTGGCATTGATCTAAATCATTATTAAATGTTGTCTATTGTTATTGAGTCTTCACACAAATACCATTATGCAAAAATAGTATCACATGGGTTCAAGCAGTTCCAGCAAATGGGTCTTTATACAACTGCCTTTATCCAAAATTATTATGAAATATTTTATATCTTCATTGAACTTTCACACGAATGGCTTTGTATGGAACTGATATCTAATTATTTCTATTGTCAATGTGTCTCCACAAATGGCATTACCACAACCAACACAAGATTGGTTCTATCGTTATCGTAATGATAGAAGTGGGCTTGTCCCAAACTAATTTATTCTTATCCACATCAGTGGAATGCTTTTATTTCGATTGCTGTCGAATTCTGTGTTCATATGTTTACCAATCCCTTACGGATCCTTTCTCTCAGGTTAATGCAATGTCTCCGGCTGATGAAATCATTTGTCATATTTATCGATATCCAGTCGAACATGGATCAGAGTAGAGAAATAGTGATATGTATCACTGTGCAGAAGATTGATATCTAAATGGTGAATTTCGTAAAGATTGTTTTACATGCAAGCACGCACGCACATGTGTATGTGTGTTTACATGTGTATGTGTGTGATTGTGCGTGTGTGTGTACACGTGTGTATGCATGATTACTCTGATTACAATGCCTTTGGATCCAGATTTTATCGGAGTGTCGGGTTGTATAGCAGCTCAGTATACAGAGCACGCTGAGTTATTCCAAATAGACACAGAGAGCTCTTGGGGGTATTCCGAGACTTTTAATCAGGTTGCAGGCATTATCCAATCTTAGTTCAAAATTAAAGACAACGGAAGTTTAATGCATTACAATTAGAATAAACATAAAAATCGAAGAAGAAAAGAGACAATGAAATATAGTTAAAGCATTTCTGTTAAACTTGATAAGAAGTAGCGTAATCTAGCAGAGTCTGCGCTCTTTATATGTTCAAGTTGGTTATCAAGACATGTTTTCAAGGTACGATATACAGTACAACGGTTAGCTATTTCAACTGAGAGACTAAGTTTGTCCTGTAAAGAGTAGATGATCACTGAAAGGTCTTGTAATGTGGCCTTGGGTCACTTAATAGCTCTATTATACATATTCATGTTATACAATCTAATTTATCAAAGGCAATAAATGTTTTATACACAGGCCACGGAAATAGTTACAAGGATAACTAGTTTCCACTGTTTCCCTTGATGCAATCTGTTGTCTTTCCTATCACTTGTCAGCTCAAAAAATGGATTGCTCAAGTTTTGTAGCCAAATTCTGAACTCAAATGCTGTTCAAATTTCCTCTATCCGTTATATTATCGTGTATATATATATATATATATATATATATATATATATATATATATATATATATATATATATATATATATATATATATATGTGTGTGTGTGTGTGTGTGTGTGTACTGCAGATATGTTTTATACATGTAACAGTCACTTGGCCATATATTAGAAATCGGATCAGATATCTATGAAAAAGTAAAACTACAAGTTATCTTGATGCATTGCCTTCTTCTCCGTGCTAACCTCCACACTTCCATTGGCATAGTCACTTGATAATGTTCCATCAATTTTCCACTATATGTACTTCTCTGCGACATATTTATGAATATGTCTCCTTCTTACTATTCTAAAACAATGTGTCATAAGACCACTAATGTGTTCTTTCCGACTGCATACAAAATAATACATTTCATAAGAAAAAAATGTTTCGTTCATAAAATATATCATCAACAGTATATAACAATTTGTTAGAGCTTGTTACTCAAGATACGTAAGTTTTATGTCATGTCGTATCTCATTCTCTGAATGTTTGATTCATGGCTTATACTTAATAATAAATTTGCATTTTTCAAGAAATCATTTCCCTAATGTAGTCACTCTGTTTGCATGTGAACAGATGACATCGTAATATTTAGAATGCCTCCTTTTCCCCATAAATAATATTTCATTATGGCTTTCAAATAGGTGCAAAATATTCATCGATTTATAGATGTAGATAATTTTCAACACAGACATCATTTAATATTACACTTACCATTAGGCAAGACGATGTGTCGTAAAAAACATATATTCCCTTGACAACTATAATTTCCACGTCTCTCAGATGAATTATTTTCTGTACTTATCATTCTTCTGACTATTTTTCTTTTCATCACAATTCCAGTTGATTCCTATCGTACCTCCACCTATCATCGATTTACATTAGTGTATGCAGTGCAAATCACAGTTTTTCTGCAGCTTTATAGCTGGGATTAACCGCAGCAACATTGATATGAACAAATACCATTTGGGAAATATAATAATAGTTGGAAATTTTCATAATCAGCTATAATTTTTTTGTCTCCGGATAATTTAATAATGATAAGCTATAATTGCATACTTCTTATATTCTTAATTCTATTTCTCCTGGCTTAAAATTTCATTTTCTTCGATGTCACACACATCCACCCTCATATGCACACAAATACATACACAAAACCATATATATATATATATATATATATATATATATATATATATATATATATATATATATATATATATATATATGTGTGTGTGTGTGTGTATGTGTGTGTGTGTGTATAAATATCACGGTATCGGAATTTGACGGTTGATCTATGAATGGAATGAAAAGGATTTTTCTCAATCTTCTAAGGAGAAATTCTGGCAACCAGAGGGATGGGTCATTTTAGGGTTTTGGCATTTCTTTGAAGAGTTGTCATTCCTTCATGATTAAAGTTATATGGTCAAATGTAGTGTAGGCATCAATGTCATGACCCACTATTTATGATAAAGTGTTTAGAAAAACATGATATTGCTCTCATTTTATGATGAAATTATTCCTATTAAATTTTGATCACTTTTCGTCATTATTCTCCTTATTTGATATTAACCGATTTACCATATGAATTTATTCAAGCAGCATGTACGAAAAAAAAAAAAACAATCAATTTGACTGGATTATTACAAGAACCTGCTGACTGTACCGGTTGATTTCATGATTCATGCAATTGAACTAATCAGATTCAGATCTGGGATTCCGAACGACAATCTCTGGATCATACACCATTGGAAAGCTGTGTAAGTCAATATTCTCAAAGCTCAAAATGCAAATTAAACTAGAACGATTAGACTAGACGGATGATTGATGGCATCGTGTTGTTTACATAGCCAGACCTTTCAACGAATGCTTCATGAATTGCGATTGTTTCATTGCAAATTCTAAACATACTTTTGACTGAAGTGACCGACAAGTCAAGAGTAAAATGTTCGAAAGGCTTTAAGAGAATTTGGGAATATTACTTCAATTCTGTAAATTGTCTTTGCGGTCTCTTGGCAATGTTTTGAACGCAATATTTTGTTAGAGGCAAACAACTATTCAAAAATTATTTTGAAGTGTTGCAATAAGGGGACTAAGTTACCAAACGAACAAGGTCATTATGTAGTCGTAATTCAGAGCCATTCCCCAAGATACTACTTCCACCAAGTGTGATCAGATTACATCACGTACAATTTTACTGAATATATCTCAATTATATCACACGAACACACAACAATATGATATTATGATATCGGATAGAAACGAGAAATAATTGGAAGTGGAACTGTAGTGAACGGAAACTAATCTTAGGAAAAATCTTTCATCCAATAATTTGTAGTGATTCATTAAATCATTTAGGGTTACGATTTGTGTGATTCATCTATTACAGCAATTGTTTGAAATGATAACTGATACATCTTCTTGCTTTTCTGGGCTTTTTATTACTACTTGTTTTTGATAGGAAACTAAATATCATTATATTTGAATAATAATAGTGGATATACTCATTTAGTACATAAGATTCAACAAATTGCCAACTTTCCAAAGTACGAAGTTAAAATTGTGTTGCTCATATTCCAATGCTGGTGTGTTTTATTATCATTGTTAGCTTTTTAATCATGTATCGTCTCCAAAAACAGGGAGTTAAAAAAAGTTCTATCACAACATATTGGACTATATTTAAGGAAGTGATTTCAGAAACAGCGCCGATGGCTTCAACAGTACTATCGTATTTTTATACTAACGTAAATTCAGCGTATTTTCGTTGCTATCTCTGTCTTTAAACTTAGTGTGGAGAAATGTTGCATACGAATAATCAACAATACAGTTTGTATACTAATGAGTTCGATACTTGTTAGTCATTTGATTTTGTGGTATATAAGTTCGTAGTTATCGATAATATAAAAAAAAATGTTCAAGCCACTGAACCGTGAAATCACGTATGGATATCCTATTCTGTATATGGAAATATGATTTTATGTTGATCTGCTGAAAAAATCAACCATATGTTACTGGAAGTATTCAACTCTTCACCCGATATTAAGCAAATATAAACAAATGATTACATGCGTTGGATTATATAGCAAACATTATTTAAAAGAAAAATCTGATTGAAAGAGAAAGAAGAAAAAAAGTATACACTTCCTTTAATTAACTGTATATAAAAGTATCAACTAAAACGTCATATGTACTAACCGCTTTCCACGTCTTAAATAAAGTATTGATAGTTTATTATCCATTCAGTACATGTATGTCCGTATAAAACATTCTGATTGACCAACCCCTGAACATAAACGTCAGTCGATAGTTTGTGCTTATACCCATTGTTAACATAGTATAAATGAAGTCATTACCTCGATGTCGAGTTTATCACTATTCCCACCATGCCTCGCTTTCAAATCATGTTTATTATGATTTTTTTCATTTGATTCAAGCCAAAGTTCCCAATCTCATTATTTATACATTTTCGGGGAAATCTTGGATATCTTTGTGCAGATCTTCATTCCTTATTTATTCAGTCAGATGCATTTCATCATGTGCATACCAAGTTGAATAGCCTTGATCCGTTACGGTGTGCGTAAATAGTTTGGCAGATTGGGCACTCTAGTCCAGTTTGGTAAAATGTCTAAGAGACTGACACTTCTGATGCCCAAGCAATGATTTGCCCTTCTCCTCGGTGACAATGATTGATGTTTACTTATCATACTATGAAACCTAATGAAACTTGTTGCATGTCACTGGGTGTAGAGATGAGTACCAAAAAGTAAATCAAATTGTATAAAAAATGCCATTGAAGGGAAGTACTCAGTATGATATCCCCGATATGTGCATTATGCCAGTTGATAACTTAAAGAATATTCTTTTTATTTAAGATAAATGCTGTGTCGAAAATCCACTATTTCATCTCTTTATTTCTTCTTTCTAATACAAACAGAACATTCGGTCCCTGGAAGAGCTCAAACAGGCTTTGGTGGAGGGATGATTTAGAATTCTTCTACAAACAGCCCTTTATGTATTTTATTTAGGCTTTATGCATTTGTTGACGATTGGAGCTGTTGATAATCATGATAAAAATATTAATAGAATTTAGAAAAAAATAGTAATTCCATTATTTTGCCAGTCTCTGTGAATCTATCGTGACTTTGTCCAGAATAATGTTCGAAGCACAAACTCAAAATTGTTAGCAAAATTTCCTGTCTTTGATATATCCGAAAAAAAATCCCATCTAAAATATATATTTTTATAGGGAGTTCAAAATACATGCAATATCTTACTAAAGTTTTCATTTGCTTATTTTGTTTTTTCCTCGTGTCTTATTTTTTTCAAGCACTCCTCTTTTGTTCGTAACAGTGCAATGGAGGGCGAAGCGTGTAACATATTCTTTGATAACCCCTATTTTCTAACATTGATCATACTAACACGGTGGTGGTGATCCCTGATTTTCCTCTGAAAATACATTTTATTTTTGTGTTATGCAGCATGTCATGACACTCAAAGAGACACATTTCCTGTTGGATTATTTAATTTTGCTTTATTTTCAATACACACGGTGTGTTTTCTTCCCATTATATCGAGTCTGGGAAGTCATGGAGGGAGGTATGTAAGGGTCTAAGAACAGTTTTGATATTTATATGGATATATTCGTCTGGAGAACATCCAATATACCTGAAACATCAGATTCAAAGAATATAAAAAAGGCATGCTGTATACAAAAACAACAACACAGGAACTTTTGAAAACAATTAATGTAAATATGTATACAAGATCTATTCCTAAAGACATAAGTGATATCTGAACGTTGATCCCAAATCTTCATTGTATAAGTTTCAAGCTACGTTCATCAATGAAATAAGAGCAAGACAAAAGAATTCAATTTTGGCACAAGGACAAATAATGCAATATAAACTTATGAGATATCACCGTTTTATGCTAATATTCAAAGGGATGTCGTTTTTGTAATTAAAATCGGTGTTGAAATTTTAACGTCTTACCTAGGTAATTACCTCAACTACTCTAGCCGATGGAAAGATTCATCCTATAATTTAAGTAGTCAAACGTATAATGAGTATGGAATCACCTGGGAAGTGTACAGAATATGTGTTCGAAAAAATTGCTGTACTATTTTAACGTTATATTACTCTTGCTAGTTATGAATCATTAGAAGACAAAACTTCCCCTGAAGAGGAATGTTGATCGTCAAAATTATTATTATATTCGGTCAAGTTGATTTTGATGTGCAAGTAATAACTTTATTGAATAGAATCCTATTTATTCCCCTTTCAACCTCCTAACAACGGCAATTCTCCCTATTTTCCTAGAATTTTCGGGCAATGGCCTCATTCAACATTTTATCTTTCTATATGTCATCAGCTCATCTCACTTGTAGCCATTTTTCTCAAATGTGTCATTTGTTCTTTGCCAAGCCAACAACGAAAGCTTTCCGTCCTCCTCGTTGTCATGTTTCGCTACGGGTTACTTTTAAGGAATTTTACATCAAAACACGCTTGGTAGCTCAGCAGTACGAAGCAATCTTCTGTTCCATAATAGCAAATTTTATTTTATTTTCTTACTCTCTCAAACATTTTTTTTTCCACCGGAAGCCAAGTGAATCTGTGTACATATTTTAGATTTGGCCATTTTTTTTCGTGGTTCTATCCGTGTAAACTCAATTTGTACTCTGTAATCGCACATCGTTGTCGATTTTTTAATGACATACCTTGCACTCGCGTAATATACAAGAAACAGATGGAGTCGCAGTGATTTTTAGACTAATGGAATATCGAGAAAAACTGATGAAAAATTCACCAGAGCGTTCACTGTACTCATTGTTAGGAATCTAAAAATATGAAGTTGTTTGGAATGTATCAACTACTTTGTCGTGATGAATTTAGAATCAGCATAAGAGCAAAATCTTAGCATTGGTGTTATCCTATCGTTCTAATGTTTGGTAAAAATCACAAATCAATATTTCCATTATTCAATCAAATATTTCGACAAACATTCTAATAGCAGCCTCATCAATTAACTAATGTATACACACACGATCCTGTTCATTTCCCAAAAATATGTGAATGGTACTTGTGGTGTTACAGCCACATACACTCACTCATACACACATAAAAATATATACCTTGTACAGTGCAATAGATGCAAGTTACCCTACATAGGCAAGTCTAAGTGGCAATTTAACATTAGATAAAATATTACAGACACAAAATTAAATCACAAAACAATCCCAGCCCACTCCTGTAAAACTACACTTTCGCACACCTGGCCACAATTTGGCCACAGACGCTAACTTTGTTATCATTGAAAAAATAGAAAGAATTCTCCGATGGACATGACTAAAATTCCAGAAAGACATGATGACATGTTCATTAACAAACTCAAAAGTTTCTCTCCTAATGGACGCAACACTAAAGTTACCAATCGTAATCACACAGATCTCTAATTCATAAACTTCTTACTAACAAAAACAACACATCAACATCTACACCCCTCCCAGATACATCTAATACTGGGAACATCAAAGTTACTCAGACTCATAGCAAGCTCCACCTTAGACAGTTATCTCACTCATACAAATTATAGCCAACATATTTTTGATGGCTTATAAGGTTAAAATCTGTTTAGTTCCTCACCCTCATCACCTTTCCATTTACACTATCAGTAACGCACCCACACAATCTAACACCAGATCAGTTCCCTCCTACCCTGACACCTTTCGTCCTCTCTGAGGACCACTGCTGCTGCTAGACCATAGAATTCATCACTGGTTGGACTTTCTCTCACACTACAGGGTGTTTCCAGCAGATCGGATACCATTTTTTGCTCACAAAGCAAAGCTCCTGATTGTGAACCCATGTTCCACATCAAACGTATAACCTCAGACAAACACACACGGCACAAAACAGAAGATTGAAATACATACCAAAACACATCCAGACCATTAATAAAAGCATTTACAAATAAATAAACCTAACTTCAAAACACTTTACTCCCGAGTCTGTCTCACTCTGTATAGTTCATATTAGATTTGGCTATTTTTCTTCGTGATTCCATCCATGTAAACCTGATTAGTCCTTTGTGATCGAACATGATTGTCAATTATATAGGGACATAGGGGGATGCATGCAGGCATTTTGCATAAAACGTAAACTTTACAATGAGTAATACCATTTATGGCATGCAGATGAAACAAACCAAGTCTGACTTGCATCGAAAGTAATGTAAACAACAATGTTTCTCTGAATTTTTAAGATGAGGTATTATTATCGCTATTATTGTTTGGACTATCCTCATCTTGGTTGTTTTTCATACAACATTTCGGCCGTTGTACTCTACGCCCTTCATCAGGTATCATCTGGTAAGTGGCGGGGGGAAGTAACGAACCGAGCCCTTTATTTACCCAACGGGGGTATATAGACTGCACTCCCCTCTTAGCAGTAGTAGTATTTTCGACTTATTATTGTCTCATACTGGGATTGAACCTAGAATCATTGGATCACTTGCAGTATTTCTGTCAGATTCTCTAACCACTACACCATGTCTCCGTGTGAAACAACGATGCTAGGAATAAGTTAAACCAATCGTAAAATATCAAGATGGATCTAAAGAAGACAAAGATCCCGGGCAAAGGATATGCATACAATAAGAGTGCTTGTGTGTTGTGAAATGAAGAACAAGAGAATAGAAAATGCATTAAGAAATGGAACACGCAAGGGCTTACTTCTGAAACTTCTTACTGTACAACCTTTCTGCCCTCACAGTGCCATGAGCACTAGTCGTTCTGCCTTTTTGTTTCATCAATTATCATCCAATCATGCCAAATACCCAGCTCATCTCCATTCTGTCACCTCATTAGTTCTTAACTGTTTATCGTTCTAGTCTTTTTCATGATTCATGTTGATCATTTCTTTTATCCCTTTTTGGTTATCCAAAGCATTACCCGCTCTCCATAAATCTTTGACGTGTAGTTATGCAATTTTCAGTGTCCAGTTTTGTTAGTTTCCCCGTTCCGCATCGGTAATGTCATATCTTGGATTGCTTGCCTCCCATTCTTACTGTCTTCTCGATCGTTTTGTGTTTAAATATGATATTTGTATTTTTTTTTGTTCATTGATAAATCTGGATGTGTTCCAGATTCTCCCGTCTGTTTATTACCATTCCTCCTCGAAGTTTTCGAAAAGATGCGTTTATGGTTTAATGTAGATGATATTCAATCCTGCTGTCCCACTCTTTTTGTGATTTTTATCTTATTTGTATATCAACGACCAGATAGTCACATTCCTCTCCTTCATCATCATCAGTCTTTTAACGTCCGTCGTTGGACATAGACCATCCCTAGGATCCACTTCATTTCTCTATCATGGGCATCGTGGAGCCAGTACTTTCTGAATTTGTCTAATTCATCTCTGAATCTTGTTTTTTGTCAGCTTCGGTTTCGCATGTGGTCTCTGGGGATCAATGTAGTGAGTTACGATGCCAATCGGCTGTCTTTCATTCTTGCAACATGAGAAGCCTATTGCAATTTGAGTTTTCTAATGTATGTATGATGTCTCTGACCCCTGTTTTTTCCTGATATATTTTGCTGTCTTGTGATCTCTCCATGTGAGGTTGAGCATGATTATCTAATGCGTGTGTAGCATGCTTCACAGTTTGCTGGTCTGTCTCTTGGTTAGGTTCCATGTTTCAGCTCCATTAATGACTATCGGGAGGATGCATTGGTTGGATTATTGATATCGTCTTGTTTTTGAAGATTAAGCTCGCTTCGCCGAAAGCTTGCCATCTTAAGGTGATTCTCCGCTTGATTTTTTCCTTTGTGAATTTCATAGAGATTTGCTGTCCGAAATATATTCAGTGGTCTTAATGCCCCAGTTTTGCATCTTCAATTTCGACGGTTATGGTTTCATTCTTGATTGTTGCAAATGACTTTTGTATTACCGAAGTTCATGAGTAGGCCAAGTCTCTTGATTTCTTTTTTACTTCATCTAGCATTATTTGAAGGTTGTAAAAAGCACAAAAAAGCAGGTTTGCAAAAAAGTGTGTTATCTGATAGATTATAGAAAGGGATATTGGAAATGCGATTTAAAATTTTCTATTAAATTCTTATAATGGTTTTACTTTAGCAATCAAACTTATGTTCATAACAGCAATTTCATTAATAAAATGATTATGTTGGTTATCATGATGATAATCATGATAATGAGTTTTGCAATTTAATTGTTTGATGATAAAAAAACCAAAACACTCGGAAATAATTCCATCACGGAAAATCAATGCATATGGCAGCTGTAATTAAAGTGCTCATTGTAATTTTGATAATAACAAAGTAACATTGAATTTAACAAATCAGTAAAAAAGAAAAGAAATAGTACAGAAATCCGCTAAAATATTTGAACAAGTCGGCAAATTGGTTGTATTGATGGAACAAGTCAGACCAGGACAGTATGCACTATTAGCGAGCAGACAACCTGGCATCTAAATAAACAAATAAAAGTGAAAAATTACAAAAGCAACAAATATTTTTTCATAGTAAATTATGATAATTGAACCATGTCAGCGGTACAAAATGACATTAAGATAGAAAGAAAAGTTATAGAAAACAGACAAATAGGACTAAATCAATTATTATGCGATTAAATATTCAGATGATTCTGCTCTTAAAAAGAGCAGATTGATAGAAATCAGACAGCCTGATATGAAAAAAAATCTGAATTTCCCTCTTCAATATTCAGTCAGCGTTATTTTGTTTCTTCGGAATGGATTGGTTCATTCTGCTCAGGATAACTATGGCAGCATATTAAATCTCTGAGTATCAGTTGATAATTTTATAGGATTCAAATTATATGACATATTTTAAAAACAACTCATCGAGGAATGATTACCAAGCTAGTCTGAAAAGGATCAGTAATGCAGTTAGTAGTGTCATCAATTGCTGTCCCTCACTTGTCACCTCACAATAGAACGAATGCATTTTTATGTATAAAAAAAAGATTTAATATTCAGAAGTTTTAGTTCGAAACAATACAGATTAACAGGCTATTACAAAAGCATTCAATCATTTTAAACCCGTTTATAGAAGTGAAATTTGCGAGATCTGCACCTTTCCTTTTTTTTTACTTTGGATCCAAAGATGCCGACGCAAGGTTAGGGTCCCTGTCCTAACTGTACGTTCAAGTGTCCCAAAATGATATTGTGATATTTTCTGATATCTTTGAGTATAGATTACGATTACCAAAGAATTTTTTTTATATTATCAACTCAGATGTCCGTTAAGTGGCAGGGTAGGCATATATGATGCTCAGTTCGTACATCTCTGATAGTTGTACGGTATCGATGGCTATGCAGTCGGAGATAGCTCAGAATTCTACTATGTTGTCTTTGAGTTCCTTATCAATGTGAAAGCTTACTGCTTTACTTTTTCTTTTCCAGGGCTATGAATAACATGTTTGCTCGTTAGTTCGATTAGATCTTTTACAGGTCTTCTCCTCTCGAATCACAGATAATGTATGTATGATTTTGTTTTCTTGGTGGCTCTTTTGGAGTTTTATTTGGGTATGTGACATTGAAGCACTCATCCTCAACCAAAATAAGTGATGTGATTTGGTGTTTTGGGACCAATGACCGTGCACAAACGACCGGTTTTGTCGTCTCCTGATTTTTCGTTAAACAAAGGCCATGTGTAACAAACATATTGGAGAAAAACACACGATATTCAGATTCGAAACCGTAGAGCTGGAGAAATAAAAATACATCTACCAAGGAAAACTAATCCTCAGACTTAGAACTATACAACGTGCTCTTCAAAGAATCACTCTCAACATAGTATGTAGATATAACAAAACAGCACAATATATAAAGACGAAACAGAAGTCCAATGTATGATAAAACCATTAGAAAATTCAACTTGCAATGGGCTGGTCATCATACTATGATGTCAATCGCTGGACTCCAAGAGACCATGTGCCATACCGTGACATGCAAATAAAGTGTTGCATAATGAACTACCGAGTATAATGATGCAGCAGCTATAAGGTAGGACCAGTGATTTGCATGTCTGAAGTGGAAGCGATGAGTAGCAGGAACGAGAAAGAATAAGATGTCGGAATTAAAATTTAGTGTCTTGTTCAGTTTTCCTCCCCTCAACTTTGTGGTTCTAGTGTCAGAAAATGCGACACAATGGATGCAAGGTACAAGGCAAGAAATATCGACGGACAACGATGGAGTTGAAAGTTGTACGACAGAAAATTGAACGTACCCCCCGGGTGAAAGTAGCGACCTCTGGCTCGCTTTTCGGTGTACTTTATCGACCAAAAGTGGTGAACTATGTTTTAAAATGTAAAGCCCTTGATGAGGATGTAGATAAAATACGTTGAGTTAATCAAGCCATGAATAAAACGGACATTGTTTTAGATGACAGTCACCAATTGATGACGATCGTTTTGTCTTTAATGATTTGCAGGACAGCAAAATTCTCATCATTTTACTGGGTTTCGTAGATTTAGATTTGAGACAATCCAGATTTTTCTCTGGAGGTCGGCAAGGAGGTTTTTCATTCCATTACGACCAGCCATTGCTAACCAAACTGACTCTAGCCAGAGCACACCCACATTCACCCCCATTTTCAAATATCGAATGTTGAGACAAACTGGACAAGTACGATGCCTATGATAGAGATGTCTGACACATTTTGGGAGAAGTTAGTATCTAACTGCAGACACTGAAAGGCTGCTGCTGATGTTACTAAGTACCGACAATTCAATATTCAGGGGCGTGTATTAAGCAGTGTGTGAGAAAAAAGAGACATTTATCACCTCCTTTAGTTACCAGTCTAATTTTACAGAGCACTACGACTGTGCTTGACTAAACAACTCTGTTTGAATGATAAAGATGTGAAAAAAGCTCACTTATCATACATAGGATGATCTTACTGGAGAGTAGTGATGAACAGACTAATTCTTGAGATTCATTAGGACTTCTTTTGTACTGTACTCACAACTTGTCCCAAATACAAAGCTTGAGCCAAATGTGCACTGAAATATGCAAATAGCATGGTAAAGATTATTATGTTCAGACTGTTTTCCCAGAAAGGGATGATAAAAAAGCCAAGCTTGCAGATCATGATGATACTATCGGATTCAGAGTCACTAAAAGCCTAATATTTATGGCTACAGATCAACTTAGCTCATATCTAGTGCAATTTGTCTAATTGCACTGTTTTCTAAACGCATTTTTTTTCAAAATACGAGTACATAACCACTTCTTTGGAAAAGCAAAAAAACGCTGCTTCTCAGGACAACATGTCATTTCCCGAGAACATTCGATTTTTTCGTAATTTACAACTTGGAGCCATGTTGTAACATTGCTCGACAGTGGGTAAATATTTTTTTCAGAAGAAAATACAAGCAACTATTCGAATTGTCTGGCTTTTATGGTCCTTTCACCAACGCAGCAATTATTTGGAATGTAATTAACTTACACGCTTCTTTCTGCCTCAAAATCTACACTGTTCCACTACACATCTCTAAACGACCGTCGGAAATCACTTGATCATGGACCAACATTTCGTCTTCCTTTTTTAGTTGATAAGCTCGGATTAATATGATGCAAAGATGAATTAAAGTCAACTGATTATAGTTCATAATCGACACCGCCAAGAACATAAGATATTGAATTACTAGTTTTATCTGGTATCAAAGCAAATCAGGAATACATGATGATCCAAAATCTGAAACAGGGAGTGATCAATAGATGTTATTACGTTATTAGAGGTATTTTCGAACTATATAACAAAATCGAGATAGGAAAATTGTGTTTTGCCAAATTGTCATGGTGGAGACGGCTAACAGACTCCTTTACGGACAGGCTTTTCTTTCAAAATTTCTCTGACTATAACACTGGATGAACACAAATGTATTAATTCTAAAAAGCTTCTTTTTTTTTTTTTTGTAGTTGCCATTCAGAATTATTCTGTGTTGCTTGATTCTGCACCGAAATGCCACATGTTATTCTTTACGATTAGTACCTTACAAAATTGACAATTTGTATCAATATCAACATGATATTTCATCAGGTGGAAAAGATTTTCTTCCTCCTGGTTTTAGTTCTGAAATTAGGCCATCACTCCATGCAACTTGCATAAGTGTACACAACACGGAAAAAGCACATATCAGTAATGCTAATTATTTGTTCAAATTATTGTTTCGTTGACTGAGACATAATGCATGAATTGGAATTAGGCCATTCCCAAGTTACGCAAGTAATCATCGTTCAGCATAAAAAGTGCTCACATGAAGTAAAAGATAAGGCTGTTGCAGACAACAGGAAATTGCAGTACCTCTGATTAACTAGTTCTTGTTGCAACATATGCCACACATAAACATTGCTGTCATCATTATATTGATCTCATGAAAAAAAAGTAAGAAAGTAATATTTATGCTGGAAATAGAATACCATTAGATCATTTCACAAGTCATGCGCATCCGTTTGTTGTTTCCAAGGTGCAGTTTCTTTTCAGATTATGACAGACACTTTTTTAGCATTTACAACATTCTTGGTAAACAAACCTTGTACCACTTAGAAATTTCGAATTAAATATAGGAGGACAATATTTCAAATCGTGTACTTTTTCATTTTTTAAATCTGTTCCTTTTGGAATCAATTGTCTAAGCTTGCTATCCGTAATATAAATCATTATACTCACACACACACACACACACACACACACGCACACACACACACACAAACATAATTTTCCAGTCTACTAATCTCTTTAAGTGGTACAAAAGATATGTATTGAGACATGACCATGAATATCGTATAACAAGCTAGATATGGAACAATAGCTTCGGGTGAAAACTATATAACAACCAAGATATTGGAACCACAGCTTTGGGGAGAAGCAGCATCTGAAACACTGCTGGGAAGCCATATTCATATAACTATTAATTGCAATTCTTAGGACAGATACATGGTGAATCCCTGATGATCCCAAAAAGAAATCACGTATGGTTCGGTATTAAAAATAAAACCCTTTGAAAATCAAACATCAATTACATGAATGACTTAGATGACATACATATACTAAATATATTTCTGTTTATCTTTAGGATCTTATATATATATATATATATATATATATATATATATATATATATATATATATATATATATGTATGTATATATATATATATATATGTATATATATATATATGTATATATATATAATTTTGATTATTATTATCATCATCATCATTATTATGATTATTATTTTCTTTATTTCTCACATTGCATTTCCTAATAGCTTTAGTCAACGGCGCCTCGAGAATGTGCTCATGGTGAGGCACAAACTTGCGTCCGTTCTCCGTCGTGAAAGCCTATGAGCGACAAATGGCCTCTGAGCGAACAGATGCAAAATAATAAAACCTGCCCTTTAAACTAATTGCTCATATCCCCTCATGTATAAACCTATTTAAACCAACATGCACTCAACATAAATGATTATTGAAAAGTTTTCATCCTGGAAAATATCCCTCCTTAATTATTATTTTTCCATTGTTACAATCAAAGACCTGCTATTTGAATTAGAAGCACCTCATTTAAACCAGAATATTTCTGTTGAGCATATATCGTTCAGGAGTTAAACACTTGTGTAGCAATCAGGGACTCAGAATCCAATCTAAATCTGTATTTCTAATCAAAGTGATTAACAGAGAGCCCTAGGGACGAAATATCTTCGGATTGGTTTGCTCACAGGCCATTAGCAGATATGGAGACACAGTAACACTGGAAATATTCTCTTGGTTAGTTTATATATAGAATTTGTGAATAACTGAATGCTTACTGTACAGAAAAATATTTCAAGCACATAAAGATATAGACGACTAACACGCCATCCTTAAAACTATTTTTGTATAGAATTTTCTGTGGCCTCACGTTGATGCCCAATACATCTTCGAAAACGAAGTAGTCGACGTTTCAATGAATTCCCAAGCGTTTTGCGTCGTATGTCAATGTGTCAAATTACAATATTTTTGCCAAACCGTGATGCTATAGTGCTTTTTGCTGTTCTTCTTCAAGTAACACATAATTCAATTTGTCTATCGCTGACAGCATTCAGAATTGTTCAAATTCTTTTGATACCCCATACTGTTGAAAAGGTCAGACGCAGAGATCTTGGGAGAAAAATCGATCCATTTCCATTCGAAACGAGCTGTATTTTGCACTTTGTCATTGATATACTGTTCGGAAATTCTCTCGTGGGTGTTTCTAGTTAATTCATTTGGAATATTTTTTAACAAGAAGCTCAAACATTTATGGAGAAGGAAAAGGCAAAATGACAAATTCATGTTTCCAAAATGCCGAGAGAAATGATATCACAGAAAGGCTCGACGGATGACCGTAAAATAAGAGGATATACGTTCGGAATGGTAAGGAGGTCGCTAGGTCGCTAAATATTTAGGTGAATAGATAAATAGATAGATGGACGGATATATTGAGTGATAGAATTTATGAAAAGAAGAATGAATGATGGATAAAAACCTACCTATATAGAACCACGGTGAGGATAAATTCATGCTATTAAGAATATTTTGTGAATGTTTTGCTTGTATAGTTAGATGAATAAAAGAAGAAGGAAGGAAAATGGAGGTGACATGAGGACAGGGGGGGAAGGAAAAAATAGGAGAAAAAATTGAATTACATTATTAAGTAGATAAAATTGTACGAGCCTTTAACGATATATTTCAATAAATAAATATATATTAAACTATATAAACGATTGACAAAACAAAGAAAAACTGTACGTAGATTAAAGGACAACTGATGAGATTCAGGAATGTAAAATACTTATACGATATTGATGATGGAATATGGATTTTTATTTACTTTATCATATCCTGAACGTAGGAGATTCACTTGCTTGTATGAATCGTGTTTTCTAGCTGTAACTGTTTGAGAATGAGAAGTTGCCCCCTGCATAAACCCTCAATCTGGAGGAACAGTAATCCGTTTGAAGGTATGCTCACCTCCCGTCTTCAGCAGGACCTGATATACCCCAAACATACTTCTTGGAATGTACTCAATTAGGTACTGATAGCCCAGGGGAGATATGGCCACTGAAAAGATTCCCACGGTCTCTGCTCATTCAGGAATCGAACCCATGATATTTTGGGGCATCAAATAGACTTGGTAATCATCACACCATCTGAATGAACCGGAAAAGACATTGATTAGTGAAAAAAATAATCAAAATATCGAGTCAATGCAGAATAAAAAAGATATTGAGTGTTTTAATACATCTACGTGGAGAGAAAGATATTGGCTAAGTGAATAGTTATGATAAACAAGATTACAAACAATCAGTTAGTAAATCAATCAAGACCGTCACGTAATTTACCTCATTGGGAAACATTTTCTGTTGGAATTGAATCATCAAAAATATTGGAAGGATACGAGATCAATCAATGAGTAATATTTTTACTCCCTTGTTAGATCACAGGAAATTTTTTAATTTTCAGCGGTACAAAAGGTGACTGATCTAGCGAGGACATATGTTGATTATAAAACCTTCGATGAACTTCAGATAAAACTGAAAACCTCTTTTCTTTATACATTACAAAGAATGAATGATGGAAATTTCAGCCCTTCTGCATCATTGCTTTGGTGTACACGAGCAATTCAAACATATATATCCAAGCAGCCGGAGACATCATAAAGAATTTTGAACCTGAAGATTACACAAGGCCTAAAGAAATGCTACAACATTGACAGGAAACAACAAAAAGTGTGGGGAATGAGGATGCCAATAGACATTTTGATTAAAAATAGACATTTTCATTCAAAATGTTCAAAAAATCATCATAAAACGTGTACAAAGGGTTGAAATCCAAGAAAGAGCTAAAATATCTAAAGAACAGTAATTTCAATTTACCATAAATAATAAACAGTATGTCTGTGAGTATTGGGGGAGTTTGACGTCCCTTGATATAAAGCGCAAGTAGCAATACACAGAAAAATACACTGGAAAAATGTATGAATCACTTTGATATACATTTATTTTTCATGCAAATACTAACTGCTGGCTTTTAGTGATAGTAAAGTGACAGAAAGTCACCTCAAGATTATTGGTCAAGAAGGTATTCTAACTATCGAGGGAGCATGGATCTGCAAGGATACTTAGAAAGGGATCTGGCATAAGAGTAGACATTGTTACTTGAGAACAACCAAATTCTACCATCGGAATAACCAAATTAGAGGGATCGTAAATAATCAGAAGGGTAGCGAATTTGCAGTCGCCAGCTAGATTTCTAGGACAGATGCAGTTAATTAGAGATTAATGGCCACCGTTTTAAATGTGAAAATACAAAAAATGATAATATTATAGTGGATCGTAGTGCTGTGATAAACGTAGAATTTACTTGAAATGATTCGTCCAGAAGGATTCTTCAAAATATTGAAGAGTTTCAATGGCGGAACGGGCGAAAATCGATGGTATATGAGAAAAGTGAATGAGCAGCACCGAAGAAGTCTACTGGTCTCTCTGCCTATCTAAATTCCCTAGTGTGCAGGTCGAGTTTAAAAATATATCGCTGACGTGTTATTCAGGTCAGACAGAGAAACTGATAGCAAAATAGACTGGAAGCTCATAAAACGAAAGAAAAGCAATTAGGCAAAGGATAAAATTATCGAGAAATAATGATAAGACAAAAAAGACAGTGGAAGAGTAAGAAAGATCGATAAAATAATGACACCACAGATGAAGGAATAACAAAGCCGTTGTGATTGTTTCATTTCCTTGTCTGAAAAAAAACTGAGTAAAGTAGGAAAATGAGGCCGAGTGAATGTTTTATGAGACAGTGTTATTCAGAGTTTAATTAGTTTTGCCAAGGTGTCTGGTTTGTCAGGTCAAAATAGTATTTTGTCGCAAAGAAAATTGTACTGGGCATAACTAACGATTTATTAGCTTGAACAGCAAAATCATCGAGACAAAACACCTTTTTTCTCTTTTGCATGGATATAATTTTTTTGCAATGGTTGAACGGTGTCAGATCCCCGATGAGACCGGTTCAACAGAGGCAAGATTTTTGTAGTGATTGCAAGAGAATATCTTGTTGCTGTTTGTATGGCCTTCTTTTATCTGTTTGCATACGGTGCATGGTTTCAACGTTGAATTGTAGACCTTGTGTAGACCTTGGAAGTGGGGGTTTCCCCCAGAGAGTCTTTAGTTATCTTTTGAGGGCACTTGTGTTGGACTCTTCCAAAGAACAAACAGGAGACTTCATCAATCCACCTGTACACAATAAGCACACATACATACACACATGCACAGCCGTATATACACAAACACGTAGGTAAATTAGTATATTTGGAGCCTCTGGGGGGGATTATTTATTTTACACATTCTCTCTTAATAGCATGATCGATTTTCTTACTTCAGCGGGTTATGATAATCACATCGATCAACCCTTATATAATTACAATGTCGGATCAAAATTCGAAGTTTCTGTTAGGATACTTATTGATCCACATTATTCCACATTTACAAGTGTGTATATGTATGTGCATATTTATCATGAATGTATGTGTAGTTGTGTATGTGATTGTATTGGTCTATTATGTTATGATGAATTTTTCGATAAATCTCACACAAAAATGTAGGGGAGCTTTTGAGTATCATACCCATTAAACTTGTAATTACTTCCAATATCAGATTATTTAGCAAATTTTGATTGAAAGAAAGGTAATATAAATAACACAAACAAGATCTCATTAAGTGTACGCTTTGGATTTCAAATGTATCCATACAGCTCAGTGTCATGCACACATGCTGAAATGCCAGATTATAAAATGAAAATGGACGGAAAAATGATATCGACGTACTTTTTGTCTTTAGATTTTAAAGTTACCAAATTCGATAATAGATAGAAATATGACCGGAAACGCTATGTATATACGAAAGTTGTGACAATAAAAATTGCACAAATTTCTATTGTGAGACGCCATTATTTATCACGATTGGTATCAAGTAAGAATTGCTTGTTAATACACATTCATATATGCATACATACACACATGCACTATCTCTCACACTTCCTCATTCGCTTCCTCTCTCTCTCACACACACACACACACACACACACACACACATATATATATATTGTTTAAAAGGCTACACAACTTCAAACACTAAATATTCTAAAAAGAATCCTAAAATGATGTTTGTGTCGCTTATTTCAAAATATCTGTCAATGCAATTTGAGAGATTTTCCTTAATTACCCTATATTTTGTTATCATATCAGAATGCATAAATTGTCACTTGCAAATGTATGTATGTGTGTAAACGCACGTGCATCTGAGATGTCACGGGGTTTAATCCCTTATGTGTTGTTGAAATCTTTATAAAATTACTTAAAACCTCTTTCGGAAGGAGGTCTTCACTCATGAAAGTCTGCTGTCGCAGGAAAATTCACTGGGATAGAACGAATCATAAAGTTTTCCATACAATTACTTAGTTGAGTATATGAACTGACACACTTTTTTAGATTCGAACATTTCATGTCCAACTGATGACTGTGGAGGGGGTTGCAATGAATATTTTCAATGGAAGTGAGTCAGCCTTGAAATATGTATATCAAGAACGTTAACCTTAATATCAACCCCAAAAGGACCGATATTGCAAAACTGAAACTCATCAGAGTCAAAGTTGTAAAAAGATTGATGAATATGAGAGTAGATGTGTTTTGAGAAACTTCAGGTAATTATACTTCTTTCAAAGGAGAAACAAAATCAGAATTTGATGGAAATTATACACCGGAATTTGATTTGTTTTGACAGAGATATAACTTGAGATTCGATTGATAAATGCCTGAAAAAATGCCAGCGACAGCGAGAAGTGGGGCGAATCGTAAATGACTAGAAGGAAAGATAGATATAGTTGCAGCTAACCTGTGAATCGTATTACATCTGATAATTGTTATCTGGATGAATTGTTTCTCTTCTTTTTTTTCCTAACAGTCCTTCCATGAAACTAATTATATCTATTCTCCCTAGTTATACATATATATATATATTTGTGTGTGTGTGTGTGTGTGTGTGTATAACAAGGGAAATCGCATAAATTGGACAGACATTGGGAAATAGATGATTGACATGACACAAAAGAAAATTACAAAAATTGTCAATGTTTTTTGTTTGAAGTTATAAATATTTCTAGACTTTATACAGACATACTTACGTACACACTTACGCACACACACAGAGACACAGACAGACAGACAGACAGACAGACAGACAGACAGGAAGACAGACAGACAAACACATATATGTGTGTGTGTGTGTGTGTGTGTGTGTGTGTGTGTGTGTGTGTGTGCTCATCAGAATCAGTTGATATGCATTATATTTAAAACTCAGTTTAACAAAATCAGAAAAAATGCCGAAGAAGTGAATTTGGGCCTTTCTTCGACTGTGTGGCTATATTGCGAAATTGCTCGAAATGGATGCAATTTCAAGCCAGAAACTTTATCAAAGGCATCTTATATCCTTGCATTTACGTCATGTTTTTCGAATGTTCGTTCTCTCCACAATTCTTGCATCAAGTGACTTAATAGCTGTATGGCAGCAAGAGGATACATCAAATGGTGATTAGATCAATATAACGCTTCTATGAATATTATGTATCTTTCAAAACAATGATATGGATAGCAATCATATATATATATATATATATATATATATATATATATATATATATATATATATATATATATATATGTATATATATATATATATATATATATATATATATATATATATATATATATATATATATATATATATATATGTACTCCAGCCAATTTTTCAACAGACTCTGATTTGAATTGTTGAGTACTACTCACTGAAGTGATCCACTTTACCCTGCAGATATTATTAGCTGAGATAACCTCAGATCTCTCAAGCTAAAGACATCGTAGTTTGACAATAAATAATATCCATGTACAATCTTCATATCACCTAACGTAGAAAAATTAAAAAATCCTGAATAATCATTATATTGGTGATAGAAGTATGAGCACACTGGAATAGAATTTCCGGCTTGAAATTAGATTTATGCAGTACTGCAAAACACAAGCGGGTAATCCTTCCAAGAAACAACATGGCAGATATCTTCACTCAGAATGATGATTTAGTAGCTGTACTGTTGTAAATAAAAAATTTTTGATGAAAATTGTCATGATCTAGTGCGCCCTGTTAGAGTTTCTTCCCTGGTTTCCCATAAATGTATTTTCTTTTTCAATGTGTGCTAATATCTCTCATTAATAACACGGATTTGTACTTGAAACTACTTTTGGGGAGTTGATGTATCTAGATAAGAAATGAAAGTTTTATATAATCAAGTGTCAACGCCTATGGCACTCGCGGAAAAATTCACACATTGCAACATCCTTGAATTAGAGGAGAATGCAACGATGCAAGACAGGATTATGAAGAAGACTTGTTGAAATAATCCAACAAAATATAGCCTCGAAAGTTTCATTTTTACTAATAAGAGGAAAAATAAGAAAGAATGTTTACTAGAAGATGACAAAAACATGATGTGACACAGTAACTTATTGGAAAATATCGCAATATTCCAACGGTTATGAGAAGTGAGAAAGAACGTATAGTCATAGCTATAACGACAAAAGAGATAATCCAAAGAAATTGCATTGAAAAACAAAATCTATAATAACCTATGGAATCATAAATTCGCCATAAACGAAGAGTATATCATGGATAATGGTATAGATTGAATTAAAGGACGATTGGATTTTAGAATAAGACTTTGAAAGAACTATATTCTTTATTGTTGCTCCGGCAGAAAATCAGATAAAAACGCGTCTGACCAGAGATATCTTTTCAATGATTGGTAATTCGATTAGGAAGGGCATTTCAGAATTGAAAACACGATATTTACTCCAGAGAAGCCAGGGATATTGGAAAGAGAAAGAAATTGAAATGGACAAAGTAGAAAACCGATTCTTATAGAAACCTTGAAGAACTTCTCCACGTAATGTGCTTCCAAAAAAATGTTTTTTCCCTATGTAATATTCTCTGACTTAAGGAAATTCTTTTTTTCCTTATGATTTATTATGTCAATCCTCTTTGTTACTAGATACTTTGCTCTAACTTTTATATAACAAGTTATTTTCACGTTACTGTTCTTGAATGAGTAATCATTTCTTTAGCCTCATTGTACATAGTCTACCTGAGCATGAGTGCACATATTCAATCCAGAAACGAGAATGGCATCAAATATGCTAACACATATTGGCGGGGATGATTAAATTTATATCTCTGTATCAGCCTTCAAACGTGTAAAAGTGCATTTGTATAAAAGACAGTATATTCCTCCGTATACGCTGTAGAAAAAATTCTATGCATGACCCGGTGTCAGTCGTACAGCGATTGTTAGAGAGCAAAGATCCCAAGCCATTATTATAACAGATACCTGTTTCTTATCCGAAATTTAAAAAATCGAGAAACAAACCTCTTCTTTTCAAATGTCATTTGCAAATTTGCAATCAAATAAAGACATGCGTTATCCTATTCTGGAATAAAAGTCTTTGGACGATTCTTTGAAATAGCTAACCATCTGTAAATGTCCATTGACGTTTAGTATACTTCTGAATACTTGCAAAACCATCGAAATGCATTAAATTGGGAGATCAAGTCAGAAGTTCAGCATCATTAGGAAAGTATTTTTCTCTACAGCTATAAACAAAAAGACGTCATGAAATAATATATGGCCAGGTAAGGGCAAACCAATAAACTGCAATAAACCGAAAAAAATCTTATTAGAGTACTTGACGATTTCGAATAACTTACAAGATAAAAAATGTGTACATAAGGAAAATGTAAAGTGCCATGGAAGTGCGGGTATGTTGAGAATTTATGAAGGCACAGTTTGTTTTTTTCAGACAAATTTATGTTGAAAGGAAAGAAACTATTCATCATATTAATTGTTATAAATATGATCTTTACAATATGTCTCATGAACTACTTCTTGAAATTCGAACAACCAAATCCCTTTTTTAAAAACCTTAACCTTTCCCACAAAAACCTCATCGTCATCCCACTCACCATCCTTTATCCCAGGAGAACTTATCTGCTCGAAATCTCATTCATTTGTCTAGAAACCCAACTCGCATATTTTGAAAAAATTCCCTCCGATCTAATATACACTTAAGACACATTGGCTTTTCTTGATGTATACCCAACGGATTCTCTACTCAGACGAAAATCCGGACATATCTGTGATTTTCACTTTTTATCTCAAACCACCTTTATTGAAAACTCTGATGCAAATTACATAAGGTATAAGATGCTTTGAAAAAATGTAAGTTTTTTTCCCTTTTTCCATGATGTCAACTTTCATCTTCGCGACATCTGAAAGTGACCCAAAAAGTAGACTTTGTATAATAATGCCACGCAGTTGATTGATGATTTGCGAACGAGTAAAGTGAACTTTGACATTTCAGTTGATAAGAATCCTCAATTCTAGCCAAACACTTACAGTTTTATTTTGCGTAGTTTACTAAAAACAGAAAATAATATATGAGAAGATTATCAAGCTGTTATATCAAATACAGTTTCTGTTGGATATAAAAGTCGATACTTTTTGTGCTTTGCTTTCTGGTTGGAAAAGTAACGTGTTAAAAATAGGCTCTACTAGAGAAAAACATCAGATATCAATAGAGATATATTTATGTGTATATGCGTGACTTTTGAATACCGTGAAAGGTACGTGAGTATTCCGATATAGAAGTTTACATATATTTCTACGTTCGGCTGCCTTAAAGGGATATTGATTAACGACTAGATGAAAAATATTAGTCTCTTTCATTTTTTAATCCATTTCAAATTGAGTTCATTCTCCTTTTTAATATATTTGATCTATTTTTAAAAATCTTTTACTGCTTTTACGTTTTCTCTCTGAATATCAATGCATTAGAAGAAAAAAAGGTTCTCTCGCTTTTTTATTTATTTTCTTTCGTTTTATTCCGTTTTAAGCTGCTTATTCTCTTATGGGAATATTCCTTTGTGCTCCGAGGAATAAAAAGAAATTGATTACTTTCGATTCATTTTATTTTTCTATTTTCGTTTTTCTATGGTCTCTGCTTGAATCCAGTTCACATAACATTTGATAAACCATTAATAAACAGTTTTTGTCTTACTCCGTTAACTTTCCTTGTTTATTTCTGACTTCTTCCTTTCTCTCTTTCCATTCAACTTTCATTTGTTTATTTCTTTTTCTATCATGTTTATATTTTTCCTGTTTCTTTCTCTCTATCTTCCTTTTGCTTCCTTTTTTTTGCTGTCTTTCTCTCCATTTTCCTTTCTCTTTACTCTCGTGATAGAAGGAAGAGTAAATGCTTGTGCTTTTTTCCTATGTATATATATTATAGGTTTCTCCAATTCTTTCAATTTCATTATGTTCGTTTGTGTTTTCATTTGTTTCACTCTGTATTCAATCTTTTTGTTTGGTATCTCTTACTTAATATCCCAATTTTGCACATTTGTTTCTCGTATCTTTCTCTCTCTATTCATTTTCCCTACTATTCCCTCTCCCTTATGTCATGTTTTATTCTTTCTTTTCAATAAACTTTCCGTCCCCTTTTTTCCTTCTTCTATTCTCTCAAAGTTGTATTTCTGATTTCTTGTGTTATCCAATGAATTGTCGTCTTCGCTACCACACATTTCATGTTCATCTTTCGTTTTTTCATCAATCGACAAAAACAAATATCATTCTGAAAATAACTGAACAAACAACTTTTCTTACATTTCGACTTTACATTCTCTGTTTTGGTCCCGTATTTGCAAGAAAACATCATTTTGTTTCGGACTAGGAGACTCCAAGAAAGGAGAAAAGAAATAAAAAATTTCTGAAATATTCTTAAGTATACTTTTCGGTATTGATAGTATTTTATTTTTGCATTTTTGACGGACCCTACTTTGTCTTGCTTTCCATTGCGCTTATATCTTTTATTTTCTTCCTCAAATCGGATTTTTATCAAGTGTTAGTTGATAAAACAGTATGATAAGAGTTATGCTTCCTTTTTAAAGCTTCTTGATCGAACCATTTTGTTCTCCATTCTGTTTTAGGTAAGTATCATAAATTCCATGATGGGCAAATGTACAGCTTTCAGAAAATACAAACAAAGGTCATGTGTGTTATCAATCAAGAATCTAACCATGTGGCTTCGTACATGACTGGTTTATACAGATTGTTAGGATTTTTTTGCATTTTCTACCTTAATAATTGCTGATGATTCAAGCCTCTGCTTTCGCTGGTTATAAAACTACAATATGAGGGAGGGAGAAAAAAAGGAAAAAAAATGAATCAGGTTGGTAATTTCAGGAAATTATAAGAGAAAAATGAGGCAATAGCTACAGAGAAGCGTTCAAAAAAGGAAATGGTATCTATATCTCATCTTGATTGAATCTGCGCATCTATGGGCAAAAAAAAATAGCCTAGGAGGCAGCTAAAAATTGTATGCTTAATATAAACCAGATTATTATAGAAGAGGGTATATCTTGGGGTGCGTCTTCCAGCTAAAAAATATATTCAAATGAAAATTTATGGTTAATTTCTTCTTTTCTTCGCGGTGTCCCAGCGTACGAGAAGCTACATAGGAAAGCTAATGTTTCAGATAAAGAGAATCATACGTAACCAACCGATCTTCTTACATGTCCAATTATGATCTCTGACGACTTTACTTACAAGACACAGATGTATTTTTATCACTTTTCTTTACGGGTCAAAAGGTGGGGATAGATAGATGAATTTTTATTGACATTTAATAGATCAATAGTTGCAAACTTAGATGCAGACACGCTATTGCAAATCAACAAATAGTACAGAACAAATGAAAGAGAAGGACAGACGCTGAAAATCAATCCGTCTGTTCGGATGTTTGTCGTATTGTGTAATCTTGGGGTTTACTTGGATGCCTTCTCGTGAGACGATGTGCCTTGAGGCTCGATCGGTGTCGTGTTCAACAAGAGAGCCCGGTCAAGAAAATGATCCTTAGGTTGTCAACATCTTTCTGAACACGGAAATCTGAAGCTTCTCTCTACAAATACTGAGAAAGGAAACGTTCTAAGTTTGCTGCAAACAGTACAGCTGAATATACAATGTTACTTAGATTGTAGGTGCCTTAGATTACAGAATCTTGCAGGTCTTTTCGACCTTTTATAGATATAAGATAGGTAGAAAAAAATATATATCCTTTCTCTCCCTTCTATCATATATCCCTGAGTATCCTTCCGTCTTTAAAAGTATTTATATTTCTATCAATTTATTTTCCTTGAAATAATATATTCCATCAATGTTTAATCAGATCATAAAGATTTAGATACTGGACTAGTGATGCTCAAACTTTGATCCAACATAAAAGCTCGAGATTTTATTTACTGAATCTCAGGTCAGACAACGTAACACACTCCATTGTACAAGGGCAGGGAACAATTTCATTATCCCTACTGAAACATGGCAATATTAAACCAAGTTCAGTTGATAATTTATATTTTTGGGAATTGTTTAGGATATTTAATAATTTCTTCATGCCATTTCTATTATTACGACCATATTTGTGCAGGTTCATTCTAGAGCCTTCTCAAAGTATGCTCTCTGTAAAGACAGATATATTCCGTATGCCAATATCTGAGTTGCATCCATTAAGTCATAATGGACTTGCTTAGGAAACGAATATCTAAGATATTTTTCACGCCTTCTGTAGCTTCTTCGATGCCTGGCAACGCTTGCGTTGGTGAGAAGATATTGCTTTTTCGTTTGTTTTTCTCCCTGGATGGACACCAAAAACGGCCAGGCGACCGGATCGACCTCCGATTTTATTGTGCAATCAGCTCCGAAGTATTCTTTTTGAAAGGAGATTCCTTGCTGACCTTTAATCATTCAAAGCAATCTATGATATGATGTAAAACAAATACTCAATCTGATTTCAGCTGTCTTTTTTCTAACATACGGAACATGCCAGCCTAGAATAATTCAAAACTATCCGGTTGATCAAATTTTACGAACAGTTTTCTTGTTTTTCATCATCCTTTAACGTTCAGCTTTCAATCAATTAAAATTGTGATTTTGCCCCCCAAAAACAATAAAACCTGCCTTCTGAACTAGTCTAGTTTATCTCTCCATCTTATGTTCAGCTAGCCACAGTTTCGCATGTGATCTGTAATGATCCACTTTATGAGTTGTAATGTGTAGCAGTTGTGTTGCAAGTATGGGAAACATCTGAGAGACACCATGACACAGATTAAATTCCCAGAGACCAATTGCAAAACTATACCAGCGAGAATGTAAGATAGAATTATTTAAAAAGTATTGGTTTTGCAAAAAACAAGGCGAATCTTAAGGATAATGTATGTCCAACAACAGATGATGAAAACCAGTGATGATGATGGCAATGATAATTGTCCCGAGAAGAAATAGAAATAAAAAACGGTAAACTCTGCAATATGGAGTTTTTGCCGAAGTAACGTATCTGCTTACCCTTGTTGAAACTACATCTTAAAATTTAGGTTGAAACCACAGCCTCTGTGTTTCATTTAATTTATGTCACCGCTTCCACATTATTGTATGACGGGCTTTTCTGTGTATCTGATACGCAGAAGCTAAGTACATGATGGTCGATAACCCAAACCTTTCAATCCAACTCAAATTTTTCCATCCGTCTCGAAGGGGAAAACACATTCTGAATATCAAGATATCAGTAGTGCAAGCCTAACCTGAAAGAATCCCATTACTAAAACAAAGAGGTTATACAAACAATGCATACCTCCGATAGTCCACGAGACACGGAACATGAACAAAAAACTGTCCCTTAAACCTGAAACCCTACAACAAAATGTTCATTAGATAAAAAAGAAACAAACAGAAATATCATACTCCATTAGTAAACCAAATTGGCAACAGGCAAGCCATGTTGCAATCATGTCGCATCACCGCTTGACATCACAACTCATAATATAAATCCCTAGATAGCAATTGTAAAACTTGGGCTGACAGGAAATACAAGGGCCAGACAAATTAGAGAATACAGTCTCTGCAATCTACCTGATAAGAATCTGGTGGAGCTAGGAAAGTGTCTACGTCCAAAAACAGACTTTAAAATGTGTAGGAATTTAAATCAGTTCGAGAATACATCGTTTGAAGAATTTCTTCTTTATCAGTATGTATATATATGTATATATATATATATATATATATATATATATATATATATATATATATATATATATATATATATATATATATGCTTTTATATGTATCAGTGTTGTGTGTGAATACGTTTGCTTGTTGGTGTGAAAGCGTGTGGTACATGTGAGTTTTTTCTGAATCTATGTACATGTGAAATTGCATTGTGTTACCACTAGTCAAACTCTCTCAATAAATTTTGTAAGAATTCGTGAGAGATGTTTATTGTGTTAATTTTCCAAACAGACACGATAATGTATGAACATGATTCTTACTGACACTCTTTCTTTCATAATCTCATTTTTTTAAAAACTTGATTTCTTGTATATAATTTCCAGCTGACAATTATGAAATAATGGTTGTTTCTTTCTTAATATTGCATATTTGGTCAGTACTAATTACTATAACAAAATTTATGGGAAATCTGACGATAGTGCTGGAACTTTTATTATGTATTCAGTATGTTTTATTGACTCATTTAAAGGATAAAAAATTGTAAGTTTAGCTTTTGGCAACCGTACATACCTGGGAATCTACAAATAAAGATTACACTAGCACCGTGGAGATCAGGGCGCAAAAATTTGATATTGCTCACCAACCAACGTCACAATATGACCTGACATATTGGTACATTAATTATGTAGCCGCTGTTGTCTTCCGAGATGGAAGCAAGATTGCTAAATACAGATTTCGACACAATGATTTTTTTCTCAAAACGAATATTCTTATAATTTTTTGCGATAATATAATTCGTGGAACTTTCCAGCTTACTTGACTCAAATTTCCACAAAAGGTCTTCATATAGAATGATTCAAGTGGATAGTAACAAACGATGGATTCTGATATTCTATCTCGTCTCCGGGTGGAAAAATAGTTTTCCCTTCACAGTTTCCAGTTAGCAGCTGAAATAATTTTCTTTGTATTGTGTGGGACCCTCCACCCTACCCCCAAGCGTCCAGTGGGGTATTTGTCTGGCCAGAGACTAATCAATATTGCCAACTTCATCACGTCACCCTGCTCCCTGGGATCAATTCGAAGCTCCAGCTAAGATTAAAAACCTGTCCAAATTGCTATGAACGCACGTGACCTGTTTAACTCGACAAATAGGATTTTCGGGGCTAAATTACAAAAATCAATCAAACATAAAACGAGGGGGCCAAAATTGATTGACAAAAATAACAGCTACATGCCATCACTAGACAAACTATGGCTGCACGAGGATTGGCTTTGAGATTACAACAGCAAGCGACTTGTGCGTTAGAACAGAAGCGATTTATCAGGATCATTAACGACACAAATTTGAAAAAAATAGGGAATAAGGAACATTTGGACATCATCTAATAACAATTATCAGTCTGATATAACCGCATAGCTCAGTATACTAAGACTTAACGTTAGCATCTCATTATTTTGCAAATCGCTGGGGAACTATTTCATAAACAAGGCCAACAATCATTGAAGATGCTTAGAGAATAGGCTCTTGTTTTACTTTTAAATACTGTGATGTGGGTTGCTCGGTGATATGAAGCTAGTTGGCAGTGATTTTATTTGTAAGCAAAGCAGTTTAACTCCCTAGCGAGGATCTGTTAGTTGACTAAAGACAAACTTTGCAAAAATATTAATACCTGCTAGTGAGCTAAGGAACATCCTCACCGGAGTATAAAGGCCAGAACAATCGTTCCAGCAAGAGAATATATAATAAAAGAGAAAAAAGCAAAATCACATCATGTTTTGGCAATCCTGTTTGTACTTACCAAAAATGTCATATAATCTCCTAACTCTTTTGAAAGAGTGCATTTCAGATGATTATTCAAGGTATTACCAAAACTGAATCCACCTAAAATCAATGTTCAAATTCCTCCAAGTATGATATGATATAGATTAACTGATTTGTCAGAAACGTGGAGTCTGAATCTATCAGATTGGAATATTGACAGAGTACAGTACTGTAGGTTTCTGATATTGCAATAGAATTTACGCATGTTTATCGTATAACAATCTGTATTCATGATCTTCCTATTCGAAATAATTGGAGTAATGGAAAAAGCTTGATGGTAAATAGTAAATATCTTACTATGCACCGTTTTTTATCCCAGTGATTGTTATGTAGACCTAGCTGGAGCATATTGCATCTGTTCGAAGCTTATTACTTCCAGCTCGATATTTAAGGAAGATACTGAAAAATAAATTTCGTCCACCCAATGTTCCGGAGTATTTCAGTCATAACTGGCACTGTTCACCAAGAATGCGACATGAAAATTAAGTGCGCATCCCCAGCGCAAATGATTAGTGTTTTGGTCCAGGCAATAAAGCCAGGATTTTGTTGCTTTCAGGGCCGATAGGATCTCATTATTTGTAGTATTTGCGCAACATAATCATTCTACTGTGATACATGTCGATTAGCCTTGTGCCTTACTACTTTTAAAATAAAGATTCATCTTGGGTGAATGATTAACGAAGAGACTTATTGATTATTGGTAATCAAATCTGAATTTTGACGCCGGTTGGGAAGAAAATATTGAGCTGTCAAACGTAGCCAGCAGCGTGCTGAAATCATTACTGATTAGCCAGGCTCTTCTTAGGCTCGTTATGACAAATACTTGATATGTGGCATAGGTCAAGAGCTATGATAAAACGCCAAAGGAGGAATTAGGAGTGAATTGAGAATTGCAAAGTGATTTCTATCAAGTGCCAGACTACATTGCTCGTTTCTCATGCAAGAGATGCAATTGTTATCTTACAGACAAATGATATTTTGACACTTTCTTTAGTTTCAAAATTGTCTTAAACTATCACGACTAATATGCATCAATAATATCAAACTCTGATGGGCAGTCATTAACGGAATGTTCATCTGAATATTTTCACTACATAACATTCATCGTTTGTGATTGATATTCATAATGAGTTGCTTGCAATAAACAGAAGTACATCATACAGGAAAATTCATATTTTTTGTGTAAGGTGAACATTTTATTACGTGATTGGAAAGAGACTTTTCATTTGACCTCTCTCTCTCTCTCTCTCTCTCTCTCTCTCTCTCTCTCTCTCTCTCTGCACATTTATAATTTAAACAGAGTAAAAAAACATCGTTCAATAAAAGTTTGGTTATAAAAATCAGTCCCAATTCCACTTATCCAAATTATTTTGCCTCTGTTATTCTTAAGTATAGTCTTGGATAGTAAACGATTATTTCGACGATTTTTTAACATAAAATGTCGCATATTTTCTATAGCCAAAAATCTATACTACGTATATTGCATTTACTTCCAATATCGAATGTAAACATAGCATTGATATATGTTGTGAACCGTCATTAATGCTTTTTGATCTGGACTATATGCAAGTGTACAACACATATCAAACAGTTGGCATTATATCTGGAATGCATTTAGAATTCTCTTACAATTTGATGTAGCAAAAACTATCTTGATGGTATTGGTATTGTGCGTTTATTTGGCGTTAAAATGGTCGATCAAGAGCATAGAACAATAGAAAAAATCTGAGAGTAGAATACCAATGAATAGCAGGGTAATTTGCCTGGATCATTCCGACGCTAAACATAATTTTAGCGATCGTTAATTGCTATCTACTTTTTCCACTTTCCTCTGTCTTTTTTGCTTCTCCTTCATTTTGCGTATTAATCATGTTCCTATTCTTTCTGCGAAAGGAGATATATGCTGTTTTGAAATTTTGCATTGGATTGTTGGAATGTTCGAACAAAAAAGAGAAATAGTCGAATCTATGCAAATGGATGGTTTTAATTGACACGGTGAAATATGGAAATACTATCCCATATTTGTTGATTATGTTCGGTAACAAAAATAAGTACTTTTTTGCGTAAAGTGTAACCTTTTTTCATTGGGCTGCAAACAATTTGAAGCAACTACGTATAGACATGATATTAATCAAAACATCCATCAGAATCAATAACTGTCTCTCTGTCTCCGTCTCTGTGTGTCTCTGTCTGTCTGTCTGTCGGTCTGTCTGTTTGTCAGTCTGTCGGTCTATCTATCTATGTCTGTCCGTCTCTCTCTTTCCCCCTCTCTCCCTCTCTCTCTCTCTCTCTCTCTTTCTATATATATATATATCACAGGCTGTCTGCCTGTCTGTCTGTCTGTCTATCTCTCTCTCTCTCTCTCTTTATATATATATATATATATATATATATATATATATATATATATATATATATATATATGTTCGTGTGTGTATGGACACCAGTATCTAATCTCGTGCACTTATTCAAGAAAGCATAACTCTTTAGCAAGTTGAGTCGTATGTAATGCTGCATGTAAAGTGTGCCTTGGGAAATTATTGGAAGGTATAGAATTTGATGTCAGCACGCGTGGAGTTTGCTAGAATCATGCTGGTAGACAATGCCTCCAAGAGCATGATTTCCCTTCAAAAGCAGTTTCCAAGTTCAATTCGCCTCAGGACATGATTAAGAGACAAAATCTCCCTTTTATTAGATGGTTCCCAGCGGTAAGAACAACGTCGGATTGAAATGCACGACGTTTCACAGAATTCTGCTCAGTGTTTGACACAGACTTTGCATAGGACATGTAAGCGTGAACTGAAGTCAAGATGTCCTTGAGCAATGGTAAACAGAGTGATCACAACAGTCAAAACTAGTGTACTCAGTCTAATGTAACCTTTTGACTTTTTCAATTCAGTCTGGTAACAAACACAAACACACACGCACGCATGCACACACATACACACACACACACACACACATATATATATATATATATATATATATATATATATATATATATATATATATATATATAATCTTTCCTTTGCTATACTTTATCATGTGAGTAACAGCTCTCTTTTGCATCTACCAGGAGAGATCACAGAAAGTTCTGGAAGAATAGTTTGCAAGATTTACAAATCTCCCTCTATGCCATTCTCAAAAAGTATGGCAGACAAGTCAGAAACTAATTTTCACGATTCATGGCTATTGAATAGTCCCTAAGGAGAAGTGGATTCTTTATTCTTCAGTATATCGCGCTAAAATAGACAGTGGGCAGCAAGATTTCTGTCTAGCTCATTGGAAAGATTGACCACATTTGCGCCTCTTTTTGTAATATCATCGATATCATTCTGTTGTTTCAGAGTTGATAAATTCCCACTCACAGCCCCTCACTGCCAGGACAATGAAAATGTGTCCACACACCACTACCCTAGACTCATGATTGTGTCTCACTAGTTTCTCTATATCCTTGTGCATACTCAAACCCAGACGTGTACTCACGACATGTGACTAGATCACATACTTTGCCTTCATTTTATCTAATGCATCATTGGTATATCCTTTGAATACACCATCATGACGTTCTTTGCTCATGTGACATTTCTTGATATATCACAATATACTTGAGGTTTTCTGTTTTATTTAGTAAATAATCTAGGTAAATGAACGTATCAATGTGTTTACTGATCATTCCCTTCATGATAAGGGTTTTGCTGGAAGTTTACGCACACTCCTTATTTCTACGCAGTAGGCATTAATAAAAATATCAATTTGATTATTTTGGAGTTGATGTGTTGTTGTTTTTTAAATAGCTAATAAATGCTGTCCTTAGTGGCTTCTCTTATACTTCTGGCAATTGGCCGTTATTCTAATTAAATAAAAAGTCTGGGAAGTTTATCAACAGCAAACTATTCCCAGCTGAGCAGATAGCAAGATGATGAAACCTTTCAATTACGTTACTTTTGGAAGCAAAAACAACAATAATGCAAACAAAATGTTCTTGTAAATATTTTACTTACTGTAAATGAAGATAAGTTAGACAATGCCGGCCAAAACTGCCAGTATCAACAGAGCCAACATCAACGTAGGTCTTCTTAATTTTTTTCAAGTTTGTCTGTCTGGCTGCCAGCCTGGCAGGCACTGTATGTATATGTGTATCATAGGTACATACCACATCAACTGAGCTAAAAGGCCAAACATTAGAATATCCAGCTCCTTTGTATGTCAAGAAAAACAGTTATAGTGAAAATTTGTGTAAAATTGGTCCTCTATCTTATGTGTTACTACTTTCAGGTATTCTTTCTTGTCATACCGATCTAAAAGGAGAAATAACATTCATTGATCACCACTTCTCCATTTTTCCCCCAATGAATCATCAACTCAAGTAGCAGTAGAAGTTTGGCAAGTGACAGTTTCTATTGAATGACTAACCAGACTCGTTCTGTTATACTTCAAGATTCCTTTGAAATGAGCAGTAGACTTTTTATACATCGATTTCTCAATTTCACCTTATAACCAAGTTCTATTTCAATTAAACTTCCGTTCATTTCGTACCTCCTCTCTTGCTTATGTCTATAGAAAATGCATGCTTCATACAAACACATTCATGTATTCATGCCTGACGATATCTAAACATATTTGGAACTTTTGTAGAAAAAAAAAACAAAGAATGAATGAAGAGAGAATATTTTATGAATCTACTCATGCTATTTTATTTATTTGGTTGGGCTTGTTTTTGTTCGGTATTGTCTGATTCACTCATTTATTTCATCAAACTTTCCCCACCGGTCTATTCATCTTTGTATACAAAACGAAGCCGATTGTTTAAGACGAGGTAAAACTTCCCATTCTAAGCATTTTCTTTCATGAATATAACTTTGATATCCCGAATTCCTCTTTTTATCCTCACTCTCATACCAACCTTAAGATTACTGTTTCGACGATCAGCTTTTATTATTTTTTACTTTACCTCCTCATTCCCCGTCCGCCTTTGACAAAAATCAACGAATTGACTTATGGACTATTCAATAACCAAAAATGAAAAGAAACAAAGACGAAACCTGGTATTGTATCTTACTTGGGTGCACACTAGGAATCGAGTTGAAAGCAATATTGGCAATCAATTTTCTGACGCTCCGAAATGAGCAAGATTTTCTTTTGATGATGCTATTCCTGAGAAGCAACTCTTTCAGGATTGTATGGCAAAACGGAAAGCAAATACAGGAAGAGAGATAAAGAGAGATACCATTCTGCACATGCAACGATGGTTTTGATTTGATTTTCACTATGTTAATAAGGGAATATCAAGTTCATGCCTATTATTTTGTTTGTGAGTATGTTTGTTCGGTGTAACAACTGAGTAACTTTGTGCAACAATCTGAGCATGCATGAAAGGGACTGCTGATTTTAGTCATGTGTCATTATTTATGCAACTAAAATACCGTGGTAATGTATGCTTGGATATTTTAGACGTTAGCTTCTGGTGGGGACTAACTTTGAACAGCCAATGAATTTTATTACTAATCCCATTTTAATCAATTCAACAAACAAACAAAAAAAGAACTTTGACTGCAATGTAAGTAGTGGGTGTAATTATTTTATGGTTTCTCTTCGTCCATTCAATTGTTCTTGTTATTGTTCTCAATTCTCTTTCTTTGATTACTTTATTTATCATTTGCCACTCATTTTTCCTCTATTTTATCGCTCTAACATTCAACCAGCGCGGAAAATAGCTCGCACTAAGATAGAAAGATCTTGGTGACCTGATACTATGTCAGGAAATACCTGCACATGATGCGCAGAATATACATTGTGAGGGTAACCATCACACAGTACACAAACTCGACTCAATCGGATATCACTAACGAACGAATGAGCCCACGAGAGATGTTTTTATGCATACACGGTAACATTCTTTGATTTGCAGCTTATTGATGAAATGATATAATTATATTGTTAATATCAGTCAAATACAAACACACACTGAGTTATTCCTTGATAAACACTTTTAGAAAATGTCACCGTTCCTTTCTTGAATATTGCTCTTTGGTATTTTCTTATTGCCATTCAATGAAATATGGATATTAGAGGATTGTTAAGAGTATGCAAGATACACAAAAAGTGGAATGATTTAACTTACATCACATGCTTATACCTATGTGGGGATACATTGATATCTATTTTAAAGATTGATGGCCCTGATTCCCAAAGAAAGGGTGTGAAACGACGGTAGTTTTCTTTTTCTCTCGAGGAACTTCTGTTCATGAAAGTGATTCCAAGGTTATAAGAAGAAAAAAAGTAAGAGGAAAATGAACAGAGTTTGGCCTGCAAGCATGTAAAATTGTACTCGTTGACACCGTCCATGAATTTTTTTTATATTTAAAATGCAGAAGCATTTTCGCACGTGACTAAAATACTCGAATTCATGCAACGCTAGAACATAATCCTTTGAATCAGTTTTTTAGGAGAACATGAAGCGAATATACGCATTGTTGTCTAATATTGTTTATTAACGCTCGTAAACATACACGTTCATGAGTGAGTCGAATAGGAATGTAAATATAATGTGTGTGTATGTGTCTGTTTGTGTGTGTTTTAGTGTGCGTGAATATTTGAGTGCACAGTAACGAAGAGATATCGAGTATATCATGTGGAAATACTATAAAACGATAGACATCAACAAACACCGACCCCGTCAAACGTATAACAATGATGTATGCTTCAATAAGTATTTCCAACTTTCAATCAATGTACATTTATTGGTTGATGGATGCACATACTTGTTAATCATTGTTTCACGCCGAACTACTGTTAACTCGGATAAGATTATATTTTTGTTTTCCCCTTTCTAGCAATAGGCATCCCTTTTGTTTATTGATCGCCTTTTTCATCCATGATCTTTTGATGTAATTTTCTCTAACACCAATATTTTGTAATTTTTCTTCTGTAATCTGGCTAACAAATTTTATTTATGAGTTACATTGTTTCCAAGACCTCATGCCCCTCAATATGCCATATATATTTATATATATATATATATATATATATATATATATATATATATATATATATATATATATATATATATATATATATATTTGAAATCTGACAAAAGTGGGAACTTATTCATGTCGCTTTATATTTCTCTCATTCTGTCTCCGTCTCTGCCTTTATATATCTGTCTGTCTCCCCATGATTTGGGCACTTTTTTCGATTTTCACCTGGTAATAAACTAGATAATTTGATGATTATTACATTATTGCCCTTTTGCCATATACTTATATTTCAGCCTTTGTTATTCTCTCTGACCATCCCCCAAATGATCATACTACATGTCCCATTAAAAACACAATTATAATTCGTCACGGGAAATCGGAGATATTTGACAAATCTATGACAGAGATAATTTGATGTTTCTGGGGTCATTTCCAAGTCAATCTTCGGTTCTAAACATTAGAATCATAAGATTCTTATATTAAATCTTTCTCAAATATTTTTTCTCATGGATGGCCATGAATGATCCCTACCTTAAACTCCCTCCTTCGTGCGTTTTTGGCATTTCTCTATTAGACACCTATACGTGCTTTCACACAAAAAGTTGTCATTTGATTCCCTATCATATCTATATATATATATATATATATATATATATATATATATATATATATATATATATATATATATATATAAAAGACTATTATTTGGCATTTGAATCGCCGCTTGTATATATTTTACAGAATAATAGAATGTCTGGGATCCAGGATTTTCAGCAATATTGAGCATCGGATAGATTTCCAATGTGAATTGGTTATTGGCTGTCTTGTCTACGTAGCACAATCATTGATTTTACAGAAAAGAATGTGTTGAATACAAATAAACCCAACTGAAATTAAAATATTGATGTTTGAAATCATAGGATTGTATTGCAATACGAAGAATTTATCCAACCAAACAATTAAGTACGGAATAGCATTTCAAATGGTAATAGATCTTGGAGATTATTCTTAGAACATTCATCATGGATGAAATTGGATAAAAATGATATAAATTATGATCTGACAAAAGTGTATAACTGATGATCGTTATAGAAACTTGTCTCAGTAATTCCAAACCTCTATTAAATAAGTTGCGTAAGTTGGTAGAATCGTTAGATGCAAATCTTTACAAGTGTGCAAACTAGAATCTTATGCCAAATTTACCGTTCTCTTGTCCGATTTCATTCGATTTATCAGATTGCATTCATCAATTGTGTTATAACATTCGACCCAAAAGGTCAAAGTGGTGGCAGCGTGGTCAATGCTCGCGGATATATCAACATCTCCGATAGTTCATGCTTCCTGTTCAGATTCACAAATATTCACAATATCCCTCCAAGTCAATGGTGAGATAACCTTTCGATACCTGGTCTCACCTGATTCACGGCTTGTCGTTGAGTATAAACTCGTGAAAGACGAGTTGCCCCTCAGAGAATGTGTGTATAAGAGAGGATTTCTCGTAACTTATCGTTCGTTTTATCTTTAAACAGATGGATGACAGATGAAGTTAAAGAAAGACGATTATTTCCTCTGCTAATCTATTATTTCTTATGCAATTATTCATGAGATCGCCAAATACACTAACATAGTTTATTGATATATAATAACCATGAATTAGAGAGAAAAATGCTTTTTTGTGTTGTTATTTTGGGTCGGCTCGTCTTTCCCTTTTTTTTGTATCTTTTTCGTCTTAACTCTCTTTATCCTCTTTTTTCTTTTCTTTTCTTTTTGATTTACCACCATTGCAGCCTTTATCTTTTGTCTCCATCAATATTAGTATTAGTATTGATCAGTATTTCAAATAATATTTTGACATGAAGTCTAACAGAATGATAAATGGACGGCACCCACTACACTAATGAGGATTCTGCAGCTGGCAAAATATTGTACTTATTTTCACCCAATTGTAACATTCATTGTTTCTGTAACAGCTTTACAACTGGATATTGTATAATGTGATTTATAGTATATTCTCATTGCAAAGGGGGTTGAATACCAATGGATTGAAATCTTTTCTACAAATCAATAGGTTTACTGTGAAAAACTCAAATTGTGTGCAAGTGAGAGAGAAAGTGAAAGAGAGAGAGACACAGAGAGAGAGAGAGAGAGACTGAGAGAGGGGAAGAGGATTACAGAGCAAAAAAATGAGTGAAAAATATGTTCATCTTGACTTTTTTAAAGACGAGATTTCTGTATGAAGCAGTCATTCTGGCCTTTGATCTACCTAGCTGAATGCTTAGCTCAGATGGTAACTACTCCCCGTTGGATGCTGGTTTGATTTTTAAATCTGCCAATTCATTTGATTGTTTGTTTCACTCATGCTGTGAAAGCTTACTCACATACTCATTCCGTAGAAACATGATTTAAGTACAAATCGAAATATAGCATTTACAATTATTCGGGTCAGTGGTAAGTGCAGGTAGCGTTAGAACAACCTCCTGTTGAACGCTTGTTCAATGCCTGCCGCTGACAATTCATTCAATTGTTTTTTTCTAATAATGTGGTCTGGCATATTCAACGTATAGAATCGGGATTTCGAGTTAATAATAGAGTTAACGAATAAAAGTAATTCATCTCTGTCTCTCTCTCTCTCTCTCTCTCTCTCTCTCTCTCTCTCTCTCTATATATATATATATATATATATATATATATATATATATATATATTATATATGATGTGGGTCAATGAAAAAATGAAAAGAAACGTTTCTATAAACTTGTGTTGAGAGAATATTGTTTGTTTTCCGAGAAATACTTGGATTTTGAGTCAGTGAGAAAGTTCCATAAGCTGTGTTAGAAGAACTGATATCGGTCGATATCCCTGATGCACCAGTATGAAAGGCCCGTCACTACTCAACTGCTGCTTCGAATTTACCTCCCCTTGAGTTTCTCATACTTCTAACGTCCAAGCCTGACTTTATTACTGAGGGTAATCTGGATTTTTGATTGAATAAAACTGGTGCCTGTTGATGGCTGGATTTTTTCGGGATGAAGGTTCTTATATCTGTCATACTGTTTTGTATAAAGGATATGCACGTATGTAAGCAGGTGATTAGAACCGGTTCTTTATGTTTCCGTGTGTGACGGGAATTTTCTAGTCTCAATGATGATGTTGTGTCAAACTTTCAGGAATTGTCTATGCTCGCACGTCGGCAACAGTATCTGAAGTACCCGGCAGTGAAATATTCAACCAATAGAAAAAATACTAACACTTTCATGCATTTAAAATAGTTTCCTTTCAATCAAGGGTATAGCTGAAGATAAAGGGTCGTTGGAGGCATGATTTTTTTGAGAGTAAGAGTATTCATTCTACAATATCGGTACAGCAGCAGTTTTTAAAATTTTCTCTACAACACTCATTGAAATTCCTTACACAGGGCCCCAAAGAAATTTTAGCATCCAAAGTTATGCGTCTTTTTAACTTGATTTTTTTTTTTTTATGTGGGTGAACACTTTATTCAACTTCTGACCCCTCAAAATTTCAAAGAGATCTCAGTTCCTGAAATGAAGGACAAGCAAATTGCAACTGATACAATGAAGAGAGAAAAGAATATCCTGTCATTTTTCAGAAAAAGATGGGAATTTTATCCTTTACTTTTTTTTAGGTTTGCATAGTTCATCTCCACTGCCCTGTATGTATTTTGAGTCCGTACGACAAATATTTTTTGGGCTACACCTAGGTTTTGTTTCCTAGGGTTACCCACAAACTCACGTCTTACATATATGAGGTACATTTGGTGATAGAGTTACAGAGTGAAGAAAATCTCTAAAAAAGTGTTTTTTCTCAGAAAAATCCATTCAATCGAACCTTACCCAAGTCCATAGAGTTGGTGTTCCCGATTCAGTTGGGCAACACCCAGGTTCAGCTCTTAAAGAGTGCATTCACACACATACACACACACACACGCACACGCACACACACTACACACGCACACACACACACACACACACATATATATATATATATATATATATATATGGTCCGTCAGTTAAGATACTGAACTTTTGAAATAGTTTGCCAATGAGACGTTTTATAGTATCCAGGCTAACTTTTGTATTGAAAATGCATCAATCCATATCGGTTATTTTTTTTAAAGCACATATGCATGAGTTGACATATGACTATAACTCCCCGTCTCTCATTTCCCCAGTTAAATATTAACAGTTTCAAAAGAGAAAAGTGATGTAAAATGTACAGTTGAATGGTTGTACATTTTCATTGTTATCTAAAAGACTGTTTTATCCACTTCCTCTACATCTACCTTAAGCGTAGTGCTCTTCTATCATTTTGCAGATGCATTTTAAACGATCGTAATTCTAATTTTGCAGTAAATGACACCTCGACAATTAAAAAATAATGTGATTTATGTGCAATTAGTAAAATGCATAATTATGACCAGTTGTTCCAATGCTTGGTGTGTAATTATACAAACAAAACTGCATCTTAATCGATCAGTCATAACATCTAGTTTATAATGTGGATTCCAGTCGTCACCTTCTTTATGTCTACCACTTTTACAGCGTCAATTCGTCTTTGAATATAACATCAGGTAAAGAATTTATGATACTTAAATTGTCATTTGTTATGGAAGTGTTAGAATACCTCTGTAGCTCAAAATTTAGAAAGCCTTTTCCTCCGACAAAAATCGAAGCGTTCAAATCACACCCAAATATACTTTTTGTTCACGATTCATACTTATATGGTTTCTGATATGACTATGAGAATACGTTTATAATAAGCGTATGAATATAAAATGTAGGTGAAATATTGCTTAGATAATAAGCCAAAGATTAGATAAATTTCTCACATGGATATTGTCTTGTAACTTTAGTTTTTATTTACATAAGTATGAAAAAGATCATGAATTTACACTTCGAAAATGGTGTATGCATAATCAAATTGGCAAAAAAAGTTATCATTTTGTATAATATTCTACTTTATACTCTTGAAGTTAGAAGTATTCTCTATATAAATCACATATTGTCACAGGCTGTTGCTGAAAAGAAAACAACAGCTATGCAGCAAACAAGGCCATGATTAAAAAAAAATTAGTCCAGTTTCTGACCTGGTGTCTGAACCAAAGAATTATTGACACTAATCCTATCTCTAACAAATTAATACCACAAAGCAATGATTTAACACTTCATATCCATCATCATCAGTCTTCTAACAACTGTCGTTGCATGTAGACGTTTCTCCAAGATTTCGCCACACATCTCTATCATAGGGGCTGCAGAACAATTTTTTCTTAATTCGTCTAATACGCCCCTCTATCTAAAACTCAGCAGGCCTCAGTAGCACATGTGATCTCTGGGGATCCATGCTTTGGGTTTTGATGTCAATCTGCCATTTTTACAACGTGGCCAGTCCATTGCTATTTGATCTTTTTAATGGATTCTATGATGTTCCTGACTCTCGTCTTTTCCCGGATGTACGGTGCTGTCTTATGGTCTCTCCTTGTGACGTTTAGCATAATTCTTTCATGTGCACGTTGCATGGTTTCAATTTGAGAGTCTGTCTCTTGGTTTGGTTCCACGTTTCAGCTCTATAAGTAACTGTTTGGATGATGCATTGCTTGTAGACCATTCTTTTCAGGACTAATGAGTTCTTTTTCTCGAAAGCTGAACTTGTTTTACCAAAGACTTGCCATGTTAGAGTAATCTTTCGCTTTATTTGGTCTATTTTTTAGGCTTTCATGGAGATTTGTCGTCCAAAGTGGATGCAAAGTCCTGCCAGTAATGTTTGCTTTCTGACACATACGTACAGTGCAAGATGAGTACATAGCTTCAAGAATATTTGAAACTTTCAGGTCAATGCTTGAAAGAAGAGAAAATGACATTTTTTCAGTGAGTTGTCATTGGGATTATTTGACAAAACAACGATGTGAAAATATAAAGTGGTGAATGTGTGCTTCATCAAAATTACCCAGTCTCAAACAAATGGCATTTGTCTTGGCTTTAACATTGCTGATCGTACAAACACACACAGGAACTTTATGTATTGAAGAATTCTTTAACATTTACTTAAATCGATTCACAATTTCAGTCGGAATTTGACATCGTTGCCGCCGCAGACACCCACTTATAGTGAGATGGCACAGATTTTTTTTCTAGTGTCATAATGTTATCATATCTTGACCTACGGATGTTAACATGGGCATTTGGTACGGAGATTAACACTTTTCATCGTATATATTCGAAAAAAAAATCATACGAAGATAGGAGTGTTGAAATATGAATGATCATATCTCATCTGAAACTAACTATACAACAATATGATGTGCCTTAGAACTATGCACTTCGTTCTGACCAACTGAAACACCTATTCATTATACCTTTGCCTGTACATACAAACTTCATAAAATATAAAAAATAATTTCATACATATGATGTATTCTTTCAGACGCATCAATTCAACTGATATATATATATATATATATATATATATAGAGAGAGAGAGAGAGAGAGAGAGAGTTTTTTTTTGTCAATTGTTTCCAATGTGTACGATAAAAAGTTAAAATTTTCAGCAAACATGCACCGACTGACTGTTTATTAGTCATATTTTTGGATTTTCTTGATTTTGAATTCAATTGGACCATCATTCAACCCTTGTGCATGCAAAGATATAAATATAATGGTTCCAGTTCTTTGGACTAGTTGATCAAAGTTTGATACGTTGGTTTTGCTCGAAACTTGAATTCGAACTTACATAGGGGCCAATAATTAAATGCTCATACGAGACCAGAATAATCATTTTTTTTTTTGTATTTTTTGGGTGACTGCAATAGCTGCAAATTTCTGCCGATTATCATAGCCCGTTTAAATTTGTGATTTCTGACGTGGTCCTACATATTTGATAATCCAACATAACACATTGATCACATTATTTCGTATAGCCCAGTTCCACTTCTCTATTGCTTCATGCCAAATTAAAGTAAAAGATATATCTGGTTGATTTCTTGACGTAGGCCAATCAGGTACCCAATCGAATCTTCCAGTAAAACAAATGATTGTCATTTTCTAAAATTGCTTTATTCTCATAACATTCTTTTAGAACCAATGTTCTTTCTGTAGTGAATTGAAAGCTGTGGGAAGACAAGTTGAAGTTACTCTTGGTTAGCCTCGTTGATAACTTTTATTTGAAAAAAAAGTTGCCGGTAAAAACAATGTTGACAAGAGCTTGAAATGTTGGACGAGATCTTTGGTTTCTAAATTGATTCTGTCGTGGAAAGTACCGAAAGAAAGTTACAACAAATCAGTGATGACATTTAAGCCACAAAATTCACACTGAATTCGTAAACATTCATATACATGGACATACACACGATCACACACACACACACACACACACACACACACACACACATATATATATGCAGATATAGATTAAAAACTCGTCAAAGATATTGATATATCTATGTATGTTTTGTGTGAGTGTGTGTGAAAGAGAGAGAAAGTGTTAATGAGTCCATCATATATAGTTTGTTCCACTGTTATGTAACTTTTATACACTAAATAACATTGGACACTGCTCTCATGTGCAAGTGAATGTGTATAAAATATCGAGTTTGTGAACATTGTACGATATTCACGAACTTTTGCATATCACATTATTTAATTAAACAACGAAGTACAGAATGTACATTCCAGATCATGGAAAAAGGCTTGCATTTTTTATTGTTGGGTTAGATTATGCAGTAAAAGCAGAACTTGCAATTTGAGCCTTTTAGCCATGGAAAGGTTTCCTGAGATATCGATCATTGCTGGATGATTTCAGGAGAAAACTCATATTACTGATATTTTTTTTGTTCGTCGAACACCAACCATCGGTGCCAGCGTGAGAATAGGCAAGTAGTTCAGCCACGTAGTAAGTCATTTAAGACATTGTTAAGAATAAGTCACTTCCCAGGATAGAAAATAGTACACGAGGGAATTGAGCTGCAGGAATAGCTTGATGGAGACTTCGCTAAGGGATTCTTACTATCCATCAGAGCACTTCATTCTTTTTTTTTTCCTTTCCATTTTTACAAAAGTCTTTCATTTCAGCCTCAATCCCGCTGAGTCTCGTTTTTCTCAAATATTTTTCCGTCTTTTCTATCATCCATTAAGTTTGTTTTTTTGTAGTTTTTTTTAGCTCCCTGCTTCCGTCTGACATTAACTTATTTTCCTTTCATAATTTTCTTCTGATCATACAACCATAGTTTTAAGAAACTACATAATGCTTTTTTTTTCATCTTCTTTACTCTATATCTCTAAGTAGTGGTCGGTACTCAATATAGACTCTGGATTTAGGAAGACTATCCTTCTTATACAGAATTTATGAAAGAACATTTCGTGAACGAAATTCTTACTGGCTACATTTTTCTACTAACACATATATGTGTGTATGCGCATGTGTGTGCGTATATTTATATACGAAGGTTAACAATTGAATCTCAAATCTGACACATACTTTTAAGCGAAATATGTCTCTGGAATTTTCATCACTGATATTAGATCATTAAGATCAGCAGCAGCCATTTCCAAATTGATAATACTGAAACTTGTGTGAATAAATTTTTTACTTATCAATAGGTCTTGAATTATTTACGTGCATACATATATCGAGTGTAAACAGGAAAATAAGGATACATGTATCTATAATCATAACAAAATTATGTAATCTCGAGGATATAATCACACACACACACACACACACACACACACACACACACACATATATATATATATATATATATATATATATAAAACAATCCCTCACATCGCCCCACTCCCAATCAAAAAAAAAAAATCAACATGCTTACTGAATGGATATGTAAAAAGGTTTCAAAGATATTGATCCGGGGGTTTTAAAAGGGACTCTCACATGAAATTTCACTTGAATGCTACTATGAATCAAAGAGGCGAAATCATGTTTGCGCTCCTATGTGTCTGTGAGCTTGTATTTTCCCTGGGAAATGTATTTTCCAAATATATAAATTCCATAAACCCACCGGCTTCCGATCTGTATCGATAAACCAACAAGGCATGTATGTTCAGAGTTATAGTAATAGTTCATGCCCGTAGCAATATTTCCCGTCTTTAGAAACAGCCCTGGGCACGTACGTGCACACATTCACTGCAAGCACGATTTTTGCAAAGATTGCATGACTCGATTTTACCAGACATTTACTATGACCTCTTTTCCTAATATTGTTTAGCAACTCACCTTGCTACGGGAAGCAAAACCCTATTCAAAAGTTTGGGTATCTTTTGAGGTTTATATTTTGCATGTTAAATACCTCTACAGATGATAGGTTTTCAACTGTGTCTCCCGATATGATAGTTTTACTGTCTTTTGCATTGTACCTATGGATATGTGTCCCTAATTACAGATTGATCTTTTCCAGATCTCTTTCATTTGCCTTTCTAGAAATAGAAAGCTACCTCTCAGAATATTCTTTTTCAAAAGTTGTATCAACTCAATCATTATCGATGGGTGCCAGGCAAAATAGTACAGCTACGATAATTTTTCATAAAGTTGGAATTCGAGAGGCATAAATGTGTTGTCTTTGGGGATAATATACGTATATATATATATATATATATATATATATATATATATATATATATATAAATTTCCAAAATCAGTTACGACTCCCCGTTGTGAAATTAAAATCAGAGGTATTATAGATACCATTACGAAAATAAAAATGATTGTACAGAGAGAATGAGGGATAAATATCATCATCATCATAATCATCATGATTACCATGATCATCATCATTCTTTAATTTTCCGTCGTTGGGCATGGAACTTCACGATGATTCACCTCAATCCTCTAACGTTGGCGTCGCAGAGCCTCCAATTTCTGAATTTGTCCGGTGCGTCTCTTCATCTTGTATTCTACCTGCGTCAATTTTGAATGTAATCTCTAGGGATCCATGTTGTAAGTCCAACAGTTATCTGTCAGTCATGCAACATGGCCGGCCAATTTCCATTTGGGTTTTCAAATAGATCCTATGATGTCTCGGACACTTGTGCCCTCCCTGATATACTGTGCTGGCTTGTAAGCTCACCATATGAAGTTGAGTATCAGTCTCTCATGCACATGTTGCGTATTTTTCTCAGTTTGCAGGTCGTCTGTTGGCTACATTCGGATTTTCTGCTATATTGGTGACTATCTGGATGTATAATTGAGATGATTAGAATAGTTCGGCATGTAGCCGTTCGTAGGATGAATGCAAAAGCTTGATTTTAACTTTGAGTGTCTTGCCTAACTTGGAAATTGACATTCAGACGAGCAGTTCTATGTTATCCGAACCGATTGATTAAAAGATTATGCCATCACTTGTATTTGAGCTTGTGTGAGGGTCTTGTTGTAGCTTTTGAAAACTAACTTTCAAAATAAACATTTTTGATGATCGAATACCCTTAGAATCAGGCGTGCATAATTGATCCACTCGTTATTTCTCTCAACCCGTTAGCTATTTCGATAGATTTTATGGTGGGCGTTTGCATTGAAATTCATGTTCACAGTAAATTCCACTATATAAAACGGCCACTATGTTAGGTAATCTGCTCAAGCTAGATATATCTCTGTTATGTTCTGCAGGTGAACATTAGTTTTACAATCTTAAGAACACCCCTTAATCTAGGATAGGCAAGATTGGGCGTCGAGGTGCAATTTCCTAATCCCAGCAATGCTGTCTCTTTTGTTTCGGAGTTTGATATTTTGATTACTCTGTTTCAGCATAAATGTATTTGTAATTTGCAAGGGTGGAGATATTCAGGACAGCAGGGATATATCATATCCTCATATCCAGCATTGGAAGAAGTGAAAGAGTCATGTTTTGTTCTCCTGGAGCCATAAATGCGAATGAAATCCAGCGAGCATGATTGATGAGGTTTTGCCAGCCACACCAAAAAGAGATTTGGTAAGGACAGAAATACAAAAGAATGATCATGGGAGTAACAAGTCTGATTAGTCACGTGATGGACACCGTCGTGTGACTAAAGTCTTTTGGCAGCAGGCCATGCTGGAAGTGGTGATCATTTAGAAATCGGTAAAATCATAGATCCATGGATAATTCATAATTCATGCCAATTGATAACTCTTTTTCAAACTCCCCCATGCATCTGTTCATAGCGATACATTGGAATGGTCTCGTACTCTATATGTATAATGGTATAATGATGGTAAATAATTCTTGGCACCTTTCACTGAGCCATGATCACTAAAAATCTTGACGTTCGAGAAAAAAAGCAACAACTTCAGACAAAGTGAGCAATGTATCTTAAATTGAATCATGTATTGAATACCTATGTATTGTTTGTTTTGTATTCAAATTAAGTGAATATCTATGGTGATTATATAGATAGATATTGATATATTGTAAATAATGACGATGATAATGGTCATGAGAGAATTTTACGTCAAGCGTTTTGATGTAAAACCAGTGACATTTCTAAAAAAAGTTGTAACATGAAAGCTGAAATCTCTCGAGTCAGAAGTTGCATATATTTGAACTGACACATGTGTACCAACGTTTCCTGGAACATTCTCTGTTTTTGACTGCGTTATCATTTCTGTTACTGGCATTGAGAGCAGGTTAGGATGTGCTCATGTTAGGTCAACCAAATATCTAGTTAGCTAATCAGATAGCTAAGTTTATACAAGGAACGCAATATGTTACGTGTATTTCATGTTCATTGGTACAGAGCTTCATTGTATATTTTATGTGTGACTATATGTTTACACAGGCACGCGTAAAGAAAAAAACACACGCGCACACGTACAAAAAACACCTGCACACACACACACACACACACAGAGGCCCACACACACACACACGCACACACACATATATATATATATATACAAATAGAGAGCAAGAGAGAAAAAGGGAGAGGGGGAAGTACAATATTCAATAGCAGATCCCAACACAATTACTTGCTTGATTCTGATCTTAAGTTTCACTGTATAATAATATTCTTGATCTATAACTTCTTAAAACATGATGTTATGGAGGAGCTCTAGATCAAGTTCAGTGTCAGATATAGTGATCATGCTGGAAAATGAATAATGGTGAATCAATTGTTTCTTTTATCATTAAGCTATACATATACCGTAAGGTACATCAAGAGTACGAGACCATCCCAATGTATTGCTTAGCACAGATGCATAGGGGAATTTGAAAAAGAGTTATCAATTGGCAATACCGGAGAAGTCGATTTTTGACTCTGTTTATGCTTTATTGGAACTTGGAAAACTGGTAAAATGAATATTTGATTTGCACATTCTGTATGCAAAACGTAGTACATGTGTGTGTATATATATATATGTATATATATAATTCTATATGTGCTTTGGCTCATACACATGCATATATGAATATAAGATGTGTGTATATTTATGTGTGTGATTGTATCTGTGAGAGAGAGAGATTTTGTGTTCAGAAAAGTTGGGAAAAATACTTTTTTTTATTTATCTGATCGTTTCCAAAAGCTTGTTTTGGATTCTAGCAGTGTTTTTTTACTCTCTCTATACATATGAATAGATTTGTCTGTTACGACATCATTTCTGAACATCATTGCAAAGAGCTCATGAAATCCTTGCTCTGGCACCTGCAGTTTTCATTACAAAACACCAGAGGGTCAATTTCACAAACAGATTTGATAAAGATAGACGGAACCATTTGACGTACTGAGAAGCTTGATTTTGAGTTGATTGGCAGATGGTGACGATTGGATTTTGTCAGATATCTCAGGAAAAACGAGACAGAAAACTTTACATTGGAGCGGTTTCTGTCGCAAATACATTGGATTTAGTGTCAAAAAATACGTTTTATGTCAATTTTTTGTAAATCCTGGAAAGAGATCAATGAGTTGTACAATTTAGCTTCTTTGAAGTTCCTCAGTCTCATTGTTGATTTATCCCTATATTCCCGAGCTGTAATCTGGCTTTGTTGCATAGATTCACCAATCCATTAAAGTTTATTTAATTTTATCTCTCTTCCTTTCTGTCCACATTGTTTCTGGCGCAGTCATATATTCCCCATTAATGCTAGATGACTGCTTCAAAAGAAAAAAAAGTTTTGAATGCTGGTTTCAGAGGTAAACAGGGCAACTTGATTCTACAACCGTATATATTTTAGTGTTGCGTTGCTCTCCCTATTGAGCTAACTAGCCCAGAGAAAATATCAAAATTTAATGTTTTATCATCATTCTCATCTCAGTCATTCCCAACCGATGTCTGCACTATTTCTGCTGGGCTATTGAACCCTGCAGAACACCCATTTTCCTCAATTTTTGCTCGATTTACGCCTTCAAGATAGAGTAACACAAACTCCCTGTGACAAAGGGATGTCATTTCAAATAGAGTTCCCTAAGATAAAAAGAGAAGTCATGTATATCTCTATATACACGAATCAAATAAATGAAGAAAAAAAGGAAGAACTTAAATAACATCAATTTGGAATCGCATTACGAGTCAAGTCCATTTTTCTGCATAGAAGTGAAGAAATGTTCAGATGATTGTTCGTTTGAATAAAGTTGATACGCATGGGTCAAGGTGAACTGCCTTATGAGTCGATAAAATATCATTATATTTTATACGTTTTCTTTTCATTTCCGTATCAGTCACTGTAAAATAAAACAACCATGAAGATGCATACATTTTCTTGTGATGAAGCACATTTTTTGCAAATCGATTACTTTTGTGCTTGATTCACTTCAGATAAAAACCTACAGAAATAATGATTGTATGAGATTTGGTCTACTTTAGACAGAAAACAAGTTAATTTATACTTTGAATGGAAGGATAGTTTTTTCTAGTGTTCTCTATGATCATACCAATACAGACATATATTCAAAACTATTTCTTAAATCCCTTCTGGTTAGGTACTGTAGAACATTGCTTAGGAAACTATTTTTGCAAGTAATTTATAATCCTGCGTTGAATATCCTTACCTTGCTGTAATCTTCCATCTGTTTATAGAATCAAACTTATTCAAGTGTATTCTATATACATTGGTATGCACTTGTAAGGTAGTATCGAATTGTTCCAGAGAGTGGCCACTGTTGATGCGAATAAGCGGTGACAACAACTAAAAAAACAACAACAAAACAACGCAGCGTTTTCTTTTCTGTCGGTTCATTTCGTTCCAACATTTTCTAATTGTTTACTTTTTATATCACAACCAGCTACTGGAAAACTATCGAGGGAAAAATTCCAATGTAAATTTCAATTGTTCATTTTTTTTTTCATACTTATTCTACAAAATATTTTCCGTTGGTTCATTTTGGATAATCACACCTCAGAATATAAACGTTGACTCAATTGCTCTTCCTCTCAAACCAACCAAATATCTCGATTGACTGTTCTGTTTAGCACTCCCCTGTTTGCAACACAACTTTGATATGTCAAAAAATAAAATCCCAATGAATGGATAAACTATGTGAAAATTTAGATATAACTCCGAGATATATACTTTTTCCCATTCAGAAGATTTGACATCAGGTTCATCTTTGAGAATTGCCTTTCGATAATATGTGAAAATGAATCCTTGTGAATCTGGTATTTCATGTAGCATATTGCCAGATTTACAATACTAATCAATGCAATATGATATTCCCCAAAATTTAATAATCAATCATTGATAACAACAAATCAGTATCGTCATGTAAGACGGAGAACTTTATTTTGGACACAATTTACTTTTTCAAAGTAATATCCCCACATAAATCCAAAGTACATTTTCTTTAATACTTTTTTGTAATATATTGTTTTCTAAAAGACGATAAAAAGCCAAGCATGAATAAAAAGTTTCCAGCGAAAAGCCAAGAGAAAAAAATCTCTTTTTCAATTATAGAAGGAAAATAAAACATATAATAGAAAAAAAACCGCCAGTGTTGTCAAAGATCAACACACAATAAGAGAAAAAAAATCCATGAATGCTTTCCAAAATGTCTAGACACTTGTATTTCTGCAACATGAACAAAACAATGTCTTCCCGATTATGAGATTCTTACAGAATGCCGAAGGGGAAAGTAATGCATGCAAAGAAAAAAATGCTACGAAAGATTTAAAAAAAAACGTAGCCAGCAAAATATGATAAAAACATCGATCTGCAATATGAAAAGACAATAATCATGTTTATATACTATGAGAGTTCAGTATGATTATGAATATGAACTTGTGAAATCAAATCCAATCTGTACCAATTTGAACTGATAATGTGATACGTAGACCCCAAAATGACTTTAATTTGCAATTTTTTTAGTTATTATCAAAGTTATATTCATCAGATACAACCATAAATTATGGTGAAAATACCATGTAATTTTCTCAAGCTAATGTTGAGAAACTCTTCTATTTGTGTATACTCAATTATGTGGTAATCTTTTCAGATGGCATTGAGGAAAAGTTTGTCAGTGTATTCTGTAGTTTTAGGTTTTAGTGCTTCATTCGTAAAATATTACTCTTTCGAATAAATTGGAGGAATTGTTTGTCTTAGATGCAATGTTCACTCACTAATTACAAAAAGCCGACTTTTAATTATTATGTATTGATTATAATTGACCAGTAATTGACTCAAGGGATAACTTGAAAAAAATGTTACTTAGAATTAACATGAATTGGTATGAAAGTTACCAGAATCGAAAAATCATTGGCCAATGGATTTTGAAATCTTGGTCAAGGAGCTTCTGTTTCTTGTTCCAGATAACCCTAGAAAATGTATTAATTCCAATTCCTGCTCTCTTGGATAGCCCCTCGGTAAAAGTGTCATGTCACCCTCATGAAGTAGATGTTGGCATCGAAATGAATCTGATAACATGCATTCATATAAACCAATCATTCGTAAGTATACTAGCTACCGGAGACTTCTACATCAATCGTCAACCTTGAAAAGTGTCCCTCATTTGCATTCATATGTGCGTCCATACGTGCACACGATAAGATCTATCCGGAAGATGAGTCCATGTTTGTCCCTAATCACAATTTTTTCTCTTTGAATGTTGGAGTCTGGATATAAGATTAATCCAGTTTTTGTTGAGGTAATATCCCAGGCGCTTTTCATTTATCAATATTCGTAAATTCTTTTTTCAGCCAACAATTTCTTTCCTTTGTTTAATGACATCGTGGCCAATCCATGTTTTCTCAGGATAAAATAGAATTAACGGAGGGGGTGGAAACATTTGCAATTTTTTTCGGTGAATTATACTGAAAATTTTCTGTTATTTTGGAATTATTGAAACTGATCATAAAGGATTTCTCATGGAGCAAAACAAATAATCGTTGTTGTAACGATTCCAGCGAATACTGATCATATGGACTAATGATCTTCATTTGTCTTTTGATTATTTCATTACAATTGCAAAACGTCGATGGACTGCCATGTAGCAAAACTGCAGGTCTATGTACTTGCCAGGGGAATAGTTTGTTTCCCTTTCTAATAAAAAGACCGCTCACTGGAGCTTTGCACAAGATCGTTTGTCCTGGTTCCGAAACATTCTGATGGATAATTCCACTTAAACCCGACCAAAGACAGCAAAGAACGATTTTCAGCCGTACGTTGAAATGTTGAATACTGTTCAGGATTAATCCTCAATTCTCTCTGTTTGGGGTTCTCATTATTAGCTCATTTTTCATCAGCATTGATTATCTTGACAAAACACATTTATCTGTGTCAAGCCAGAAAGGAACATAGAAAGGAAACTAAGATCGATATCCCTGTCCGTAAATTCAGTTGAACGTAGATGTTATAGTTCCTGACGTTTACATATGGAAAGCAAAGACCTCACTGCTGCTGCAAATGTTTATTGTACATTGCATAATTGAAAATTACCTGATTAAACCTTAATTGTTTCTCGAAGCATCTTTTCATACTGCAAATGTCATCATGTATGGAAATGTTTCACTTTCATGGAACATTATTTGTTTTGTTTTTTTTAAATATTTGAATCAAAAACTAGTTCACAGTGATCATAGGTTAGTTTGGAGTAATTTCCAAGCTCTCTGCAGATCCAGCTGAGGTCAAAATTCCCGTTACTGGCAAAACTGCAAAAGTATATGTGTTTTTTTTTCATCATTTCTTTGAACTGCAAAATATTAGCGATCGAAGCACGGAAAATGAACCAAGTTCAATTTTCAATGGGGGAAATTGGAATCAGGCAGAGGTTTCACGTTCAATTAAATACGTAAATTATTTAATCTAACATCAATTTCACACTTGAAATCGCTTCTCAACGGAATGAAATTAAACATTCCATTACAAAAAAAAAGAATTAGCCAGTTATGCAATTCAGGTGATTCAGTGTAACACAAACACACAAACACATGAGCTTACACACACACACATGCAAACAGACATAAACACACACACACACACGAATATATACATATGTGTGTGTGTGTGTGTGTGTGTGTGTGATTGAGAGAGAGAGAGAGAGAAAGAAAGAGAGAGAGTGTGTGTCTGTTTGTATGTGTGTGTTGAGGGCACTGGATGGATCTTTGAATACGTGGAAATGCTTTTTATCCTTGTCAAATCATCGGGTGGCATTATGTTCTACTTCATTATCATAGCTAAATTAAAAAAATAAAATTCAGTCATGAACCCTACGATTTCCTTAAACTGTAGAACATTCCCTTAGCTGTCTTCAATAGGCTAAATCGGAGTTAGTTGCTCCAATGTTTATGTGGTATGTCACGGACAAACAGACACACTTGGTCACGGTGTGATAAGTCCTCATCATCTATCTATCCATCCATCCATCTATCTATCTATCTATCTATCTATCTATCTATAACTATATGTGTGTATATATATATATATATATATATATATATATATATATATATATATATATATATATATATATATATATATATATATATATATGTGGAAAGTAATTTTCTGGGACACAGTAATTAGTGTGAAGGCTATCAGCATTTTGGAGTACCAATTAAGTCGAAGGAGAAATCATCATGTATTAAAAACTCCTGTTGATCTCTGAAAAAAAAAGTTAAAAAAAACATGCTGAAATGGAACCATGACAAAGGTTTGGAGAACAATTATGAGGAGTACAATTAAAAGAATCAAAAATTCTTGAAAAGAAAATATCCACAACAAACTTCAGTGTATTGTACCTCTGATTTTCCGTGACTTGAGATAGTACGAGTATATTTTCTTTTGGAAATGCTTTACTAGGGAAATACATATTTGGATGCTTTAATTCCATTTTTTACTCCCTTTTATGCATTGAAATTGAATGTATCATGCAATTTATTCATATGTTTACGTTTCTTGTTCTTTTTCTCTTTCCAGGTAAGTACTTCTGGGATATAACCATCAACTTTGAATATGTTTGTGCAGGGGAAAAAACGATTGGTGTCAATTCAATTCAACCTCAGGTCAGTTATCATAATACATTCAAAGTTGAAATTTCAAACACTACAATATACGAATACAAAAAGATAAGTAATTTAGTATGTATATACTGTTATTTCCCTTGCTTATATACTGCGATAAAGTCCACGATAGTTATATATATATATATATATATATATATATATATATATATATATATATATATATATATATATATATATATATATATATATATATATGCACATGACCAGAGACACTAATAATAATAGTATGGATGTAAAGAATTAGCAATACTGTTATAAAAGATCAAGATGTCACATGCTGGTTTGGGTGATTCAACTCAATTATTGTGATGTTTACATTTTTATCACACAACATTCGGAAGATTTCTTCTATGAATTTTTTCGAATGAATAATATGCAAGGATAGGTCATATTCTGTTGATCATAATGATTTTTTCGATGTACCAGAAAATGGTTACTATTATTCCCAAGAGTTCTTCTCATTCCTGCGACGGAAGTAGCTCAGAAGATACGATCTGCCACCCTCCATGCAACACAAATGATACTAAATTATATGTAAATTCGGACAAAGATTGGTTCTTGCTGAACTTCATGACGTAATCGTCGAAAGTTATTAAACCACTTTGAGATTAAAGAAGTTCATTGCTTTAGTTTTGAGCAGAAAGTTGGACTGGCAATCGAATAAATAGTAAAGCTCGAAGTGTTTATTGAAGTAAGCAAAATAGATATTTTAGACGGTTGTTTTATCAAAATAATTCTGGATTAGATTCAATGAGATTTTGTTCTACTTCGTCGGAAAGAGAGCACTGAACATTGTACTCTTCAACCGATCATTGTTAATGAATTTTTTAAGTAACATGACCTCTATTTGTCCTCAGACCGTACTATTTTGGCTTTAGTAAAAAAAAAAAAAAACTTATGATACTCACACGTGAAGTATTCTTACACAATCTTATAACAGGATCGATCGAATTGTTTCCCGTTGACGGTAATGACAGCGAATAAACTAGTTAAAATACACGTAACTTAAAAAAAACAGTGATCAAAATGATATTGTTGATATACAAATACATTTCACAGTACTGCATTAAATATATTCAATTTGAAACTGATGTTTGCGCACCTGAAAGAATTGAAGATATTTTTTTTTTTTAGAATGTAAGATAAAATAGAAAAAAGGAAAACTTGCATATTCCTTTGAAGGAACATTAAGAAATAAAAAATGTGTAAACACTGATGGAAAAAACAATCCTATCTATTTAGTTCATCGATACATCAATGACAAATGCAACTCTTTTTTTTCCTTTTCTTTGTTTATCCCAGCGAATAAAATCAAAGTGGTGCTTCATTTCCAGCTTTTAAAGGTTTTCTTTCCAACATCTAAGGAAATAAAAATCTCTCCAGGTACTTTTGAAGCTTAATAATCTTCATGAAATGTTTTTTTTTCTCAAAAAGATGGAAACACATCACATGCGAAGAATGAACATATAGATTAATATCCGTGAAAAATATAAGTAAGAAGTCTTGTATTGTAAATATCAATACATAATCGAATCATCGTTGAATAAAGATTCCTATCTCATATGGACGGGTTATCCCACTGGATGATAGCATCATTTTAATCCATTCGTCTTTAAACTTTAATAGATATGATCACATGTGGTTATGGGCGCAATTTATGACGTAAAACTCGATACTGGTCCCTACACGCGGACACAGCAAGTCCAAAATTATCTCACTTTATGTTCAATGTTTGTATTTGATATTTCCTCCTGAAATGAAAGCATTGACAGAGATCAAGATTATGTTAAAGCACGAATATCTATTGTGTGAAATGGAATGTTTTCCCATTACCAAAAAAGAAGGATAAACTGGTGTATTTGTGTACACATATTTTTTTCAAAGATAGCTTGAGAAAAAATCGAAAAATGTTAAGACTTTTTAGAGAATGTTTGGGTACAAATTATGTACCTAATACCTTAGATATTAGGAAATGCCTCAAATATACTATAGATGAGATGACAATGATTGGAATTACAGAAATAATTGAGAGTGTCTAAACCATGATTGTGATAGGGATCTGCTTCAGTACTAAGAAGAATGTTCGAGCTTAATGATTTCTCAATTAAGTCCAAGTAATACCGATAGATATTATAATGAAGATACAAATATCAGGAACAATGATATTTCATGATATTTCAATTTCTCAGCTATTGACGGTCATGATTCCAGGTAAACAGACGTTACAAATATAATGGGATTTGCTTGTTATATTTACTGGGTCAGTAACAGTCATTATTAATTTCACTAATAGCCAATCCTTCAATAAAGTTACATTATCTCTATTTTGTAAGCGATATCGAAACGTATCTTTTGATCTGATAAATTCTGCTTTTGATGAAATGATAACTTACATATGATAATGAATGGATCATCAAGGAATTGCAATATAATCAGCTTGTCATTTCTTTCAAGTAAGTAGCATATGCTACGACACGTAGGAGGTGGTAGGAATCTATGAAATTATCATGACGAACTAAGATAATTTATTATATTCATTCTAAAAATTACATTTGTTTGTTTTGCAATGGAAATTCAGCTTGGGTTTCTCATGCCTATTGTATTTATAAAATTGAAATTAGGTATATTTAAGCTCAATTTATCCAGTAGTCTTTACGGTCAGCAGGCACCATACCCACCCAATCGTGTATATGATTTCATTTTATAACTTTCTATGTAAACGTTTGCCAGAAAACAGATAAATATTTTGTTCTAAGCAATCACGCAGAAATTCTTAGTTGATTCAATTATATGCAAAATCAATTATTGATTCTTGTAGTGTTTCACCTTCGTTTGATGAAGTATAATTAGATTAGCGTTGCCTTTGTTCAAACTGATAGTTTCCTCGTCTAAATATCATTGAAATCAATAATTTTTTTTTTTGTAATTCTATTAGTTTAAGCTGATATTTTTGGAAATCTGGCTGCTGGGCAATCCGTCAGAAAATGCGTATATGCATCACGATGGGATTATTAATTCAATAAATAAGATCACCATTACAAAGAAAATAGTGTGTAATTGATATTATGAAGTCTTTAGCATTAGGAAAGTGAAAGTGAAACAAGGACTGAGTACATGCATATGGAATTGAAAAAAACGTTCTACAAGTTCAATGTGCAATAATGTGCAGTTGAAATGTTATTGCAGACACAATCATAGTGATGAATTGATATTTAATGGTGATATATAAGCACAAAGTTATCATCTAAAAGGAAATATTTATTTTAATACTTAAATTATAAAACAATCCTCGAAATTACAGCCTCCGACACCAGAGCGTCTGTTCGCACAATGAGAACAAGATCCCTTAACTTCTGGTTTGAGTGCCAATGTCAATATAGGTATATATTATTTTCTGTCCTCGGAGAGAAATTATTGTTGGATGACTTTGAATGACCCTGCAATAAGTTTGAGCGATGTTCGGTGGGGAGACCCTGACGGTCATTCGACGGGTCTTCGCCTTTCGATGTACCAGTTTGGGAAAGTACAATTAAAAACAGCCTCACTTCAACAGGGACGTGTGGTAAGAGATCTATGGGTTAATACATGATTTCAGAGATAGAAAGGTACCGTGTATGCCAGCTGATAAATTGACACCTGAACCCTTTATATATCTGAGAGAGACTCAACTTTTAAGTCGAGCCAAAAATAAAAACCTTAATCACGGATTGATGGAAAGTTGGAACAGCATGCCCAATAGCTGATATCTTTTACCAAACAAACAGTACCAAAATGAAATTGAGTTACAATACATACGGTATAAGAGTAGGAACTATCACCATGATGTAGCATTTCGGTACTAGTCAGAATTTTCCTGGAAAATGCTTTCGTTGTTCAGCTTGCAAAAATAATTAATCGGTGTATTCGATTCACAGTTCAGCTTATTCAATTCTTGAAAATGAAACGAAAAAAACGGTCACTGTTTTGTAAGCAAATGTTACCAAAGGGAGGGTTTTACTCATATTCAGCGAGCATGCATGAATTGTGAGGCGACATAACAGCTCACAGTCATCCCTCAAGTTGACAATACTGCCCAGCCATGAGGAAGCTAGTATGAATATACGCATTGAACCAGACTCACTTTCTAGTAACACTTCAAGTACTGATTGTAATAGGGTTTTACTTCAACCGCCGTGGGTTTATTACGACGGGAAATATGTATTCGTAAAACTTCAATATTCGGGATTCCACTGATACGCTCCATCAACTTACAGGTGGACGGATAAAAATATAGATGGATAAAATATTGTCATGCTTGGAATATTCTGTTCAATCAAGACACGATTCCTTGAACAGAAAAAAAGTTTTCAATGATTTTAGCAAAAATACTCTGATGCTGTGAAGGACAGAAGTTTTACCAAGATTAGTTTTGCACACAATGAAAAAATGATAACAAGGGACGTAAAATACAGCAACAACAAAATGAAGTAGAAATATATCTGGTATACACCACCATTCAATCTACAAGTTGAAATCAATGTGGGGAAAATCTATCCCCGCGAGCACAATTTGATCATCTAATCATGATAATCATCAATCTATAGAAGCCAACCCACAAAAATATCTAGGAAATCAAACATAAACTTCTAAAGCCAAAGAAAAACAAACCCTAAAATGGGGAGACGAATAAAATTTGTTGATGTATGACCTTAAACTAAAACTTGCACTTAACTAATGGATCAATATATATATGTTAAGAGTCCAAAACATTCAAAATACAACCAACTATATCAATAATAAATGGCCATAACTTCATTTCCCCCATGTGAGACATATATATATGTACATATATGGGTGTGTGTGTGCGTGTGTGTGTGTGTGTGTGTGTGCATGTCTGTGTGTGTGTGTTTGCGTGCGTGTGTGTTTGCGTGTGTGTGATACCTAAAAATTTTTGCTGCTTTGAAAACAAAATTAAGGAAATGTTCCCAACAAGTCCTGTCAATTCAGTCAAGTATACCTCAATATATGACAATGTAATTTGATAGGTTTTTCAGTGTTTTTATGTTCTACCTAATATCATGAATGATGGTACTATGCATGGTGAGAATTTAAAAATGAAACTTATCATAACAATGATGATAAAGATGATAACATGTTCATAGATTTCAATACACACACACAGAAACACACACACACACACACACACACACACACACATATATATATATATATATATATATAAACATAAAAACATAAAAAGTGCTTGTATTCAATGCAGGATCAACACACGATTTTTTTTATACTCGATATCAGTCCAACAAATATCCTTGTAAAGTGTTTAGATACAATGTTATTTATCCAATATTTACGTCATCTCCAGTCATGGCTTAATATAGGTTCACGTATATGAATATAAAGTCTATCAATGTACTAAAACATTTGACTAAACATTTTAAACATCTTGAGAACAATTTGTGTGGCCTTGATTTTGATTTGGCAAAAACAGGACTTTACTGCACAGTTTCGAATAGAACGTCAAAGATTGAATCATCAAGTTTAATACCAGTTTTTTCTTTCCCTTTCGGTTCGACCCTGGGATGAGCACATATCTCAAATGGAGAGTAGCTTGAAATACAACAAGGTACCATTAACTTCTGTAGCGTTCTTTTTTCTAATTTCGTTGACTAAATTCCTGATATACGTCATACACAAGTGCCAATAGATATTGACGTCAGGAAATATACTTGAATTTTATTGCGTGTATATTGCTAAACATCCCGTAGAAAGTTCGCGATTTCGTGAGAGGAAAATTGGAGATATCACAGAATACGTTAGGGGAGTCAAATGGAAATCAAGTAAAAATACTGCAATAATATCAGACAACCTGAGAACTATATGACTAACAACTTGGACCCTAGAAATCCTAGAGAGTAATTTTGCCACCAGAAGACAATATAGTGTAGCAAAGTTTAGGATATATTTTTTCTGCAATAGAAAATTTTACTAAATCTTCAGGAAGATCCATGTCCGACGACAGACATTAGAATGATGATGATAATGATGATGCTGATGATGCTGATGATGATGATGATGATGATGATGATGATTAGAACTATTTCCTATCATAATTTCTACGTATATGCCCCTAATATAATCTTGTTTCACCGATTCCACGTGCAGATATTTTCAGTAGATGGTCATTATGACGATTATTTATCATCAAAATGATATCTCTAGATGTATAAACAGTTACATTTAAGTGGATTTGTTGCACTTTGGACTGCTTTGACGTACATCAAGATCCAAATCGAGTTATATGTTATATTTCGAACTACCAGTAATTGACGACACAAGACGAACTGATAATTGACGATTTGATTGAGATTGATAAGCAAGTCATTTGGTTGTCAGTGTTTAGTCAAACACATGTGTCTTTCTGTTTCTACCCTATCGTCTCTCCCTTTCTCTCTATCACATACATCTCAATAAACGCAAATATTTCTATGCATATATGCACAAACAAATATATAGGAATTGAGCACTCTGGTGGATAAGGGATTTTTGTGTAATCAAAATATATTGCTTGAATTCAGCCTCACTACCTGTCCAGTTCTGTAGTCCAGAGGTAGGATATCGGCCTACGGGTCTGGGGCGAAGGTTTCAGTTGTACCTCGCGATACTGGATGGGATAATGGAAAGTCTATAGCCACACTGAAGAGATGTAATACATCGAAACAGCTGTCTGTGGATGACACAATAATATATATATATATATATATATATATATATATATATATATATATATATATATATATATATATGAGCATAAACTGTGTATGAGTCAGCATCATGAGTGATACGTGCATGCTACAAATGCTTTTATTTACATATCTATGTAGCTAGCTTTCAAGATTGTATTATGATTTCATCAGATAGCTAGCAATTACATCAAATATACATGGTATGTATATTAGATGTCTAGCTATTTATTTGTGCAGCTATCCCCTCAGCCAACCAGCATGGGGACTTTCTTGTAAATTAGACGGTACATGACTCCTGAACTAACGTGTCGGTAATGATTACGCTCATGCAGTAATAGTATATAAATCAACACTGAAACGAATACTAACAATACATGACCAGATATTTATCCAGAATGCATGTAATTGGTCTCCAATCACTAAGTACGAAGCCTTATTGTATAATAGCTTTTTTGCACAACAATTCTTAGTTAAGGATGTCATCATCATCAGTTTATCATCATCTGCTGTTGGACACAGACCTTCCACAGGACCTGCCTCAATAATGGGCGTCACTGGGCCAGCATTTTCTAAATTTGTTTAGTTCATCTCTTCGTCTTTTAATACCTTGGCCTCAGTTTTGCATATGATCTTTGAGAATCGATGCTGTGAGTTGTGATGTCAATCGGCTGCCTGCCATTCTTGCAACATGTCTGCTCATTGTCATATAAATTTTAATACACTGTATGATATCTTGGACTATCATTCTATCCCTGATGTACTTTGCTGTCTTGTGATCTTTTTATGTAAAGTTGAGCATCTATTTATTTACCTTCCAACCAGAGCAAAAATGCAACTCACGGTCAAAGTTTTACGCAGAAAAAATGGGGCAACCAATCAAAAAAATACAGCCGACGCAACGTTGGTTGCTAAGCAACTGTGGTTGTCAAAATAACTGCAGTAACAAAAGATTCAGGACGACGTTGCAATTGGACGCCACGGGCCGGGGGTAAACTGCTTCCCTGCAGCAGGAGTGTGCACTCTGTCTCCGACATTCGCCACCACACTAACTCCAGCCATTCGGCAGGTAAACATCAGTACAGGCGGCTCAGGGCTATGTCGTACTATATATTCCTTTTTTTACTCTCCCACCAGAGGACAGGAACATAAGCTAGTTTGCGTAGAAAATCCAAATTCTACTATATATATATATATATATATATATATATATATATATATATATATATATATATATCCCAGATATATTATAGAGAAACATTCATTTCTCGTGGGAATTGCGCTTGTCAGTCAATGTTAAAGCATGATTATCATTTCGTATTTATTGCTGATCATATGAAGCTTATTTAATAGAATGTTAAAGAAACCTTAGGAGAATATCATAAAATAACTTTCTTACTATGTGTCTTATACTTGAAAGATAAAATTTATTGAAACATTGATGTGTTGGAAAAGTTTGCTAAAATTGATTTTAAGATAAATTTGTCCTTTAATGTTTTTATATAAAATGAAGTGGTTTATGCTTGTTGACCAATATTTGAAATATTCAACCTGCATTTGTCGTATCATAATTTTTTCCACCTGTGTATCCGTCAATCCGCTTATGTCCATCAGGATGTTGTCTATTTATTTATTCGTTTCGTGATTGGGGCTTTTCTAAGCTCAATTCATAATGGGTCCATTCTTGAGAAAAATGTTCCTGATTTTGAACTTGTTAGCCGTTGTAAGATATGCAAGATCTTCTCCTCTCTTGTTCTGTATTTGTATCTGAATTAGCCGATGCAATCTTCATATCCTTGTCCTACCTGTGCGTTGAGGTCTGTCATGATTACTTTGAAGTGTTTTCTGGTGTCTTCGAGTAGGGAGTTCAAGTCATCATTGAAGTTGTCTATCCTCATGGGTTGATTGCGAAGTGAGAGTGTAGACTTGTAATACATGTAGTTTGTATCTCTTTGAAAGTTGTATGGTTACGATCGTTATTTGGTCAGAGACAGCTTTGATGCCAGTTACATTGTCTTTGAGATCCTCATTAATGAGAAAACTTACTCCACTTTGTTTTACTTTTTCTTTTCTGTAGTTGTAAAGAATATGTCGGCTGCTCAATCCAATTAGCTGCTCTTCAGGACTTTTTACCTCGTTAATGCCTATGATGTCCCATTTGACATTTTTTATTTTATTTTCTAGATCGGTTAGGTGCATGTCAGTTCACAGTGTTCTGACGTTGTAGATGCCTATGTATAATAATGTCCTTTTGGTGACCATTTTATGGCTATATTTAAATGGTCGCCGTTGGACCAGTGAACAAGTGTTTTCTTGATTAGGGATTTGGGTAGATGCTTTCGGATCACATCAACCCAACCCAAAACAAGCGATGTTGCTGGGCCTTCCGGTACCAAGGGCCCAGCATGCTAGTATAATTTCTAGTGTGCAAACCATGGGGAGTGATGGGCCATGCCTAAGCACGCTGGCCCATGACATGCTGGAGGGGGTTTCGTGGATTTTCCACAGCTGATGTCGGTCGGTGGCTTTAGAGCTCCACCAGTTCTTAACACCCATCACATTTATTTTTGTAAGTTGGGAATGGATGTTTGCAGCACTGCCAAGAAAAAATTCAATCATCATATTCGTCCCTTATTTTTTGAAGTTTCAAAGTTAGTTGAAGTCCCAGGATTAATCTTTTTTAAATTAATTTCAGCCTTGCAGATCTCATCTGGTAGAGGAGAGAGAGAGAGGAGGAGAGAAAGATTGAGAGAGAGAGTGTGTGTGTGAAAGAGAGAGAGAGAGAGAGAGAGGGAGATGTTTAACCATGGAATCTACATTCAAAACGTCTCGCAAAATATAGTAAATAAAAATCAAGATCAAATACATCTCAACTGAGGTCAGACTTGGCTTTTGTTTTTTTTTTATTCCATACGACGGTCACGATTCATTGTTTTCAGAATTCAACCATTTGTTATTTAGTCTAGGAGTCTCATTCCTTTTTCGATCTCACTTGGAACTTTTTTTTTCTTTTTTTATGGCTTGACCTAAAAATTCTATCAATTTAATCCTTTCTGTTCGGAAAGGGGAGCATTTATATACTGCCTCTATATCTGTATCCTTATTGGGTTTTTTTGTTTGTTTTTTTGGGGGGGGGTTCGTTTAAAATCACTGTTATAAACAATAAAGAATTTCAGTTGTAGCTTCACCGACCTCATCAGGTAGGGAAGGGAGAGAAAGAGAAAGAGAGGGAGGGAGAGAGAGAGAGAGAGAGAGCGAGAGATCTTTACCCATGGAATCGACATTCAAAATTCTATCAAAATATAGTAAGTATAATTTGAAATGAAATCAACATCTCTTACTATTTATCTGTGGACATACTACACTTTTCAGGGCATTAAAAGTCTGAATAAAGTCAATGTAGGCAGCGACCTAGGAATGGGACGATGTAAAATGCAATTAAACACCAACAAAGACCGCAGGAAAATGTTCCACACCAAACTGCAACCTCTAAACATACCAAAAGAGCATGCTCCATTATTCAAGCTCGAACTGAAAAGTAGATCTAGAATTCTTACAGAAGAAGATGACACCAACGTCAACAAACTGAACAACAAAAGGACAACAATTATAATAGAAGTCACCTCTTTATTCAAACCTAACCAAGGGACAGATCATCAAATAGAGAACCATGCAACGTGCACACGAAGGAATTATGCTTGGCCTCACATCTAGACACCACAAGACAGCAGAGTTCATCTGAGAAGTAACAGGGGTCAGGGACATTATAGAATCCATTAGGAATCTCAAATGGCTGTGGGCTGACCTTGCTGCAAGAATGGCATACAATCAATGGACATTGCAACTCATGATCTGGATCCCCAAAGATCACATGTGCGACCGAAGCCGGTAGATTATTAGATGGACAGACGAGCTAGACAAATTCAGAAAGTACTGGCTCTGCAACACCCGTGATTGAGGAGTGTGGTGAGTCCTGGGGAAGCTGTATGTCCAACAATGGACGTTGAAAGACTGATGATAATGATCTATTTATCTATCTATCTATCTATCTATCTATTTATCGATCTTATATATATATATATATATATATATATATATATATATATATATATATATATATATACATATATATTGAGAAAAGGAAAAAACAGCAACACAAATAGATAGGGAGAAAGTGAAAGAAAAGCATGGAAGAGGGTAGATATTTTGCTTTATTGACTCCATCTGGTTGAGTGCCAATGAACCCCACGGACACATCTTTTTTACTTACGTATAGACATATTATATCAACCCATCTAACACCGACATTTAGGTAATGAAAATTCTGACTTGCATAAATTAAATCTAGCATATACACCTCATCTGAATTATTTATACTGTAAAGAGATACATATCTAATTTGACTCTCCTTTGTATACAGAAAAAAAGGCAATTATTCTGAGCCAGAAAAACTTTAATTACGTCTGACGATTTTTTATGTTGACGAAATTGAATTTTGTTGAACTTCTCCAACAAAAGCTTGGCATTTTGTCTGAAAGTTCCAACCACTTATTAATTAATTTACATTTGGTTTTACAAGCTACCCCATCAGTTTTTATCTTTTTTATTTCTTTCATGAAAAAAAAAAAGATTTCTTTGCCAAGACAACACATCATTCATCATACATTATTTTTCTTTTCAAAGTCTTGTAACGATAACATATGACCCAACAAAGCTGCTCACGAATTTTGGGATGTCTAAAAACCCATGCACTTGAATGCACACACACACGCACACACACCCAAAACATATATATATATATATATATATATATATATATATATATATATATATATATATATATATATATATATACATACATATACATACATATATATATATATATATATATATATATATATATATATATATATATATATATATATATATATGTCTATATATATATATATAAATGTCTATATATATCTATATATATATATATATATATATATATATATTGAAAAAAACGATGTGAGGAATGTCTAACACATCTACTCAATAGCCTGTTTGGATCTGTAGATCCGTATACAGAATGTTTGCTTGAATCCATTGTATTTTTCAACAGTAACTCTGAACCTTTCCATGAAAAAAACCATGGAGGACTCAAATTGGTGATTCGGGGGAAAGCATAACTACCAACATGCTCTATTTCTGTTTACCCTAGGATACAAACATTTCACAGATATAACAATTATGGCATAGGGCTAGCCATTATGTGAAAATGGCTGACTACCACTCCACAGGGATTGAAAGCAAAACCAGGGTTGACAAAATATGAGAGGCTACAAAGAACTAGATAATCTATAGAGACTGCACACTATCCTGAGTGAAAATTATATCCAACAACGGATGCTAATATTCTGCTGCATATATATATATATATATATATCCTAAAATTGAATGCATTTCAGGAACATATATTGATTCATTTCATCTTTTTTCTATTTTATCATTAAGGGGTTAAATCAATTCTTGACAGTTTGAAAGTGCCTATCAAATATAAGGACGATGTTTTGTAGTTGATAATGATAACAGTAAGTTGCCTGTTACAGACTCAGTGATTTTCCATTGACCTGCATGTACTTTCAAAATGGAGCTTATATCATTCAGTTGAGGATGACATATGCGCAAAAAGAATAAACGTTGAAACCAAACAATATTCTTTCAGAAGTTATATGCCTTTGATTTCAATTTTTTTCCTTCGACGTTTCAATTTTATAAGACGTTGGTAACATCAATAACTGTCACCAGTTTTTTCTTCTTTCATTCCCTGGAGATATTGCTGTCTTTGAACTCTATCAATTGTATCCATAACAATAGACAAGCTGAAGAAGAACAAATAGAACAGAGTAAGTAAACGTTCAACTAGGTATTGAGATATTATCCCGTCATCTTTCAAATTGATTATGCACTCTGTTTCACAATATGACACCCTTATTGTTTTAAATGTTTCCTTCCTAAATTATTCAGTATCTTTTACCTGATTGTTTTTGTGATATGTAGCTGATCAATATAAATTAAACAAAGTGTAAATACAAAAGTTGATGCTGTCATTTATCGGTGCAACAGATTGTTGACACAGAAAAACTCAACATTCATCCGTCATCATTTATCAAGGGGGTTCATAATTGGAAGCTGCTCTCTGCTGCTGAAATATTTTGATGGGACGGTGGCTTTCCATAACTTGTTCCTCTGGTTAAATGCTTGTAATGGCTTTATTAGATTCAATCAAGTGTCTCATTGTTGTTGAATAGTTGACAAGATGGACATGCCGATCTTTCGTAGTAAATTTGATGTTTGCTGTTTCAAAACTGAGCTATGCTTAGCAAATAACTTAAGACGGAATTATTTCATCCTGCTACAGTTACTGCCAACATCTCTTTTGATTTTTCTTTTTGTTTTTGTTCTTGTGTATTGTCCTCCTGTAATTTATCATTTCTACTCACATTAAAGATCTTCCTCTTTTTTTCTTCTTTCTACATAAATTATCGATCTCTTCTTCTTTTCTTCGTTTTTTTCGAAAACCAACCTCCACCCTGCCTTGTCGTCTTGATCTTGTTCTTGGTATTTTACTCATCCCCACCCTGTTTTCATCCGCCTGTCTTTCTTACATCCTCATTGTCTCTACTTATTCTCTTTGTTTTGCTTACAGAGCTCATTGCTGCACTGCGTATGCAATGTTTTTTTGGTCATGTATTTCCTCTCCACACACACCTTACTCTGCCTACACACATGCACACACATTCATTTATATGTTTATGCCTGTTTATATATATGAAAGCCGTATTGCCTCAATATTTCCTAGCGCAATCTTTTTGAATTATCCTACTTTCATTAACCATCCGTAGAGAAGATTTTAAAATTCACTTTTGAAAGAAAGTAATAGAAGAATTGTAACGCTGTACATCAATATGAATAGAAATATTCATTATATTCGACTGCCGGAAAATATTTACATCATCTATATATATATATATTCCAGTAAGAATATACATCTGTATTGGGGGTGCATATATGTGTGCATATTTGTGTGTATGTGTGTGTGTAACTTCATTTTGTTTCCATACAACTAATTATCGAACAAAACGATTGTAATAATGATAACAATAATCCGATTGATTTGAGATGGTGCCCGCATTTTCAATGCGAAAAATGATCTCACTCTATGTTCCCTATGTTTGTCAGCTCTTTCATTTCGGACAAACTGTTACATTCTACTTGTAAATTCTCTTTTGTATCCATTAATGTATCATATTTTATTATTTTGTTCATAGCATCTTTTCTATTTGATTGTTTGAACCTTCTTATACGTCTCTATTTAACGTTGATATTTTTCTCGATAGAATTTGACTAGTGTCTATTGTTTAATTCTTTTTACGTTCCGAACATTCGTTCAGCCACTTTTCTGCAGGCAAATTCGAAAGCAATTAGGTGGTGAAAGCCTCTCAAATTGACATCATGTTTTCTTTCTTTACTCATTCTATCTCGGCTTTATCATTTCTTTACATTTCTGCTTTTTTCTTCTTTCACAGCAAGAAGCCATTTTCTTTTTGGCGCATTTCGTTTGGCCCTGATCTTGTGATCTTCCCGAAGAAATAATTGCGTGACACCTTCAGTTCTATGGTGGCCATTATGGTGCATTTGGCTTTTATTTTATTTCCTATGCCTCTTTGTTTCTGACTTTTTTTTTGCCTTTCTTGCAAGAACAAATGTCAAAAAGTCTACTTTCGACACATTAGCTTTTAAGAGAATCTGTATGTTAAAAAAGAAAACTCAAATAAAATACTAGAATTAAGCTTCATTTCCGATGATTTGTGAGTCAAAGGACGGACAGTTAAACGAAGAAAACAAAAACATTGCAAAGATGTGGCATTGTTATTTCACGCCTCTTTCTCAGCAGGAAATTCGTATGCACATGAACACAAATCTATTGAACAACCGTAGCCATCAAAGATGATGAAGAGTTCAATCCTTTCTTTATATGTTCGAGTGATTTTGTAAGCGTTTGTTCATGTGTTTGCTTGTGCATTTGCATGTCTGCTTTAGCACTCTCGGTCATATCATTTTGTCCACAGATTAGAAAGAAAAAAAATTGTATTACACTTCACCCTTTCTCTTTTTGATTCAATTTATGGGAACAGGTTTTACGACTTTTTAAAGGGTTATTTATTGCAATGCACATTTTCCAAATTTTTCCTTTATCGATAATTTTGATGTTTTTTTTTCCAGCGGAGGGTGACGTCTTGAATAGATTTTTTCAGACAATATTTTTTTGTCAATTGAATTTTCTTACATGACTTCAAATTTTGACGTCATCGATGCCATTGGCCGTGATGGCATGTCTTATTCCATTGAAATCTAAATGGAAAACGCTATTTTGCATTTAAAACTGTAGACAAAGAGAAAAACGTTATGCTTACAACAAGATGTCTTCGTATGCTGAGTTAGGACTATAACGATATAGATAGCTTCCGTCATTGAATGAAGTCTCTGTCTCAATTGTGATTTAAGATAGTAGACAAGCTAGTGACCAGTCTGAGAGCAGCGATGAAATATAATATGGTAAGAGGGTCACATTGTTTTATTCCATATATACAGTTTTTGAAATAGAAAAATTGATTATTCCTTTGAGAGATTTTAAATTATACCAAGTAATGTATTATATCCTCTTCTTTTAGCTTATTTGATGGAATGAATGTCGTATTATTGGCCAAGACGTTTACTCTTATTTTCTAGGGTCAAACCCATATATACATGCAACAATTCGTGTTGCAATTTGATATACCTTCCTTGATATAAGGAATTGTCACGACCTTTATTCAGTCACCTGCAATGGCGATGCAAATCAAGACAATTCGCTTAAATCAATCAAGAAACAAAATATCAAACACTAAATAAAGTCAAAACATGTTGTACATGACTTCATTTAGGTGCTTGAGCAATAAATACAAGGTTTCGTTTTTTGAAAAAGAAAAAGTACTTTTTTCCTGTTTCTTTTTTTAATGAATGAGTTAATACGAAAATCGAGTAACAGATACAAAGACCCTCGTTACATTGTTAGAGTAAACCCCTAATGCAAAATCTGTACCTTTCCCCGACTATTCTGTGCAAAATCTTCACATCTCGATGATCCGATACAATTTTTCCTTTTCACACCGCCTAAATCTCCTCAATTCATTTATAGAAAACATGGATTCATGCTGAGATTTTGCCATCGATTCAAAAGCATGATAACAAAAGCATTTATTTGGAAAGACAACAACTGATAATAGGATGAAAAATAATAATCTACCTTCCTGCTTTCTCATTTTCATCAACAGCTTTTCCAAGTAGCCTTGAAATAGGACAACTGAAATTTGGATAGTTACATATTAGTCAGAGACTTTTATTTCAAGCCAGATTGATATTGACTTTACTACATATACAGTTGTGAATTATACGCATATCCTCAATGAGAAGTGATCCCAAGGAAAAAAGATTGAGTAGAATAATATCATCATATCAGGGAATGCCTTGAATATTCGGCAACTGAGTTCTGCAGCTCCGAAAAATCCCGTGTCATGTCTTATCATCAATAAATCAGTAAGTACTTTGAAGTTGGATGCATGTTAGTAATAAAATTAAGGAAAAATATAGAATATTAATATTTCTATCAATGTATTTGATGTTTGTATTATTTTGTGGAGATTAGCAGACTATTACGAATAAACTGGATGCCAAATGCCCTTTTCCAAAGTTAATGACATCTGCCTCAGTGGAGGAGTACCTCCTCAATTGTTGTATTCAGGAAATCATGAAGAATTAGAGTATGCGTGAAAATATACTAAGAGCAAGGCCGTAAAATACACTGCGATAGGATTCAATGCAATATTTTGTTGATCAGTACTTGCCACTGATTATCCTTTTCTATTTACAAGAAAGATTATTGATGGTCTTTCACATGCGTAATGATTATGCAAGGTGAAAGTTGCGATTATTGAATGGAATGCAACAATGCACGGATCGACTGGGATCCATCCTTCATTGTCCATGCTCTTTCGTGGAAGAACCGATATTATTCTGCCATTCATTCACGATAGATTACTGACAGGACGCCTGAATTGACTTTCTATTGTGAAAATCAGTAAAAATGAGATAAAACAAAAAGCTCTGCCTATTCCGAAGCATTCAAGGAGAGAATTAATTGGAATCAATGGAACGTTGTATCTATTAATACAATTGTGCATGCTTGCCGATTGAATGTAAAATTAGAACTTTTACCAGCTGGTCTCTGCAGTGCGTAAACTGAGGTCATTTTTGCGTCATATTCCACATAAATACTTGCATGACGCCATTGATAGGAACGCATGCATTCACATTAAACTGCATTGACAAAAACTGAGATCCATAAGCTGAGAAGTACACATCAAATACATATCAAAATTATTAACCAAAGATCACAAAAACATGTACAAATATTACATTGTTCACATAATATCAGCTTTTCACTAGAGAATATGATTAACCAAATCTTTGAGCTGGATATATGTAAAAACAACACCATGCAAATGCACAACATGCACATTGTTCCATTTGTTTACCCTTTGATGATAGTCAATATTCGCTGTCAAATGTTATTCACTATTTTCCCTCTCTTTTACTTATAGCGAACTATAACGTACCGTAATTTTTGAGTATGAATATAAATCACCCATCAGTATCAGGTGATCAGGGAATTGAGCACATCATTTCTGCTAATCAACAATCAGATATTAGCAGAAAAATGCATACCCTTCTCATGAATACGACGTTTTTGGCTCAAAGTCACTCATTTAAACATGAATTATTTTCATTTTCTACAAAGATATCGTTGCTTTCAGAATATAAAAGTAGACTTTTCATCAGTGATGGCATATATTTTTGAAAGAAAAAATGATTTGAAATTGGAATTATGCATTAACAGCTGTAAGGTATCTACACAGCTTTCATACAAAATCATCGTAACGAATTGTGTTGAAGCACCTCGTATTATTCACCACCAATATACATTGTATCAATCGATGATGTATTCATATTAGCGGGATAATTGGCTGGTTTTGACTGACTTGAGAATAAGATAAATTCCCGATTATTTGCGAATGTCATTAGTTGAAGAAAAATCATCTTATATAAAAAAATTTTAAAAAAATAGGTCACATCAGTACACTTCTTCGAAAACAAAATACATCTACTATGGCTCACGCGTACTTGTTTAAGTAAGTTTTAACGATCAGTAATTTTTACAGTTTCACTGACTTCATTTATGCTTAGCATCCTAATCACGATTCTTTCACACCTTCGTCCTCAACTGTAGATAAATAGATGGGAAAAAAAGGGAGTCAAGCCGTCCATTTGTTCCCGTCCGTGTTGCTTACCTTATAATTTTGAACGAATAATCTCCGATCTTGCGTGTAATTATTGCCGACTTATTGCATCCAAGTTTCCCGTGAAGAAAATAATTCACCTGAAAGAATAAACAGATTGATCTACTCTATGATGAAATTTAAGATGATGAGAAGTAAGCAAAATAAACGAGACTTAAATAATACTTGAAAATCTTCTGGAAAGTGATAAAAAAGTGTCTTGTCACATCAAACAGAAATATAATCGCCCAGTGCAGATTAATTGTATCGTCTGGGAGTGAGACTCTTCTTATTTGAATGAAACCTGGATCGTTTAAGAGAGGGGAAGAGGAGGTATGTTTGCCAAAAAAAAATTGCAGTAATTAAAATGTGTTGATTTTCAAGAATACAAACCACGTAGTATTACATCAATGTTTTGGATACGTCAAATTAGATTCAATAATGGCAGCAGCTCATAAGGTACATCCTGTCGCTTGCTATGAAAAGTGTAATTGTAAACCGAAAACATACATCAATTAAACGCTGTTGCCTAAGATATTTCCATCACAGTGACGTATTTAAAAGTGTAGCTATTTTTGAGAAGTTTCCTGTAATAATGAATTATTTCTCCATATTAGCTGCCTCGTGTTCTGTTGTGTTGTAAGCTTTGTAAATATCAAGAGCCTTACTTAAAGCAGTTGTTCCTAGCCGTTTTTAGTTAATAGAAACCATTGAGTGTTCAATTCCCACTGGGTAGCAAAGGAGGCCAAGGTTGATAAATTCCTTTGTATAGATATTACCATGTATCAATTTATTTGCGGTATTGTTCTCGTATTACTTATTATAGATTGCATAATGATAACAGCGCTAAGACAAAGTACTGTTCAGCATAAGTTTCTTTTTGTCAGTTTTTGGGAGAATCGGGGGATATTTGCACGTTTGTATTTGAGATATTAAACAAAAATAGACTGCCGAAAATGGTTTCTTAAGAACATCCATGACAACAAATATATGTATCAATTAAAGTACTTTTTCCAGTTATTTCTGAGTTAAAATGTTCATTTCCTTTCTTTCAATATATGACCATCATTTTAGATGGGGCTTTTTTACTCAACAGGATCAGTGGATAGAAATCCGAGCCAAAAACAAATGGAAAAAAAAGTGATTGACATTACCCAAATTCTACGTTTCAATGTAGCAACCATTGGTATATTCCGTTTGGTATGATTGTTGGGAAATTGCGTTCATTGCCATCACACATTGCAACTTGGGAAGGCTGTTGAATGAATTGACCAAAACGTTGCTTTTGCACAAACTATAAGGAGTTGAATTGTACAAAAATAATCTGAATGTCAATGACCCTTCTCAAGTCTATTGACAGATTTTTTTGTAGTCACAATCAAGATAAAATCCTTCATTTAATTCGTGCAAAGATGAGCTATTGGAGGGAAAAAGAAGAGAGAAGGAAAAAGGGATGCAATAAACTTCTAACGTCAATGTTTCTATTTGTGCGTAATGATAGTATTTTATGTATCAGGTGGAAACTATATGAACATTGAGCTTCTAGCGAGAAAGGATATTTGTCTCAAGGGCACACTTCATTTAACCGATAATTTCCGTAGTTTGTTACGATATTTCTATGAAAAAATGAATGCTGGGTATTTTGGATTGCCTATGTAGCTGGGTGTGAACCCCAGATAGTTGTCGTGAATTAGTATTTGCTTGTTCGTATAAATTTGTGTCAAGTTCTTTTCCTTGTATCATGCAATGGAAAAAATGATGCTAATCTAGTACATAGAATAAAGTCATGAAAATTCAGGATTTAATGAATGATTAAGCAGCGAGGAACAGAAAGAAGGATAAGCTCCTGCCAAATTTTGAACTTGCATGAACGATAAATGAGACTTCGAGTCTCCTCAGAAAATAATTGATCAGAAAAATATCGTAAACTTCCGACGATGTCAAATTTTCAGGAGAGATTGTTTTTATTTCTGATCAATGCTACACTTCTACACTGAAATAAAATGTATGAAAGAACTGAAAGCAGGTAAAGAAAAATTCAATTTAAAAATAACAAAAATCATAAAAGTATATATACATATATATATATATATATATATATATATATATATATATATATATATATATATATATATATATATATGTGTGTGTGTGTGTGTGTGTGTGTGTGTGTGTGTCTTATGAAGTCATTTCTGAACGTAAGATTGTATGCATTTGACGTCTACTTCAAAACTTTTAATCCTAGGAGACGTTCTTCTTCGGATTTCCTTAATTGCTAAGCATCTTTCTTTTGGACGGATGATGTTATCTGACAGAAGCAAGAGAATTGACCTGCCAGTTAAACGTGATCCGAAACGATTCAATCCGATAGATGTCACCCACTCCAAGTACCATGTTACTCACAACCGTGCCCCCAATCAGAATATCTTTCAGGGACATGAAATCTCAGAGTTATCTGATCCAACATTGATAATCTAGATTAGACATACAGCCCCTTTCGCCCACCTCAACACCATATGGGATTCTTCTATTCCTTTATCCTTTCTTAATTCCCCCCCAAAGCATTCAATTTACATCATGACAATCCTTTAACGACTAATTGATTTCATAGTATATCATGTAGTTCCCACTTGATACAATTATTAGACATACAAACAGTATACAATGAAGCCGTTTGTCACGTTTGTCATCTCCAGGAAAAATGCATGACTAAGATGAGATCCGTGCAAAATCAAATTGTAAATTTATGCACCTATTTCTTTTCCTAAGTATAAAGCACTCAAACATTGTTATATTACCGGTTGATTCAAGTCAAACCCACCTCGTGGCTCGTGACAGACATGCTTAGGGTGAGTGCTAAAACCCCAATTGGACAGACAGGACTTCAAATGTCTCCCTTCGTGTGTAACCGACCGGCAAGCCATCCTTAATTGGACAAAGAACAGAGCAAATAATCATTTTTTCTAATTTTCAATCTCTAGCCCAGAGATGCAGAACTGTAAGTGTTGTAAATGTCAATACATTTAATTCAAATTTTCAAAAAGTTATAGGGAAGTGCTCCCCTCCATTACTTCCCCCGAAATTGATTGAAGATTAAAGGAGAATTGATTGATTAGGTCGAGGTTTGTTTTTCATCCATGAAAAGGAATAAAGTATTCTCTTTCCTGATATTTACACTTTCAAACTTAATATTGGACAATACCAGACGTAAAGATGTTTAGTAAGGAAAATTTTATCATTGAAGCGTCAACGCTTAAATGAATTAATTATTTTTGAAACAGAAAAATATAGTACAAGACGAAGCTTATTGAAAATAGACTATTATACTATGCCAATCCTTTTAATGAGGTGGAGCAAGTCACTTTGAAAATTATTTCCAAACAGACTTTCCATCTGCACTAGGAAATGTACCAATCCCGACCACCGGATTTATTCTCATGTTAAACCTATCAGAACGCAACTCACATACAAATGCATACATTTGATAGTAGGGTGACAGTACGATCGCAAGTGTTTATGTTAGGAAAAGCTTCATCGCCTTAGAATCAGGTCACAATAAAAAAAAGAAATGTGGCACAAGAAGGAAATACGCAACAATCACACCCATGAGACGAGTTTTCTTACTGAGCTTAGCTTTACATTGTAAAAGAGAGACATTTTGAGCCGATCGTAATGGGGACTTATGGTACTTGAGAATCAGCTTTGATCAAAACGTTGAATGCATCAGATTCCTTTATTTCTCAACTATCATGATCAATTATACAAACCGAAGTAAATGTTCACTTTCAAAAACGAAAACAAAAATCAACCTGTGCACAAAAATTTGCTTGTATAGACCATCAACATCTAACTATATTGTGAAGCTGTCAGATATTATATCATGAGAGACGACAGCAAACTCAATAAAGATGTGATTTAACAAAAAGTATCAATGGACCTGATCATCTCCAACATCTTCAACATGATTGCAAATTTGTGGAATAATGAAGTATAGGATAGCATTTTTCTAACTTCTTTCTCTAATATATATATATATATATATATATATATATATATATATATATATATATATATATATATATATATATATATATATATATATATATATATATATATATATATATATATATAAAGAGTGTGGGAAAGAGAGAACTACGGTATTAAAATGTGAACGGCCAATTAAATAACTACCCCATTCAAGCTCTGCTAAATTAGAATTACAACACTATTTACAACCAAAGTCAATGATACACAAAATATATCAAGTAAATGTGTCAATCTCTTATGGAGTAATAAATCTTTTACAAAACACATGAACACAAAGTATTTGTAACAGTTGATGCAAATAATTATTAATCGTATGAATAATTGAATAAAATGTCACGAAAGATTTTAGCAATAAATCAATTAAAGGCGGTAAAATTTCAGTAAAACAGATAAAACATTTGAAAGCTAAGTTTTTTGCCTGAACACACGTATGAAAAATTCAACCATTCCAAAAAGCAGGAAGGCTACGAGACATGATTCATTCATATCTCTTTGAGGATAGAAATCTCAATATATTTACAGTGAATATAAATCCTTCCAAACAAGTTAAACTAGACAACAAACAGGATATAAAGGTTTTGGGTAACAAGCTCCTAAACCATAACTTACTCGAAAAACCTGGTCAAGTCATCATCAGGAAACCAACCATCCCATTTAACTAGCAATCCTATTCAACTTATGCTTAATACATAAGGAAGTCCTTGAAGAAGGTAATACTGCAACCATAATGATATTACATGTGAAAAAAATTGAAAGATTTAAATAAATACAGACCAATAAATTTACTTAACTGCATCTACAAACTTTCAACAAAAATAAACACCAGCCGAATCACCAATACGCTAAATGAAAACCAACCCCAGGAACATGCTTGATAGCCAAACACAACAATTAAAAAAAACCCGAAATCCATAGAGACCAGATTAACTTACAATTCTTCCCATGAAACAATATTCAATAAAGTTTGAAATAATCACCTCAAAGCCTTTAATGATAGTGGTTTCACAGAAATAAACCACGAATATGATTTTTAAAAATGTCAAGTCCAATAATCAGAAAGAGAAAAACAATAAAAAAACAGGAATAGAAAAACCATCTGGTATACTCTTCCATTTAACTTGCAAGTAAGGACAAACTCAGGCAAAATTTTCATTCGACTAATTGAAAAACATTAACAAAATATTTTAATAGAAATACACTGAAAAATAGTTTCAGTTGTACAGAAATTTTCAATAGGATCATGGCTAAGCACAATAATAAAATCATTAGAAATATTAGAAGTGAAGAAAACACTAATACAAAAAAATCTGACTGCAACTGTTCAGACGAGAAAAACTGCCCCCTGCAAAACAAATGCCTCAGATCCAACATAGTATACCAGGCAGAGATATCAATTCAGGAAAACCCTTAGATATAAAATAATACATCGGCATATCGAACACACCTTTTGCGCTTAGATTAGCCAACCACATATCGTTCACAAACGAAAGATACAAAAACAGCACGTCCCTATCAGCCAACTACTGGAAACTACACCAAATGAACCACAAGCCAACAGTTAAGTGGAAAATTCTTAGAAAATCCAATACAGGCCAAAATTTAGAAAATTCATGCAATCTCTGCCGTAGTGAAAAATTTGAAATTCTAAATTTTACAAGAATCACGAAAAAACCCAAAGAACACCTACTAAATAGAAAGGATGAGACCATAATACAGTGCAGGCACCGCTCTAAGCTTCTTTTAATCAACATGAAACAACACCAATAAATCATGAGGTGAAGGAGACAATCTGTCCCAACGTTTATCATCCCCAAAACTTCCCATCACCATCCTTTACCTTCAAATATACCCAAACATATTATGAATTAAACATCAAGATTAATACTATCCACTAGATCTACAAAAGGCACCATCAGGGGCAATAATGACCCAATGCTAAGATACCTAGGTCAAAATATAAATTACTCCCAGACCACTACTAAGCATCCTTGCAGGAATGATCCTTATATAGAGTTCAAACCCCTTTGACAAAATGAATAGCCCTATACCACCCACTACCACACTCACAACATTCTCACCAATAAATAGACCAAAAAAAATCGTAGACAATCATCCGCCTGATAAGGCCCAGAGAGAGCTGAAACATGAGGTAGTTCGTGTAGCAAATCCACAACGTACTGTTTATTTCCAGTTCTAATCTAAAACAATTCAACTCCATGAGTAAAATGCTGTATGTATCGAGCACTCTATGAAATAAATCCAATACATTTCAGAAGTGGCTTTATATATATATGTATATGTATATATATATATATATATATATATATATATATATATATATATACATATACATATATACATATACATATATATATATATATATATATATATATATATATATATATATATATATATATATATATATATATATCTATATATATATATATATATTACATGTATATTTCTGTTCCTTTTTGGCACGAGATCTGCCAATCGATTTATTTAACTATTGTTCTTGTGTTTTCAGTGTATCAATTTAGAAATTTGAATGGTAGTGTCAAGTCACAGTAAATGATGTGATCAATGCATGCTGATTGCTACTTCGAAACAGGACCACGATCGTGCTTCGTTTTAGCGAAGAAAAGTGAATCAAATTACCACAATAATAACTACGGAACAAAGGATAGAGCGGGAGAGAGAAAGAGAGGGAGGAAGAAGGAGAGAAAGAGAGAACCTCAAGAAGGAAAGACCAACTCTATGTAACGAAAGATGAAGAGCAACATTGGAAAAGACAGAGAATAAAAAAGAAAAGAGAAGAAAACAAAAGAGATCTGGAGACAAAGTAATATATGATAGAAATGTGATTTCTTTGTCTTAAACTCGGGTGGAATGAAAACGATATGATAGAATGGAATGATTGCATGGTTACACGATTACAGGATAAGGCTCAGATAACCAAGTTTTAATTACATGAGGGAAAAAAACCCAAAATTGTTTCATATATATATATATATATATATATATATATGTATGTATATATGTATATATATATATATAGATATATACATATATATATATATATATATATATATATATATATATATATATATATATATATATATATATATATATGTATGTTTGTGTCTGTGTGTGTATATATATTCTTTGAATAGATGTATAGAGATAGAATGAACAACTGAAAGCAAAAGGCGTAAAGGAAGAAAGAAAGAAATGCAGCAAATGAAGAAGGTATAACGAGAAAGTGAACAAAACAAAGAATCGTCTGGACTTGAAAAAACATCAAAAAGGAAAAAATGACAACAATATAAGTAACGATACAAAGAAAAAAAAATACAGTGGGATAAACACCAGAAAAGACTTAAGAAATAATCCAAAAAAGATTATAAAAAAAATTATGAAGAGTAAAGCCACGAAGAGAGACATTGATTTTTTTTTTGGGGGGGGGGGGATGATAAGAGAAATCCAACAAAAAACACCGTAGATTGGCAATCTTTAGGGAAAACGTGTTAAACCTAGGAAGAAGTACAACAAAGGACACTCATTTTGAAAATTCACAGTTCAACTATTGCATTCCTCTGTATATGTATAGTTATGCGTGTATGAACATATGTAACCTTTACCAACTCCAACCCCATCTATCTTCATTGTAGATGGACATCTACATGTCAACAACATACACAAGCGAATATACGAATACTTATCGGCATGTGTAGGTGTGTGTATGTTCATGTGATAACATCGTTAATGAACCCTTTTCTTGTGATCATTTGTTGACAAAGTTCTATAATGATATTTATTGAGTTTACATGGGCTCAACTATTGCAAATTTGATGATATAAGAAATTTTCACATCATTTCAACGATATCTATATCACATAAATACACGTTTGAGCATTCATACATGCCCATAACACATACATATACACTGGTTCATATTACCCAAGATAATACATATTTGTATATCTCCCTCCTTCTGTCCATCTGTCTGTCTGTCTGTCTGTCTGTCTCTGTCACTCTCTGTCACACTCTGTCTCTCTCTTTCACAATATATATATATATATATATATATATATATATATATATATATATATATATATATATATATATATATATATATATATATATATATATATACATATATACATATATACATATATATATATGTATATAGATTTGTATGTCTCTGCAGTGAGTGGTGATTTTTCTAAGATAAGATTGCTTCCAACAGGATAAAAAAATATGTCGTATCAAATATTACTTCTTGGTCTCCAAGGATCGTTATACCTTACTTTTTGCAATAATCAGCTTACGGAGTTGATATCTGAAATCATACACCTGAATAAAGAGTGAAGAAAGATGGGTAACAAACAGGCTCATATATATCTGTACACTCATAGATGTCATACCCATTATACCTAGCTTCTGTCGCATAATCTGACTTGAAATTTGAAAAAAACAGAGATAAAGAGACAGATAAAGACAAATAGTAAACTGAGCAGACCTGTCAGAAACATTAAAAAGAACAATGAAAAGACACAAAGAGAAATGTCTTCCAAGCCATCATGCTTCATACTCTCTAAGATGGAGCCGGACGCTCAGTCACATAACTGTGCCATCTAATACCACACAAACATTTCAATCTTCTTTGCTTCTCCATCACTCAAAATTTGCACTGGAGTGACTTCCTCAGTAACGCAGCTTCCCCAGAAAAAGCTCGGCCCTCATTTGAGAGATACAATAAAAATCTCATCTCTATTGCTGCTAGGTATACCAGTTTTCTCCTCAGAGTTTAGTCGAGCATCACGTAAGGGATGCAGAGACAACATAAAAAGCTCCCTACACGCCAAATCTTATCATGCAACAAATTTCTATGATAAGAAATGAAAAAAATTAAAAAAGCTATGGGTAATTGCCATATAATTTCAGGTATTTTGATAAACCGCATTCAATACATATTTGTTAGACGATTTAGTGTTTATACAATCAGATTGGTTTCAAGGAGAAAATGAATATCAGAAAGAATACTGTACTGTTATTATTGCGTATTCCTCATTAATATAAAGAAGATGTACATCTGAATATTCTCGAAAATAAAACTTCATATGGGAAAAATTAATCTAATAGAGGATTAAGGTAGACAAAACAAACCACAAAAAAATAAACTACAAAAAGAATAAAGGCATTTTTGAAGCTGATCGGCGTCGGAACCGTGTAATAAATTTATCTAGAAATGCAGTCAGAGTGCTTGAACTTTTCACTTCTAATTCTTATCGACCTGGTGCAATATTATTCAAGTTTCAGTTTTCTTTTATGATCGACTCCGATCGTTCAGTAATGTCTAATCTTTTGTTTGAAATAGAAACTGTACTCTTTCTCCTCTCCATCCGTTGAGTTGTTTATTAGCAACAATTTATCTTGTAGACAAGAAGTTATGTCCCGTGTGTCATTCTTCTGTCAAAATAAATCAAAATCGTCTTTTTTTTTTCTCTCATTGGTTGAAAGAACTTTTACTTTGTTTTATATATTATTTGTTCTATGACGAGTTTATATTCCGGTTTTGCACTTCCAATTTATAACATATCCATTTTTTCCAGCTAATTTTCGACTCCAAGAACTTTTCTGATGAAGATATATGAATAAAAAAATAAAATAAGCTGCAATGTGAAAGGAAATCGATAAAACAAAGTAAGCAAATTCCCAAGATGCTTTCTTCACGATTAATGATATATACTCGCAAGTTGTGATGTACGCTACGTACGTTTCACTGTTGAACCGTAAGAAGTTATTTTTTGCTCTTTTTTTTTTTATTCTTCAGTTAGTTTTACCAATTGGACATTGATAATCAAGGGCAGAAGATTTTTTTTTTCAAATATGATATTTTAATTAGTTTTACCGATCGGGCATTGATAATTAGTTGGAAAAAAATACATTACTTTGAGCTGCAATATTACATTTTGAAACGTAATTTTTCTTATCTTCAAAGTAAACGAGCAGAAAATTCACACATCACATATTATTTATGCACTATATGCATTCCTACCTTAATGCCTTTGGTATTTTCCTTTATGCAGTAAATAATTCCCAAGATTTTCTAATTCAACACAAATAAACAATACTGAATCACCCATGCAAAAAGAAATAACTGGATAAGGAATTAATTTCGGCATTTTTCTTCATCATCATCATCATCATCATCATCATCATCATCATCATCATCAGTCTCTAGATGTCCCTCGTTGGACATAACTTCCCCAAGATTCGCCTAACTTCTCGATTGTGGGCGTCGTGGAGCCAGTAATTTCTGGAATAGTCTTGCTTGTCTCTCTTTCTGGTACTCTGCTGGTCTCTGTAGGTATAAGTTGAAACTTGCCCAGCAGTAGGATTTTTTTATCGGAAAAATAAAATTAAAGGACTTTTGCAGTAGGGTTTTCTAATTTAGAGTCACCAAACGGATATTTTCGTCCGTCTGTGGCTGCCTTTTCGCCCCATAAGTGAACCATTTATCTATTTGAAAGAAAAAATAAAGCATTAGTTGTTTCCCACTAATATTCATCACAAGCCTCCGTTAATTCCAAAGGACGCAACCTTTTGAATTTTGGAGGTAATTGCTCAATTATAGCAGTTGACGGCTCGATGGAGCTGTGTATTTTGATTGTCGCTCAGAAACACATTTATAGGCGTTGGCAATTGTACACTACGCAGGGATTCAGAAATACTAGATTAAATGTAATGTCATTTGTAATTCTCTACTAATTGTATCTGTTACACTTTTAATTTGCCTTTTTAGCAATTGGTCCGATTATACTCGTGGAATGTTTTTAGGAAAAAAACCTTGTGATACACATTGAGTGAGAAATCAATTGAATGTATTTGAAAGATTAGCATTCAGAAGATACTAAGTAAGTATATATATATATATATATATATATATATATATATATATATATGTCATCGTGTCATCTGCAGACAACTGTGTCGTTGCATTACAACTCTTCAGTGCAGCTATAGACTTTCAATCATAATCCCTTCTATGTCAGCCCTGCCGTAATTTCTGACATTTTCTTCGGGATCAAAGTGTAGAATCCGTTCTGCGGCAGAGCCTGAGGCGCAGCTACTGACAATTGACTGTCGAATGGACTGGAGATTGGGTTGTGGATGGTGTCAAGTGTATCAGCCAATGTAGTTTTATAGAGGCTTCCACTGCTACGCGCATTGGAGGCCTTTGGACTCGTCCTTCGGTTCTCCTATTATTACTCAGCCCAGCTGAAGGGGGTTCGGTTTACCTGGAGCAGCACTGCTTCAATGCACTTAACGGAGCAGATCCCCATGTGGACGTTTTTGTGGTAGAGGTTGCTATGGTTGCTTAGCGATCCGAAGCTGCGTCGGCTGGAGCCATTTTTAGACGGATGATTTCTTATTTTCCCCACGTTAAGATTGACCGTGTGTCATATTCGCTATGGTGGGACAGCGGATAGATAAACTCTCCGCTCCCTTTTTTTCTGACCTTATTGGCAGAATCAAAGAGTAGAATCTGTTCCACAGCAGAGCCCGAGGTGAAGGTACTGACACTTGCCTATCGAATAGGCCGGAGATTTGGTATTGTGGATGGTGTCAAAAAGTGCGCCAATGTAGTTTTACTGAAGCTGCCACTGCTACATGCATTGGAGGCCTTTGAAATCGTCCTTTGGCTCTCCTATTATTACTCCAGCAAGCTGTAAGGGTCAGTTCCCCCGGGTCAGCACTGCTCAATTGCATTTAACGGTGGACGTTTTCGTGTCAGAGTTTGCTTTGGTTGCCCAGCAAGCAGGAGCCGTGTCAGCTGGAGTCTTTTTTGGACGGATGGTTTCTTGTTTTCCCCACATTAAGACCGACCTTGTATCATATTTTGCTGTAGTGGGACAGCGAATAAACACCCCATTCAGTATCACTAGGCAGGGACGAAACCTACGCTTCAGACCCGGAGGCCGATATCTTACCCCTCAGCTACGGAACAGGACGGTCAGTAAGGCTGACTTTAAGCGATATATTTATTTACACATGAATTCCCCATCCACCGGGGTGCTCTATTCCTATGGATAAGCATTGCAAAAGCATGGAGAAATTACAAAACAGCACAACATATCAGAAAGAAAGCAGGGATCAGAGACATCATTGAATCCATTAGAGAACTCAAATGGAGAGATGAACGTGACAAATTCAGAAAGGCTCAGCAACGCTCATAATAGAAAAACATTGCAGATCCTCGGGAAGATCAACGACAAAGGTTAAAACTGATGATTTCAATGTAATATAATGCAATCTATATTTGTTATATATATATATATATATATATATATATATATATATATATATATATATATATATATATATATATATTGAAGCTCAGTTTTAAACCTAGCTTGGTCGTTTTGCCTGCAATTCATACATTAGTTGACGTTATAATTGTAGCTCCTGCATTTGGATTCAATACTCTCATTACGTAGGAGTAAACCATAGCATACGACATACGATGAATATTTGGTGCATGCAGTCTTTCGGGAAAAAATGAGGGAGGACCCCCTGGAGAATAAAGGGGAAGGCGGCTGGGCTGAAGCCTTTTTGCATCACAGCTGCCAAATCTCGTTTGGCCAGTTATCAATATAAACTTTTTGGCTGACGACTTGCAATAAATTAAAAGATAACATATACAATAGATTTACTCATATATTTCCATAAACGCACCGATTAGATATGAATGAGATTTTGAAAGATATATTGTCCGTAATCTAATTAAGATAGGAAAGCCAGGAGGTGTTGTCAAGATATGTAATAATTTGATATATATTCCAATTATCGAAATAAGTTGATATATGATTAACTATTAGATTGACTACAACGTCTCTGAATACTTGCAGCATATTCCAATCTGTTTCTGCAGAACTCACACCACATTCCTGAATCATCATCATCATCATCATCATCATCATCATCATCATCATCATCATCATCCTCATCATCATCATCATCAGTCTTTCAATGACCGTTGTTGGACATTAAACTTTCCCAGGATTCTTCACACTTCTCTATCATGGGCGTCGTGGAGCCAGTACTTTCTTAATTTGTCTAGCTCATCTCTCTATCAATCCAATTTGGTTATCATTGTGTTTTTCACTACTATTTACTTTCAAACAAATTGTTGTGGATTATTATTGCAAAACTCAGGTATGACCTCCATCAGCAGGGAGTAAATAAATTGACCGTGCAAATTGGAATATAAAATAAGTTCGATGTGAGAATTAAACACACGTCACTCTATGCACTTAACACGCAAAGGTTCTCACCTCATCTTGATAGCAAGCACCATTCCAAATCACAGCCTTGAACTTACATCCTACACCGATATTCTTTTTGCTATATTTGTTATGATTATATTTGCAATGGTAGTTCAGATGTATCCCATTGAATTTTATTTGTATCTATAACACCGGATAAAGTATTGTGAAAAATCAAATTTGATTGTTTAGGCTAGAATTTAGTTCCATCTTAATAGAAACTTAAAAATAGTTACTTTTGACCTGGAAATTCATAAATTCGATTCCCACTTGGAACCTGATCCATGAAGGGGAAAGGAGCTTTCAAAATTGTTGAAATGTTTTTGATGAAGAGGTCATCCTGAAGATCGGCCAGTGTCTAGCTCAGCCGATTGAGGGCAACGTCTACTTTTGAAAAAAAAATTACACGCCTGAGGGTATTATTTGATTGTCAGTTATCATTTTTAGCACCAATTTTTAGACACAGACTTTCTTCAAGATTGCAAGACATCTTTATCATGGGTGTAGATATTTTTTTTAATCAGCTGTAGTTTTTCATGTGATTTTCGCTGCAAGTTGTGATATCCAGAGATCGTATGATTTTCTTGCAATATGACCAAGCCAATACCAGTTGATATTTTTAATATTTCTTATGATATATATCTCCTTTTCTCTCATATACTGTGTTATCTTACAGATTCTCCACGTAACGTTGAACATTATTCTTTCCTGTGAAGTTTCCATGCTTTTTACTTGATGGTCAAGTCTTCAGTTGGGTTCCATGTGTCAGCTACATAAATGTCCATCGAAAGAATGCCTTGGTTGTATACTTTTTTTCAAATGATCAATGGCATATTCTGGATTTTGGAGACTAAGCTTACTGAACCAAAAGCTTGCAACCCCCCAGTGATTATTTGCATGATGTCTTCCGCTAGGTATATCATGGAGATATTTTGTTCTTAGTAGACGTAGTGGTTTACGCTTTTTTCTTTACCAACTGTTGTGCCTTTACATGTTTGTTGTACATGGATATTCATTTGGAGGCGTATTTTTTTGTTTACCTCATTCAGCTCCTTTTGAAGACAGTGGCAGTTAATTGCGTCGTACATGTGACCATATCAGACCAGAAAGAAGCAGATTCGGTGCCATGACCAACTGAGACTTTTCCCCATGAAAATTGGTACTGCTGTGAATTGTCGAGTCCAAGGGGCTCAGGATTTGTCTTTGGGCCTCAAAACCAGTGTTCTTTCGTGTTTCACAGACATAGCTGCAAAAACGGAAGAATTTTCGTGATATCTTAGCAATGTGTTCTTTTGTGTGGTATCCTCATGTGGAACCCACCCTATGGGGGCTTGGACGGATAAATATTCACTTGAAAAAAGGGTGACGTCAACCGCAATTTTGTAAAAAAACAACAACCGGTTAACGTGGTCGGTTTCCTAGCGTTCTGGTGATTTGGTCAGTGAGCATTTTTGTAAAATGTTTCGTACATGGTGAAGTGTAGTTTATTGGCCAGTTGTTATTTGGTTCTTCCGGGTTCTCTTATATTATATAATATCATTATGATTGCAGTGTATCAAACTTTTGGGATTTTACTCTTGAACACTTTGAAAAGTGAAATTACTTTCTTGGTGTCGGTCAATGATGATGTCATATAGTACAAAATATCTTTTTTAGTTTTTGATAGTTTTTTTTTTTATTCATATTTCATTTGATTATCATCACATATGTTTGAATTCCCATTCTACAACCGTTAATAAAAAAAATAAAATAAAATAAAAGATAACTAAATATCTTTCATCTATATTACCATGATATATGCTGTTTATTCTTTATTTCTGTTCTTTGCTGTTGACTGACTGCTGCAAAATTGCCTGAGGGTCTGCTTACTTGAGATGAAAAACAATCGAAATTTAGATGAAGAAATACCAATAAAAAGAAGTGTAATTATTAACAATTTTTTGTTTTGTTTTTTTACGTACAGAAGGTACATCTGAATTAAGTCTTGTATTGGACTGATCCAGACGTTGTGAGAACAATACGATTAGCAGAAAATGTGGCAAAAACTTGTCTGAAAAAATACAAATTTTAATGACCTTTCTGAAACATATAGACATGAATAAGAAACAAGAGTGTTGTGATGAACATCACCTGTGGTAAAATGCCGTAAAGTTATCTGATATCAATATAATATTTGCAGTTGGATATTTTTGCAAAGTAAACTCCAAGTGATGATTGCCAGCTGTGGGTAATTGATTGTAAAATCAAGAGAGTGCCGTCATGAATCATATATTACTCAAGAGCAGAACATACACACACTGCATTGGATGGATTTATGTCGATTTCAGACTGCACATCCCATAATTAGTTCCTGTTATTGTGAAAGTTGATATGATAAGTACTGTTTCCATTATAAAGAATCCAATATGAGAAATAAATATTATTATAACCAAAATTACTCACATTTATTGGTATCTGTTTGATTATCTAGCAGTCAACTAATCTCAAGTAGTTTTACTATTCAAAAGACCTACTCTGACATGCTCACACATGAACACTTATATATATATATATATATATATATATATATATATATATATATATATATATATATATATATATATATTTATGACAAAAATATATTTTTTAAGCTGGCATCGAAGTTGAATGAAAAAATATTTGAAATTCATTTTTTTTTCTTTTGCTAAAACGTGTTTTTTTTAGGGGGGGCTTGGACACTGAATTGGTGCATTGTAATATAGTGAAATATTCCTCCGCTCCAACAATGTAAGGATAGTACAATGAAACAAAGAGAAAAACAGACCCATGGTGCTAGACAATATTAATACTATACACTGCAGAGAGTCAATTTTTTTTTAGATTGTTTTGCTTCTGATTCCCTAGGGATGTATACAGAGTTGAAGAAAGAAAATTATCGTTTGTGAAAAGAAGGTCTTTGTTCTATTATTCATGGTAAGCAGAAAACAATGAATTCAAAAGAAAAGAATCGCCAATGTTGAAAAAACTTATTCTTCCTGGTGAGGAAGAACGAAATGATTGTTACTACTACCGATCTCTTTTGCAGTCTGTTCATTTGAACACATATTCATCGTTATGTTGGTATGCAATCAAATTGCATGTTAATGCATGCTTATAATGCAACAATCAGGTTTTGTCAACACACGCTCAACCTGATACAGAAAAGTAGTTTCATTGCCCTTTGGTTAAGCCTTAAACACCTATTTCAGTTTTGATAATCATCGCCTGTAGGCGTTTTGATCACCTAAAGACAACATTTTCCCAATGACCAATCTATATTTCCGATGAGAACTAGATTCCGAGATGTTGGGGTTTTGTTTATTGCTACTTGAAAAGGCATCTAATGGCATTAGTCCACACGAGAAAATGCACAGAAACAAAACAATCTTGATAATAGCTATTTCAAATTGAATCAACAGTTCGTTTGTGCAAATGCACACACAGACACACACAGGGACATACACCCTCTGATTTGGTCTCTTAAAAATGATTTTGCCAACAAGACATTATATAAGATTTAATTTTCATCCGGTACTAACAGAAAAGGGAGATTAAATGAAGTCAAATATAATCATTACAAAATTCTTTCGTAGAGGATGGAGGCAGTATATCTATGCACTTTTCATTACTACAAGAAAGCATTGAAAACTTTTTTCTTAATATTTCTCTAAGGTAAAGCGTTTTTATTTTTTAATCCTTAATGCATTCCTACAACCTTTTATCTTGTATCATTGCCAAGCAAAGAGAATTCAACAATGTTCACAAGTTGTCGGAAACAAACAGAAAGACCAAATCAAGTAACATATCATTTTGGAATAATATTGGACTCTATATCACTTATTATGAGTCACACTGCTACTTCACTGTATGTTTGTTTATATGATCTTGCATCTTTTGCTTAGGTCCTGAAATCATATCAGTGTATGGAATGCTTTTTCAGTGTATCAGTATATCTAAATTATTTCCTTCGTTGTCCTCGTGCGATTCTTCCAATTTCCCTTTTGGGGTACTGACATTCAGATGGCACGGAATCAGTATGTCAGGAAATCGTTCATTTTATCTCATAAATATGAAAAACTCAACCGTTCACGTGATTGAGTTCGAATTTCTACATCCCTAAACATTGGATTTTGCACAATTTGCACTTATCTTGAATAAATAATGAATGGGTAATGGATATTTTAGAGACTTGGCACTTTTCAGACGATATTGAAAACCATACATTTCCAGTGGCCAGACAGTGGAAAAATATAGATATGTTATCGAACACACTCGACAAAACATACGACCGTCAAACTAGACCACGGGTTAATAATTTATGGGTATTTCAGCATTGTCGGCTATTTCGAGAGAATTGGTAACATGATTTTTCCAGGTCTGCTCTGTGCACACTATGATATTACAGCAAAATATTGTTTGTGACATGATCCCCGTGTTTTCAAGCGCATGAATAATGTATTTTAACGTTGCTTTCTTTTATTTAGAATGCATTTTCTTGACTTCTGGTAATCTCAAAAGTATCAAATGAATGATCATCTCCAATTTACCTAGGAATGACATTTTAAACGATTTCTCTACGATGTCTGATTCCTAAATTAAACGTATTTGAACATTAAATCGGGTCGACTTATGATTTGCCGTAATTTGAGAGCTTATTTTCTGTAGTATTAACGGCCAGGGACGTTTCAGGTGAAATGATGGTTAATTTGTATTCCTTTAAATTTGATGAGGATTATTCTGGTCCTTGACACAAGGGTGAAGGAGAGTCATTACTTTGGTGAAGCTACCATACAAAATGTGTCAATTTACATTGTGAATCGACCCCCCCCCATAAACCATATTTGCTGGGTGATCTTCATTTACTAATTTGCATTAGTAAGCACAACATGTTGATTTGTCTTACGTTGTACGTTTTTTTTTCTTTTTGTTTTTTTTTTTGGCAGTCGACTATCATACACTGACGGACAGACAGTCTTTTACTGAATTATAATAAGATTTTAATTTTGATAATCACGTAATCAGAGCAGAAGGAAAAATCTATGAAAACTGCTCAAAGAAATTTGGTTGGAAGGAAATTACACGATCAGATACAAAAAGAAAGTTTGAATTTGTTTTTGTTTTTAATTTTTTTACATCTATATGAATGGCAACTTTTAATTACCTCTCATTATGGTACATATATTCGAAGTCTGATTTAAATATTCATATCTGATTTCAACAGTACAGCATATCTTCCCGATAGTTTAATGATTTTGTCTTCAAAAGAGTGCAATAGTTGAGCAGATGAAGTCATTTGAATGGCATGTGTTGCAAAACAATACAGTATACAGTCATGATAATTACAATAGATAAAATATATAATGAAATAATTAAAAGTATAGCTAAAGATAGAAGATAAATTAGCTAAAAAATATTCCGCATGATAGTTTGTATAAAACAAGGCTATATCTAATAAATCCAGGATGATTTCTGGTACAGTAAAGTTGTTTTTCAATCGTTTCAAACAAAATATAGCTTTAGGCTTCTGGATAGTTAATTCTAGCAGAAAACACATACGATTAAGATTTGGTGAGCTTCTTTGTAGATGACACATTTTCATTCTGAGTTGAGACTAACTTTGGATATATCTGGCTTTGAAAGATCGTGAATACCTAAGTTGATAGTAAAGAAAAATGTACCAGACTGGTCAATCATTGGTCGATAAATGGGTGTTTTGCAGCGTAATAAAATGATTAGCGTATAGGAAGCAGCCTGTTAGGATTTAAGGAATATCAGATCCCACCAATCAAAATCATCACTAAAACCTTCAACACAGGTTCCTTCAGGGTTGGAATTAGTCTACTGGGCTGGTTAGCAATGTATGTAGAAATGTATCGTACGATTAAAGCATAAAGGCTGAAATTCTAGTGTTATAATAACAACAAAAATGTTTTTGTTACTATCAAATGCTCCCATACATTTCCAGTTAAAGGGTCAAATGCAAATTGAGTTTATGGAGCATATCTCTCAAAGTCCGCTATGACTTGTTTTGAATGTGAATTTTGGAAAAAAAAAGTTTTTTGTAAAGATAACGGGAAAACGTTCACATCTTACGCTTTCTGCCTTTATCGGCGTGGAATGTGTGTAAGGTACATACATATATACAGTTACTCATAACCATATGGAAAACAGAAGAAATTTGGCCGTTGTGGTAACACTTTAGGTTTGAGAGTTCTTATAGACGGATAGATAAATAGTTATGGACAGACATAACTCAAATGAACATTTGACAAGTGGGAAACATTGAAAACAAATGAGATATAAGATGCAAATAACGTCTACTGAAGAGAATAATGACAGACGATGAAAAAAAAGCAAAAATATAAACACAAATAATGGGTCAAACATAATTAGAATCGATGAGAAAAAAGTAATTAAGATAAATGAGTTAAAAAGAATTAGAATAAGTGAGTAAAGAATAAAATAGATGAGTCAATGGAAAGTTTAAAATATTTGTAAAGCATTAAGTTGACAACAACCTTATATATAATGATTTTATGTTGGTTTACTCGTCAATTGAAATAATGTGAGATGGTGGAGGTTAAAACTGTGTTGATTTTTAGAATATTCAATTCCGATTGTTTGTAAGACTATGATTTGTCTGGTTACTTTAACTGTGTCACTCTTCAAAGTGATCTATACTGACATGGGTCACCTGTTTATATATTTTAGCCTGCAACCATACAAGGGATAGGAAGTGACATCAGCAAAACAATGCAATCAGTCTTCGTTCAACTATGGAAGAATCACTTACAAAGCCTGGTTAAAAAAAAATACCGTTGTATTGAAATAATGAGTTCCGTACAAAATCATTGAAAATATCGTTCCCTTGTTTGGTGCATTGAAAAGAAGCATGTCAGACAATACAATCAATGGTGACTATATATATATATATATATATATATATATATAATGATTGCAAAAATCTAAAACTAGAATCGGGAATGTTTTGATGACCGAAATAATGAATTATAAAGTTAGATCAATGAAAATGTGTTCAATGAGATTTGAAGACTTTTACGGAGTAAACACACACACACACACACACACACACACACACACACACACACACACACACACACACAAACTACGATAATTCATTTTTTTTAAAAATCAGTTCCTTCCATTCATTATTCTGATTTCTTGACAATTTTTAACTTATATTTTCAATGACATCAATAGGAATGATCATATCTTTTCTTTCTTTTTTGTAGATGTGCAAGCAGTGATTTTGTGCTCTCGATGTAATTCGCGGAAAGACAATTATTACGGTGAATGCGAACAGTCTCCACCAAGACCTTCACCTTGTCCAGAAAACAATCAAAACATGTATTGTTCAATAGTAAGAGAAACAGATTTTGATGGTAGGTTTTCGTTTTTATACATATACACGAGTACATACTCACATACACACATGCACTTGCAACCATACATACACACACAAGCACACACACATATATGTATGAATACATATATATATATATATATATATATATATATATATATATATATATATTTATAAACATACATATATATATATATATATATATATATATATATATATATATATATATATATATATATATATATTAACAATTTGCGTGTCTGTCTCTTGGTTAGGTTCCATGTATCAGCTCCATAAGTGACTATTGGGAGGATGCATTGGTTACACACCCCTCTGTTTAGGATTAATGGGATCTTCTTGTTTTTTTAGGTTGAGCTTACCCTCCCAAAGGCTTGCCATTCTAGTGTGATTTTTCGCTTGATTTCTTCTTCTTTTGAGGGTGTCATGGAGATTCGTTGTCCTTGGTAGATGTAGTGGTCTACTTTCTCCAGTTCTGTGTCTTCAATTTCAATCTTAGTGTTTTTATCCCCGATGTGGTTGTTGCACTTGATCTTCGTCTTGCTGAAGTTCATATGTAGGCCAACTTTCTTGCTCTCTTCATTTAGTTTTTCTATCATTAGTTGGGGGTCGTGTAGGTTCTCTGCAAAAAGAACAATGTCGTCTGCAAATCTGAGGTTAGTCAGATACTCGCCGTCTACTTTCGTTCCTTTACTCTCCCAGTCTAGTCTTCTGAAGATCATGTTGCAGGCAGTGGTGAGTTTAGCTGAGCTGGTATCACCTTGTCTTACACCTTTCTGGAGCTGAAGGTGTACGAGTCTTTATGTAACCTGATAAAGGAGCTGCTGTGATTGTATATTTGTTTCAATACTTCAACATATACTGGATCTAAACCTTGTCGATTGATAGCCTCCATGACCTTAAGGATTTGTACTGAGTCGAACGCTTTTTTGAAGTCGATAGATGCTACGACGAGTGGTAGTTTATACTCAGCTGTTTTTTCTTTGAGGTGATTTATCGAGTGCAGGTGGTCTATGGTTGAGTAGCTTCTTCTAAAGCCAGCTTGTTCACGTGGCTGGTTTTCATCGAGTGTTTTTGTGATTTGGTTGGTGATGATCTTTGTTAAAATTTTGTATACACAGTTGAGTAGGTTTTTAGGTTGGTGATGATCTTTGTTAAAATTTTGTATACACAGTTGAGTAGGTTTTTAGGCCTATAGTTGTTGAGGTCTTTGGGGTTTCCTTTTTTATATAAAAGCATTATGACAGCATTGTTCCAATCGTCTGGGACTATGCTGTGTTTTAGACAGAAGTTGAAGTGGACACCGAGTTTCCTAGTGATGATTTTACCCGCCTCTCGGAGTAAGTTGATGGTGATGTTGTCTGGTCCAGGGGCAGTCCTTTTCTTCGTTTGTTTGATGGCTTGTTTCACCTCCCATGGGGATACTTTTGGGAAGTCCTCGAGTTGATTGCTCACGTCTTGCATATCTTGCTCATTGTTTAGTACTCCTTGTTTTGACAAATAGAGTTTTAGGTAGAAATCTTTGGCACAATTGACTTTCCTGTTTCTGTCTGCTGTTAGGTTTAAATTTTCCTCGAGTATGCTAGTTATTTGCCTTCTTCCTGAATTGAGGAGCTCGTTTATAGCTTTGAAGCCTCGACCTTTTTCAAGAGTCGATTCGATGACTGCCGTCGCGTGTCTTTTTCTGTCTTCCCTTCGTTTTTACTTTATCAATTTATTTAGTTCAGCCCCTTCAATTTTCTCTCTAGTTGTTTTCAGGTGGCTTGAGGTTTCTGCGTCTTTCCATGAGATTTCTAGTTTCATCTGAGATTTTGCTGATGGGTTGTGTGCTCATTGGTTTGAATGTAGAGGCTACCTCAATTATTGACGCTGTCATTTTGTTGCTTTGTTTGTTAATGTTGGTGTTGGTGTCTTGTTCAGTAAGAATTCTGAATCTGTTTTTCAGTTCAAGTTTGAAAAATCGAGCGTGCTCTTCTGGTATGTTTAACAAAACGGAGTTGACTTTCTCATCGATAAGGATCTCAAAGACAATGAAACTGGTATCATAGCCGTCTCTGACCGAGTAGCTAGCGTCACAATACAACTTTCAAAACGATACAAATTCAATATGATCCAAGTCTACTCTCCCACCTCCCAATCAACCGAAAAGGAAATAGACGACTTCTATGATGACTTGAAATCCCTACTCCAAGACACCAGAAAACACTTCAATTTTATCATGCGAGACTTCGAAGCACAGGTAGGACAAGGACACGAAGATTGCGTCGGCAAATTTGGATACAAAGTACGGAATGAGAGAGAAGATCTTTAGACTTTGCAACGGCTAATGGATTCAAATTCATGAACACCTTCTTCAAGAAAGGACCCAATAGGAAATGGACTTGGAAGAGCCCCAATTACGAAACAAAGAAGAAAATAGACTACATCCTAACGGACAAAAACGATATTGTCAAGGACATCCTGAATCAAGTCAATCTAGGCAGCGACCACAGAATGGTACGATGTAAAATACAAATAAACACCAACAAAGAATGCAGAAAAACGTTCCACAAAAAACTGCAGCCTCTAAACATACCAAAAGAGTATGCTCAATCTTTCATCATTCAAATAGGATCGATTTGCTAGAAAACTATCAAAACGGCCAAGTAACGACTAAAATCTGATCAACCAAAGAAGAGAGAGAGAGAGAGAGAGAGGGAGAGGGGGGAGAGATTATCTTGCCTCTGAATCTCTTGTTTTTTTCTTTTCTCCCCCCACTCTCTGCCTCATTTAAATCAAATTTAGCATGTGACCTTGATGATGTAATTTGTGTATATCTGAGCATTGATTAAAATCCAGCATTTATTGCATTTGTAGCACCTTTATGTCTGCAGTAAGAGTCGTCTCATATTGCAAGATTACAAGAAGTATATTTATGGGGAAAAAAGCACAAATGACATTTCTTTCAGCAATATTGATATGTGGACTAAATTTATTTACATTTATTCACCGTAGTCATGTTATTTCAGCCACTTCACATCCAACAATTAGTGGAAAGGGAGTTGAACATTTTGAAGTATGATGTACTAAAACATGATATGTTTAAAATAAAAAGACTTGCATCGGGTAAGGCAATTGTTCACTTTGGGTTAAAAAAATGTTAAGACCGTACTCGCTGGAAGATATATAGAGGGTGTTTAGTCCACATATTATTTGTTCTTGAGGGGAGACTACTTGCGATACTTTGATATATCCGAGAGATAAAGATGTACTTTTTTTGAAGACTAAGTTTTAACTGGAAATTCTAGGACTTGAAGGACTATGTAAATATAATTCATCTTGATATCTTCCATGGAAGTAACTTTAGAAAAATGCCAATCTTGCAACATTACGACGATGAGATAGTGGTTTATGTATAGAAGAAAAAAATCTCATCACCCAGTAGCGAACACATTTGCTCCGGTGCATAATCGATTATTGGGAGTGACTGGCAAGGAGAACCCGCCTGGAAATCCTCAAAGAATCTAGAGGGATTTGGCAGGAGGAAAAGAGATGTCAAAAATCCTACTATTTGAGCTGTTTTCATGATCAGAACTAATGTAAAAGTTCAATTGCACACCAGGTGTGAATTTTAGAGCTATAAGTGTATTTAGGCAGGTTAATCCTACAAAAATAGTGTCATCCATGAGGTCAACCGGTTTTGTTCGATGATTGTGAAAAGATGCAATATTCAAATTCAGAAAAATTTAATCTAAGGAGAAATTTGATGCATCATTCAACAATCGCAGTGTTCACTTGAAAGATCCAAAGCTAAGTCCAGATGTCTCATGTTTAACGTGGTAAGTTGTATAGTGCAATCTACATATGTCTGTAAAGGACTTTGATACATGTTCATTCGTTTCATTTTTAGGCAGTAATATGTGCATCATGATCACTATCCAGTGTGCTGCTTATCCACTGAGTAAGGTCAGTATATCAGTCGTAAATCGGAAGAATGAAACACCATACAGTAAAATATCAAACAAGTTGAGATTAGTCTAGAAGGCAGTGATATGTTTTGTTAATAACTGGTTCAAAAATCTTCCTCATGATGCGTAATTGATATACCGAATGAGAATTGTATACCGAATGAGTTCTTGAAGACTGACAAACAGAAGATCACTTCCACAAACTGAGAAACCAAATCTCTTTTTATGTTAGTGATATCTCAAATGATTTTTCAAAATAACATTTGGTCTGACCAAGTTGCTCATCACTCTGCAAAATCAAGATCATGTTTGGATATCTCTTTGATCAATACTCTGAAGTCAATACGAATGGGAATTCTTTTAAAGAATAGTTGAAGTCATCCTCTGTGAAGTTTGATTCAAAATTTTCCACAAACAGATCTGCCATGTCTGAGGGATAGCGAATGACCTCAGGCCATTAAAAAGGGGTAGTAAATTCCCCACAGTTTAGAATTTCATCGGGTAATCTCTGGATTTCATGGGTACCCAGCCTCTCCAGCTAAATTCTGCCTAATTTGCTACGGGACTTCTTGAATATCTTATCACAGTGGTTACGGCAACATGGACATATGCTAATGTGGTACTACTTTTTCGTGTTAGAGGTCAAAATACTAATTGCGTTCATTGAAAGTGACTGCACATTCGGGCGAATATGTACGTTGATAATTAGACTTTTTGTCGATACTCCATTTGTGGGGAAAAGGTCTCGATCCATGCAATCAGTATACAAAGAATGAATACCGATATCCCAAAATTTGAATTAGTAATCCAGCGGAGCATTAGAAAAAAAAGAAAAGAAATAAATGTTTCCCTGTTAGCTTTTGTGAACCTGTAAATGGTCTGATTGAATAAAACACCAAGCGGTTCCTTGCACTGCACACTCATAGCAATAATGACCATACAGTGGTCAGATTGGCTTTGGGGAGATAATAAATCAGCTAACAAAATGATCGTGACAAGTTGTGAGGAAGAGATCTAGCAGATTAAATAACTGATTACTGGCATCGGAAACATAGGTTGAGCTCTCTCTTTTTTTCTGACAGTAAAATCAGTATTTGTATGGATTTCAGTCGAATAGCAATCCACAAAGATGATGTCAGTTTGATATATTATCTGATCTATTACTCAACAATACTTTAAATAATCTGAAATACTACGACTGCACCTGTTAATTTTCTGTCTCAATCATCAGGTCAATAACCAATCTTTTTTTTATTTCATGTAGACGTTTTCCTATCAAACAGAATGATTTCCCGTGAAGTATTCACACCCAACTATCGTTTCTGAAATACTATCTAGCTACATCAAATTCTCCACTTGCAAAATTGTAAGACAGACATCATACACTTCTTTATCCACAGTAAACTGAGAAAGGATAACATGAAATTCTTGCATAACCCCTGCTTATCGGATTGGCCTCAAGCGCAAAGGGTCGTTGCAGGCTTCTGAGGACATCTCCACGATTTCAAATTAGATTTGGTCTTCTTCGAAGCTAGCAGCATTAGAAAATGACATTTTAAAGTGAGTGGCCCCATTCAGAGAGAAAGAAGAGAGGTTAGTGTAAACGTTAAAGGTAATTGATTTATGAGAAATATTTGAAGACGTGTTTGCTGTACAGAATTACTGGAAGATCGGGGAAGGTTGTTGTAGGAGAGATGATTGGACTAATGTTGGTTAAAGAGGCGAGAAGTCAGACTAAAGTTGATATCAATGGACAATGTATACCACAAACTGGTTTAAGCAAAATTAACGACACTAAGGTTATAAAAGTCTATTTAAAGTTACAATAGTTTAAAATCGTGTAAGTATCGTCAATATTCTGTCGTTGTCTTTGTTATTTCCATCAAATTGTTTGGTACACTCTCCAGTTTTCCCAGCAATATTTTATGATTAAGTGAAGCCACAAATTCAAACATCATTTATTCTTATGTGTATGCAGGCTACCATACACTAAACATAGTAAATATCTATAAATCCCTCTGCCTATCTATCAATCTTTCTATGGATCTCCTTTTCAATCTATCTACGTATGTGCTGAAATGTGAGCTTAGTTCAACTAGGATTGGAGATCATTATTCAAACTGCAGTAAAATTCTGGAATTTCGAATTCTTCTTTTCAAACGAATCAGGTCTCATCTATTTGGAGGATTCACGTCATACAATGACCTAACCTCCAATCGGTTCTTGCCTTGGTGTAAATAGTGTAAGCCTAGTAAGATAGAAAGATCGATAAATATGTAGATGAATAGATAAAAACACGTATTGCATTCCGTATCAGCGTTGGTGTTGGTGAAATTGTTAGAAACACTGTTTTTTCTCGTGATGAATTGATTAAAACTTCATGCCCTGATCTTGTGGTCTTGTTTCAGTAAATTCATGTCAACATTACGCAGCTTTTTCTCTCGGTTTCTTGTGGTTCCCTATCTCTTTGCAAGAGATTCAAACACCGTCCAGAGTACATCTATGATTGTTGGCACTGTCTCCAAACATCCTTTCAGATGATTTTTCATCATTCAACATTTTTTTCCGTTTTATTACCAGTATTAGCAAAAAAATATATCCCCATTCATTAATTTAGTGCAGGTAATGTAATTGCATGCAGCAGAAAAAAAACTCAGGCCAGCGTTACTCATTTGACAAGAACAGTGTAGCCGCGTAAAAACAAGCAAGCACTCCATGATGAAATGTACCAGTATATTCACTATGATAAAATTGATGCTCAATTGAGTTTTATCATCACTAGGTGACTGTTATTATTACCATAGAGCCATCCAAGGCTCATATAACTAAATTATTACACAATAAATATTATGTTCCTATTTCATATCTCTGTGTACTTTTTAATGCGTTCTCTTTCACTTCTATTCTTATCTGTTTTTGTTTCTATCTTCGTTCTCCTCATAAAAGAGTGCATACAAAAATGCCTTCAATTTCAAGTTCCAATATTTCTGCGTATGTTTCTGTTTTTAATTTCTTTTGACTCCGCAATCGGTTACCTCATTGACAAGGTAACCGATCTTGAAACTCGACCCAGCTGCGGCAGAGTTGCCATTAAAGAATGCATTCCCTTAATTAATCATGAACAGACGTCTTTTACAAATCATATAAAAAAAAACAGATGACGAAGAAAAAAATCGAAAAAAAAAAACAACTTCTATAAAATCTGCAGACTGTATAACGAGACGATGACATTTATATCTCAGCTGGAATCAGAGAAACAAAAAACGAATTCTGCATTTTGAAGACAAGAAGCAAGAAAATAATCATAGAAAATTGCTCTTGGCTTCTCGTTATCTCACGTGAAAAAAAGCAGAAGTAGTTTTGGCTATTGAACTCATTCTTTGTACCATCCGTCAGTGAATAGTTGGATTTCATTTCTGTATAAATATTAGCAGAGAAGAATGGTCCTTTAAAAATTGACTGGTTTGGAACATGTCTTGCAATGATAACCCTATCAGCAACTACATGGCGTAGGTGACTTGATATTGCTGAACGGAGAGAATATTGAATTACTTATAATATTACACAATTGAACATGCTTTTGTCTGTTTGACAAATCTTGTTGGCCAAGAACCAAGCCAGTCAATATATTAGAACCACATTTTTCTCTGTGTTTGTGTTTCCTGAAGGATAGATGGTCCTCTCTTTTCTTCTGAATGTTACACATGAGGACCACTATTGAATAAATCGGCCTAAATGTTGTGCTAGGAACAAGGGTAACAGAATGCTCGTCTCAAATTGCCCCCCAAATTCAAGGAATGATTATGACTTTCATAAAACCATGCACAGTAATTGTCAGAAAAATTAAATAAAACAAAATAGGGCACGGGATTGCAATATAGATACTGGATTATCGATTAGAATTATGTTTTTTTTTATTTTCAAGGCAACAATACCTGTTCAATGAATTGTCCTGTCCCCTTTTGGCATGGTCCCATGCTAAATCTAATACTGTAGTCAAAATCAGTGTCTCACCCTAAAGTAATGATGAAAAAGCTGTGTTTGCAGTTGAATGTTTTAAACTCAGTTGATAACGATCATTTTCAGAAGAGATTTTAACCAAATCGACAAGATCAATCATTCATTTATCCGTCTTTATTATTCTTTTTGTTTTGTTATTAGGTTTTAAATCATACATAAGACATAATTAAAGTTAAGCAAGATCTAACTCACGGTTATAAATTATGTGAGGTTAATTTAGTTGTAAGATATATCACACATGAATGAAGAGTAGAAAAGGAATGCCGACGCATTTTCAATGCAGAATTGTTACCAAAAGCGTAATATATTGTCTTTTATATTGAAACCGTTGTTGGATACGGACTGACATGACTGAACATGTTGTAGACTGAATGAAATGCCAATTTCTATTGGCTCGATATCATGTGACTCATAATAACTGTATCGTTCTTTTTTATTCATTCAGTACCTCTTAACTCCCAGCGCCATTGGTTCAGCCGGCATATATCTATCGCTCTTCAAAAACTTAATCAGATTATTGTCTTGATATTGGCCGATAGATGTCACTTGACTCGCAAGCTAGTTAACTACTCTTTCTTCCATTTTCTAGGGGGATCAGGATTCTTCCTTTCTCTATCTAGCCTCATTCTATCTTTTATCATTTTCCCTTCTTCATAAAACCGTTTCTTCAAATCAGGCCAACTATAAAAAGCCTGTTTCACTGTTCGGATATCAATCTTTTTTGTTTTTACTGTATTTTATTTGTTTGTGTATTTCAAAACTATGGCCGTGGCTGAAATGTTTACTTCAGGATCGAACATGACTAAGTATAGACTTCCAGCTTCTTCTTCAAACTCATTCTCTTTTATATCACAGATTCGGTGGTAATTTCACCTTCATGGTGGCATCTTCTATCACTACAAATATCACTAATTTTTTTTATCCAGAAATTATTTTGCGTAAGTCAATACTATTAGAAGGAGAGACACTATCTACATTTGCCATCACCTGAAACCGGTTGAAAATAAAGTCTTTGAAAATAATGTTATCAAAAGGAACAATGTACCCAATGTGTCACGCATGGGATAAATCTGGATTGTTTAGATTCATTACGTTTGCAGAAGAACGCACTCAAGTAACATTTGTCTTAGGAAACTTGAAATGATGAGTTGTCTAATGCTCTAATATCACAATGATGTTAATGTCCTGTTGACAGTAATAGCGAAAAATCTGGAAACAATTGAGAAATGACTTTTATAGTCATTTAGCTTTATTCTACCTAAACCTGTATACAAATTACTGACACATGAGGCGCACGAATTGACTTCACTGACAAGATTATTACTCTGCTTCATGCTTTAAAGATGCTGCTAACTTACAGTACCAGTTTTGAGTAAACTAACTAGTATAGCCCTAATCATCGCTTTTTGTTTGAATATTTATATAGTCAAATTGTCAACTGATATCACAGCAAACAGGATATTGATA
>OY735202.1:63878546-63881046 GCA_963457665.1 Thysanoteuthis rhombus
TTTTGAAGGGTGTCGTTGATTTTCAAAAACGAAGGCGATTGGACTGTTTATGTGTGTGTGAGTATTTGGTTTTGTATGTTTTCAGCGTGAATTGTTGCTTGCAAAATTCTTAATCGTTGAGATATGACGTTTTGGCCAGCACAGGATTCTGCTGGATGTGTGTGCTTCTTGCTTTTTGTTCATGAACAGTTTCAGCAATTTTTTTTTTTTTTTTTTGAAAAAAATGAAATCTGAAAATAACTCAAAGGGAACAAATTATCTGCTAATTTTATTTTCCTTAATGAATTTGTATTAAAGAAATGAATTAAAGAATTGAAAATGCCAAATAAAGAGACATAATATAAATTAAAGTTCTCAGTGTTCGCTTATTCTTAATAACCAATCTTTGATAATGAAATGGACTATAAAGATCACAAGACGCGACAAGGAGTAGAGTATAAAACTAATACAATACATTTTGTTTGTCATATGAAGAAGATACACAAACAAAAAGAGATGGTAGAATATTGTTACATGTACAAAACTCATAACCTACAGAGAATTGAGACAAAATCTTGTAAAATGAAATTTGATCAAGAAAACAACCTATATATTTTAATAAAATTCCATTGTGGTTATTATTTTCTCTTCCCATTTCATTTTTCTAGTAAACAATAATGCTTTATTTGTACAAGCGTTTTCTTGTACATCAACATCGTTCCTCGATCCGGTGAAGAAACTCAACAAGGTACTAATCACAATTTCCTGAATCATTGCTTCCAATCCTTGCATTTTTAATTCATTTCTCCAATCCGAGTGTTAAAATTCATAATTCTAAAAATACTCTGATTACATGAAAAATGAATACGAATGTTCGGATCAGCCAAAGAAAACAGGGAAACATTGACTGTGTATTTAATAATTTCGTGGGGAATGGAGTTTGCAGCCGCAGCAAGTGTATTTTAGATTAATCGTGTGTGTATATTCTAAGCAAGAAATACAGATATTCGATATGCCTATAGATTACATTCCAAAGACTACAACTGGTACATTGAAGATGAATTATGTTTTTGCAAAAGATGAAAGAAATCGTGCTTTACATTATTCAAAATGATATTGATATTAAAACTGGAGCAATACATTTTTCTGTAATTGATACGTAGGAAAATATGGAACAGTACTAACAGACTAAATATTACAATTGGTACACATATATCTACAAATACATTACGTTTTATGTTAATTATAATAATATTATCATGATGTTATTGTAGTGCCCTCTATACTTTTAGTTAAGAATTAAGTACGAAACTTTTCTTTTAGCTGAATATCCAAAACGTCACTTCCTCCGAAAACCCCTATAAAAGCCCTTGACGCATATGGTTCAATGCTCCTCGAGATCATTAGCTTCGGCACCCCTAGCTGGTCACGCAACTAGCCCCGGCCTCTGAGGCCGGCCATTCTCTCTCTTTCCTTCTCCCTGGTCCAATGCTCATTGGCGCCCGAATCCCTAGCTGGTCTTCCCTCTGGCCCTGGCCCTCGCGTCCTGCTACTCTTCCACTCTCTTCCCAACTCCCTAAGATCGTTATCATTTCGCCAACCCACTGGCTGGTACGATCTTAACCGCCATCCTATCTTCGGGAAATATGCATGGATAGAAAAATGTTTTACGTCTTTCATAGTCTGTTCGTCGAAAGTCCATCGGCGTCAGTGAATAGCCCTTAAGTTAACTTACTTACTTGGCATTAAGGCTCGCACACTGAACCCGGTTTCCACGTATTATCTTGGAGTAATCCAACCATACGGAATCCACGCGTTCAGACAACTCCGCTCCAATTCCAACGCCAGTACTTCAAGACGAGGGACTTGCCACCCTTCGTCATCTATTCTTCTATCTCCTCTCATAACATTACTTCTCACGATCGATCGTATTTATATCTCCTTACATGTACCTCATCTTTATTCTTGTACTAAACGTACGTCTTTTACCTGGCTAAAAATATGTGTATACCTTCATTCCACTTTATTCTATCAAAGTGCGTCCAACTTCATACTTTTCGCGCATTCCATTCTCTTCGTATGGCTTTTTCCCTCTCCACAAGAACAGGGTCGGCACACTATTCAGGCTACCACGAGGATCCCAAATCTCCTTGTCTGTCAACAGTCCATCGCAGTTCGGTTTCAACAAAAAATTCTACGCACTAAATTATGTTTTAAAATTATACGGGAAATAACGTATTCGATGATATTAGTCAAGCTGATACTAATGTACTATAATGCATGTGTATATGTTTGCCTAGGTGAGTGCAGGCATGTATAAACTACAGGGGGTTAGGTTTATTTCTTTAGAATATCGGATCTTTCATTTTGATTGACCGGTAGATCAGCAGTGAGAAAAAAAGATATTAGTCAGTGTGAAAGATTACATTGGCGATGGGTCGTGAGAGAGGATAGATCAGTAATACTGGCCATCATACCTGCAGGAAATTATTGTGTAAGGAAGGGGTAAAAAGGAAACAGG
>OY735202.1:63886046-63986046 GCA_963457665.1 Thysanoteuthis rhombus
TTCAAGACGAGAGCTCCTGCTGAGCCTGGCATTGCAGATTGAACAGCAATTATTTACCCAACCTTTCACCTGTCTCAAGGTAAACAAAGGTTTTTCTTGGGGAGATCTCCAATTTGTTTTTTTCTTTTTTTTTCTGCTCCCGATCTTTTGTTTTCTCTCACTTGTCTCCTGTTTTTCTTTCTCTTTCATTCTCAGTTTTTTTTAAGAGAAAGTAGTTATTAATATTATCATTATTATTATTGTTATCATCATCATTATTATTATTATTATTATTATTATTATTATTATTATTATTATTATTATTATTTTGAATCTCACACCAGTTGCCTGGTGGTAACTGCTGGAGTTTGAGTGACAGCAAGTCTCCTCAAGTCTCCAGCCCTCCTCTCCTAGTACTCATAGGTCGCAGTAATTCTGCGATTTACAGTTTCACACCGGTTGCCCAGTGGTTATCGCTGAAGGCTGAGTGACAATGTCTCCTCAGGTCTTCAGCTAACGTCTCCTCACTCTTTCGCATATCATGACAGAGCTACAATTCGTTGCAGTACTTATATCTCTTGCACCTTCCTCAGTATCCGTGCAGTTCCCAGTAGTGCTGTGGTCTGTACGGTCTCTATCCTTCCCCTAATCCCGATCTCCTCCAGGGGACAGTTCCTAGTGCGCCCACTATGACCGGTACTACTCTGGTTTTCATGTTCCACATCTTCCTTAACTCTCTTGCTAGGTCCTGGTATTTGTCCTTTTTTTCACCGTCCTTCTTTTTTATTCTGTGGTATGCAGGCACAGCAACGTCTACTATTTGGCAGGCCTTCCTTTTTTTGTCTACTATTACTAAGTCCGGTCTTCTTGCCTGGATGAGGTGGTCAGTTTGGATGTCAAAGTCCCAGAGTAGTTTGTGGTCGTCATTCTCCAAAACTGCCTCTGGCTTGTACTGATACCACTTTTCCACATGGTGGAATCCCATTTGTTTGCTTAGTTCCCAGTGTATCATCGTTGCTACTCTATCGTGTCTATGCTTATACTCCTTCTGGGCGAGTTGACTACATTCACTAGTTATGTGGTTTACTGTCTCATCTCTTTCACCGCACATGCGGCATTTGCTCTTTGTCTGTGTTCTGTCGATTTTTGTTTTTATGTAGTTTGTCCTCATTTGCAATCTCACACCAGTTGCCTGGCGTTAACCGCTGGAGTTTGAGTGAGTGCAAGTCTCCTCGAGTCTCCAGCCCTTCTTTCCTAGTTCTCATAGGCCACAGTAATACTGCAGTTTACAGTTTCACACTGGTTGCCCAGTGGTCATTGCTGAAGGTCGAGTGTCAATAAGTCTCCTCAGGTCTTCAGCCAAAATCTCCTCTCTCTTTTGCCTATCATGCCCGTGCTGCGGTTTACGTTTCCACTTTCATTTCCCTTCCTCTGTTAGGTCACTGTTAACAATAAGTGTTGCAGTCTTTATATTTCTTGCACTTTCCTCAGTATCGACGCAGTTCCTAGCAGTGCTGTGGTCTGTACAGTCTCAATCATTTCCTTTATCCCGATCTCCTCCAGTCTCGCCCTCAGTGTCTTTGGAACAGTTCCCAGTGCGCTCACTATGACTTGCACAACCCTGGCTCTCATGTTCCACATCTTCTTCAGTTCTCTCGCTAGATCCTGGTATTTTTCCAGTTTTTCACTCTCCTTCCTCTTTACTCTACTACTATTATTATTATTATTATTATTATTATTATTATTATTATTATTAATAATAATAATAATAATAATAATAATAATAATAATAATAATAATAATAATAATATCATACTAGTTGCTTGGTTGAGTGACAGCAAGTCTCCCCAAGTCTCCAGCCTTTCTCTCCATCCTTCCATAGTCCACTGCAGTTCTGTGGTTTACGGTTTCAAACCAGTTTCCCGTTGGCTATCGCTGAAGGCTGCGTGATAGTGAGTGTCGTCAGGTCATCAGGCCTCGTCTTCTCTCGTCTCTCACTTCCCTATCACAGCAGTGATGTGGTCCGTACTTCCACTACCACCTGGGTGTTTTTTTTTTTTCTTTTTTCTTTTTTCTTTCTCACTCTGTTAGGCCACTATTAATAACTGGGTACTCAGATTTTATATTTCTAATACCTTCTTCAGTATTCGTGCAATTCTTAGCTGTGGTGCGGTCTGTACAGTCTAAAACCTTCCTCTTATCTCTAGTTCCTTCAAATTTGCTTTCAGTGTCTTTCATACGGTTTCAAGTGCGTTTATTATTATAGGTACTTTTTTCACACCTTTTTCAGTTCTCTTGCTTGATCTCCTAATATCTAGTTTACCTATCACAGCAGCACTGCAGCCCAGCCGTTCTACCACTGTCATTTGTTTGATGATTTTTTTTCGTGGGCAATTTTCCTATCTTTTCTCCCGTTTAGGCCACAATTCTAGCATTCTCCTCAGTATCCATGTTGTTCCTTTTTTTCAATTCATTTCATTCAGTCATTATTATTATTAATATTATCATTATTATTATCATCATTATTGTTATTATTGTTGTTGTTGTTGTTATTGTTATTTTGTTATTATTATTATTATTATTATTATTATTATTATTATTATTATTATTATTATTATTTGTAGTAGTAGTAGTAGTAGTAGTAGTAGTAGTAGTAGTAGTAGTAGTAGTAGTAGTAGTAGTAGTCAAAAGATTCAGATAATAAGACAGTTTTAGGAGTAGGCTATGATAAATGAAACAACAAATAGAATTGTACATTTTCCATACATCAAATTCAAATGTAAAATATATTTGAAAACGTTTATTCCTGCAATTTGCAATGAGGAACGAAAGATTCGAATACCACCAAGTAAGTTCCAATGTCGTGATGCTCTAATAAAAAATGTCATTTAGGAAGTTGAGAGGATAAACTGAATGTTCTGTCAGGGGAAAACAAAATATAACTTGGAGTAAACACATTTGTTTTACGAAAAACTCGATGCCTTTTTAAATCTTCTGAAAACAATTACGATTAAATTTAAAAGTAAATACGAACCACTTCACCAAACCTAGAATTCAAGCAAGTCGGTTCGTTAATTCTCAGCCTTAATGTCCACTAACTATCCTGGTGAGCTAGAGCGTCAAATCCTAACCCCCAATTTATCTAGGGCATATCGAACATTCTCAGTTTTTGCTTTATTATATTTATTTCATATTTCTTTCTTGGAAAAGAAAAGTCTTCCTTTGCCTTTTCTTTTGAAATTTTGATAAGCAATGCGTTCTCGATTCATCATAATCATCATCAGTAGCAGCAGGAGAAACACTACTACTACTACTACAACCATCACCACCACCACCACCACCACCACCAACACCACTACTACTACTACTACTACTACTACAACTACTACTACTACTACTACTGTGAAACGGACTGCTGCTTTGATTCAGAGCTACCCCCTAGATCTAAGTATCAAAATTGACATTTAATAGTTATTCCAAACTCAAGCAGAGGGCGTTGTTCAGCCATGTTTTGAATACACGACAGGTTTACTGCTGACATTTGCTGTGTCACTGAATGAGCGACCAACACTGACCAAAACTATATAATCAAAAACTTACCTCGTCCTCTTTCACTGTAGTCGGTACATGCAGATGCATCGTCTGTTTTTCGATATTTTATATAAACAATTATACCATACAAAAATCATTTGTTTTTGGGCCTTACTGATTTTGATAAAAATATCAGATTGATATATCTGATTTTGATAGCAATACCCCTTTAATGATATGATCCGTATTTATACTAAACTGCCATCTCTCTCTCTTTCTCTCTTTCTTTCTCTATATAAATTGAGAAAAGGAAAGAGAGAGAAGAGAGAGCGAGTTAGAGAGATACAGAATTGGTTGCATGATAATTTGAAGAAATGCCCCTCTCTGGCGTTGCGTTCTCCTTAAAAACTGACCCACTATCACGTGCACTGAAAATGTCCTAGCGTATGAGGGCTTGATTTAATCAAATATTTAAAATGTAATCATTTTTTTCCAATATTGGAACAGATTCAAGTCGCCTGTTTCTTTCATCCTCATTTATCTCTGGTTATGTTTTAACCTTTTGCTTCATTTTACCTTCTTTCATAATCTGCGTAACGTTCTGAAAGAAAAAAAAATCCTGTCGTTCATTGACTCTTTTTTTCCCTCTGGATCCTGATCATAATTTTATTACTATGCCTTTTCCCGAGTTCCGGCTTCCATAAATCAGACACCACGATTAATCAAATTCCCCTTCTTTTCCAGTGTCCAATTTCTAAGCTTCTCACGCTATTCCTCGCCGTTTTCCATCCTTTTTTTGTCCCTTTGTTTTATATTCAAGGCATCCTTTGCCGTCTTTTAGATATATGTTGAGGTTTTAATCTATCGGAAAACCATGTCCGGTCATACTTTTGCAATTGAAGTCTTCGGTCACGACTGAATTCCAATAAACGCTTCTGAAAAGGGTGAAATTATTCATTAGTTCGTGCAGTGCCTCAAATAATGAATGCGTATTCTTTAATGCTTGGAATATGAATTCATAATATTGGCAACGCGCTTGACATCTGAAAATGAAATAAACTCCATCAGTAAACCACTCTGGTCGCAAATCCAATAAAGACTTCTGGTGCCCGGTACGAATAAGCATATTTGTAGGTATGTACAAATGGACATTCATAAAAAATGCACATTAACCCCCTCCATACACACATACCCCCAGACACATACGCAAGCACGCACGCACACACACACACACACACACACACACACACACACACACACACACACATAGCAACTTGTACCTTTAGAATATTACTCTTCCGGCTTTTATCCGAGCAAATGGTGAAACTACTGCTAAAATGTGTCTTTTATTACGCATATAATCATCTTAAGGCAATAACAGTCGATGTCCAGCAGTTGGAATATGTTTAGGTATTGAATAACATCAGGGTGCCAATTTTTAAAAAATCCTGAAGTTGGTACTTATTATTTACGCATGTTTTATATCTCAACTGAGAGGCAGAATTTTAGCAACTTGTCATGAGCAATACCAGAACTGGTCTTCCAGTTTCTGCTTCTGTTGAAACTACACATAGTAAGATGTTTTATAATTGGTTTGCACCTTAAGTATACTGTCTGTTACAGATGCACGGAAGCATAAAAAAAAATAGTTCAATTCCTTTGAAAAGCAATGGATAGTTGAATCCTTTTGCCCCAATGTTGGGAAGGTGGTCGTCGTTGGCGTTCGTAATAAAGAGTAAGAAGCGCAAAAGCAGATGGGCAATTCATTCGTCGAAGAGGCACTCTTTGAATTTTCTGGATCCTTATTTGACTGAATGCCATTCAAAACTCTGCTCTCAGTATAACGTTCATATTTTGATTCAGTGTTAGGACCCGTAGAAATTTTACGGACAACAGAATTAAGATTTTAAAATGACTCACTAGTTGCAGAATGTTGTCTATGATTTTTTATCCCCTTGTGATTTTTAAGAACAAATTTTTTTAAAAAGTTCTTCATTCCTCAGTACGCACCCTTTCCAAAAAAGCTTCCACAACTCATGAGCAATTTTGATCTCATCGCCCAAGTAATAAAGAAATCGAGAACAGAGAGTAGACTTTCACCGAATATATTTCATCCATAGGTATGGTCATCTTGCGCATATCTGTCAAAAGAGTGGTTACAGATGCCAATGTTGGCTTTTATTGTAATAATTTTTGGAGAAAAAAATTGCGTTAAACGTTATTATTAGCGGATGATATAATCCATAGTTTGTTTGTCGTTCAAAATTTCCCTCGTTTATTTTCATTTGGTGGTCATTTGTAACATCAAATGCGTAAGAGTGTAAAACACTTCATTTTACAATCGGAAGCACCTTTCAACATTGTAGGAAAAATATTCTGCTGTCTGCTGCTTTTTACAGATGCTAGAATATTTGGCACTTCTGTGCATCCGTAGGAAAGTGCACGTTCAAGATACAAAGCACCATCTTCACTTGTATCTATTCCCCAAAATTACTGGACTTGATTTGATGGTTAATGATATCCTAAAGTTTTAGTTTCACCAGAACAGCTCCATTTTTTGGAAAGTTAATGTTGATCCGTTTCAAATCCAATGAAATATAAAACACTGAAAGTCGTTGGAACAATTTCGTCACTAGAACGATTAAATAAAAGTCTGATTGAGAGGGGAAGATGTGTACAGGAATTGTGAGTGAAGGAGAGAAAAACGAAACAGCTGGGGAACGAATTCATCATTTGAAAACTAGAAAAAAATAGATTCTTCAGTTTCATTCGCAAGTGTGTATGGAATTTAATGAATTGCTTGGAGAAATGTTTAAAATCCAGGGAGAAATTCAATCATGTGCTGCACCTGCGTTAGACTGGACGTCAACAATTGGCAACAACACTTGACGCTATTGCAGGTTTGAAGGAGGTTGTGTCTAACAGCGGGGCATGATAATCATATATATATATATATATATATATATATATATATATATATATATATATATATATATATATATATATATATATGTGGGTGTGTGTTTGTGTGTGTGTGTGTGTGTGTGTGTGTGTGTGTGAGTGAGTGTGAGTGTGTGTGTGTGAGTGTGTGTTCGGTTGTGGCTGTGCTGCTAATGAAATAAACAACCCTTAATTCAATCATGCAGGGTTTTAGTGTTTGACAGCATGGTTCACATTTATAATGTATATCTAACCAAGAGAAATTCAAGCAATATAATGCAACCCTGTACTGTGTACATACAACATGTGACTGGTTCCCAAACAATCAGTTGATTCAAGATGCATCATTGCCCCTAATTCTTGTTGGATTTAGACCCAGTTGAGTACGTTTGGGGCACGATGAAGTCCCCAATGAATTATCTGAAGCCACACTGACAATCATCCTGGAGTGCGCTCTCATAGATACAACCACTCATTGACTAAATTTGACGTCCCCAAGCTCCTGTTTCCCGGATTAGAGTGGGAACCTGTGTATTCTCCTTACCCTAACTGCTGAGCTTACATTGATTTCCGTTAAGAACAAACCATTTTCTCATCAGTGTTTACATCTTCGACATTCATATCAGGAATTAAATGACTCAAGATCGATAGCCAACGGACTAATTTGACTCATAGATAAGGTTCCTTAAAGTTGTTGCAATCGACATGTCAACAAAGCCGATGAATTTTATCCTATTTGAAGTCGATAAAGACATACCAGTTATTGGAATCTCTGTATCCATTCGAAATCACAAACAATGAATTCTACGATATATTTTACTTCGCTTTTGGTTGGCAATGGAAACTGCATCAGTTCAAAAAAGTAAAGTATACAACCAATAAAATATCTTGATAGTCATTAATGGGGCTGTAGCGTGGAACTTGATCAAAAGATTGAATCTCAAACTAATTGCCGTGAAAAGTGATAACCATGTTCAATTTATCATGAAAAACAGCTCAAAATATTAGAGGAAAACAGAAGTTCAATATCTCATATATTCTATTGAGAAACTCAAATGACAATTGACGGGTCTTACAGCAAGAATGTCCGACAACCGACTAGATATCATATGGAAAATTGCTGCAAAAGATTGACATAGTCTTACGTACAAAACAACTTTTTTTTAATTTTCGAGAGGATCCATGTTCAACAACAGACGCTAAAATAAGGTTGATAATTGTGACAAGTGCTCTTTTGATGTTGCAAGAAACTTCAGTACTATCTGATTTTATTACTTGCATTAGTATCAATCTCATGTCCACGTTGGGCTTAACCTTTTCCAACCGTACGAACAACGAGAACAACCTTAGTCTGCTTAGGGTAGTAAACCCTTCAAAATTTGTCCGTCAAATCATGGTAAACCAAACCGATATACATATATAGATCCCACCCAAGCGATTGTTAGGGTGATTCTCTGAGTGACTGAGCAGCTGACATGATTAAAGTATCTGTAAAAATGTTTATTGAAGATATCAAAGGACTCATTTCAATCTAATGAATGAATATTTTTTCCAAAATAACATTCCTCTACAGTGATCTTGAAATAGCAGAAAGCTGTCTTGACAACTGGATAAACTGACAAGTCTTAGAAAAACTATGCATTTATCTATTGTACGTATATTGCAATTGTTGCAATAATCATCTTCAGTTGGAATAGAAATAGGGTCGTAGTTTGATCCTGTTGCAAATAGACACGTTGATATTGCCGTTGTTCTGATTGCCATCCTTATCATCAATAAAGCCACGGATATATCATTAAATGGATATTCACATCAAGGTTAGATTGCTGGGAATAAGTGAGTATTTCTATCAATCACAACTGCTTTCAGTTATATTTAACTTTTTTCTCATATGTCCAATCTGATATGTGTTCGAGATAAGTACTTTCTGGCAAATTCCAGGTGTTCATTTATCTTGAACGTCTCATCTGTTGTTTGATATAACAGCATCGGCCACCTGGACAATTTTTTTTTTTTACCTATAATGATCGGAACTAGTTTCTTCATCGGAATTATGAAATTAGTTTGAATATGCAACACTTACATTGTGTGATGTCTGATGATCTTAGTTTTTATATCATCCATGAAATCCACTTATGCGTGCTCAAACCATTTTCTGTCCGGTGAAATGCAAGCGTTTCATCTTTGCCAAAAGGGAAACAAGTCAGATCCGAGTGACAATTCAATATTGGCGGCAAATGGTATTAGGAAAATATGAATTCAACATGTAGGAGTTGTACGAACGTATTTATTAATCTGCGTTGAATGGCCATAAAAGAGGAAGAGATCAAGCGAAGAATCACCCTGGGATGGCAAGTCTTCGGCAGAGCAAGCTCAACCTTCTAAAACAAGATGATCCAAATAATCATAAAAAGAAGAGTATACAACCAATGTTTTTCCCCGATATTCATTCCTGGAGCTGAAACGTGGAACCTAACTAAGAGACCGTCTCGCTAACTCAGAGGTATGAAACATACGCTTAAGAGAATCATGCTCAACCTCACGTGGAGAGATCACTGGACAGCACACAATGTAAGGAACAAAATGGGAATCAGAGATATCATAGAATCTATTACAAAAACTCAATTGGCAATGAGCAGGCCATGTCGCAAGAATGACAGATAACCGATGGACATCACGACACACAATATGGATCCCAAGAGATCACATGCAAAAATGAGGCCAAGAGAATACAAAATGGAGAGATGAACTAGACAAACTTAGAAAATACTGGCTTCACAAACGTGCACGATAGAAAAATGTGGCGAGTCCTGGGAAGAGTCTACGTCCAACAACGGACGTTAAAGAACTGATGCTAACGATGATCATGTTGAATGACCATTACAGACGATTCAATAATATACTTCACTGTAAGTCAACCGCAACAACAACGACGATGCTATCATATATGTATTACAACAACAATCATCATAAAATTATGATAATCTCATGTAATTCAATGCTAAGTCAATTACAGAGTTTTTCTTTGGAGTTGGTATTCTGCGCTATGTATTATTGTGATCTTTATTAATATCATGCTTATCAGCAACATTTCTATTTACAAGTTGAGTGTTCACTTCAAAAGTGTCTGGTGTAATAGTATCAATTCTTATTATTTTTAGTAGTATCCAAGAACTCTGAAATAATTCACATTCTGTACTCCATAAATTAGATTCTAGATTGGACTCTCAGCATTGGTTTGCATATTCAAATTCCAACCACTAGATGAATTCCTAATGTATTGCTATTCCTTCCATGTCATAACAATTTTAAATTACAGAGCAGTTCCAAACCATCACACCCTTGAAACGTCCATTCAGTCGTCGTAAGTATCTATTGGAAGTGCTCCAAGTAATAAATATCTTCAACTGCCGACAATACATTCAGCTGCCTAAACTTATCTCTGTAAGTAGTGAATGGGGACTTTCTTTTCTAGTAAAGCCCTGCATAAAGACGATAATACCTATAATTGCACAGAGTTTTGATAAGAGTTAAAGAAGGAATGGGCCAAAACACAGTATATCGAACCTTGTTGCATATGGAGGTATTTAGCTTTTGGTATGCCCAAACAGCAATGTTTTTCAAATTCAATCAAAAAAATTTCTTCTACAGATACTTAGTTGTCTGACCACGTGTCGATATAAGACGGTCACTTTGTGTGATGTGTCGTTTTCCTTAAAAAAGGTCGGAGTTGAGGCTTTTTGACATAATCAACAGAAAATATTGATGTTTACTTCGTTACATGGACTTGATCTACGTACCATTGCTCTCTAATTTGTCAACATTTTTCTGATTTTCAAAATTACATTCAACTCCAAAAAAGGCTGATTTTTTGTCTATTTCTTAATATTTTCTCAGTATCTATTTGTTTTCCTCAATATAATGGTATGTAATATCAGTATAACTTCTGAAAAATCAACTACTGTTCCATTTCTACATCAATATACATTTACCCTGTAGCGTTCAGCATATGAAAGAGATTGTGTTTACAGCTTGAAATAAGAGAAAAGTTCTTACAAATAAGGAACATGATGGCAAAATTGTTTGACTTAGTTCAGGCTACTTGTCCCTCTGCTAAACAGAACATAACGGCCTACCTTTCCCTTTAACAGGCTCAGAAAACTAACTTATTAGCCCCCAGCGTTCATTCTCTAATTTGACCCGTGCATCTAGATCACCAACAGTTATTTCTTAATTCCAATTTGCTGAACCTATGGAACTTATCAAAGTAATCTTGACAGCATTTCAACGGATGTAGGTACTCTACAGCTCAAAGTTAGGCGGTGAATCGTTTTTATCTTGGCAGAACTTGGCTCGAAAATTCCATAGGATGATAGTACTTTGGACAGAAGCTCAAAGATTTGATTTGATTTCGTCTTCCAGAATTCCTCGAGCAATCAGCCAATTCATGCCATGAATTTTGTCAGCTGGTACTTTTAGCAATATCATGCTGCAGTGTTTTACTGACCACAAATTTTGTTTCTTATTGACTTGGCTGGACTCATCTGTCTTTGTGAATGTTCAACTCGTATATTTTGATTTGTGGCAATTTCACAGGCAACACGATAAGGACATAAGAACAATATATATATATATATATATATATATATATATATATATATATATATATATATATATATATATATATATATATATATATATATATATATATTGTTCTTACGTCTTGCTTTGATCTGAGTCTCAAAATGGAGGCGTAACAAGAAAATGACTTTTAATTGACTTGAGCTTGCTTATTTCTTTAAATCACTCTTACAATTATTGCTATTCGCAAGATGTCACTCATTCTCACCCTCGGTACGTCTTTCAATCAGTCTCTTTCTTTCTTTCTCTCTCCCTCACACATACACACACACATGCATACACATACACATACGCACATATATACTTATACACTATGTATATTTGACTACTTCATCTCCATCTATCTCTGATTTGCTTGATGGGTGAAAAAGTAGCACATGACCTGCAGGTAGCAGTAGGTGGTTTCCTAACCCAAATCAGTGTCAGGTTTGTAGATACAGATTTTGAAGTGAAGAGACACTCCATGATATAGTTTTATTTATTGTACATATTTTTATTGGATTAAGCGTTGCCTACCATCATAACTTTTTGTTTTTTTAATTCCCTTTTGCAAATTACTAAATACATTTGATAATTTATTTCATCATCGTATACGTTGGAAAACCCTCACCCTCACAATATATATATATATATATATATATATATATATATATATATATATATATATATATATATTGTTCAGGAAAAAGGGGTGATCAATGAATCAGGTAGTTCTCTCGTATTTTCTTCGGCTCTGATCACAAAAAGGTTTTAATTTTTGAAAAAGAAACAGGCTGGGCACAAAATAATGAATAAATATAGCATATTTTTGCATTGCAACTTTAACACTACACCTGTGAATGGGCTGTAAAAAAACAAATTTTCTTTTCTAGACATGATCAAAATTAGATGCCGAATATCCCTGCCATTGGCACAAGTGATGCTTGTTCATATCATTTCCCTTATATTTGCGATGATTTGATCATGTGCATTTGTATGTACATATATTCAGCTATGTTTTTGTTGTTGTAGCTTTGTTGCTCTTATGTTTTCCCGATGATGTTGGTTATTTTTGTCACTCTTTTGTTATTCGTGAATGTTGATCTTGTTTAGTTTTTTTTTTTGCAGATAATTTGTCCTCATATCTACATTCTGGATTTTTCCTGTTCTCTTATCGATAGATTTCTCATTTTTTTCGGAAAAAAACTTCTAAGTATGGGCATTTTTAAAAGTAATTTCTGTATGGCATGGTCTGTTTCATCAATTCACATGTGGTTATAGGAATTTTCCATTCTCTTTCCCGATATATATATGTATATATATATATATATATATATATATATATATATATATATATATATATATATATATATATATATATATATATATAATTCAAGTCAACGTATATATTATTGTCAAAGGACATTCTCTCTGTCTCTCTGTCTCTCTCTTTATATATATATATATATATATATATATATATATATATATATATATATATATATATATATGAACACATAAATAAGTGAAGAGTCTAATAGAGAAAAAAGACGTTTCGTTCGCGTATTGTGTAATCAGAACTTCTCTTCTCCCTGTTTATTTCCTCCCCTGCAGCAATCTTTCAGAAATATATTTTTATTCTTTTCGCTAATCTTATTTTCATTTTAAAAGACGTCTGGTAGGCCAGCAATCACATCATTTCAAGCATAGAAAATAAATTTTGCTTCAGTTGTAATCCCCTTCAATGTGATTTCGTGTTGTTTCCTTCTAGTTTAAGTACGTGTCTTAGACGATATGTCGATAGTTTGGTCTGCTATTCCTCCTTATGGGCGACTCCTCAGCGCAGGGCACGACAAGGTTTTAAGCTAAATATCTGATTGGATGAATTTCTATATACTGACATCCGTCACCAACCCCACTCACTGCAGTTAGCTGGAATGACAGTAAACAATTTCCTCGCTTTTGGCAACAATCTATAAACACTGAAAAAGTATTTGTTTTCTTTTCCTGCAGACTCAGTATCATCATCATCACCACCACCATCATCATCATCATCATCATCGTCATCATAATAACCACCATCATCATCATCATCCTCTTTCTTCTTCTTCTTCTTCTTCTTCTTCTTCTTCTTCTTCTTCTTCTTCTTCTTCTTCTTCTTATTATTATTATTATTATTATTATTATTATTATTATTATTATTATTATTATTATTATTATTATTATTATTATTATTCTTTGGAATCTCACACCAGTTGCCTGATGGTAACCGCTGGAGTTCGAGTGACAGCAAGTCTCCTCAAGTCTCCAGCCCTCCTCTCCTAGTACTCGTCGGTCGCAGTAATTCTGCGATTTACAGTTTCACACCGGTTGCCCAGTGGTTATTGCTGAAGGCTGAGTGACAATAAGTCTCCTCAGGTTTTTAGCTAACGTCTCCTCTCTCTTTCGCATATCGTGACAGAGCTACAGTTCGTTGCAGTACTTATATCTCCAGCACCTTCCTCAGTATCCGTGCAGTTCCCAGTAGTGCTGTGGTCTGTACGGTCTCTATCCTTCCCCTAGTCCCGATCTCCTCCAGTCTCACCCTCAGCGTTTTGGGGACAGTTCCCAGGGCGCCCACTATGACCGGTACTACCCTGGTTCCCAAGTTCCACATCTTCCTCAGCTCTCTTTATTATTATTATAATAATAATAATAATAATAATAATAATAATAATAATAATAATTATTATTATTATTATTATTATTATTATTATTATTATTATTATTATTATTTTATTGTTGTGGTTGTTGTTGTTATCATTATTATCATTGTAATTATCACAATTATTACTATTTTTTAAATTATCATTATTATCATTATTATCATTATTATTATAATCATTATTCTACTTTATGCTCTCTTTTCTTTCTCTTATCCTTCGCTCTTTGCATTTCTCTCTTCACCTCCCTCTTTTTCGATCTATCTATCTATCTATCTATCTATCTATCTATCTATTGTACGTCCTTGTGTCATAACTTATTCGTTTACGTTCTCTTCCATCTTCTCCTTAATCCATCCTTTTCTTTCCTTCTCGTCATTGTCATCCCGTCCTTGGTAGTTATCGCAATTTATCATTCCCTCCTTTGCAATCCTTACTCACACATTCCCATTATCTTGGCGTCAGGTCTTTATTCCCTTTAGTTATCCTTTTATTTGATTATCGTTTTTCGATATTTACTCTCACCTTCTATTTTGTTATTTTTCGTTTTTATGCAACTTGTTCTTTGTTCTTCACTTTTTTCTCTTTCGGTGGTCATATTCATATCCTACATTATTTCATATAGTGTTTTATTTTTTTCAAATCTCCTTGCTTATTCCTTCCTACATCCCTCAGTCTCCTTCACTTTCAACTGCGCCTTCGTTTCCCCATCTCTCAATTCTTCTCCCATTATCGTTTTTTCTTTGATTTCCATTTTTGTGTACTTGCCTTAATAACTGTTTCTATTTTCCAGAATCATTCTTCTTTTTCAGGAAATTAGTTCCTTTTTCTCCTTCTACTCTCATTTCCAAGCTTTCTTTTTTTATTATTTGGTGATCATTTCTCAATTTGTTTTTTTTATCGACCTTTACATTTTTGTCTTCATTTCCATCTTTTTTATAATTATTTTATTTTAATTCATGTAGAAATGTTGGTCTCTTGCAGAATGTGTTTTTTCACACTCGTTCCTTTTTTTTTTTCATCCTTTTCAATTTTCTGTAAAAGGTTTCTGTAAAGGACTAATTGTAAGAATTTGTCTGATTGCCATCCTGATGAGATTTTACGTTGCCTCTTACTGTGCAGATCTATTACGTCAATTTGTCTATAACCTTATAATATTCATGAATATTTTCTTTCAATCTTCCATTCTTAAACTATGAACTGCAGTTTATAATTGCATATTCAAGATTACCTTCCGCATTGTTCCAAGATATTGGTCTCTACTTCGTAATGCTTGTTGGTCGTCTTATTCTCTGGTCTCCTCCAGCATCAGTGGAATTTAATGCATTTTTTGTCATGTTCGGAAATAATATTCATTGACCTCAGGCGTGAAAAAAATATAAAATAGATGTGCAAAATTCGATTGTAATAATCTAAACAAATCGTAAGAGTGGCTTGGGCTTTTTTCCTGGTTTTGTCAACTTCATAATCTCCACACATGTTCGTAGTCAGTCTTTTACAATTGATAAGATGTTGAATGATATTTGAAAGCACTGACAACTTGAAAGATTGGTATAACATATTGCACCTACTCTTTTTTTTACTTCTTTTGTCGATTCAACCGAGGCTTGGTCAATGTCTACAATATAAGATAACTTGATAATATGCATAATTTATCTAGATACTTAAAACATCCCACAATCCATAATGTTTGCCACTTATTAATTTGTGGAATATCAATTGGGTGTCAACGTGATTATGTGTCACATCGTTTTATTAGGGTTTTGATGTTTACTTAATGCAATCAACTACAAAAACTGTGAATGTCATTGTATTCAGTTTTCCAACGTATGCTTTTCGTCACTTTCTCGCTTTTGCGAAACAATTTGTGAAAATCGAAGATAACGTTCATTGTACGTTTGTAACGATCTATCATTGCAACTAAACGCGACCTGTTGATTACTTTACCGCCTTCAAGCTTCCTGTACCCCGACTGTCATAAACACTGACAGCTTAGCCGATCATTCGATAACAACCATTTTGGAGATCATAGTAAATGCATCGGTCACACTAAATGCAAGCTCGAACAATGGTGCATCACTCCCGACTGAAAAACTCTATGCATATTCAACTTATCCTCATCTTGGGGCCGGGATCTCAAAAAAAAAAAATAATAATAGAAACACTATTTTTTTCAGTCCTAATTATGCTGAAAGTTTCTTCCTTTGAGCTTCATTAGAGAGGTTTATAGATATTGAATGCAGATAGAGTCCGTCCGTCAGCCATCGAGACCAACTAGAAAACTGAAAAAGCCTATGTTGAAAGTTTCTGTTGATGGTTTTCTTTAGCTTAAAATGAAAAACAATAGAATATAAAATAAGTAACATTTTCTCTTTCCCAGTACAAACAATGTCAGGAAATTAGTTGAGATCAAAATGAAAAGGAAATAATCCAACAGGAATTACAACCTGGAGTCGAGTTATTATTATAAAAGGAAAGGCCAGGTGATGCCAGGTTAAAATGACGTCCCATTAATTGCAAGGTCAGACAGAGAAAGGGGAATAATCGAATAGGCAGTTCAGCAGCTGATAAGGCTCTAAAACTAACTTTACTATTGAAAATATTCATTTTGTGAGTTGTGAATGATGTTATGAATAAAGTAAGCGGGCTATTTTAGTTGATCACCTTTAGTTTATTATTTTGTGAACTGCAATCAATTCAGGGTAAATAAAATTGAACGAAAAAAAAAGCAACAACAGAGAGTTGCTTTCTTATCTTATTTAATTGAATCTGGTTCATGATGTTTACAAACATTTCAAGGCTGGGGATCTTACGTCTTCATGGGTTTGATATGCCATCTCATGAAATAATATCCAAATATAGCTTTATCACATATCTTGTGGAATTGGATTTAATTTTTCTTCTTTCGTGTTACCCTTACAAGTAGAGATGGAAGTACAACGGTTGGTTGGGATATCACTGAACATCTCTACTACGGTGTGAAATATGTAATGCCATCGGTATAAAAAAAAGGTTTTTTTTTTCAATTTTTTGATACGCTTTCACAGCTAACAGCCAAAAGCGGAATAAAACCCAGGTGAACATCAAAGAGTGGAAGAGGGATTCCAGCACAGTGAGGAAGAGAACACCATGATATTTGGTTGCCAGGAAATCAAAATGAAAAAGCCGATGTTGCAAAAAAAAATGATAGGCAAAAGTTCTACCATTTATAGTATGGCAATGTTTCCATCTTAATCCAATGTTTCATGTGAACTTTTCCGCACCGGCTAAGGTGGTTTTATCTTCTCAGAGAAGACAGGTGGGAAAAATAGTCAGTGTATTGATATTGCCACTGTGTGCAAAACGATATATATATATATATATATATATATATATATATATATATATATATATATATATAGAGATGCATATTTTCCAACGAAACGTTTCTGACACTATCAAACGACATCGACCAGAATCAGATTTATCCTATGAACATCCTGAGGTAATGACTTACTCAGGATATCGCTACACACGCAATCAGGTGAAAATGACTCCTCAAACCAAGCAATCTTTTCCTGCTAAAACAAGATCCAGGTCTGTCACCCTTTGCCGTGTACTCTGACTATTGTCTTTTCATCACCTTTGTACTATAGTTGCCATTCTGTTGGGTTTTACTTGCCGGAAAAAAAACCCCATCAAGTACTTGCATTGAAAGGTGTCCACCACCCAATGCTTTTTCAGTGATTAATGATTTTTTTCCTTCAGACACAGAGGATAGGTTTCACCCGACTCCTTGACAGCTTCCTCACATGCCCGAATGTTAGGGGACTGTAGCTGCTATTTTTGCCACACGTTTGCACCTGAAGGAGTACGGATAATTAATGCTCCCCTTCTAACATTGACAGTTCTGGAGGAGAAGCCACAAGTAAACGAATTCCCCATTGATAATACATGTTTGTTTACTACAGTGAATTTGCAAAACAATCGTGAGCATTGCCTCGTGGCAAATCACTAGATAACTATTCTATCATGAGAATGGTATCTCTCCGAGTGCGTCATTCAAGAGCCATAATAGCTCACCATTGCAATAGCAATGTATCAAATTTCCTAACACGCTATATGCGTAACATGAATTAAAGCAGCTGGACCTGGAAAATGCGGTTGGTTATAATTGCGCCGAAGATGCGAGCGTCGATTATCATTCAGATGACCAATATACAGAGCTATATATTCAGCGATGGGTGATTAGCTAAATGATATAAAATGAAAAACTCAGAAGCCAAAAAGTCAGATTCATTTGTTGCTTCCCATGATTGAGCAATGTGAGTCTATTGCAATGGGCCTTCAAGTCTAATATCTACTGTGCCGTGAGTAGGCTTCAAATTATCAATTCCCCACGTACATTATTACTCAAAAGTACTTCACATGAGGAATCACTGAAAACAATGCTGTTACAGGAACCTGATAACGTGCCCTTGTGAAGACTGAGAACTAAAACATTTTTTGCGATTAACCTTTTTACCGACACTGGCTTATTAATCATTTAATCCTAGGTATTTTGGATTTTCTTCGAATGACAATCCGAATTTATGGCATATATATCAACCAACCTATAAACCAAGCTACATTGACACACATAAACACGTGTTTGTTTGGGAAGAAGTTCGTCAATAGTTATATTGAACGCAATTTTTATATCACAATTGTCTGCCTTTTCATTGCTCTGTTTGAAACATTATCAAAATAGCTCGTCTCGACTGTTTCAGATGAGAACAGACATAGTTTTGTAGTTTGCTATAATGAAACCTATTTATAACAGACGAATATGATAAAAAGAGATAATTAACTGTCGTGAGATTAAGTAACTCATCATTCCAAAAGGTTAATCAAATATATAAAAACGATTCAATTATGAATGATTGATAAAAGGAATATGAATCATAAAATGTTGGGAATATTTATTTTAGGATTACTGATATGATCAACATTGAACGTTGAAATGAATTTACACATCAGGGAAGTAGGAAAAATAGATTCTACGTTTAAATCTGATCATATGATTTCCCAGATGGCTTAATATGCAGACATTACACGTGCATTGTGAATACGTACGATTGATAAGTAATATAATCTGTGTAAAATAAAACTCTCCTTTGAAGACAATCTCGATAGAAACGAATACATAAATGAATTAACGAAAGAAATGGATACGCCAATCAATAAGATGGTAAAACATAAGATGTGAACAACACAATATATTCAATGCATGGTTTTCCTTTCACTTGAAACTGATGCCTGAAAAAGTGTTTTATTATAATCTACCCATGGTTAATAGGCAAAGTCCTATCAAGCTCTTTGTACAGAAATAAAAGCTATCTTAAAGTAAAAAAACAAAAACATGCTAGTTAGGAGTATACATTAATCATTCTGAATATTATCCATATTCAAAAAAATCAGGAAAATTGGAGAAATCAAAGTTAGTCACAAACATATCTAAAATAATTATTTATATAATTATTATATATACATATAATTATTATTTTATATATATATATATATATATATATATATATATATATATATATATATATATATATATATATATATATATATGGTGGTTGGGGAGGTATTGTTTAAGATGATAAACCATCATTAGAAATCATACGCTGAAAAAAAGTTTTCCCATTGGACCGAATTGAAAAATCTGATCGAGAAAAGAATTCTTAACCTAAATGTATGAGTTTGTCTCGTGTTGAATCTACGATTGAATATGAGAAAAATGATTTGAGATTACCTCATAAGTCAGATTGTGACGAATTAGAATATTATACTAACCTTTCAATACTCAACACTTATTTCTCCGTACCTTTGCCACTAACCAGAGCTTGATCATCGATTCCAACCAGACCCCTCAACTATCAGTCTGTGGATTGTACTGTCCAAATCATTTGATAGTATGATATTTGATTTCTTTCGAGATAAAGATACAAACTTACTGTTACAACCATATCAATAAACGCCACTTCGTTCTCTAATCTACTCCATTTCATACACATACATTCCTTTATATATATATATAGTAAATTAGTCGTCTTTTAGGGACGTAAAGATTACCAAGCCCAATGCATTTCACGTACATCGTCGCTGATATCTGCTTTTTCTTGGCTGGGTCGGATCATTTAGATGTATTCTGTTTAAACTTCATGTTGGTCCTTTAGTCAGATAAGATTTTCTGCTGATATCAAAACTTTGATCAAAGGGTGATCAACCCAGCCCAAAGTAGAAAAACTAGTAGTGTATCGATTTTTCGACATCAATTGCATGATTATCTTCAATACATCAAAGTTCCTACCTGGAGAGCACGCAAATACACAGAAATACACAGATACACATAGACATACTAACACACGGACGCACACAGACACACACACACACACACACACACACGCACACACACACACACATGACTTATCAACATTAGGAAAGCTATAGGGAAAAGTTTATTGATACAAACGTGCCATATTTTGATTACATATTCTTCGTATTTTGTTTTCTATATGAATATTCACTGTGCTCTCCGAAAAAGATATTTCAAATGCATCAATGTAATACAAGTGGCGAGCAGTGATTTCTTTGCAATGACCATTCAATGACTTCCCCCCATCATAGCGCCTGACAAATATATTCTGCATCTGAGAAAGTATATACAATGATTCTCCCCCTTGATTACAAAGGCTGGTCGAAATTTTGGCTGTTGACGCTGAAGCTCAATTTTACATTTATTAAGTACGCTTTGTTGGCAGCCATTTTCTGCATTAATCTCAGCTTGGTGTTTTTTTTTCTCAGTCTTTGTGTTCCCGTCTCTGCCTCCACTGTGTGCTTCTGGGAGCATCACTGCCTACTCTTCGATTATAAATCTCTACACACTCACCAGGGACCCCAATTGCGTTACGTAATTCGTCAAAACGGATCTCCAGTTTTATAGCCAGGCGCAATTTTAGTTAATAAGTCACCCGGAAACCACATCCGGAATTCTGGAGATTGTCCCTCAGAGAGAGCTGCCAACATTTTTATAACCTTAGGACTCTTAAAGATCATCGCTTTCCTGACAGTTCTTCATGCTTTTTCTCTCTTTCTCTCAGCACCTGAAGTCAGTTTTCAGGGTGAATCACAGTAAATTGTTCCATCTCTCTCTCTCTCTCTTTCTCTATCTCTCTCTCTCTGTCTCTGTCTGTCTGTCTGTCTGTCTGTCTCTCTCTCTCTCTCTCTCTCTCTCTCTCTCTCTCTCTCTCTCTTGTATTCTCTTTCTCTTTTTTGGAAAATTTTCAAACTGACATTGAATACTTGATCCAGACATAGTTTGTCTCCAGTTTAATATCAGGAAATACAACCCCTTAGTAATTTTCCTCTCACTTACATTCCAAGTAGGAGATTGCATTTGGATTCGAGGTGTAATTGCCACCCGCCGACATTGATAAATTTCGTTTGTTATTGTAAGTCCTCATTAGTTCTCTTCTAACTCTCCATTACAGTTACTGGCTTCCCTATCGTACCCAAAAGTCTCGTGTCAAATGCCATTATGATGCACGCGATTCATAGTACACACCAAAACGCTCTGGTACTGTACATTGTATGGTACGCAGTCACTCAGTTGTTATGCAACACTGTTTGTCCCAGGTCGAAACGAGCCATCATCACACTGTTGAACGTCTTTGGATTGAGCCGAAAAGATAAGGGGTGAAAGGTTGATATCTTATCGGTGATCAACGTTCTAGATGTATTCATTGCTTAATGAGCATGTTTTTTGACAACGAAGTTTTAAAGGATTTATGTATTTGATTCAATCATATTTCTTACTACATTCAAGTTTTTACCAAAATTAAGATCGAATTTAACGGAGCATTGACTCATTTTAGTTATAACTATAACTGAAAATTGGAATTGTTATTTTCTACTATACGTTGAAGCAAAGATGTGCCAGACTTTTGCACAAACCTCTTATCTCCACATTCTTTTTCACTATTTTTAGGCTATCATATATTTTGAAAGAAGAACTACAATGCCAAATATTCTACTTCTTGATCTAGATGTACATTATTTCTAACTCAGTAATATTCAAATACAACAATTATTGCACTTACATACTACACATATGTCAAACCGTCAAATGCCCTCTTTGAAATGCTTATGAGTGACAGAAATGCTGATAATAATTATTTGAAAAGCAATTCAATAGAAGTATTCCTAATTACCTTGACTGTTAATTTTTCATTGTTGAAATCTTGTGCTGATCTTCTTCAAATATGTGATTGTATTTAATTTGCTGATGATGATATTTGATCAGTTAAGAGGAATTGTCTGTCTTAAAACTCAACAATCCTAATATTACTTCCCTCCTGGGCTTCAACAACGACTAATTGACTTGAAGCCAGCACGCAACTATTGTGCATATACAACTGTTTGTATATAGATCAATTGGTAGAAAGATAGATCAATAGATAGATACTGAGGTACGAAGGAACATTCGTTGGGTAGCTATATAGGAGAGATCAGTAGATAAAATAGGCAGATATACAGAGATAGATGCTGTCATGGTAGATATTCAATAGTAATTATGATGTTTAGGATTGCTGAGAGAACATTATCTCTAACAATCCTAATCTGCAGAAAAAAAGAGAAAAAAATGAAACTAACAATTTTCTTGTACGAGTGATTATAGAGTCGATTCGATTTTTGCACATAACGCCTCAATACTTTTGAATATTTCATTCAAACAGGAAGATCGATTTTCCTGTTTCTTTTGAGCACGTGACAACTCAGCAAAACCAAATTATTGAGTATATAAATACGTCGAGATATGTCCGATTAGCAATGTACGAGAAATCAATAGCCTAAAGGCTGCCTAACCAAGCAACAACCATACAATAATGACAGTGTCATCTGCAAGAACGGACGTATAGAAATCGCTAAGTAGTTATTGTGTTATCGTTAGTGTTCCATAAATCTAACTTTTTGTTTGGCTTAGCCTCTGGCTATGCAGCGTATAATTGATTTTTTCTTGTGTCTGAAAAGAGAAAAAAAAATCGGAAGCAAGTCTAGGAAAAATTGTAAGTGTTGTAGAATGAAGAGGACGACGAGCAAAAAAAAAAAAAAAAGGAAAAAGACAATAATTTGAATAGAAGAAATTTGCTTGAAAAAATACGGCAAAATCTTTAAGAAAAAAAAATTACTAATTTTAACTTACTTTATTGGTTTCCTTTTTAACGGCTACTGTGAGGCTTAAGCTGTTTTTTAATCATCGTTATAGTCATTCGAAAGATTTACTTTTTTGCAAAACCTTCAGGAGGATACATGTGCGTCTGTGTTCTCTCTCTCTCTCTCTCTCTCTCTCTCTCTCACACACACACACACACACACATGCACATACACATATACATATATATTACTGGTCTGAGTGGGGCAAAACTGGCTTCTAAATAAATTCAAATCACAATTCGATATTCAAAAATGATTTAAATCAAGTAGTCAAGTACAACATAAGCTGCCGATCTCAGGTTAACACATTTCTATGTAAGATTGTAAATCGTCAACCTTGATGGCTGTTACTGATATCGAAGTAAAAAGTGTACATTTTTCACTTGTAGTCTTGGCTTTGTAGATAAATGACATTTTTTGAGCTTATATGTCAGCAGGTGTACCGTAACTCCCAGCAATCGCTCTAAATGATATGTATATGCTCAAATATACCAACGATTCTTTGCATTTACAATTCCATTTCCATAGGTACCAACATACATTAAAACCATTTGTAAGTAATGCGATGTCAAGACTAAGATCTTTCAACGCTGGAATGTTAACAGCAATAAGAATTCTAAGCCAGATTCAGTCGTTGAATAAGTTTGTTTATACATCCTAGAACTGGTTAAATACTCAATTTTCATAGACGATATGTCATTACACATATAACTCAATGAAAATATGGATGGGATCATTTGTGTATAGAAGATATTACTACAGCCGAAACAACTAACGCCAGAACGTACCAAACCACAAATTTTGGAATAGAATTGGAAAAAAGTGGTTGCTTGACCATCTTTTTGTTTTTTAAATCCATGATATCCATCAAAAAGATTGACGGATAAGTGCTTTATGGCTGTTGGAAACTATATCTTGGATTTTGATTCTACAATTAATCTGCAAAACATTATTCCTGATTCCTTCTGTCTTATCTAAGTGAAGAGAAATCCTTGTAAACGGTGATACGTGAATTGAAATAGGGATGATTATTAATGTTGATAAAGAACTTCTTTCAACTTGATAATTTCCATTACATTCAGAGGGTAGTTCGGCTCCATATAGATTTAACTAAATTTCCTTGAGAGCATATCAAATGGCAAATTAGCTTTTCATACTAAGTCATCAGAACCATATTTTTTTTTAGTGGGAATTAGTTTACCTGTGTTGTTAAGTGAACTTTTCGGCTTGAAACGTCACACCCTCTGAGCTCTTATATGGAACTGAATCAACCTGCAAACGCGACGAGTATTTTATTGTACAAACAACGTTTGATAATTTTATATATTCATAAACCTATTCTCTCTTAATATTGGGAATGATTATTTTGCTTTTAAAATCAACACGAGTATTTGTAAGAATTTGATATTTTGCCAATGCATAATAAGCATAATACTAAATATATCATATTTTCCTCTGGTAGCATTTGCAAGACTTTTTGTCCGTGGAATTAGTCGACAAAATGGTGCACAAATAATATTTCAAGTGATACGGACATAAAATAGTCATCATGATTTATAAAAGTTTCATGCAGCTAAATCACAAAATCTGCTTTATGTTTATGAATTAAATGTATCTCTCCCATTCTATCAGCCAGTTGCCAATAAAAGCAAATAGTTTGAAATTCAATACGGTATACCCAAAGGCATATAGTCATCTTTTTCAAAGAATCAGTTCAAACAAATTAGATTTGATGAACACTAAGTGATTTTTTAAATTTTTGTTTTGCTCGAATAACTCACCACAGGTCATTGCATCTTGAAGCTCCAGAATTTGTTTTGACAATTAGAAGGATGCAATGCCTGCATAACTGAATCTTTAAAGCATATAGAAATGTCAGGAAAAACGATTTATTTGTCTTGCATGAGCCCTGGTTGATAAATGTCGTTAAAAAGCTGCCTGTTTTTCTTTCAAAATATTTTCCAGCAACCATTGGCACCCGCTCCCTTCTTTATCAGTGTGGTATTCCTTTCAATTTCACAGATTTTTTTCTTATTTCTTATAGTGCTGTTATTATTACAAAATTTCGATCTCTATCATCTCTGGCAATCATCATTTGGTAATCGTGTTCCCTAAAATCGAACCCCATTTCAAGTTGGTCTCCCATATTCTCTTAGCCTGATAATCGAATGATATGATCATGACATATATGCTAATTCCCCCAGTAGTCTTATTCTCAAATGCTGCCCTCCTCCAGTTTCCTTCCGTCATCTGGCGCTTCCTGAGTGAACTGAATGGGATGTTGTATATACTATGACGAATGAATATTGTAGCATTAATAATAGCTATGAATTCGCACGGATAAGTAGGGGAGCTCTGACACATCCATATGGTTTATCTATTGATAATTATTTTACTAACTTTCTACTCAGAAGGGAAGGACCAGTTCATGCAAGCTCCCTGAAGTTAAAGAGCAAAGAGTAGGATTTGTACTTGGATGGTTGGCCTCTTAGGATCAACAGATACTGTAAGGACTGTGAGGCCTGTATGCTGAAGTATGTTTTATGTAGCATGAGGCAGCCATTAATTTTGAACCCATTTCAAAGTTTACCGCCAAGACATATTTCTTCTCAACAAGATGCCCACAGGTGTCCCTTTGCTGCCTCAAAGTAAAGCGTACCAATGAGAGCTTTAGTCAGCCGGGATACCATCAAGTGAAAAAGCTCCAGGTAGTAACAATAAAGTGTTCCAATACCCAACATAAGATCGTGTCATTTTTTTTCTGAAACAAAGATAGTAATGGACGAATTCAGAAAAGTCATAATTTAATTCCGCTGAATGCTTTGAGAGTTTTAGCAAAAAAACTGTGTAGCAGAAACATGTGTGAGGTTGAGTTGTCAAGCATGCCCTCATATTTATCCACATCAGCGACGGCAGAGCATGACATTGAACCCTCGGCATTGGGGCGGGATGATAAAGAGTAATTTTTTTTCGAATCTGGGAACGCTCAAAATGTTTCTATGGTGGAGATGAATGGTAATTGCTCTTTAACTTTACACGGTTTCAGATAGAATGAAAGCAGAGCATCTCAAATCATAATTTGTGCATTTGATGTAGAAGATGTTTTAGAACAATCGATTTTCAGAAAACACTAATTTGTCATTGATTTCCGATTGACTCTTCCCAAATACCCTCTTGAGCTTCGTGTTCGATAATTATGAAATGACTTTAAATGGACTTGTGCATTAGTGGATTTTCCACAGCACAGAAAAGACAGCTAATAAAGATAGAACTAGCAAATATAATTGTCTTTTGTTCAAGCATAATTATGATCTGTTACATGGTCGGACGACAGACTGTGAAGTAGTGGTCAGTATGCTCATTTAACAGTTATTTTACTGCTGTAGTAATTTTCTCATATAATTGCTCGGTACGCTTGCGTCAATCTAATATAATAGAATTAGTTCCTGAGTTATGATGCATTTGAACGCCAGGACCGCTGACGTGGAGCTAAATCTTTCCGCTAAGAAAATAAATTTGCACTTTATTCACTGCTCTCACTCAAATGACCATTCTTGACAGCAGATTTCAGAATGCTGCATGATTATATCAAGCCAAACTTTATTATCTAATTACGACACTCTCCCAAATGTTTGAACACTCTTTGATGGCTCACATATCAAAATCTAATTTCCAATTTAATAATATCTTTCCACACCGCTGACTACACATTTCAGTGTCTGATAATATCACCCTTTTCGCATACGAAGCTCAACAATCCGAATATTTCAAATCATTATTGTTTTTCTTTAGTTCTGAAACTTTTTATGGTCGATAATCTTTAATATAACATTTTTGCAGAGTTTCTTGCCCTCTTTAGTATGAACTATAGTATTTTTTTCTTGTTTTCACCATCTTATCAGCAATCGATATGAAAACGACACGAGTCAGTTCTTGTTCTGACCTTTTCAAATTATAAGACAAATAATGGAAATCATGAGAGTAGATTTGACATGAAATCCTGCGTTATAAATCGTCTTCTTGCTCTTTGTTTTTCGTGTTTGCTTGATGGATTCAGCGGGATCAAACTGATTACGTAGACTGTATGGCTAAAACATGGGATGAAATAGTATTATATATAATTACAATTGTGCAATCGAGCATTTTCATTACCAAAATGAATGTAAAATTGAAAAATATAAAAGCTTGCAGATTACCCTATTCTTGATTCTATGATTTATCAATTAACCAAAAAACATCGAATTATTTGTATCTGTGCTAATCACCGCTGGTTGGTACTGAATCGAAACTGTTTACGCTACGACTTTTTGTACCCCAGCGTCTGCTATTCTGATGCATTCTGATGGCTTGGCACTTCAAAGTGCGTAAATGTCGATGGTCATAACTTTAAGACATTTAAAATCTGATTAAAATGAACCTGTGCCATGACATAGTGTAAAGTTTTTCAAATATATATATATATATATATATATATATATATATATATATATATATATATATATGTATATATATGTATATATATATATATATATATATATATATATATATGGATATTTCAGAGGCATGATAATTATTGAACATCTATTTTGACTCCATCTACATTACCGATGTAATTTGTTATTTTTTTTGATGAATCGAACGTCTTGATATTTCAGGACCTCTTTTTGATATTGGGAAGGGAAACAAATTTCCAGCATATTGAAAACTGATAATTCGATCTGCTAATTACAAATATTTACATATAAAAGATAATACTGATATATTATTAGCAGGCTTAAAAGCAAATATTGTCTAGACGAATTGATTCTCGAATTATGTTGCGTCATTCATAATTTTGGTACAAAATCATGAATCAATTTTTTGGAGATTTTCAGCACTCTAACACGTATTTTTCTTCCTATCGGCACATTCACTTGTTTTGTAAAATGCATGTGTTGGCTTTAGCCCTTGTCCAGCAGTGAAATTACAACATCTGATGAAGCATATGCTGCTGTTACTGACAATAATAACGATTTATACGAATAAGAAATCTTTAATATATAGTTGAGAGTTGTCCTTTAAAAGCATCGAAACAACCTAACCAAAATGGTCCTACTTACTCAATCAACTAAGCAGTGGTTTGTGACAATTCCTTTCGAGAGAAATATTTTGAAAAAATACATAGGGGATATGATCTATTATCAGCATAACTATAATGATCCCCGTACACGTATTTTGTAATTCTATATGTTTATGTATAATTCTTCTATGGGTTGGAGGTGAGCCTGACCTCTTCAAGGTGACGGAGACTATTTCTTTTCTAAATTGAAATGAATTTTTAGATAATTCAGAAAAAAACATGCTTTAACCGTATCAATATTTAAATTTCTTTGTTTAATGAGACAGATACGTATCCAATTACATCGAAACGATTTGATATTTTTTCATTTTGACCAAAATTAGAGAAAAGTTTGATGATTTGCTACTTCCCAATGGAAAACACTGAATGAAAAATTGATCTATTGATTTTATGTTCAGGTTAATATGAATATTTTTCAATTCTATATTCTCTTTCCTCTTTCAGATTACAGTAACAAACAGTTGTAGCAAATCACTCGGGGGTCATTAGAGTGAAAAGTTTGTTTTATCCGATGCGTAACACTTATTTTCTGTATTCCTTGATTATCTTTCGTTAAATCAAAAAGCAGTTCGGTTGCCTTTTGTTTTATTGTAAAAATGAGATGAAAGATAAGTTTAAGCAAACCTACATTCTATAAATCAAAGTTACTTGGAATCGGAGAGAGGTCTTATGTAAGTCTCACTTGTGTTCCAACGATGCATGGTCCCTTTTATTTTGCACAAAATGAATAAATACCAAGTTTTTAGTCGTTATTGTGGTTTGTTTTTTTCAAAACTATATATTTAATTCAGGCTTTTATTTTCATTTTTCCAGTTATACCCCGTCATTCCTTTATCCGTAATTATTTGCAACATCTTTCACTTGTAAAGAAAGTAATGCTATTTACTTACTAATTTTAAGTGATCCTAAAACAATTGATTGCTCAAATAAATGAGTCAGTTAAAAACAATAGAAAAAGTTTGATGAAATCTCAAATTATACGTTATTTCAGGGTTGAAATAGTTTAAGCTGGTACGGTTACAATGGGTACTGCTACAAAGCTTAACAATATTAGTATTCTATAGACGTATTCTTATCAAAATGATCATAGATTCGAGCACTTTGATTTTCCTGATTTTTTGAGGATGTATATTTTGATCATTGCTTTTCCGAAATATTCATATAATAAGGATTCGTCATATTTTTCAGTTATAGGAAAGTAAAGTAAATACTGACTATATATGCTGGATATGCCTATACGGTGGTGATTTAACTATTTAAATCGATACAGTCAATGAATAGTGATGTATAAAACTCTCGATTTTATAGGCTGAATGCTTATTGATAATATTTTAATTACTATTCCTCCACTGACATTTTTTATTTCAATAAATATTTCTTCTAAATACGATACATACTGCTGCATATTAAATCAAAGAAGGCAATGGACCGGTTATGTTGAATGGATATCATGATCCATGATGTGGATCTTAAGAGACTATGTGATAGAATATAGGATTGTAAATCAGACACGTTTTGGATGAACTTTCCTAGCAACGCCCATGATAGAAGAAGGTATGAAAGATCGGAAAAGAACTATGTTTAAAGTCCAACGCTCGGAGGTTGCACCTTCAATTGTGTTGCTGTTGAAAGTGTTGACGATAGTATTTTCAATGATATCATACAATTCGAAGATATCCATTAAGATTTGTACTCAGTGATGAATGAAATATACGTTAGATATTTGGTAAATTAACAATAATCAACACATATTCATTATGATTAAGAAAAAAGAAGCCATTGAAAAGAAGATACCTTGTTAAGAAGCATGCAATATGTTTATCGACATGATAAATCCAAATAGAATTAGATTCCTATGAAGACTTATTAAGTAAATAACGATGTTTTGTTGGGTTTTTGCAAGGGGAGGGGGTCAAAGTTTAAAGGTTAAATACTTGAAGAATAATTATCATACTGTACGAATTTCTTAGAGGAACTTTCGTTATCATTATCATTTTTTAGTTGTGCATAAATTATCCTGCATATTGTCCTTTTTACTTTGCACATTCCTCTGTGTGGTATTTTGCTCTTTAGAAAAATTTGCCGTGGGTTTTTCTTGCATTCTACGACCATAAACAATTCATTCTTTCTAATTCTGATATATGGATGATTCACCAGATTCTGCAATAGAAGCTGCCATTATATTTAAACTGAAGAGCACAAAAACCATTAGTTGAATCTCAGATGAAACCATGGAACTCATTCAAAAATGCAGAAACCTCAAGCCAACAACAACAATGGAAAAACGAGGACACTGAACTTGACAAAACAATCAGAAGGAAACCAAAAAAAGAGAGAAAAAAGCTACACGACAGCAATCATCGAAACAACCCTCAAAGGGGTCGGGGCAACCAAACTATAAACTAAGATCTCGATATAGGAAGGGAACTAAGATACTCTAGGAATACGGAGACCTATCCACAGACAGAGACATGATTGTCAAAAAGGCTCAAGAATTATAAAAGTCATCAAAACATAGACTGCAAAACATCGAGCAAGATATGCAAGACTTTACCAATCAGTACGAGGATTACCAGGAAGTTACACCATGGCAGGTAAAACAACCCATCAAAACGACACAAAAAAAGCCCCTGAACCAGATATGATGAACCATCTATTCAAAAAAAGCTGGTTAGATCATCATCTAAATATTCGATCCAGTGTATGCTTAAAACTAAGTAAAGTCACGGAAGACTGGACCACGTCAATTATAATGCTTTCACATTTAAAGAAAGATGCCTGCGACCTCAATTTCTGCATACTTAGCTGATTCAACTCCGTATACGAACTTTTCACGAAAATTATCACCAATCAAAACACGAAAACAGAAGATGAAAACCAACCACGAAAACAAGCTGGTTTTAGGATAAACTACTCAATCGTGGATTATATCCATTCCATTGATCAGCTGAAAGAAAAATCTGCCGAATACAAAATGCCACCCACTGTAGCATTTATTGACTTCCAAAAGTCTTCGTAGAAATTCGAATGATCATTAAGACCATTACTCAACAAAATGTAGACCGTATATGCGTCAGATTACTGCAACACATACTACAACAGCTACTCTATCAGGCTATATACAGACACTGAGCTCATCTAATTCCAAAAACAAGTAATACTAGGTGATAAAAGCTAACCTCAAATCTTCACAACCTACCTCAAGATGATCTTCAGAAACCTAAACTAGGAGAATGAAGGAATAAAAAAAAGACAGAGAATATCTGAACAACCTCAGTCTTGTTTATCTGAATTTTTTCGATGAGATACTATTATCATTTCTATTATTATCATGAGGGGCGTAGAGTACAACGGCCGAAACTTTGTATGAAAAACAACCAAGATGAGGATAGTCCGAATAATTATAGGAAAATAAATGTAGGTCTTTCCAACAGCTTTGCTTTTGCAGTGAAACAACATGACATCTAACTAAAACTAGATGAACTAAATGAAGAAATTCCAGAAAGTCAACCTACAAACAGAAGCCATGTGCAACAATCAGGTCAGAAATAGGAACACAAACATCAAAATATAAGACACAAGTCTAGAAAAAGTAATCCTCTATATACACTTCGAGCAACAGATCTCCATAAAAACCACCAGAAGAAGAAAAATCACCCTATAATGACATAACCTTCTAGCATAGCAAGCTCTACCTCGAAAAAAAGATCCTATCAATCTTTGAAGGAAGGATATTCAACCCAATACATCCTTTTGATGGTCAGTTTAGGAGCTGAAACATGGAACCCAACCAAGAGATAGACCCACGGACTCAGAAACATGCAACGTGCTCATAAGAGAATCATGCTCAACATCACATGGAGAGATTGCAAGACGGCACTATATATCAGGGATAAAACTGGAGCCTGAGACATCATAGAATCCACTAGAAAACTCAAATGGCAATGGGCAAGAAATATTGCAAGAATGTCAGACAACTGATGGACATTGTGACTCACAATATCGATCCCAAGGGATCACATGGGCAACCAGGGCCAGCAGAATACAAGATGGAGAGAAAAACTAGAAAAATTTAGAAAAAATTTGCCCCCAGAGGCCCACAATTGGAAGGTGTGGAGAATTATTGGGAAGGTCTCTGTATAAGGGGAGACAATAAAAGACTAGTTCATAATGATGATGATGAAGATCCTGATGGATCTGAATGATAGCTTGGTGCAAACATCAATCAGGAAGGATCCAACAATTCCATATGCATGACCCTAGGGATGAAAGTGCACACAAAGGTTAATTGCCAGTCCTTGGCTTTTTTTTCAAGGGGATGCAACATCTAGAACACAAAGAAGCAAAAACTAGACACGATGTGTATTGGACTTTATGCTCACCCATTTTCAACAAAATTTCCAAAACCTACTCTTATCCGTCCAAACCAACTACATGTTTTTGTTATATAAATGGGTAAATTTAGATCTTGTTCAACTATTTAACAAAATTAGCTTCGAGTACAAGCAAAATAATTCCATTATACGCAGCCTGAAACTGTATGATATGTACTGAATTAATCCTAAAATATGTATTATTTCCAAAGAGTATAACATAGAATCGATCTCTAGATCATCAAGAGTGTAGTTATTCAATTCAGTGATTAGGTTTGATCAGTGCAATGAACATCACTATTTTTTTCCTTTTACATTGACTACAAGTCTCTTTAAAATTGCATCAATAAAGCAATTAATTCAAAGATAGAATGATATCCAAGGATTAGGAAATTTTTCTTAATTTTCCACCTCAAAATAAATTAGTCCCAATTATGAATATCATGGCAAAATAAACACTGACTATATTCAATTTTATTCTATCAATTACCTTATTTTCGTTAGTGCATGTATACTCAGAAATGTTACACCTTTTTTATACAAACCCATTCATTCTTTTAGTAACAACATATTTTCTACCCCAGTTCACAGACTGTTTTCAAGTCATCATTTTCACACGCAGAAAAACAATACATTTCGATACCTCTGTTGTGAGAATTTTATCTACATACGGCTATTGGAACTTCACTGAAGTAGCTAAACCTTAAATGCTCTAATAGAAAAAAAACTTTGCCCGCCCTTCCTTCAATGTTGACATGGTCCAAAGCAGATCGAACATATCTTAATAGTGATCCTGCCTATTTCTGCAGGCCTTTCGATGAAACATTCCCATGTACTGTACGGAAGATCCTTTGTTTGGAGATCAGGTTTGAATTTGTTCCCCATGGGATGGCCTCAAGTACTTTTCAGAAGATCCTAAACGATCTCCAAATAATTTTGACGAACAATATGAAGTAAGCTCGGAGATGGCCTCTACATGACCTTAAGCAAAAGAAAAGTTGAGACGAAGACACAACGATCTGAATCCAAAATGAACAGCCGAAGAAATTGGACTACTTTATCTACATAAGACCATGAGTCTCCATGAAGTCATCAAAAGAAGAAATACAGCAAAAGATCCCACAAGGTTGGTACGCTTTTGGCAGAGCAAGCTCGACTTTTGAAAACAAGACAATCCCCACTCGTCCTAAATAGCCGGATATACAACCAATGCACCATACCAATGGTTACATACGGAGTTAAAACATCGAAACTAATTAAAAGATCACAACGTACAAATAATAATCATACTCAAACTCACATGAATTGAGTATGAGACAGATCATAAGTCAGGAAAAGTCTGAAATATCATTGAAATTGTCCGAAAGCTCAGATATCTTGACATGTCACAAGAATAGCAGACGATTGCTGGACGTCACATCTCGAAACCTGGATCTCATGTGAAAGGCTGTGGTCGACAGAAAGTTAGCTTTGCATGGATCAGCGGAGCAATTATTCTACACAACAAATGATGATTTTTCAATACAATGCTTTTTTACCAATATACCCACTTTAGAACTGGATAATCATCCAATACATATTTTGTTTATCACGAATCGAATGAAAACAACTGAATTTGTGTATCGAGAATCCAGTGCTTCCTTCCAAATTAAACACGTTGCCGATCGAACATGATAGTTTGTTACAAGCTAAGAAGGTTCGGCTGTTCAGTCTCATGAGGCATAAATCCTGCAAGTAGAATTACGGAGTTAGGTTCAGGTTTGTCTAAACATTCTTTGACAATCCGAATGTTTAACACAGCACAAGGATGCAAACAGTTTATTTTGCATCATTGAAGAGCTATTACCGTGGATATAAGACACTTTACTTTTTGATAAATAATATAAAACATGTACGGCGATTAAGAGAATCACAAAATCGGGAAAGTACGTAAAAGTCGATTAGCGCCAGGTCTGATCACCAGATTACCTTCTCAGACGGATTATATTTTATGATACGGGGAATATCATGTCTAGCCATGTAAGAGAAACAACTGGTGCAAATATGAAAGAATTGAAAAATACATTGTATGTTGCAAGATTGTAATGCGATCAACAATTTAGAGATTTAAAAAAATTATTCAAACGTCCAACCATTTAGAACTAAAGCATACACACGATACAAATATACATGAAGGTATGCAATGCATACAATCACATAGTTATGAGTGGGTTACTCTCAGTCTATCGGTCTGTCTCTTTGTCTGCATTTTTATGATTGTGTATTTATATATATTCAAGTATGTGTTTCTGGATGCATACATGTGTAGGTTTGATAACAGTAATCGGAAGTAATCCGTCGACTTGGCTCGAGTTTTCTTGTTTTTGGTAGTATCAAACTCATATTCTGCTTTAAAGCAATATAAAACTTTCCCTTAAAACAAAAAATATATCATCTATATATTACGCCATCACACTTTTAACTCAGCCTCTACCCGCCGACATTACAGTTCACGTAAGCGTAAACTAAGAAATCTTACACAATCTCAATTCACCTTGTTCCTAAACTGCAGTTCGCTAGAAGGCTAAGTATTCAACTTTTCCATCCGCACAGCTTTTTTTGTAAGTTTCAATCTTGATGAGAGGAAGCAATTGTTTCCTGATGTATGTTGATATTAGCGTAGGCAAAAACTGATAGTTATACTAACAGTCCATAAAAAAACTTCTCTCTCTCTCTCTCCCACTACTGCCCCCACTCTTTCTCCGTCTCTATCGTTTTTGTTCCCTTCTAAACAACAAAAATTTTGCTACACACAGTGAAGACTTTGAAGCGGATACCTACTTTTAGTAGACCTGTAACAAGAGAAAAACGACTGAACCATGTATAAAGATCGAGAAAAGCTCGGTTAATATTAATTCTGCTATTAATATCTATATAACTTTTCTTTACAAAGCACAAATCTATGCTGAGGAATATCAACCAATTCCATCTGATAAATGAGGGTATGATTCATTAATATTTATGAACATGAACAGCAGCACAGAGTGGTTATGTATTGTTTGTTGTCAGTGATAATCCTACATCGACTTTTTAGCGTCTGTCGTTTGACACAGACACCCTCAAAGAATTGCAAGCCTCTCTATCAAGAGCATCGAAGACACAATACATCTTTTCATTTTTTTTTTTTGTCTCCGTCATTCATGTTTTACTTGGTACAGTTTCACATATGATCTCTGGGGATCCATGTTGTGAGTAGCGATGTCCAGTGGTTGTTAATCATTCTTGCAACATGACTGGCCCATTGCCATTCAAGTTTTTCAATGGATTCTATGATATCCCTGGCTCCTTTTTCTCTGCAAATATACCCCCTTGTTCTGTGATTTCTTTTATGGTGTTTAGCATGCTTGAAATAGATTCGTTTCACAACAACATCGACTTTTTTGCTGAAAACGTCCAATGTCTCAAAATATTGCTAAACGAACGGAATGAAAAAGCAAGGAGCTTTGTCCCCGCATGAACTCCAGTAAAACAAATGCCGTGTACGGCAAACACGCTGAAGGCAAAGGCACAACAATCAAAATCGAAAACACAGAACTGGAGAGATTAAACCACTGCAACTACCTAAAACAACAATTTATTATCATACCTATTCCTTTTTATCAATGAAGTCTGTTTAAGAGCAGGAAAAAAGTTTTATAATGCGTGAAAATGCAGTCAAAAAACTATTCCTCCATATATTTAACACTTGGGCTGTAATGCACCAAAGTGACCCTGGGAATTCCAGCTGATTTGACGTAAGAATATGCATGTGATGGAATGGTCGATAGATTAAATTGGTAAATTCTATTTTAGTCTTGTACGACTGTAGTCAGGAATAGTATTTCAATTTACATTTGATTGTTCCCGACTTTACAAGACGTTTGACTTAATAGGAATTTCGAATTGCTATCAAAGTGAATGTGATGGGCGTAAAATTCCCTATATAAGGTCCTAGGGCAAAACAACGTCCAAACATGGGACTCTATTCCGAAATAACAAACGAGATTTAGGATAGCCATTAAAAAGTAAGTGGCTGAAGATATATACATTGCTGGACAAGGCCCTTCTTATCTCTTCCCATAACGAAACTGATTGCACTTGCCACTGCTATCATTCACTGGCATTTTTTAAATCGAGTCTCTCCATCGTGTATCTGATATTATCCTACTGCGTTCACTGGCCTAAAAGTACCCATTGATTGAGCCTCTGCTCGATCTGTTATCAAATGACTTGCTATGTATCCAGCCAATCTCCATTTATATGGTTAAATATCCTTACGATACACTTAATCCTCTTTTGGATATATGTTTTACCTTTTTCCCTCACCTAAAATTGCCAACATTTTGGAGACGTTGAGTTGACCAGTAAAGGACAGTAGGTATCAACATTGCTTAACATATATTTATCAAGCTATCAGACCAACCATGTACACGATTTTACAGCCGTATGGTACGGCCGTCCTCGAGATTTGGAAATGCTCAAATTGATACAACCAAATAAACTTTTATACATCAACTGATGTAATGGCAACAAATATATTTATCCCAGGGTCAAAATACTTATATGGATTTTGCAGCCTGTAGGATACAGCTGCCTCTGTTAAATTTAAAAATGCCAAAAATGATCTTCTCAGAGGTTGCCAAAATTAACCTTACCCCAAATTGATCTTTGTACGTTTCTGTATAAGCAATGAAAGGAGGACGAATTTCTTTTTGAATGCTTTATTAATAAGTTGTATCATATATGAGAACCCGTTGAACCATTAAAGAATATGTATCAGCTTCTGTTTTCAAAATTCGTGAAATAAACTCTCTGACTTTCTTTTGGGTCATGTTCCTCATTTTCATTCCTAATGATTTATTTTAATTCAACGATGATGGAACGGGAAGAATGGATTTTCATTTGTATTTTGAATTAAAAGAAATTTTGTTCACTGAAATTATAATTTTTGCCTCCAAGGTGGTGGTGAATTTTCTCAAAATGGCATATTTTATGGACAAACAAAGATAGAGACATAGAGAGATAGAGAGAAAGAAAGGGAGAGGGGAAGTTAACTGCAGATTTCTTTTCTGGCATTTTCCTCTACAGTTTGCAAAAGATTCGTTGAGCACAATTAATCAGAATTTGCCTGCAGACAAAATGAGTTGTACAGTAAACTGATTCAGCAGAAAACGCCAATCATTAAAATATGACCGATTTTGTCTTCACTCCAAGTTGGTAAAGTGAATACAATAATACCGAGTATTCAAAATTGTAATGCTACGCGAATAAGGCAACTTAATTTCTATGTCTATCTATTTGTTTTACTATACGCTATTGATTTCCGTATTCAAATGTTTTTGTGTTATCTTCTTTGTGTGCTTCTTTTGATTCTATGTTATCTTGCAGAGGGATTGATTGGGCCTAGTGCATTACCTCCCCTTGAGGGATCTTATTTTTTTGTAATTAGCTGCGATATTCGAACAAATGAAAAAAAAAAGCTGGAATGTTCATTATTGCTCATGTTTAATTCAACATAAAGTCCTCTCCGATCAATAATCTATCATTATGCAAAAATATTTGAGCACTTTTCCACGTGACTTTTTTTTTCTATACGAACAAAAAAAAATGGTTTTATTTCAAAAATTGTCCTATGTCTTCAATGAAATTAAAGAGACGATCAAGTCTCCAAATGTGTTTAAGATGCTTTGGACATAAGGAGATCCAGGCGTTTATTTTTGTTCGTTAGTAATGTTTTTCCACTACTGAACAAAAATTTCGAAAAAAAAATTGAAAAACCCATTGAATATATATATATATATATATATATATATATATATATATATATAGAGAGAGAGAGAGAGAGAGAGAGAGAGAGAGAGAGAGAGAGAGAGAGAGAGAGAGAGAGGGAGAGAAAGAAAGAGAGAGAGAGAGAGAGATTGTGTGTGGGGGTGTTAGAATATGGGAGTTGGAACTGCATCCAGTTCTGTAGATCTTCCATTTAAAAAATACAAAATTTAATGAACAGCTATAATTCTAGCCAGTCAGTCACTTCCATAATATCGGCCTACCAAAGTATTGGAGCTTCAAAACTTGGAATATCTAATATGAAAAAAATATTCAGACTAATCATCGGTTTTGTTACTATTCAACAGAACTATTGTTTATATTTGCAACCGTTGACAATGATTGCTTACTTAGAGTCAGGTAACCTAATCGATATACTACCTCTTTGAAAGTAAATATTGCAATATTACAAGGTTTAACAACAGAAAAAATAATCATATTGACTCAAATTAAATATTTTGGTAGTACTTTATGCTGTTATTTTTTTTAAAGCCCACTTCTGCCCTAATTTGTAAACTCACTATTTTAAAAATATATATTACCTTCACTAAATTATTTCTAATATCAAAGTTAACAATTTGGATGAAAGTGCAAAAAAAAAAAAGAATTTCACTCAAACCATGAGCATAACGCCTAAAATCTTCAGCGCCAACATGCAAAAGGAGGATTTCATTACTATTATTATTCACGTTTCGAAGAGGTGTCACATCGTGTGTTTGAGTATGTATGTATGTATGTGCGTGTGTCCGCATGTCTATCGAACCATAAAAAGCATTTTAACGTGAGTGCTGTTCAACAATGCATACACAAAAGGCATTGGGAAAGTTTTTTTTTCTTTATATTACACATTTGTCAAAAACTTTAAAGAGGATTTTTTTTTACAAATTAGCTAAAATTTGATGAGGACATTTTCCTAAACGACACCGCAAAGAAAATTAGTGGTCAATTATGGCATCTGACGCGAATTCTGAATAGCTCCCAGCCGGACCTATTCCGTGCAAACCCGCTTATTTGAACTTGCATACGAACAAAGGAGAGTTAACCGTTTGGGCAACAGAGAATACTCATTTTCAAAAAGATATTATTTAAGAAAAATCAAGACCTCGACACTTAATTGACAATAGTTTTATTCTATTATTTTATTATACTAGTTATCTGAAGGTTTCTACCTCTCAGGTGAATGATATATATATATATCTATAATGATTTTGGTTGGATTTGAAAACCTGATTTTTCAAAGAATTAAAATATATCAACCATTCATCAAATTTAGTTTATGTTCTAATTTCTTTCCATTTATATTGATCGTACAAAAAAAAACGTCAACATAAAATTCTTAATCAAACAAAGATTTGATTTCGTCAGCCAGAGTTTTGGGGTCATAGTGGGCACATACACGTAAGTAAACAAACATTGGCCTCCTGTAACAAGAAAAATTGGCTGATATCATTAATCATTGTGATGTAATAGTAGATCTTTTTCCTTCACCTCATATCTTAATTAGGTATGTGCACCCAACGTTCTATGTCTTTATATATTTTGAATAGAGAAAAATAGAAGGTAGTAATTTTTAACTCTTCCCTATAGTTCAAGCAACCGATTGAGCCCGTAGCTGAGAGGGTTAAGATACCAAAATCCCTAAATTATGGAAAATAGGAGGGAAAACCAGGTCCCCACTTACACCAGGTGCACATTGTAAATTGGCTCCACTTTTTAAAACCATCCTATTCCTTTAAACTGGCATGAAAACATAAGAGAATCTCGGGATATCAAAATTTCAAAAATTATTGAAAAATAAGAGGAAAATAAAGAGTCAAGTACGCATAATACTCACATTATCTCCCTTTCCATCTGATTGAAAAAAAAACAAAAAAAAACATTTCTTTAATATCAATGCTTTTTGCATTTTGCTGTTTGTTTGAACTATTCCGGCTAAAAACGGTTTTAAAACAAAATTACAAAAACTGAAAAAACGATTACAAAAAAATAATAACATTACCATAGTTATTATTTTCTCCTTCTACTCTTTCTTCCAACCGTCTTTATATGACTATCTATTTTTTTATAATACAGACCAGTACTGATAAAGAGGTGCAAAACTCTCTTGATGTCTCCCAGGAACATCTGAAATAGGATGGCCATTGAATGGTTACATATATAATGTTTGAAGCGTAACAGCAACGCCTGATGGACTGTGGAATCTTCTGATCATACATCTACAAAAATTTCATGACATGGTACATGGATGAATTTAAAAGAAGTTTAAGGGTAAGCCAACATATTGGTACATTTACGTTGTTATATGTCAACATTACATATCACTGTAGTTTCATGTATGTGTACACGGTATATCCAAATGCCCTCAGTGTATAACAAATTAAACCAGTAGAAGGCTGGAAAAATGCTCGATGGAAGAAATATTAAAATTCTTCACGGACCCTTGAACAAACATAAACCCTATGTCATGGTTATATATCTACTTGACTTCTTCTTCTTCTTCTTCTTCTTCTTCTTCTTCTTCTTCTTCTTCTTCTTCTTCTTCTTCTTCTTCTTCTTCTTCTTCTTCTTCTTCTTCTTCCGTTCTTTTGGTTGTGCAGATTTGTTTTTGTCTCCTTATTAACTGCTCGTACTGCCAAAACCAACCACGAAACTACAACAGCGATGTCAAATAAAACGTATACACTTGAATGAAAGCACAATTGTTTTCTTCTTCTTTCTCTTCTTCTTCTTCTTCTTCTTTTTTCTTCTTCTCCTTCTTTTTCTTCTTTTTCTTCTTCTTCTTTTGCTCCAATCATCAACCAATTATAGGCATGTTAAAAATAGAAAAAATTCGTATTCCAATCCAACTATTCATATATACCAAGCAGTATTTCCGAACTGCAAACTGTTCCGTCAATCTGATAACCAACAGTGCACATGTCCGCTAACTGGACCAACTATTTCCGTTTCCGGTTGTGTTGTAGGTGTGTCATGTCGAACAACATGATAATTTCCGGTCACGGCGTAGAAGTAAGAAATAGTCCAAGAGTAAGTCTATAAGGGGAAAAGGAAAGGGAAAATTGAGGAGAAATAGAGAATGAACGATTATGCATGCATGCGCGTGAGTGTTCAAGACATTTTTGTAAACAATGATTGGATAAACAAGTAAAACAACACACATATCCCGGGGCATTGTTGAAAAGGGAGTAGAATGCCATTAAGGGAGAACAAAACGCTTTTTTATCACTGGGTTCGATTTGCCGTGATAGTATATGAGGGATTACCACGGATCCGTCATTTCATTATTACATAAACCCGTTTATTTAGATGACAGATATTTATGTTCATATGTATGTGAAAGAATGTGCGTGCATATATGTGTCTACGAAAATAACATATATAACTCAAACATTGGTTATATACCCACCGTTACACATCCAAAGGTGAACTACAATGTAACAAAGAAAACCCAATTCACTAGGGAAAAAAACGATTGGTCATCCCGATAGTTACTTACGGAGCTGATATATGGAACCTGACTGAAAGATTGACACTCAAACTGAGGCATAATAACAAAAGTAATAATGTCAAACGTCAAACAGATAGATCTCGAGACAGCACAGTGTTTAGGAGGAAGATGGGAGTCAGGGCGTCTTGTTGGACAAGATGCAAGAATGTCAGACAACTGCATGACATCATAACTAACGACGTGGATCCCCAAAGATCATACACAAAACTATTGCTGGTAAAAAATAAAATAGTTTAACGAATAAAGTTAGGGAGAATTTGCTCTGCGAAGAACATGTCCAACAATGGAAGCAAAAGGTCGATGATTATGATGATGAGGTGGAGGAGGAAAATATATGCTATTAGAGGATGTATGCATATCTAATTTAGTTTTTTCATTTGCTCTATCAATACTCAACCCTGTATTTTTTGGATTACATTCTTCTCGTTTTGGATTTCAAAATTAGAACAACCGGGAAATGGAGTAATCTAATTCATCAAATGTAGGGAACACATCCTTGAAAGAATCCTCGATAAGCATTGATAGAAACTGTGTTAAAAACCTAACATCTAATAAAATCAAACAATTTTCCCAATATATCAATAGACTCTGATGTAATCTTTTTATTACGGATTTCGAATCGACTGATTAAGTAAATCCACTGTTATTTTATTCACACAACGTTCAGCAGAATATAGATAGATCTTTTCCATAGCAAAGAATGTAAAGTGTACACACATAATTTTAACAAAACTTGTCAAACAGTCCTGTTTCCTGTGAAATATTATGCATGAACACACACGCGTGCAGCTGAATAAACAGTACTAAAATTAGAAAGAAAACATCAAAATAAAAGAGGCTAACGATATATTCCAAAAGACCTACCACTTATATTCTGATCATCGCTCTAATAAGCAGAATAAAGAAATAGCATTTGATGTTTTAAGAGAAAAAACTGGAAGAGTCACCCAGCAACATAAAACATTGAATTTTATTTTTTAATGTTGTGTGGCTCAACTTGAACACGAATATAAATTTTGTGGACAAAAACTCCACATCATTGGCTCCGTTGTTAGACATATAAAACATGAAGTCTGATTATCTCAGAAGCAAAAGAACAATACCCACCACCACCAAGAGTTTCCTGAAAGTTTAAACTTGAAGCGTAAAGTAAGAAAGTCACAGACGGTCACGTCGGCTTACATAGATGCAAAAGGCAATGCCGTTGTTCTTGTCAAATGTCGAGACTAGACATGATGCAAGCAGGCAACTGGACATTCGCCAAGCGCAATCCCAGAGTCAATATACGGTTTCGAAAGTAAATATTTGACAGTTGGAATGTCATACGATCGCATGCTTCCTTCCATCTGTTTCCCCCTCACGAAATTATTTGATTTCCTTCTGTCTGTAATTTATTTCTTTGTTTTATTGCTTCCATTGTTCCTTCGTTGTCTTTTTGTATCTCTTCTTTCACTTTTCTCTTTTCTTTTTTAGCTTCCTTTATTGTTTTTCTCGTTACAAACACATTTTTCCCTTCCAGGATCCGTTTATTTCCTGTCTGTGGTCTTTATTTTTTATTGTGTTCGTTCCAGTGATTTCGTTTGATTTCACCGGTCTCTTCAGTCTTTTGTTTTTCTTTTTCTTTCTTACTAAGTTCAGAAGATAAGTATTCCAACTGCTTATACAATTGTCCCTGGCTGGGAAAAGATGCCATTATTCCCTCCAAGGCTTCGATTAGGATATCATTTATAATACTTGAAAGGATTTTCTACAAGCTGTAGGTCATCAGGATCATATAAACACTTACAATGGTATTCAAAGTTATTGAAAATATATAATATTGTCTTGTGCATCATGTATTCATTTTGTTTTGATGAATGAAAAGTCATTTATATGAATGTGACGGAAATTGATCATGATTTGTAAGGATACAACTCACGATAGGATTTGCTTTCTTCTAATGAAATCACAAAATCCGATAAACAAATCTCTCAGTTAGCAGATGGTTTTGATTTCACCTTGGAAAAAATCAAAAAGTAAGTACTGTTTTGTTGGTAAATCTCACAATTTCATTTGGAATTTATTTTTTAATGGCTATCGATGCTTGTATAATATTCAAATTAAGAGGGCTTTATAGAATACAAATTGATTTGATACTAAATAGTTATTCTTTTTGATATTCACAGAGAGTAACAGAGTATATGAATGAGTTTTGCGTACAGCATTTGACATAAGGTCGTAAAAATGAGGTTTTCCACTGATCTTCAAACACAATACATAAAATTAATCTACGGTCTCATTTGCCAAACACTACTCGACATAAAATCGCATTGAAATTATCTGAGAAATTTGGGGTATCAAATGGAAACCGAGAATATTCCACTGAGCTGAGAAAGAGAGAGATAGAAAGAGAGAGAGAGAGACGGATAGAGACAGAGATAGATAGATAAATAGATAGATAGATAGATAGATAGATAGATAGATAGAGAGAGAGAGAGAGAGAGAGAGAGAGAGAGAGAAGTGCATAAAATGGTCCACTCAAATTGGAGTATTGTTGGCTTACTGATCATCAAAAATATGAAAGTTAGAATTGTACTCTATTCGTTTTAGTGGTAGAAAATATATTTGGTTACGCTCTCTGGACACATACATAGCAACCCTTGTATTAGACAGCAACAGCCGTTGTTGTTTTATAGTCGGGAGATGATGGAATGGTATGTTTGAATAGTGACAATAATTGGGATATCCTTGTCCCTAACAATACAGAATATTCAACCATGATCATTCGAAATTTCAAATCTTAAACACCAAGGCACTCATGAAACTTAAATCTTACTCTGGAGATGGCTATGAACGAATTATTAAATAAACATCTTAATGATGCACACTGGCTTTAATCTTTGCTTTTGGCTTGTGGAAGGATATGATTCTCTCAAAATCACAGTTGGTTAGATATCAGAAATGTAGCTTGGTGCACTGAAGTATTTGTCCCTCTCAGACTCATCCACCTCTTTAATTTCTTGACATCTCGATGTGATTCATTTCCATCTTGTCAGTATGATTGACGCGCAAAAGACTCTACACAGGACTACTGAATCAATATGCACATGATGCCGTTTCAATATATATATGTATATATATAAATTAAATATGATGTATACATATGTGTGTGTGTGTGTGTGTGTGTGTGTGTGTGTGTGTGATCATGTGTGTATTATATGGATTTGGACGTACTTGCCACTGAGTTCAAGTTGTTAACTGGTAAAAACGGCTGTGACTTGTGGAGGGCCATGTTCATAGAGGTCCAGAGGTTTGATTCTTGTATGTGCCTTCTATTCAGATCCCTGCTGTCAGTCTATTTAATCACTGTTGGAAAGTACATAGCCCGAGTTTAGTTGCAATAAAGAGTCATACCAATTAAGATGAAATGAGTTGTTGTAAAAAAAAACAATGACAATCATGTATAACACTCCATTGGATAGAATGAATTCGAATAAAATTCAAAAAAGAAAAAAAAAAAGAAACATTCCTTGGATATAGAGTCTTTGTTTATTAGCATCATAACTTTGGATCCTTTTCATTTAATTATTTATAAAACGAATCACGTTTTACCTGTGGAATTATTCACTAAAAATTCAACAGATTTCTTTTGCCTTCGTGAAAAGTGTGTAGCATGGAAAGGGTTCAAATGAAACAAAATTCAAATGAAAAGTAGCCTTAGCGAGTAATCAATTAGTCAACAGAACTTCTATTCTGGGCATTGTTTCGCTGTTTTGCGGTAGCCATGAATATTTTGTTCTGTTGTGCATACAGTCATAGATTGAGGGCTTGCAGCTAGAACTGCTTGCCAAGATAAGGTTTCTTGGCCAGCAAATTCTAGCGTCGGAAAATAGAATTATCAAAATGTCTGATTGCTGGTGGACATTCTATTTTGAATCCGTCAGATTAACACTATACGTCCGAGTAGCGTACAGCAAGATTTCAATGATTAACTAATTTAATTTAGTGGCATTTCGTGTCACTTGTTGCTCGCTTTCACTTCTAATTTCCATCGTTCCTATCGTTCTTCTGGGTTTTTTCTTTGCTTGCATATTCATTCTTCCTCTAATTTTAATCTCTTCTTGGTAGCCTGTATCTCTTTAGTCTCTTTTTCCTCTTCTCCGCTTCCATATTTTCTTCGATCGCACAGTTGTTAGTAAGTTTGTTTTCGCTGAAATTTTACTTGTGATGAAATAGGGGTTGCAATTTTCATACATGAACTGAGTTTCAAAGTCGAAGAATTGTACAGAGAGCTGATGTTTAGTAGTCTGGTTTCTCAGACAATCAATGAATTTATTTCTAATTGGGTGTCCCATATTAATGACGTATTCAGTTAAACTCGGTGAATATTGAGCTACCAAATGTGCATGTCTTTATGTGCCGGTTCGTGCAATTGTTTGTTTGTTCTTGCACTCCTGGCCATACAGTTTAGCCTCTACATGAGAGAAGTGGCATCAGGACTTCTATAGAAGATATTTTTTCATCGTTGGAAAAAAACATTTTTGACTTGAACATGGGGTTAAGGGCCAGTTCTGATTTATTTATCAGATGGCTGTTCCCGCGGCAATACTTCAAAAGTGGTATTGCGTCGTTCCTTCAATCTTTTGGAAAATATTATTTGACTAAGTTTGGTCTCATGTTGATGGATTAATCAATAACATATAGGTTTTCTAGACTCAAAATGTCTGTAGATGCTTTCATTCTATTTTAGTTTTTCCATCCGGATACACCAGTGATGTTATGATTAGAATATACTTTGGCAATCTTTATTTTTCAGTGAACATCCACATGAATTGTCGAATGAATGTGATGGTGAGTTTAAATAAAGCTCATTGATTTTTTTCAAAACATTTGCATACATTTTGAAACCAATCTCAACTGAATAATATTTCTTTGCAGATGTGACCAATCTATGGAAGATCATTTGGACAAACGCTTACTTTTTCATCCATTTTAGTTCATGTCAATATTATCAGTACTCAAATAGTTTTGGATATCCTGAACAATTTTCCAGATAGTTATCTCCATGCCATTAACATTACTATTTATCTTGTTCTTGGTTTACTGTTATCAACATAATCTTATTTCTGTTTAAATATTCTTTAAGGTAGATACTCAATGTTATTCATTCCTTGGAATGCATATCTTTTATCACGACGATTTTTTAAAATCAAATTTGCAAGGCGTGAGTATTTTTTCAAGATCTTCACCTTTGAGTCTTTGGTTTATTGCAATGACGAAATCAATAATGTGAATAGGCTTTTTCTTGTCCCCTCTATCTTTCTCTTTCTCTCTCTCTCTCTCACATACACACAAACACACACACACACACACACACACACACACACACACACACACATTCCATTCATACATAGATTAGAAATCCTAATGCCACTCAAGTTACAATCATATTCCTCTATAGATAAAACTGCGAATGAGATTAGATAAAAATCATCAGATATGTATATGCATGATATCATTCATATATATATATATATATATATATATATATATATATATATATGTGTGTGTGTGTGTATTGAATTGATAGCACATTATTCCTGGGTCACAGTTCCCAATTTGCATCGCTAGTCTATAGATTTGCAAACAAGCAAGAAAAAAATGCAAAGTTAACCTCTCATGAAATTTTTAAAAAAATGGATGAATATATATTTTTTCATAATCATCAATTTATAGAAAAATATGGATTGATTCATTATGCAAAGAGAAGAGACCACTTTCGAATTAAATGAACAGATACAAGGTAGTTCCGAAAAAGTGTAAGAATTCCCATGATATGACTATCGAACCATCAAGTTCAGTAGACATGGACGTTTTTGCAACGAACAATCGACTCAAATTGAGAAAAGAAGACCTGGTCAAGAGTCAACATTGACAACTTGTTCTTCATGATCCATTTTCTTTGAAGAACACTAAAGGACGCGTATCAGTTTGAAACGCTATGGTCAACTAATCAATCGCAACAAAAACTGATTTTGTTACGTTTCACCATTCGAAAACCGATATAATCCTGCTCACAAAATTTATACATTTTTTTGATGCAAGATATTTTAAGGGTCTCTACACAGTCTTATTCTAGTTTGTACGGATCACATTCTTACTGGTCGAATGCAGAATTACATTGGAGATGAAAACTAACCAAACATAGCATAAAATATTGTGTTTTTTTTCACATGATTGATATCCAACAACGTTCATCAAGTGTTAGGCTTTATGCTGTACTGTTAGTTGCAATGAGTCTCGTCATTACAGCAACTGTACAGATAACAATTATTTTCAAGTTCCATGACTGTATTTCGTCACTAGGCGAAGTAACAACTGTTGCAAGTAATTAGAACGTACTGGTTGTTTATATTACTCAATTATCAGTAACCCCAGGTCTCCTTTTTGAACAGAATGGTTACTGATAATATAAAATGGATAGTGTTTTGCAATAATGAGTGCCAGTTTCAGAGGACAAGTTTCAATGGAAAACCTCCACCTACGTTGATCTCCACCAAAAACTATCCAGTTGAATAGTCTGTGAGATGCAAAAGTAATGATACATTACATATTCAAAAGCACATCACCTTCAGCCGAGGCTTACTGCTAAAAAATAGGCGTCTAAAAATTGCCAATATTCATCGGAGAGAAACAAGGCTTTTCCATCGTGATGCTGTCTGTCCACATATACCTATGGTGAACTAGGATGTGATACAAGCACTTGACTTGAAATAAATCAACTGCCGTGTACTCCTGACCATGCACCAATTGACAATTATCCGTTGCAAAACCATTTTGATAAACAAAAATTCACTTGAGACGAGCGATGGAAAATCAGTTAGTATCTTATTCCAGTTCAGAATTTAAGTAACTTTACTATTCAAAAACTCTAGGAAACTTTTCCTTCGTTGAGTGTACTCATAATCATCAATATATTCTCTTTTCCAAATGAATACAGATATCGGGAAGAACAGTCTACAATGTTTGATTCAATCTACAAGAGAATGTAGGTTTTATATTTTCAAAATAAGATCTGTTCCCTCGTCTTAGTCTTTTATTGGGAGGATGGTGGATTGTATGAAAAAAACAAGGGTGTCTCTTGCTTTGAGGTGACATGAACGTACCCACATGGATTTTGGTCCTTACAGCAGATAAGAGTGCTCGTAAGCTCAATGGGACGTTGCAAGCTAACTGAAACGACCAGGAAAAACCAATCCATAAAACTTTCAGACAAAGAATAAACTATCCATTGTGATGCATCACATGTTACATGCCTTAATAATACTTGAAATCTAATTCCATATGACGAATAATTAAACGACTCTGATTATCCTTTATGTTTTCATTCAAATGAGATATAATCACGCTTTGATCTAAAATAGAATAAGTAGTTTATTTTTATTTTCGTACTTTTTATATCAAACATCGATAATGAAAATGCAATTTGATTAACATTGAGATAATTGCAATAATCTTGGAATCATATTCTAAAAAAAGTTCTATTAATCAAGCTGTTCGAATACTTAGTGCGAAGTCGTAATACAATGTTCAATTTTTGGGTAGGTACAATCTAATTTGATCCTTTTCTATTGTAAAAGATGAATAATCGATGAATAATAGATGATAAGTCAATTGAATACAACAATAAAGTCGCTAATGGGAAATAGGTATTGTCATTACACTCGATGATCCATCTATAATTCGATACATTAAACGAGAAAAGGTCTAATCAAACATTGAATCAGAACATTATTTTATTTCGTACTGAATATAATTGTTTGCCTTCAAAAGAAAAATGATCCAATGTGACCCTTTTTATTGATTAATTAATCCAGAGTAGCACCGAAATTCTGTGAAGTAGGATTCACAGTACATCATTTCAATCGTTTTTGCCTTTCTATTTATCTTATTCAGATGAAATAATTGGCGCTTTTGTTGGAGATTCGATGCTCTCATATGATCAAATTCAAGTTCTCACATACGATCCTCTAGATGAGTAGATGATTGATTTATCCGACCATCCATCAATCTATCTCCACCCTCTTCTCTCTCTCTCACTCTCCCTGTATCTCTCTCTCTCTCTCTCTCTCTCTCTCTCTATATATATATATATATATATATATATATATATATATATATATATATATATATATATATATATATATGTCTCTCTGTGTGTGTGTATGTCGCTTCGTTGTATTACAACTCTTCAGTGTGGCTATAAACTTTCTATTATCCCATCCAGTACCACGAGGCAGGATTGAAACCATCGTTTTAGCCCCGGACGCCGATACCTTACCTCTGAGCTACGGAACTGGACGGTCAGTAAGGCTGAATTTGAGCGATATATTTATCATAAGGTTAATTTCGAATGTATGATCCTGATAGAATGATTATTAATCACGTTAAATTACATTTAAACTCTCATTTGAAAAGAATTTCAGCTATTACATGGTAAATGTTCCATCAAGCTTAGATAGCATAAATAGAATAAACAATTGAAGAAAATAGCGCTTCTGCCAAAAGGGAACCAGACATCGATAGGGTAGCCACCTGAACGTACGATGGATCCAAGCATCAAACTCAACAACCACTGCCAATCTAATGGCCTGAATGACTATTTTCCAATACAAATTCTCACTTTGTTTATTGACTATCGAAAACTTCTATATTTGTTTCTTTCAAAACGACGGTTATATTACAAGGAAAAAGATATAAGATCCAACTGTGTAATTATTGATTGTGCTATATTATATTCTTATTTTGATATTCGGATTTCCTGTTATTAAATGGTGAATGCATCATTAGGCCTGGATTACATGGATTAATTAAACAATGTAAAAATGTTTGAACACCGCTGCAACCCAATTTTCTTGGATTGATTTTAGTGATATAATACATTCACCAAAGGTTGATTTAAATGTACCGGTACAATTAAATGCAGATAAATTCGGACATGGAAGAAATTGAGTGAGTGCACACGCACACACACACACACACACACACACACACACACACACACACATACACACACACATATATATATGTAAACATATTTTCTCCTCTTTATCCGGGATCATTTGTGTTGAGGTTTCTTGCTTTTCCAATTCGAATGAAATGTCCAACGAATGTTGAATCGTCAACATTAAATTCCTTTGCAACAGTTATGTTGACTGAATCTACTTCGATGTGGGCAATCAATTTGATGTTGTCGATCACAAGAATACTCAACAATCTTCAAAGCGTTCATCTTCTTTTTAAATTTTTGAGAACAAATGCTAAGCTGTACGTTCATCGACAGTCCCTGGCTGGATACTTGGTTTACACTGTGAGTACAGTCCGCTGAATTACGTCCATTTGTGAACTTGTATAACAAAACCGTTGGGATTTGCTTTTTTCCCTAATTTAACAGCCTCCGACACAAGAAATGAAAAGTGAAGAGGGATCGACCCAGCTTACAAAATGATTAAATACATTGTTTATATATATATATATATATATATATATATATATATATATATATATATATATATATATATATATATATATATATATATATATATAAAATGTGAGAGAATGCAAGCTTGAAAATCGGTGAAAAAAGCTGCAGATATTCCTGCACCCACTTCATATGGTTGGTTATTGATATGAAAGTAAGCACATTTGTTTGTCAGTCAACATGGATATTCTGAGAGAAGGTTTTTAAGAAACTTTTTACGCCCTTTTTTTATTTGGAATTCAGCTCTGCATTGTTTGGCTTGAAACTGTTTGCTGCAGCATCGAATCTATTTGCATTTAAGGTGTACGCAGAATGAATTGAAAAAAGCAGAGACAAAAGATGCGATGGAATAAGTGATATGTCCGTGTAGCTGATATTTTCTCGCCAAATTTTCTCCTACTGTTCCATTTTGTCCATTGCCTCACTATCATCTACGCTTGTTATCTGCAGTGTGTCTTTATGATGGTAGACAGTGGATCATTTCACAAAATTGAATGTAAGGCTTTGACAGTAACGATTGATTTGAAATAATTTCGAATGAAAATCATTTGTTTTTAGTCTGCAAATTTGCCTATGAGACACATTTTGCATCTGTAGTAGCTCTAAACTATTCATAGATAATTACACTTGCCTGAAAGGATAATTTGGAAACAAATGCATAATATATCATACCTGAACAAGTTCATTATCCACACTTTCGACCATCAATATTTTTTTTCTCAGATCAATTATCTGCAAAGCTTCCCCTTGAATCCCAATTCCCCTCATTCAGCAACAAGCTTTTTTCAAATTAAACTCAACTTCTTATAGCTAAATCAATCACAACGGAATTCTCGGGATGGGTATAGGAGATATGGGATCAAGATAAATGAGTGTACTCAACTTTCAATTTTACTTGTCTAACTGTTTATCGTTGCAAAGTATATATTCATAATAAGAGCAACATTTATTCATGAAAAAATAGATAAAAAGAAACCATTGGAGCAAATTGCAGGCCAAACAGGAAAAATGTGATATGTGTGTAATCATTTATTGGTAGCACTGTATCTTTTGCACAAGTTCGTCCGACACTTACATGATTCATCCGTTAGTTTTAAAAAGTTAATGCCCATTAACTGCTTCCCATTCATAGTCTTATGACCAACAAGAATGAATTTAATACATATATCTACATCCAATACGTCTGTTTATATCTATGTGCTTTCGTGTGTGTACGTTTGCAATAGCTTTGTATAGGCGTCGCAGATATAAATTATTTGTTATTAATTCATATATAAACTTGATGTCATAAATGTCTCGGGTATATCGGGTGCTATGATCTAACCGTCGCCCGATCTGAAAGCAGATGTCAGAAACATATGAATAAGTTATTAATTTCATATATTTGGTTACCCGAATATTGATGGGTTTATTTCAGTAATCGTTTTCCGATTCATTATTTCCAGGAGATGCAATGGCTTCGGATCAGATGCGATCGAATAATCAGAGTTTTAATATTTATTTTCTAATTTATGATGACTGCTTGTCGAGAAAAGTTTAGTGGCGTATATGTTATTTACAATATATATATATGTGTGTGTGTGTGTGTGGGTGTGTGTATGAGTGTATGTGTGTGTATAACATATTTATGTATATATAAGCATGTACATCCATGCATGTACACATATACATGCATATTCATGTACACACATATATATATGCAAACAAATATGTATTTCCATATATATATATATATATATATGTACATGTATGTATGTATGTATGTATGTATGTATGTATGTATGTATGTATGTATATTTGCACACACACACACGCGCGCGTGCGCATGCATCCAACTCCAGATTGGAGGACTCTTGTGGATAGGGAATCATGCATAAGTAAATATATCGCTTAATTCAGTACAATTGACCGTCCATTCCCATGTAATTCCGCAGGGGTAGAGCATCTGCCTGACAGTTTGGAGCATAGGTTTCAATCCAACCTCCCAGTACTGGAAGGGATATTGGATGGTCTAAAGCAACACTGGAGAGTTGTAATACATCGAAACAGCGGCTGTCGATGATGATATTATTATTATTATTATTATTATTATTATTATTATTATTATTTGCAATCTCACACCAGTTGCCTGGTGGTAACTGCAGGAGTTTGAGTGACAGCAAGTCTCCTCAAGTCTCCAGCTCTCCTCTCCTAGTACTGATAGGTTGCAGTAATACTGCGATTTACAGTTTCACACCGGTTGCCCAGTGGTTACCGCTGAAGGCTGAGTGACAATGTCTTCTCAGGTCTTCAGCTAACGACTCCTCTCTCTTTCGCCTATCATGTCAGTGCAACAATTTGAGTTTCTGCTTCTATTTCTCTTCCTCTGTTGCGTCACTATTGACAGTTAGCGTTGCAGTCTTTATATTTCTAGCACTTTTCTCTGTATCCGTGCAGTTCCCAGTAGTGCCTTGGTCTATTCAGTCTCAATCCTTCCTCTAATCCCGATCTCCTCCAGTCTCTCCCTCAGCGTTTTGGGGACTGTTCCTAGTGCGCCCACTAGGACAGGTACTACCCCGGCTTTCATGTTCCACATCTTCCTTAGTTCTTTTGCTTGGTCCTGGTATTTTTCCCATTTTTCACTTTCCTTCTTTTTAGTCTGTGGTCTGCTTGTACAGCCACGTTTACTATTTGGCAGGCCTTCCTTTTTTTGTCTACAATTACCAAGTCCGGTCTTCTTGCCTGGATGAGATGGTAAGTTTGGATGTCAAAGTCTCAGAGTAGTTTGTGGTTGTCATTCTCCAAAACTGCCTCTGGCTTGTGCTGATATCACTTTTCCACATGGTTGGATCCCATTTGTTTGCGTAGTTCCCAGTGTATCATCGTTGCTACTCTATCGTGTCTATGCTTATACTCCTTCTGGACGAGTTGACTACATTCACTAGTTATGTGGTTTACTGTCTCATCTCTTTCACCGCACATGCGGCATTTGCTCTTTGTCCATGTTCTGTCGAATTTCGTTTTTATGTAGTTTGTCCTGATGCTTTTGTTTTGAGCTGCCATGATGAGCGATTCCGTTTCTCTCTTCAGGCTTCCTTTACGTTACCACGTCCATGATTTCTCGTCTATTATTATTATTTTTATTATTATTATCATCATTATCATTATTATTCAATCAACACTCTTTTTTTTTTAGTGTTGAGCATTTTGAATTAGGGCATTCACCCAATATTAGCTTCTATGCAATGCTCTTCCAACTCAGGACTGGTCTGTGAGGAAATATACCGCCTAATTCAGTCAAGTTCTGCGTTGTCCTGCGTCTGAAGGTTTTGATCCTACTTTGCAGTTTTTTTTCCATGTCTCAGAAACATTTTTAGTTCCACCCATGTAGCTCTTTAGAGCACGGATTAATGTTGGAAGATACCATTGACATCGTACAAGAATATTGCTATGAAAGAATGTTGCTGGTGTTCGATATTATTGATGTAAGTTTTACTGAACTAAGTACCTCCTACATAACTGATAAGACCAAGTGTTATCTGCATCAGCGCGTTGTGCAGTCAGGTTGCTCTGATAACCCCCCAAGGGTATGCCATCCCATATGCAAGAAATATCTATTCTCCGCAGTATTCAAAGAGGATCTATTTACTGCTGTGGTGATTTATTTCCTTCACCTTGATTAAAGCTATCTTAAACACGTGTCACGAAACTGAATCTGAAGGTTTGTACCTAGAGAATAGCATCTGTTCACTTATATGTACGACAATTACGTAGTACACAGGCTCTCTCAATGGATTGTAAGTGTTGCTAAGTATCTCCACAGGGAAAGGTATACTCACGCATGCTTACTGAGGTTCATTTTGTTTTATTGCAAATTTCTCTCGAAATCATACAAATACATCCCTGAATATAAAAATAAGCTGGATGGTTTCCAGATAGAGGTAATATAGGAGAGGACAACATGTGTAGTAAGCAGAAGTGATGCTTGTATCTACACCGAAAAAGGTAGGTTTCGTTTCATGTCTTGGTTTTATTCTGAACGGTAAAACATCAAATTGTAATATTCAACAACCTTAAGAATGCACGATTAAAAAAAAAATTAACAAAGGAAAAGTAGATATAGATAAATAAATTATATTTTTGTTGTATTGTTCTGAGTTTTAAATGAATTAGAAGAAAACTCTGCCAAAAACCACATTGATTGACCTTTTTGACCTTACAATTTCACAAGAAATGTCCGTGATGCACTTCGATGTATATGGTTCAAATTCTGGATAACCAACTTTCTAAATATGTATTAATTGTGCTGATCATCCCAGAAAATGGGACCCCCTATCAAAAAAATATACACAAAATTCTTCATAGCTTTTTTTTTCTTTTTTTCTTCTCTTTGGATGGACAGAAAGTAACAATTCAGTTTTGCGTTGTAATTACAGAGTAAATTAACTCCCCTCAAAAAACTGAAAAAAAATCTCACATTTTTCGAGGGTGAAAAACGATCGAAAGCGCATGATTTATTTTTCTAAAAAAAGAATAATACAGATCTTGAGATTGTCTGCTACAAGTAGTCCCTACCCAGTAACTCCAATACTTAAGCCAGTAATATATGTTAGTATTGAGTACAGTGACATCACAAGTCTGGCAGTTCAGTAGCTTTGATCATCATCATCATCATTAACATCAATCTTTTAACGCCCATCTTTGGACAGGGACTTTCATAAGGATCTACAACTATCATGGGCGTGGCGGAACAAGTATTTTTAGGAATTGTGTAGTTCATCTTTTAATCTTATATTTTGTCGGCGTCAATTTTGCATGTGGTCTCTGGGGATCTATGTTGTGAGTCGTGATGTCCATTGGTTGTCTTTTATTCTCACAACATGACCAACCCATTGCCATTTGAGTTTTCTGATAGCTTCTATGATGTCTAGGGCCCTGGGTTTCTTCTTGATATATTGTGCTTTGTTTACATTTGAAAGGCTACAACTTGTACTTATATCCCGACGTCCCATTAGCTGATGGAGGCTTTCTAATTCTATTAAAGCAAGACGAGAACTCGAATGTATTTGCTATCAGGCACAGAGCAGACGGATGTCAATGGATGATTGCCTATGATAGTCTTCATGTCTGATCAACAAAACATAACTCCACTTCAAAGGGCTGAATTAATTTATCACTGACTTTTTTTATTTCTATCAATATTCGGACCATCCTCATCTTGGTTGTTTTTCATACAGTATGGAAAAAAACAAGATGAGGATGGTCCGAATATTAATAGAAATAATTATAATAATACCTCATCTCAAAAATTCAGAGATATACTGACTTTTTCCATAGCAATCTTTCTTTAAATTACTTATTACAACTGATAGTCTCCGGATTTTTTTAATGAAATGTTGCAGATCATTCGACTTGCATATTATTCCGCTGATTTCCATGTCCCTTATCTCCGTGTGAATTCTTTGATCTGAGCATCAGAGATACACATCTACCGCACTGAAAAAAAACTCCTGTTAACGATAACTGACATTGATAAGTAAGTATATTATCAGTGTTCTTATCAGCAGATTAGCTACAATATTTTATCGTGTTCATACTACTATGAACATATTTTTTTCGTGATTCCAAAAATGCATTGATTGAAACAGTGTTCCTCATATAGTTTGAATACTTGAAACTCTGATAGTATTTCTACTTTTACATAAAACCGATTATGGTCCTCTAAACATTACGTACTTTTGGTTTTAACTGTACAGTCATAATTTGAAAATTATATGTTTATGTATTCAAACCGTTGAAAACATCAATACAAAACTCATCCTAAACCAATATCCCGTCAATCGCAAGAACTCTATAGTTAACCAAACAATTACAGAATTCTCACATAGACGTCTGTAATATATTTTTGCTTCATAAACATTACTAAAGAATAGGTTTATCATCCGCTAGGAGCAATCTCGAAATTACATTACTTTACTGATTGCTTTTTTCCTTTTTTTTTTCTCTAAATTTTTTTTTTCCTGCTCGATATTCTCCGGTGAATTACTTGTTTTGTCTCATGGAATTTGCATCAAAATATTTTCAGAAAGTATCACTGTATAACTATCATGTTGAGTTCTTGACCAATGACCTCTGATGACTTTGAATGGCCCCTGAGACCAACCTGATATTTCATTACCACTGCTGCATGTGCCGACAATTAGCTCCCTAAATGCAACATAGTGATTTGTGATATAATGATGACATGACACACGTAATAATAAAAGGTAAACAAGTTCCAAAGTTTTTTTTCCTAAAATCTTGTTTATAATTGACTTCCTTGTTAAATAAATGGTGGACACAATCTAAAGCCTCCAGCAATTAAAGACTGGCTTTATGGCACGTAAACTAATTTTAATAGGTGGTATAATAAGATAAAACGTAGTGACAGTTAGGTGATAAGTTGTAATAATAATGATGATAATAATAATAATAATAATAATAATAATAATAATAATAATAATAATAATAATATTATAATAATAATAATAATAATAATAATAATAGTAATAGTAATAATAATAGTAATAGTAATAATAATAATAATAATAGTGACGAGAAAGAAGAAGAAAAGGAAAAAAGAGAACAAAAAGGAAGAATATGAATGAGAGGAGCAAGAACAATGGACAATGGGTTACATCGTAAAATCAGTGTATCTCTGAATTTTTAAGTTGAGGTATCATTATTATTTCTATTATTACTATTCGGACTATCATAATCCTGGTTGTTTTTCAGCTGTTGTAAACTACAGCCTTCATCAGGTATCATCTGGTAGGTGTGGGGAACCAAACCCTTTATTTAACCAACGGGGTTATATTGACAGCACTCCTCTCTAAGCATTATTATTGTCTCACACTGGGATTGAACCTAGAGCCATTAAATTACTGGCAGTAATTCTGTCTGATTCTGTTACCACAATGCTATGTGTTCTTGTGGACAACCGGTGATAATTTTTAGGAGCTTTGAACCTCAGGTGGTAGTTTTTTGGTTATATTTGTTACATCAATTAACAAGTAATTTAATGGTTCTGAGTTCAATCCCAGTGTGAGACACTAATAATGCAAAGAAGGGAGTGCAGTCAATATACTCCTGTCGGTTAAATAAAGGGTTCGGTTCATTACTTTCCAACACCTTCCAGATGATACCTTATGAAAGCTGTAGAGTACAACGGCCGAAAGGTTGTATGGAAAACAACCAGGATGAGGATAGTCCGGATAATAATAGAAATAATCGTAAAATCAATCGAAACATTTATTATACATTTTATACAAGAAAGTTATCGCCACAAAAACAAATAAAACTGATCGAAATTACGCAAGTATCATTGGAAACATTTTTTGAATGGAATTGATGAAATTCACTGGATTTTTTTCAATGATGCTAAATCAGCAGGAATAACGTGAAATTCCTTCCATGGCGTGTTGTTTTTATACCTTTCAAACTGGCATTTCTGTCAATATCACTCAATTTTGGGGAGAAATGGGTCATAGACAATACATGCAAAGGAGTTCTGAGTTGTCTTGGACCGATTCAATCTTTTTCACTGAGAGTTGGTTCAATAGATCCTCTCCTCCTGGCAGATGCCTGAGTGGGCTCTGGTGATATGACACCCCTATGTAGGGATATTCCTAAAGTAAGACTGAAGTACGGTTAGACAACAAGCAACGTTGGATGTCTAAATAAAAATGTATGAGTAGTAACAATAGAACATTAAATGAAATGTAAATTTAGAAATAAGTGACTTACTATCCTTTTAAACATGAATTATTTCCATTTTCTTGAAAATATAGTATAATTTCAAACCTACTCTGTGAACAAAGGAAAGCCAATGCCATTGAAAAAATATAACAAAGGAAAGATCTTTGGATCAATCACAATGGGATAGAAAACATTCCTTTTCTTAACTTAAGTTTATCTCTTACCTGACAATCTATAGAATGACATTAAGCTTCGGGATTTGATAGCTCGTGCATTGACTGCTGATTACTTTATCGGTTCTCTACTGTGGGCTGACGTGTCCATGTTATTTGGTGATGGGGCCTTTAACTCTTTACCTCAGATGCCTTATTTGGATAAACAGAATTTACTGCATCCTTTCTCTTTGTCTTTATCTTTCTTTCGTACACACTCCCATACATAAATAATAACATATATTTTCATTTAAACACTTAGTCCCTAAATTTAAACACTTAGTCCCTAAATTTAAAAACCGAAAACATTCCGCATAGGGAACAACATTTCACTGCAATCAACATAATAAAGACTGTATTTTATCATGCTTCAAATGCTAATTTTATGAAGGAGAGCTTTTTATTCACTTCGGAGGATGGTATGGTTTAGCAATTTGCATCAAAGAATGATAATGCGGTTTTGATGATATTTCGGCTTTTCCGATCCTACTGGACATTATTCAGATCTGTTGAAGTTACGTTTCAAATTTACTCAAACTGCAATCATGCATATGATCATTAGTGATGGATTAAAGAAAAAATAACTTCATGCTGCAGGACTAACACTTCCATGGTCTGATAATATGTTTCTTACGTACCACAACCAACAGAACCATCAAAACAAATCAGTTGAGAGAGGATCTCAATGTTTGAAAGAGTTTTGTGAAGCAATCAAATCATGACAATATACAAAAAACTGTTACTCCCTTGGAAGAAGTTTTGAATCTTATCTTGAAAATACTTCGTTTGACTTATACAGAGTGGATATTTTATAACAAAATGCTTTTGAGAATTTCCACATCGGAAAAACTAAATAACACCATGGGTTGTAAGCCAATATTACTGAGTATAACATTAACCCGAAGAATAGATGATAAAATGGCATGGTGAGTATTTTATCACTTACCAGACCTAAAAACAAGTATCCCAAAAGTATTGGAATATCACGTGTATACATAGTGAATAGATTTCCTGGAGAGGATGGAATATTGAATGACGCAGGTTTCTTTTATTAAGTTGGTTAGAATATTTGGAAGAGATTGATCGTGATATTCGAAGATATCCGCAATTCAATGGATGCTTTTCGTTTTATGATGTTTGATGATATCAAATCAGAAGCCTGCAATAGTTTTAACAAATATTTTGAGGTTTGTTTCCTAATTGCAGCATTTTATCTCGGAAAGAGAAAATTTTATCCTATTGTCGAATAAATTTAAAAAATAAAGATTTGAGTAGCTTGTGACAACTAAGGAAGGGTTTGAAAGTAATTTTTTTTTTAATTTTATGTGGCCTCTTTTAATGAAAACTTTTATAAAAGATGAAAACTCTTTCATTCCTTATCGTCTGACCTTTTTTTTAATCTGACCAACATTCAACATACATAGATACCGATATATAACCCCCTTACTCAGCTGATTATTAGCTCTCATGACTTCAAGGATTTTATCCGCATTCAACTCATAGTTGCCTCTTTCAATTCGTCCAACATTTGATCAGTTCATTTTACTAACATTCACTTTTCATATATATCAGATTTATCGTTTTAGGGTCTCATTTTCTTCCTCTCAAAACATATTTTGGTTTCGTTAGGTAGTTTTGTAAAAGTTGAAATCCCTTTCAAATCTAATTATCCGGGTGAAATCTCTTTTGTACTGCTTACTGACCTTGAGCAATATTAGTGATAATTGATTGATATGAGCAAACAGACTTTTCTTTTCAATATCAAGGGGTAATGATATTTTTACCCGTGTCAATGAGGCGTTCCTTTGGGTATTTCTATTAGATATTTTCTGGGTGAGCAAGGAGTCCGGTTAGTGTATTTTTTATTCACATATATCGATATTTAAAACGCATTCTAGGTTGTGATTTTGATAATAAGATTAAAGATGAAGATTCAATGAATTCCTCATCTTAGAAAAATCAGAAATTTTCATTATCAACTACATAGATTATTTGAAAACTCCACATTGTTCAAAGCAAAATTTTCTTGCCATTATGGCGCACTGTTTTGTGCCGTGTACTGTAAACTATTGGTTATCAAGCTGAATCCCTGTAGATACGTATTCCATCAGCTTGGTCAGCTACGAGACTACAGTTTTTTTCTTTTTATGATGATATTCAATAAGGATTAGGCTCACAACTACCGATTCCCTATTCATTATTTTACGACCAACAATCAGGATAACTGTTGTACGCATTTATCCTGTAGGATCCACATTGAGATTCCCAATATCCAATGGCCGTCTGCAAACTGTTGTTTTTGAAATGCATACCATTATTTGGAGATCCTGAAACTTCACAGCATAATAGGGAGCTTTTGCAAATATAACGTTGCTAAGGGTTTTTTCTGGTTCCTTTATCATCCCAATCTAAGATTTGGTAGATGATCTCAAGTAAGGCAGTGAATGTCGAGTGAGCCGGTATCCCCTGGTACAAGCCTTTTTCTATGACATGACAGGGGTCTCAGTCTCTACGTAGCCTGATGAAATATGTCGCAATATTCTGATATATACGGGGTCCATGACCAGGTGAACGATAGCATCAATAATTGGTGGGGGTTTCCACTGGGTCGAAAGCCTTTTTGGAATTAACGGATTCTACAGCAAGTGATACTTTATATTGTGCTGTTTGCTTTTAAGTTACTTTACCAAATTGGATGGTCGATTCCCTGAAACCGGCTTGTCCCTGTGGTTGCTTTTCATCTATTACTTTGACGGTACGGTTAGTGATCACACTGGTGAAATGTTTGTAGATGAAGTTGACCATGTCATTGACCGATAGCTTTCTTGATGTATAAGTTTCCTTTTTGAACAAAAGCATTACAGTTGTGATGCTCCATCTTCTGGGACTCAGCTTTGTATAGAATATAAGTTGAACAAGTTAGCTTGCATCTGAGTAAAGATCACCCAATCTTTTTTGAATAGGTTGATTCCTATGTTAGGCTGTCAAGGAGCCTTTCCTTTCTTTCTTTGTTTGGTGGCATGCTACACTTATCACGGAATAACTTTTAAGAAATCTACGAACTGGTTGCTTGTGATTTGCTTACTTTGTTCTTTTTTTCCTATCCCTTATTTTGGGGACTGAGAGTTTTGGTTGAATTACTGAGCACGTTCGACAATCTAATCCCTGTCTGTTGTAACCTCATTATTATCTTCAATGACACAGGTTATTTGTTTTTCTTCCTACTTTAGAGTTTTGCTCGGCTATCATTGATTGAATTAATTAAATCATTTGTTGACTTTTCGCCAAACAAACAAATTAATAGCAAGTGTGGCCGACTGGACATGTATGGAAATCGATATCATCTCAAGTAGAGGTGAAAATTAATATTAAATTAAGCGGGTGCTGTCATGATGATTAAACTAACTGACTGTGATAAGCTAGTAGCGTAGACTAATTTCTTAATTAAATTAATTTGATCCTTATTGGGTACACCATACCAATAAATAACTAACTAATATACTTAAAGTAGCAGAAGTTATTGCATGCTATTGCTTGTGCAAGATCGAGATAAGCAAAATGGAAAGAAATTGGTCGCCTGCCCCTGGGCTATGTTAGCTATTTTTTCAACCGAGACAATCAGTAAGGCTAGTGAGTTCAATCCATTGTTGAGTTGCTCAGTGCCAAATTGATCCAATTTTCCAAACACAGAAACCCTGAGTAGTGCATTGTTCCATCAGATATTCAAATTGAGTTTTCGTCACTCTGAATGCTATCATAGTATGATATTGTGCCAGATTTATGCAAGTTTATTGAATATATCGTATTCATCAGGTAGCGAGGTGGTCAATAACCTTGTTAGTCTCGTTGCTCAATTCATTTGTGTACAAAAGTCCAATGCCGGTAAGCAAAGTCAGACGGACACATCATTCATTTCTAAGGGATGCTGTTAAAACTTATTTTTTAAAAATATTGAGCGTAAGTTTGGGTAGGGAGCAATAAAAATCAATGCCAATGGCTTTGCTTCATGTCGTTTCAATTTACAAAAACTCGTTATAAGAATGCTCTACTTTCAGAGAACCATGGAAAACTGTATTGTTTGGGCTCAAATATCGATCACTAAAACCGTTGGAAGAGGCTTAACTCCTTTCGACACGAGGCAACTTGCACTGGACAGCTCTATTGAACATTTCTAAAGCTACACTACTCGAATTTATATGACGAACTCATACTGCACGCAGTCAAATTGGGGACTTATCAGAAGTGCTGTTATGTTTTTCAAATCTTTGGAATTGAAAGTGCTACCTTGCTCGAAAAATCACCGTAAATTTAACCGGTATAAATTGTAATAATTATTTAAGGCATGAGACAACCTACACTAATCAATGGGTATAAGTATTACTCTGATTGTGTGATGTTTTTATTCAGTCAGTATCACGTATGGATGTGTATGCAAAACCTAGATATGTTACTGCCGCTATGTACTGAAAATTTTCTCGAACTTTATAATTTAAACTTTTTAAAAATTTTATTAACCGAAAATTAATTCAAATTACGCTGAACAAAAAATGTCGATGGGATGAATTTGATAAAAAAGTAAATATGCTCTGGCTTGATGCCAAACAGATTGCAAAGAATTGTAAGTTAGTTGTCAGAGACCAATTTGCCTTTTCTGATCTGTCATGATTGCTTTACTATGATAGACATAAATGCCACACATTAAGTCTGGATATAGCTGTATTTATTACTTCGGTTCTTGCCACATATCTCGTAAAATTGATGCTGTCAGATGCAAATAGTTCAAGATAGATTCACTTGCTCGAAGATGCAACAGGACTGTCAATTTCTGTTCCGTTCCGTCGAAAAGTAATTTCATTATCGAGTTACTCATGTGACAGTCTCTTTCAAGTTCACTAGAGGCTGTCACAGGTGAACTTGGGAAAACTGCCAAAAGTAACATCTTTTTGCGCGATAACACTTTCACTGAAAATTTAGTAATTGTAGGGGTCCAATTAACACCTATTCAAAAAATATCGGAGATGTCGATGGGCAAGCTGTTTGCAGCAAGAAAATTAAATCAGCAAGCTGAGAAAATGTTTACTCACTCTGACCTAAAGCCTTTGTGAAATATATAGAAGAAAAATTTCTGATAAAAATTGATATTGTGTAAAAATTATCAGTTTAATACAATTTGTGCAAAATGAGTCTTCATATTAGTACAACATTTCGAATAAAAACCGTGAATTATTGAACAAAGAATTGTACGAATTGAATTCCATCTCATATCGATTTATTTATGTCTTTTTATTCGTGTTTTTCTTTTCTTTTTTAAAATTTTAGATATTTTTGATTATTTCGGAGCAATAACTCTGATCAAATCATTATATTTGGACCTGATGGAGATGTTGTACACGATCCTTCAAGTAATTGATACAAACATCACGAAGTTGTATTTTTTTAAAATACTTTGAAACCCAGCCAAGTCCAAGTACTCTTGGGATTTATATATTGCTATATTAAGGATTATTCAGGGGATTATGTTTGAATTAGTCACTCTTATTTGCTGCAATGCACACATCACCAATAATCATAATTTCATAAAGGTTTTTTTATCAATCCACTAACCGAAGAGTTTACTCCGTGTGAAATTCAATCTGTTCTTAAATAGGCTTTTCAAGTTAGGCTCATGTAAAGAATGACCAACACACCTTGATTTCGATCATTTGGATAATTTCCTTTTCGGATATTCTAGTAGTTTTTTTTTTCTCCCGTCCACAAGTAAAGCTAGACCTCTGATTCGTTGGATTGCAACTCAAGTAATAGGGATCCTTGGAGAGATAATCATTCGAGCAAATGTTTAGTAAAAAGGAGACGACAGCAGAAAATGTGATATCTATAAAACCCTGGCCATTCTTCAGTACATACTTCAATTACAATATCGATTGACAGAAGACATAATTAACGTCAGCTTATATGTAAATCATCCAATGTACGACCTCTCCACTGCATTAATTAGGCATTAGTTTTCATTACCTGTTAGCTTGGAAGGAATAAGAAGATCAGATTGAGTGTATCAACGACTTCTGAATATCTGTAATGTTGTCGACATATATCCACGAATAGTAATCTGACTGCACACATGCATGAGCCTTTACCTGCACACACACATACGTGAACACACACACACACACACACACACACACACACACACAAATATATAGACAAATATGTGGATATTCATCTATCAATCTATTTGTTCAACGAAGCTTTGGAAAATTTAGCAATGAGAAAATTACTTGAACAAAAACCTTGCTTCTGTTGTCTTTTTTCCCCTATTAGAAAAAAGAACACAATGTCCCACAAAAAGCTAATTACCAATTATCTGAAACTCATGGGACAGGACACAACCGTGGATCCGTCCGCTAATTTTGGTTTTGTATATTTGTGGCTGAAAAAAAAAACTTTTTTTCCTATGGAACTTAGTGCCAAATATATATGTATGTTTTAATCGGTATTAAGCATTTTAGAAATATATGTATGCATATATCTATGCTTATATATATACATACATACATATATATATATATATATATATATATATATATATATATATATATATATATATATATATATATAATGTAATGCAAGTTTCATAACTTTCATATTTTGTTCTTAGATTCTTATGATTTTCTGCATATTAGAGTTTTGAGTTTTTGCATATCTATAATTTGGAATATCATCAGAAGGGTACCTAAAGGCTTGAAGTGAAATGGAGATGGTTTATAGAGAGTTATATATGTATGTATATAAATATACATATATATATATATATATATATATATATATATATATATATATATATATGTGTGTGTGTGTGTGTGTGTGTGTGTGTGTGTGTGTGTGTGTGTGGAGAGAGAGAAGAATAGATAGATATAGATATAAATATAAATTTGGAAAGTGTATGTCATTCAGGTTGGCCATGATCTTCCCTGATCTTTTTTGTCAATTCACTGTTTCTCAGAACTTCTGTACTTTTGAGGAACTGCCTCAAAGTAACCCCAACGGCTTCATGATCAAGGTTACAACTGGCTTTAACAGTGGTTACCCAATACTGTCAAAGCAATTTGCAGCCTTGATCTTAAAGCCCTCGGCATTACAGTGAGCGGCATGCAGCTTGGAGATAAGAGAAGAGACTCTGAAGTTAAATGAAATTACCTCAATGGTATACGGTACAAATGAAAAAAATACTTCATAGATAATCGTTAGAGAAAGGCACAAGAGTGTATGTATGCAGATGGATTGTCATTGTGTTTAACAAAAAGAAATGTTCGATGTCAACAGAACAAAAGAAAACACTGTACTTAAAAGTGAATATTCCTTTGATAAGTATTTCCATTCATGACTATTATGATGTAATAAGCTTTTAAGCGAATACACATTTTTGGAATAAGTTGCTATAATAAATGGGGACACACACACCTAATAAACCTTTTGGTTATAGCTCTCTGTAATTTCCACGGTTGTTCACCTTGAAAGATTTTTTTCGTCAATGATCTTCTTTTAATTATTTGTTATAGATGAGAGTAATATTTGAGTATTTTTGAGTAAAAACATTTGGAACTTTGGTGAAAAATAGAGACATGGAATTTGAATATATCATTCAGCGGTGATCATTGGAATTGATCATCCCCAGCATGGCATGGAGCAAAAATACCTAGGTCATGTGGCAGTTTTCAGTTGAGTAACTAATCAGAATTGCATACATAAACGTTGCTTTTTCAAAATTCTGAAATCAAGAAAATAATTTGTGCAGCTGTTTTCCTGTGCTTCTAGCAAAACTTCTCCCCATTCGATTGCATTTTGGGCCGTTGGTTCTCACGGAGAATTTCCAATTATCTAACACGTCAGTCAAGTCTGATTTTGTTGATTCCATTTATATGAAACACACAAGAAACACCAGGAGGATTGAGCTGTCTCCTACTTAGTCTTTTTACTCTCTTTCTTTCGCCTTCTCTCTCTATTTCACTATCTTATCTCTCCCCCTCTTTCTTTATATATATATATATATATATATATATACATATATATATATATATATATATATATATATATATATATATATATATATATATATATATATATATATATATATATATATATATATATATATATATATGGGGGGGGAGGACAGTGTGAATTGTTACTGTCTTTTAGTATTGATAATCTCTTCATCCCACTTTAATTAAAACTCTTCTGTGACTGGGGTACGTAAGTGTCTATATCTTAATTCAAATCATGTCTGAATTTCCCAGCAGCAAATTTTAAACCGTCCGTGTATGGAAGCATCAATTGGCAAGAGAAAATTGATTCTATCATCAACATCATTAACAATGAATAAATGTATACGAACAAGCACACACACAAGCACACACACACACACATACACACACACACACATGAGCATGCGTTTGTGCAAGTGTGTGTGTATCTGTGTTTGACTCAATTTCTGAGAAGAAACTTCGTTACTGCGTACATTATAACGGCAAATATATATATATATATGTGTTATGTATATATATATATATATATATATATATATATATATATATATATGTATATATATATATATATATATATATTATTATTATTAATATTATTATCATTAATATTATTATTATATTATTATTATTATAATTAAGATATTGATGTATAATCTGACTGATTTATTTTGAATGTGCTATATTATTTGAAACTCAAATAGCAAAATGTCATCTCAAACGATATTATATACATACATACATACATACATATATATATATATATATGTGTGTGTGTGTGTGTGTGTGTGTGTGTGTGTCTGTGTGTGCGTGTGTGCAGATGTATGCATGTATGAAGGTTTTCGTCTTTTGTTAAAGGTTGCATTAACACATATCATTTTTGCTATATATATATGCGTGTGTGTGTGTGTGTGGCAAAACAATAACAATCACAATTAGAATCATATTGCAACCACAATCGAGATAGTGACAATCCATAGAAAAATTCTGGAAATATCAAAAATTTTCACTACGAGATTTAGTAGATCATTACCATCAATAAGAAAATACATCTTCACATCCTATTATATCTACCTGGACCTTTTTTCTAAGTGATGTCACACTTTCAAGTGCAGTCCATTTTTTCAGATAGTGTATACGATATAGTCTTGCCTACTGATAATCTACACTTAATTAGAAAGAATAATGGAAAGTAATCAAGGTATTTTCTATAAAATTATTCATTTAATTATTTTGATGGAAAGAAAACAAATTATTTGCATTTCGTATCACTTGCCAGTTATCCAATTAGCAAGACCTCTTACGATCTGATGTAAGTGATTCCAAGTAATGTGATGTGTTCAAAAGGAAGAAACTCTGTTTATCTACTTTCTGTACCACTAAAAACCATGATCTCCTCCAGTCTGCTTTCTTACTCGATGAATTGATAAATAACCAGTCCCCATCGGTGTTCGGGGATTTCAGGATTTGCTCTTTAATGATGACGCTCTTTCGTTTTCTGTGTTGTATAATCATCGACTGCAGCAACCAGTGTGATTAAGTAGCTCGGCAGAGGCCTTTTCTCTGTCCCTTTTTGACGACCTCGATCGTGCCAATCCTATGTCTTACAGTGAAATCCCTCGATCTCATACCCCACCTCTTGTATCTGGTCTCTTCCTTACTATCACATGGGTTGATTTGCAGTTCGTTTTGTTAATGTCCACATCAGCTAGCCATAGCTGGCATAACACGGAGAGAGAAAGAGAAAAAAAAAGAGAGAGAGAGAGAGAGAGGTGGGAGCAGAGGCCTACTAATGGTGAACCAATAAATAAAAACATGGTTTGATATGAATAAAACTAGCTTTACAAGTCTACTAATAGTTACTAAATGACCAGCATTGTCTTAAGTATGCAGTAGCGCTAGTCTGTTCAGCTTATTGAATATTGGTATTTTGTGGGCTCAAATCGATCTAGCTTCTTATCGGATATATATTGAACGTATCGAGAGATGCTCTGGTAGTGTAAGTTATGTATGCATTGTTTGTTTCTTTGACTCTTGGTATACTTTTCCTTACTTGAATATTTTGATATGTATTTGTTTTGTGTCTTCATTTGGAAACCATTTACTTTTTTAATTTTTAATTTTCTTTCTGATCGGTGGCAAATGATGTTTGAATTTTATTTCAGGTACAGGATTCATTGTTATTGTTTGTATTATTTGGGTATTTTCTATATACATATAAATATAAATATATATATATATATATATATATATGTGTGTGTGTGTGTATATATATATATAAACATATATGTATATATATATACATATATATATATATATGCGTGTGTGTGTGTCTGTATGTATGTATGTATATAAATATAAAGATTGCACAACGTGTTAATCCAACAAGACGATAAAAAAGGAAAAATATCATGTTTCGTTGGAGTCAAGAACAAAAAACTTTTTCTCTAGGAAAAAGTGAAAATAATCAATTGCTTGAAAAGTACAGGAAGGTCAATGCCATAGTTAACAAGAGTGTTGTGATTTAAATATATATTTATCTAATTTTATATTGAAAAAAATGATGTGTAATCCCCAGTAAAAATTATGAATGGGTTTTATTCCTCAATACTTCGATGACAGGAGGTCATTTCATATAGAGTTCATACGTACCTACATACATACATACATACAGGTATATATATATATATATATATATATATATATATATATATAGAGAGAGAGAGAGAGAGAGAGAGAGAGAGAGAGAGAGAGAGAGAGAGAGAGAAAGAGAGAGAAAGAGGGGAAGGGGGGGCGTTGATTTGCTACACAATCAGGTTCATGGAACATAAACTTGTTCATGTAGCAGAGCGTCTTCCTAATATATTATTACCAGCTCTACCATAAAACAATTTAACCTCCAGCTTACGAGGTTGAATGCATTAAGCACTCAATGAAATAAATCTATGACGTATCGAAACATATTCACACCCACAGGTACCCCCCAAACAAACAAATATATATATATATATATATATATATACATATATATATATATATATATATATATATATATATATATATATATATATATATATGTGTGTGTGTGTTTGTGTGTGAATGTGAGTGTGTGGGTGTGGGTGTGTTTTTGTGTGTGAGTTTGTGTACATATGTGTGTACTAAGTAATTCGTATCATAAACTGCTATGGGACTTATTTTGAATCTAGGTCTGAAGACAAACACTATTATACCAAAGCAAGTTCCAGATTTTAAAAATGGCTAGTTTCAAAAACCATGGGCAGGCTCACGTATCAACCACTGCAAATAAAGTGGGTACATGGTAATTCCCTGTGCATGTTCAAATCTCGTTATTCTGAAACAAACATTAATTCTGCATATCAAGTAAAGTTACTTCAGCAACATCAACAAATGGTCAAACTTTGGGCAGGATGATGGCGGATTACCAATATTTAAAAGTATATTTCCTCATAAATGTTTTTCTCAGAATACCTGCTCATGTCTGGGTTCGAACAAAGTACATGTTTGCTGGTGAGAAATATACAGATCCTCCATCCAATTTATAGACTGAGAAAAATGCTAAAAAATATGTCGTCTGCATTTCACTTTTTTCACTTTTCACTAACAATTCAGTATGAATTCCCTGACGGATATTCAACATTATTATACATTAAACCATATGAACTAGAGTCGTCATCTTGTTTGTTATAGTTGGAACGTATTGGCTGTTGTATACCTGGTTCTATTACAGTTGCTAATCATACGTGATAACGTAGCAATCTTGAATAGGAATTTTCATTTTTAAATTGTTCTCCTCCTGCTGTCTATGCTAGAGTACACAGAAGTTTTCTGTATGATATTCAATATTCCTAAGTGTAATGAGAAGGTTATTACAGCCCTTTGTGTACTGATACTGATCTATTACTCAAAGTTCTTTCCACAGATATTGGTTTTCCAATCTCCTTTGACAAAAGATAAAAGATCAATTCCCATATCACAAAGATATAATAAAATCACTTTCTTTTTCTTCAGTTAATGTCTAAGGTAGACCTGTAGATAGCAATTTCATATAAGACTTTCATGGACCGACCTAGGAACTAAATCCCTGCATTTTTTCTTTCTGATTGTAGGTTGGCATATTCACAAGTTGAGATCTTACAGTAACAACTCTCTCAAAAACATTCCATGAATTTCGATTAACTACAGCATATTTTAAGGAAACTCAAGCCAAAAGACTTATTGTATCAAATATCAGACTTCGTCTTCTTAAATCTGTATTTCGATTTTTACACACGCAACTGCATTTTCCTCCAATAAAATGTTGATCTTCATCTCAATGTACTAAACTATGTTCCTTTTTTTTCTCGTCTTCCCTTTCTTTATCTAAAGTATTGAACCACAGGAACATAGATTCGTGCAAATATTTACTTGCTGGGATTCAGTAACATATATATTCATTTGATTTATCTTGCTTTGAGTATCAAAATCAGTGAATGTTCTCCAAACTGTGCAAGTAACAAACGAGCGTATAGAAGGCAATCTCAGAATAACCAAACTCAAGGCCAGTAGGATTATTTTTCCAAAATAGTAGCAGCAATCGGGAATCGGGAAAAATTGTCCTGTCAGGCAAAAACTAACATATCCATGCATACACTAAACATATGCAAAAAATATATATTTAGTTCTAGCCATTCGTCTTTTCATGTTGTGAACTTTGACCATGGAAAAAAATTGTAGTGTGCTCACTACATGAGTCGATACGAGCTTTAAAGTAGATGATGGAATGTTAAGTTTTTTGAGTAAAATATATCCAGAAGACTTTGAAATTTGTCAAAAGATATGTGTCTACTGGCAAAACGTATATAGGTATCTCCCACTTTTCTACGGTCCAATTTATGGCATTTTACATTTTTACGAAAAGAAATGAGAATGAAAAATATCATCCAGCTTTGGAGAAAGGATGTAATCTTTTTTTTTTCATCATTCGTCTTAGTCTACCAAATGAACTTCTAACAACTCATCTTAACATATAAAAATCGGCATTTTGGGACTTTTGAGATATCTTTCAAATAGCTTAATATTAATATTTTCTTTGTCTCACCTCATTTCGGCTCTCAAAAGTTCTGAAAATTCATGCGCGTAACCTTAGCAAAAAGCTAAACCATGCCAGACCTTGATCACCAGGGAAATGCAATTAAATATCTCGGTCGATTACGCATCTTTAAGCAAAGAAGTTTGAGGTTCACAAAGAGTGTTTCGATTATTTCCCACCTATTCTGTATACTCACTGTCGTAGACTGACATCTAAAGCTAAATACGATGAAAAATAACAACATTTATGATGGAAGAAGACCGTTTTATTGCAGGACATCCTTGAAGTTGCATCCCAAGGAAACGCCCGGTTGGAATTCAATCAAGATATTTGATAGTACAATGGAGTGTTGCTCCGTATGAAAAGTGTCAGTTTTATGATGATAAATCTTTTTGGTAGGATCTTTTGAATTTATCCAGTTCAAAATGGGTCTGAAAAAAGTTAATAACACTTTAATTAGATTTTACTCAAAACAGAAATTGATTCATATCAGGATACACTTCATGTTAGGTGCCATGAATGTTTTAGATTGAAAAATAATTAAAAAATGTTGAAAGTTTTTTAGGATGATTTTTGAAAAAGTAGTCGGTTTTTCTATGATACATCCATTTGACCAGATTTCATGGTGGCATTTTTTTATATATCAATTCAAAAAAAAACCAAAAACAAACATGGAATTGCCTCGCACACTATGTTTTTCCTTTATCATTACTTTACTGTAATAGAACGGTCTAATCATGCTTGTACTATTCTTTCAATGAATATAAGAAGTTCCAATCTGATTATATATATGAATATATTCCTACCAATCTGTTATCTATGTGCTTATTTTGATATTTCTTCATTTTCCTGGCTTTTCCTCCTTTATGTTGAGTATCTACCACTTTGTTTGTATTGGAACAATATCTCACTAAGAAACAATAATATGCATATGTCGTGTCTTGAGTTTGACATGTTTGCAAATGTGCTGACAGGATAATATTTTCTGTAGCGACATATGTTTGAAAATTGAATTCCATTCAGCAATCAGCAAGAATGGACGTGCTATGCCCTGCAGTGGATTAAGGCTGACACGTTTGCATTTTGAATACCTGATTACACTAATGTGTTTTGAGCTGCAACTTAAACTGCCCAATGTTCAAGAACTGGAATCAGTTTCAACGTGAAATGTCACTTTGGAAGGGTACAGAGCACGGTTAGACAGGAATAAAGGAAATTCGTAATGGACAGAATGAAAACGAAGTATACGATATATATATATATATATATATATATATATATATATATATATATATATATATATATATATATTGCATTGTATTAAATGATCAATGATCATATATATACACGCACACACAGATATATATGTGTGTGTGTGCGTGTGTGTGTGCTTGTGTGTGTAAATCACATACACCTAATTATCATCCTCATTTTCTCTCTCATTTTCTCTCTATGTGTATCTCCCACTGCATATATACAGGAAAGTAATAATATCTATGTATGTATAGTTGAGATATAATGCACACACATGCGCTCAAACATACACACACACACACACATATATACATAAATACATATATATATATATATATATATATATATATATATATATATATATATATATATATATATATATATATATATATATATATATATACTGTATTCTTCGTACTCGAGCATAATTTTTATTTCTGATCCAAGCTTTTCCCTAAGTATATGTAATATAAATATTAAGATTTGTTCCAATACTAAAAGAGAGATTATTCTTTCTGAATGAATTTCTTATAATTTCAAAAAATACGTCCCCCAGTTCGCTGAGTTGTAGTTCTGGAAGTTAAAAAAATTCCAGTCCGTTGATCGGATGGGTTTTACTTATGTTTTTCTTTCAAATCATGACCCTGACCCTCACTTAACGTCAGTGGTACGAATGTGTATGATTTTGAAATATCTAAGTTAGTTCTGATCAATATCAGTATTTTCTTTTGTTTTGTTTTTTTTTTTTTCAAATGATTTCAAAATTAGCATCAATAGGCAGATGATCTGTAGAGGAGGAAAGAGAGAGAGAGAGAGAGAGAGAGAGAGAGAGAGAGAGACAAAGACAGACATACATACATACAGATGGACGGACAGAGAAACCGTAGTTAAAAAATCATTCTTTATATTTCTGCAAATCCTAAAATCCAATGCGACACCAAGACGCGTTTCACACTTTTGTCCGATCAGCACAGGTTAATGATACTTAATATGATAAATAATGAATTGTCCAGTTCCTGCAGACGCTGATATTAAGTTTTCCCATATTTTTCCTATTACTAGACGTACACACAACACGATTACAGACAACCACAATTATATATGCATATATAAAGATACATGAACAGCAAGAAAATAGAAAATTTATAAATATATAAATCACAGCATCTAACTATCTATCTATCTATCCATCCCTGTGTGTAAATACACATACATAAATATATAATATGAACAACCATACAGATATATACATATTTCGTGCATCTGTGTGCGTGTGCGTGTGTATGTGTGTGTGTATGTGTGTGTGTGTTTGTTCGTGCGTGTGTGCGTGTGTGCACAAAGTAAATATATTTTACTTAGAATAAACGAACTAAGTAAACAAACTTAAGAGGTTTTTGTTCTGGTGTGGAAAAGAAATGCTGATGATGTACTTAACTCAATTTGACAGATAACATAGAGGCCACGTTCTTCCTTCCAACATCTCGCTAGTTCTTACACGTCACGTAGCCATTTCCTTGATGGTTAGTCTTTGCTTTCTAGCCAGGGAAAAAGTATGCTAAGAACCTAATAGAATTACTAATGGGTGACTGCGTAAAATGGAGTAGGTTCCAGCTTAACACGGAGCGCATGGTGAGATGAAATACAAAAGGAAATGTAGATCAATCGATCAGAGATAAATACACAAATAACGATTTGAAGAACAACTATACAGATAAAGAAAAATACAAATCCTGTACAAAGACTTTTTTGACTAACCAACTCTTTTTATGTATTCTTAAAGATGTTGACCAGCTTTTTACATCATAACTTTCGGATGCTTTTCTTCAAAACTTTGAATCGGACTGTGATTCAACGGCAACAATTGAACAGCACAATCAGAGTACAGGGAATAAGTGGTGAAATTGATAATAATGTTGCAATATTTCATCTGAAAATATGATTGTAAAAGTATTCAAGAAGATATTGTTTTAGTATAAGACTACTAGGTCTCAAATGTAAACATCAAAAAACATATGTCGAATATCTTATCTTGGTTTTGAAGTATAAGATCATTCCTGTTCAATTATAAAATTCTCATGACTGAATATTGATAAGCAGCCGGGCTTATATTGGACCCCTTAAGTTATTGCGTGTTAAATTCGTTTTTCACTGTGAGATTAATTTTTCATCCAATTCAACTGTTTGATCGTTGCCTAAAAATCATCGTCCGATAAAAGTTGTACTAAACAGCAACTAATGGATAAACTATATAGGTAAAAAGCAGGACTTCAATACTGCTTGATAAAGCTTACAAATATTGTTTTTTTATCGACATGTTAATGCATTACACATTCAAAGTAAAACAGATCAGAGATTAATTCGGAATAGTGTTCAAAGTTATAACACCTATTTATCTATATTTATTTGTCAGTTATTTTTTTAAATTCCATGACCGAAAAGGATGGCTACATGCTTGCATCTCAATAAATAATTATTAGCTAGAAATCATGTAATGTTCCTGATTCAGCTTGAAAAATCCATCCATCTATCTATCTATCTATCTATCTATCTATATATCTATATCTATATATATATGTGTGTGCGTGTGTGTGCATATATATATATATATATATATATATATATATATATATATATATATATATGTATGTATGTATGTATGTATGTATATATATATATATATGTATGTATGTATGTATGTATATATATATATATATATATATATATATATATATATATATATATTCTTTTATCACAGCGCTACTAAATGTGTCAGGTTACGTAAGTGGAAATTTGCGCAACTCATCATAGAATTTACGAGTTGGTTAATGTAATTCAAATGAGAGAGGGTGGGTGTAAGCTGCGTGGATAATGGAAGAAATCGTGTATTTTCAGCTGAAGGTGATTAATGATAGACAGAAAGAAAGTTTGCAGATAATTAAAGCTGGAATAAAAACTAGAATCATACACTGTAATCCTTCATCAATTGGACAAATGTAAATATTCTGACCTACACTGCTTATTATTGTTGAATTATTATACGTTTTTCCTATTGTTCTTGCACAAAGATGTACACACTGATATATATATATATATATATATATATATATATATATATATATATATATATATATATATATTTATACATCTTCCATAGGAATATAGCATTCTGGTGGATGAGGAGTTTCTGCATAAAATGAATATATCACTTAAATTCAGCTTACTGATCACCCAGTTCCGTAGTCCAGAAGTTTTTGAAATGCCAAAGCCTTACCATCTAAAGTGATTCTTTGCTTGATTTACTATTCTTGTTATGATATCGTGGATATATATGTTATCCTAAGTAGATATAGTAGTCTACTTTCCCAATTTTTGCATCTTCGATTTTAACAATTATGTCCTTATTATAGATATGATCGGTGCAAAAGATTTTTGTTCTACTGAAGTTTATGTGTCGGTCGACTTTTTTGCTTTTTTTGTTCAGTTCATTCAGCATCAGTTGGAGGTTGTGTAGGGTCTCAGCGAAATCAACCATGTCGTCTGCAAATCTTAGGTTACTCATATATTTGCTGTCTATTTTGATTCCTCCTTTCTCCTAGTCCAGGTTTCGAAGGATCATCTCGAAGCAGACTTTGAAGGGTCTGGGTGTGATCGTATCATCTTGTCTGGGAACATTTCCTTTTTTTTTTTTTTCTTTTTTGATGGCTCACTTTACTCCCTGTGGTGCCTTGCCGCGCTGGCCCATGACATGTTAGTTTGGGTGGTGTAGTTTGGCCATTGTTAGCGTCTTCTGAAGGGGCAATGGAGCCGTTTCGGCTCTTAGCACCAGTTTTATCTGCTCTTCATAAGTAAGCAGTCAGGTCTGGGTGTGCGTAGCACTGTTGAGGGTGAAGGTTAGAAGATGAAGATCAGGGATGAAATATTTGGTATGGTATGAGAAGAGCTATATAGGATTTTCATTTGTTTTTCAGGTTTTTTATGCGGTATATCTAGATAAATCAGCCAGCTTAAATCTTATCTTAGCGTACTTGCTCTCATCAGGGAGCCAAGATGTGTGCTGTAGATTTCTAATTTGCATGATGGATTTATATCAATTTTTGTTCAGTAGGGCGGGTAGATCGACCTTGGTTATACTTCTCCCTTAAGTATTGTTGTTTTTTTTTTTTTAACTTTGTTAAAGTCCTCAGACACTGAAGTTTGAAACAAAGTTCGATGAATAAACAATGAATGAAAGAATAAGAAAGAAAAATATAGCAAATTTGGCTCTATCTATCTGGTTCAATTTCATGTTGCATCATCTTGTGGCTGTGTTTCATTTTACAGTTGAAAAGAGTTTTATTTTTCTTCTGACCATGTTAAAAGATTCATCGGTCACCCCAGCTACAATCAGCAAGAATTTATAAATTGGATTGTTGGGGATGCACTGTCTTTTAATCCGATCGTTTAATTTTCTTTTTTCGTTTAATCTTTTTTTTTTTTTGTTTCGTTTTGTTTTTTTCTGTGGCTGGTGTAGACCTGCTTTTCCGTCTTTTTTGGTTGTATATTCTGATCTATCATTTTCGATGATCAGTGGTATATCATAATCAAGTTTCCCCTTACCCGTTTAGACTTTTTAAGGGAATTCTGGTATATTTTGATACGTTTTGAAATATTTAGTTAGAGGTCTCATTACATAAGTAGTAAAACCTTTTTATCAGTGTTATATATATATATATATATATATATATATATATATATATATATATATATATATATATATATATATATATATATACCCTCCTGATCTATAACTTATGACAACCATAGCATTCTTATTAAATAAAATAGGGAAATGTCATAAACAATATATATATATACATATGTACATATGTATATATGTATATATATATATATATATATATATATATATATATATATATATACACATATATATATATGTATGTATATATATATATATATATATATATATATATATATATATATATATATATATATATGTTTAGCTGTTGGTCATTGTCGATAACATTTTTCTATTTTATTTGATGGGAATATCCCTTCCTCTCTCTTTCTCTCTCTCTCTCTCTCTCTCTCTCTCTCTCTCTCTCTCTCTCTATATATATATATATATATATATATATATATATATATATATATATATATACAAATTTTACCTCTCCAACGTCTTCAAAAATTTCGGCCGATATTTATCGATTTCTGTTTCGGAAATTAGTTCCGTGTTGGAAATTGGTTTCGTACACTGGAATATTCGATATTTCAGAAAAAGCTGGACTTAAGAGAATAATTTAGAGAAATATTTAAATAAATTAGAACAGAATAATATAAATAAATAAAAAATAATATATTCATGCATTTTATCTCCCAGCCGTCTTTTCTTAGATTGATTGAAATGTTACGTTTTCATAGTAAAATTCATTTATGCTGATTCTTTGCAATTGAAACCACAATTAATTTCTCAAAAATATATTCAAATTACTGGGTTACGTTTCAAACTTTCAATTGAAATCATTGATGATGCATATAGCTGACGTTCAGCTATCTACGATATAATTTATATCATTTTATGCAAGCAGTCATACATATGAAAAAATATAGCAAGACACGTTTGGTGCATTACAAAGAAATGGAATATGGATTCGATAAAATTGAAATGTTGACTGTATTGATAATTTGTAATCTCTCCATTATCATGTAGTAGTATTTATTCCATTTTACAGTGTTTTTTTTTTTTCAGAGACGCCTTCTCTATTAACGCAGTCCGGTTATAAATTCTTAATTTTTTGGGGAAAACTAGTTCAAGAAAATTCTTGCCGGTTCGATCTGCATCGGGTATCAGTGACTTGGTGCTGTTCGAAGCTCTTACAAAATCTAGGATATTTTGTTATATAATACAATCTGTAGCATACAACAACATTCTTTTTGGTGCATGGTCTTAGCACATAGTTGTGTGACATTAGAAATTTACTATTGACTCTTCAGAGTAGCATGTGTCAGAACACACCAGTCAGTCAAATATGGCTGCTGTAGTCACAGGTAAATATGTTATACATAATCCTTAGTCTTAACTGAGATTAGGCTTTTTTCTTTGAAAATGTCAACAATTTATAAAGTGGATAATGATGGCAGTTACTTCTTTCAAGTTGTGGACTTGTTCGAAGATAGGTTTTGCCAATCGTACGTGCGGTCTTTATAAATGAAACGTTTCTTGATTTTTTGCATGCAAATTGCGTATATATTTCTATGGGATTTGTGTTCGTAGCAGCTGGTGATACATCGAATTTCACGACAAAATACATTTGTCATCTGATTGGTGTTTGAAGCAATGCGGAAACCTGACTTTCAAACACTTGGTAGACAAACACTTTCGACAATGAAATTGGATCCTCCAACATTCCTCCCCATTTGCCCTTGTGTGAAGCTTCGTAAAAAGAAATACAGAAACATATATAAATGAATATACGTGTGAGTGTGTGTGGGGGGAATATGGTATAAGAACTTTAAAAAAAAGAATGATAAATCGAGTGGCGATTGAAGGGATTGCAGGAAAAATACGAAGGATAACGAAAGAAAATAAAACAACAAAGGGAGGATGGGAAAATAGGAAAGACAGAAAAAACAGACAAATAGAAAGAACAGAGATAGAAAAATAGAGAGTGAAAAGGGGTAGGAAGAATTCAGAGATAGATATATCGATAGATGAATCAATTGATAAAAAAACGAATGAAAGGAAAACATAATTGATAGAAAGAATGATAAAAAAAGGGGATGAGCAGGTAAAAAAGATAAGAGAAAAACGAAATCGAAAAAGCATTGGTTGTAAAGTGCTGATGCTGATAAAGAACTTGAACGATTTTTCAGAAGTCAAGTAACGCAATACTGAAGAATAGGAAAATAACTAATTATTGATTGTACGTGACGTGGATAGCTTGAAGTGAAGGGGACGAAAAGTAATGAAAAAAGCAAGAAAATCAATCTGGAGATGAATGTAATAAAAAAATAATAAAAACTTTTTCTTGCGAGGACGGACATGATAAAAATCCAAAATAAAAAGAAATAATGTTCAAACATTTAAGATATCGACGGAAAACGTGGATGAAGTGTTAGAAAATGTAAAGAAAAATTGACTAAAAAAATCAAAAACGGATAATAAAGTTTGTTCGGAGGACTTATTCACTGAATCGAAATGGATCCTTAAGAGTTGAATGGAAAGAAACAAACAAATACGACCAATGTGAAACTATTTAGAAGCCATATGCAAAAAATATCGATCTGTCTTCAGCCCAATGACGACATTTTTTCTCATTTGTTGAGAACATTATTTGTATTTTACATTAAATTTGTTTGCAACCGATCAATTCTGTTTCAATATTTTTCATTGTGTGATCTGTTTAGACCAATAAGAAATCAATCAATCAATAACAATTCGATGAAGTTCGAATCCATTAATGATATGTATTCAGCAACTGGACAGAAAACCTAGAAATGTTGGAAGATGGTATAGATTATGATTAAACGCTAAATTGGTTCAGAACTCACGATATTTAAAGGGGCACTTGGATGACTGAGGACAATTTAAAGGGTAGTACTTGGAAGAAGACTAAGGAGTCATTACCAACGGAAGGCATCCAATCTGTTTGTAATAGATAATATTTCTTGCGGTAGGGGAGGAGATGCGTTCATTCTCTATTTAAATGTTTGTTTTTTTTGTTTTTTTATTACTCTTTTGAGAAACAGTACCCATCAAAGATGGATTATTTCCTTTTCAAGTGTGACTCTGTGTTTCTGTGGTTAGCTATGTGTTCAAACGCTGCTGACCATACCGTTTTTGCCACATACTTCCATTAGCACTCAACTAGTGTTTTTTCTAAAAGTATTTTTTTCCTGGGTAAAAAAAAAGTTAATACCTATTCAGGGCCTTATTTTGATAGGTTTATTGAATAGATCCCCCCAAATCTTAATATTTCCTGATGTTTTCACACTATTTTTTTAATCTTACGAATAGTATCTATTTCGACTGATTCCATTATTCAACTGGAATTTCGTTGTGTATTTGTTGATTGGGGTGGCAACTTTTCTCTTAAATGAATCCTTTGTTGCTTTTGTTTCTTTTTAGTCTCTTTTTTCTTATCTTTTCATTCATCTGATTCTCCCTTTTTACGTTTTCTGCTTTATTTCTATCAATTTTATCCCCTGTCTATTGCTATCTAATTTTTTTCTGTTACTTATGTCTCCTTTATATTGAGTCTTACATCCCAATTACGCATTGTTTCCAACTTTTACTGACCCCATCTTTTTCATTCCATCGGTAGTTTCATATCTATGGATAACTTTCACCAATCCAAATCTTTATAACACACCTACACTTAATCTCGTTTGGTCTAAAATATGATTTTACCTACCCACGGTAGCTTCAGTAAAGTTAACAATTTTTTGGACGGACAAAATAGATTGTACGTGTGCTATGAAATGATGTATTTTCTAAAAATTTATCCATAAATATGGAATTACAAAAAATTCAACTCAAAAACGTGATCTCATTATACCATTAAACGACCAGTGACTGAAAACATATTTGTTTCATTATTTTTCCCATGAGTCATTATTTTTTATGAATTTTATTTTCTTTTAATCTTATGCGTCTGCTTTTCATTTTAATATTCTTTATTTTCAATTCTTTCAATTTATCTCTTTAACAATTTCCATTTTTCTTTTAATTTCTTTTTTCTCTTTCTCGAAGTGATTGGTGCCACATTGGTTGCTTGTCGTCTCTAAGTCTATTCCACGTATGGAATTGGCCGAGGAAGAAGTAATGTGATATGTGTAGTCTATGCAAGGATGGCTGGGCTGACAGGCGCCATAAGGACACTGGTCGCTTACGTGTATATCTTCTTTTTTTACAGTTTTCTTTCTTTGTTTTCCATTGATAGATAGATAGATAGATAGATGGATACATACATACATACATACACTCATTCATACATACATACATACATACATACATACATACATACATACATACATACATACATACTAATATTCGTATCGGTAACTGGTCGGTGATTGCAGTTTTCTAATATCTGTTCCAATTTCAACACTGTCCAAATCAGCAACTCTCTTTTGTCTGCCAGTATCAATCTCTCCAACGGAAGAGAACATTCTATTCTAGAAAGAGTTCTGGTTGCTAAATTTCATTTTTGGAGATATGTAAAATACCCAGGAAAAAACCCTGGATTTGTTTTCCTTTGCAAGAATTTTGGGATAAACTCCGAGAGACAAATAAGTCAACCATTCAACTGCTGTTTTGTGTATGGGTAACTATGAGTGCATGCACTGCATTATGGAATACTTGTTGGTTTCATGATCCAGTAGATTGTCAGGAGCCATTTAGGATTTTAATGTTTTTTTTCTAAAGCGACAAAGGTTTGTTGGTGGTTTTAATTCATTTTCCAGAAGATCTGAGTTGGAGCACAATCATAATTCAAAAGATTTCATTCCATTCATTATCGAATCGTAAAGGGTAGCGGCCATGACGTTCAGAGACGCTAACTGCCTTGTTCCCTGGGTTGCTACTTGGTACATTCACATGAGAAAAGAACTGATGCCCTCGTGTCTTCTTTATGTTCTCTGGTGTGGCTAACTTTTTATTTGCAAAACGGATTCGCCCGACTCAGCTTCAAATCATCTAAGACGTTTGTGTCCATAATACATTTTATCCGAAACAAACTCAAAATATGATTTATTTCTTCCTACTTCATTGGTGCAAAATAAAATGTCAGCATTTTGGATAGCACAACGTTTTTCGAAAGAAATTGTCGTACATGCTTTCTTCGAATTAAAATTCTCTCTATAAACAATATGCTATTCAATACTAGGACTTGGTTACAGACTAGGTGTCAGCATTGAAACCTGCAACTATATCAGGTGAGAAGATCGACAGTATAAGAAGGAATAGAATGAGTACATTTATTGAAAGAATAAGAAAGGGAGAAGAGACAGGATAATTAAGCAAAAAATTATAAACGAAGGATATAAATCCACCAAAAAAATGAACTATCAGGTTCTGATAGGTAATGTTCTTCAGGTGCAAGATTCTTACACAGGAAATGAAATAGTGACAAAAATAGTATTATGCAGGAAAAGGAAGAGAAGGAGAAAATGAACGGATGATACTGTTCCCTGGGGTAATAGTTTTGCAGAGTTTGGATCAATTTCCAAACTTTTGAAAAACTGTCCTCTAAATAACCATACAGTTCATGGAGTTATGAATTACCCACTTCATAAATGTGCGTGATTTATAATCTCCTTCTAACGTGAAGTCTTGTATCAGCAAATACCTGCTTGAGCACGAATCAGTTCTTATGGTGGATTTATCCACTGGAGAACCCGAATACTAATAGCAAAACTGTGAAAACTTGTCTCCACGATCGCTATCAATAAAACTTACCTATCACCAATGAACTCTTCAGAGTTGTGACAAGGAATTTTCAGCATTTGTGTATTGAAACAAAGTACCTGACATTTTACTGATATAGGTGAGTGTGCAATGCTTAGTCTATCTGTTAGTTTTCATCTAGTACGTTGATGTATTACCATTTTTAGAAACCTATCCTGGCTACACTTATTCGTTTTAACCGAAAAAAGTTGCAGTTCATATTATATAGCTGTTATAAAGGCAAAGTGCATATCCTTCCCTTCTCTTTGTCTCTCTCTTTCAGTCTCGATGCCTCGTTGTATATCCTTATCCGTCTGTCCCTGTGTCTGTCTGTTTGTCTGTCTTTCCCTTTTTTATACTCCAATTCTCTGTACCTCTAAGCATTTTAATTCCTAATTCATAATTTTTTCAATGCTTTTGTGCTGACACTTTAATCGATTTTCCCTTATCAAGAACAAACATTTTCTCCCAACGAAGGAAGGCCATAAACATTTGTATTTGGGATGTATACTCGAAAATATATGTCCATTCATTCACCCAAAATAGAAAATTAAGCAATTTTTACCTATGTATGGATGTTGCTTCCATTCAAGATGTTCAATTTTGACAACCCCATGATGCAACACCTGAAAGGAGACTCACATCTGATGCATTTCCCAGATTGATCTTTTCACGACAAAACATGATATTATGGATCTAAAAAGTACAAACATTGCAATATCAAGGAGATATTATTAATGTCAATTTGAGACCTCATTCCTCTTTCAAAGTTATACCACATTTTAAAAAAATCAAATCAAAATTCGATAGTATAAAACAACCAGGAATGAACAACCATTCGCGTTCTCGCATACACTTTATCGATTTCTTCCTACCCCCTTATAAAATTCGTCTGATGTAACATATTTCGATCCATTGGTGTCCCCAATTTATAATATTGATATTAGTTAATTTCCTGCAATAATTGACGGCAAACGAAAAATATCAATTCACAATTAGAAACAGTACTTGAAATTCGATGAGAAAGCATAAATAGGATGGACTTGCGTTGAGTAAGACTGTTACACTGCTGGAATTTGGATTGGGTTTGGGTTGACTATTTCACGGGAATTTTTCTGTGGAAATATTTCTTAGATAATCAGCCAGGAATTGCTAGTACTGTATCCTCCCTAAGGTGACGATTATCATTTTTCAATTGTTTGTTTGTTTTTTGTTTGTTTTTTTTGGCATAGCATAAGGATATTACCTCATGAATTTCCAGTTAGAAGTTTCTAACTGGAATTAAGTAGCAGCAAATCCCTGTTATATCCGTCGTATCACTATTGACGCTTCTGAATTAGTTTAGTTGATTTTTTTTCTGAACTTTTCCCAATGAACTGATAGATATGGAAATAATCATAAGATTGATATTTTGACTTTAAAAAAAAGAAGATTTTTAACTATATTGTAGTTGACTAACTATTATATCATTCCCACTGAAACTGCCAGCAAATTTTCAACATTGATTTTTTGAAGTTTTTGAGCTGAGTTAGCTGGCTGGCTATGTATTATTCACTCGGACATGCAGCACTAGTGTAGATAAATGCTGCAATTTTAATCATGCACTAGTTATCATGTTGAGAATGATGCCTTTAGAGTGGTACGGGATAATTTGCAATGTAGGCTCATGCTAAATCAAGATACCTCTCATTGGATATTAATTAGATTTTTTAGTGAACACTGCCTTCCCCAAAACAGAAGTAAAATTCATCAATTCCCTTTTCTTCCAGTGTTCTAATTGACCACCCTCGACACGACATGTTGACATAAAAGACAGTAGTCGGAGGGTGGTTTATTTTTAGCGACGGTCTCCATTATCATTATTATCACTATTTCTGTGTCATTTGCACATCCATATTAAACGTTTTCCCCTGTCAATGTCTTTTTTGTATTATGTTATTGATGGCTATCCTCAAATCTCGATCAACCACTTTTGTTGTTTTGGCAATGCAAGCATTGCCGTTGTTCAGACAGTGTCAGGGATTTTCCAGAACTTCAACCCACTCAGTTGTCTCTAATGATCGTGTAAGTTACATTCGGTTACTTCCCAAGAATGTCGAGTGGAAAACGTTATGTAATCAAAGTATGTATGCTATATCCATTCCTCCACTGAAGGGACCGATTTGTCTTCGTGTATGAAAGCAACGGCTAATTGAGCTGGTCTCCTAAAGGCCATTGATTCGATTCTTGCCTTAGGCAGTACAGAGATATGAAACACCTAGATGGAGAAATATTGCAAAATTGACACTTCTGAGTTTTCGTTGGATAGGGTATCAGATTCGGACCAGCGACACCACAGCTCTAAAAATCAGCAGGAGTAGTCTATTGGACATTTTTGAATAGACCACGAATGTAAAAGACGGTTGGAGACTTATATGGGGTTGGACAATTATATAAAATTAGAAAAAATAAAGAATTAGGTCCTAATGAACCAATTTATATCCACCCAGGTTTTCATTATTTTGTAGGAGTATTGATTTCTAAAAACAACGCTTTCTCAGTGAAGACTCCCCGGAACATAGAGGCAGAAAGTCGAAAAAGGCTCTACTTACAGATATTTAGCCACCCCATATATACCTGATCAAATAAATGATACAGAATGAAGGATACTTTGAACTATTCCCAGATGTTCTTCCAAATTTCGAATTTCACGGTGGATGCATCCAGTGGACACAGGAAATGATGCATCTATGGCAACATCAAGATGTCACATGAATGACCTTAGCCAACACTGCTCGCTTTGGACAGAAAAGGAATGTAGCATTTCAGAAACGTACGGACACATTATCTCGCATATATCACAATCTTGTTTTGGAAAAAAATGTATTTGTTTTAAAGGCAAGCAGATTTTTGTGGGATGAGGATTGACATCAGAAGTACTAGAGTTTAACAGAGCTCAAAACACACGAATTATTTATTTGATTCTGGTATAAAAGGCAGAAGACGTAACATGTTCGAGGACGTGTTATCATATTCTTTATATATGTATGTATATATATATTCATATATATATGTGTGTTTGTCTTTGTAGGTCTATATGTGAGGAATATGCGACGAATCCAAGACGTCCCTTACTTTAAAATTAAAGTTTGGTCAGTTTTCGATCTGGTAGATATTTAAAAGAAAATCTGTTTTTTTTTTCTGAATTCGGAGAGTAGAAGAAGAATATCCGAGTAAAAAACTATAAAATATTTTGATGATGGCCGCCTGTATCGTTCGAATGCACTTAAAACAAAACATTTGGAAGATATATTCGTTGTTTTCATTTCTTAATCCATTCATTTGACTATGTAAACAACTAAATAAAGAGAGAAGGATACAGTCAGAGACAGAGACACGGCAAAAAGGGATTCACACACACACACACACGTACACACACATATATATGTATACATATATATATATATATAGAGAGAGAGAGATGAAAATTGGAAATAAAAGCTCAAGGTGCAGCAGGTGTTTAATTTCAAATAATATTTTTTCGTTATCTTGCGGGTTTGTTTCCATGAATTACGACATCTGACATCCATCATCTTCAGAATAAATATGCGTCTATTTGGTTGAGGTTGAAGAAAGAAATTGGAATGTGTCTGTGTTCTTGTTGTTCAGTGAGAGTAGGAGGGAGACTGTTTGTATCTGTATAGGTGGGAGTAAAGTTAAGCATGAAATAAAAAGGATCTGGAGGGAGAAGGGACGGATGAAAATTCCTTCTTGTATCCGTAGGTGTTTGGCTTGGTTTAGATGAAATCAACAAATGATAGCAAGACTAATATGGTCAGTTTTTAGGAGGGGGTTTCATTTCAAGAATTGAGAAGTTGTGTGTAACATCTAATTCGGGGATGTTGATATATGTGGAGCACAATGGAAGTAGAGTTTATCATTTTTCTCTTAATCTTTTTTTTTGTTGATAATTGTCAAGATATTTTTTATATTGCATAGCAGGATTGCATACTATTACTTAAATAAATATTTCCCTCCTTGATCCCAAACATATGAACAGTAAAATGAGAAGTTTTTTTTCCAGTCAAAATGCATCATCATCAACATCATCATCACATTCATGATACAAAAATACATATGTGTGTGTGGGAGTTTAAACACGTGTATATACAAAAATATATACACATTAGTATGCATGTGTGTCATTGTATAAGGTATATGTGTGTGTGCGTGTGTGTGTGTATATATATATATATATATATATATATATATATATATATATATATATTGACATCAACATCATGCTCCATATAAAACCTATAATCTCTAAAAGTGTGTGTGAACGCACACACACACACGCACACTGAGCACACACTATTGAAGATGGGAATACCTCCCAAACCATGTTTAAACCATTGATAAATACATTTATGGATAAATAAACCTAACTTCCATACACTTTACTCCGAAGTCTGTCTCACTCTGTATAATAAACACTCTCATCTACTGGTTATCATGGGGAAATCAACTTATCAAATTTCTTTAAGAACGCAAATGATTTCTTTCCTCTAATTATAACAACTGAATTTGAATAGTTCGAATCTCTTTACCTCGAATATACATGCTTCCTATTCAGCACACTCCAAAGATGGGAAATAATATACAGATCTACTCGTTCCCTGACGAATTTACTGACCATCCATTACCACAGCGTAGTAATATCCTCTTATATTCATTGTAGATCGCAATTCTCAAGAGCTGACCACCGCATCGTGGCCATTGACCCATGCCTTCTAGCTCTTCGTCATCCTTTATGCGCCCAATGAAGCATCAATCTGTTTTGCCTTTGCTCCCTTAGCGCAAGAATCTAAATGATGCATCACAAGATAAACACAATGCAAGCTGGACGCAATATGCATTCACGTTTAAGGTTAACCAGTCGACTGGCAACGTTTTGCTAATGCGCTATAGTTTCGACATTCGTGGTATGATTACAGTGTCTTTCTCTTCCAACTCATGTGGCCTTGGCTATGAACTCGACGATAGAAGTGATCCAACAGATTAACTCCTTCCTCAAAGGAACTGAGTAGAGCTGAGACAGTGTGTCAAATTTTGGTGATTTGCCGAGAACATTTTTCTCTCTATACTACCTAGGTTAAACCAGCTGAAATATACATAATAATGTGCCCAGACACAATTCAATACATTGAAAAAACTGTAAAGTCCTCCAAAGAATCTAACTTAGGATGGGAAATTCTGTATAACTATGAAATTTTAATTTGGTGAGGGAGTGATACTAAATTACAAAGGCAACATTCAACTTACGGATACGTAGACATACATACGTATATACATATATTCGCACTTTACTCTGAACGTCAATTTTGTATATATATATATATATATATATATATATATATATATATATATATATATATATAATATATTTATATATATATAGATATACATATATATATATATATGTACATATATATATATGTGTGTGTGTGTGTGTATGTATATAGATAGATAGATAGATAGATAGATAGATAAATAGATGGATAGATAGATAGATTCATTCTAAACTTAAATCATCACCACAGCAGAGACACATACAGCAACGCACACACACGCACACACATACACACATATATATATATATATATGTATATATATATGTATATATATATATATATATATATATATATATATATATATATGTATGTATGTATGTATATATATATATATATATATATATATATATATATATATATATATATATATATATTGTTCCCATTGCTTTTGCGTGTACAGCAAATACAGTTTTTGTACAGCAAATACAGTTTTTGTACAGCAAATACAGTTTTTTTTCAATTAATGGAGGCCATCAATATTTATATATTTGCTATATTTTTTTTACCCTGATGGAAAGCATTTATAAAACTGGGTGGATTCATTACTTTTTTGAAAATCTTTTTTTTCTTTGAACGTGCACATTTTCATCATATTTGAGCAGTTTTCGAGCTTTTTTTTCTGGGGAATCAACTTGAAAATGGTGAAGGCGATTCTTCATCCATACTGGGGAATGACCTTCGGTATTTTAGCTGCTATAAAAATAATTTTTTTCTCATTGTATCCTCCATTTCCCTAATCTACAGGATTGTAGGCCCGCGCAAGTCCAACGTAACTAAATAAGGAGCAGCAGTGTATATATATAAATATACATATATATATATATATATATATATATATATATATATATATATATATATATATATATATATATATATATATATATATATATATATATATATATATATATATATATATATATATATATATATATATATATATATATATATATTATGTATTGGCATGGATCATTCAATTATGTATGATTGACAGTTATCTATTCTGTTTGATTTTGTCGATTATAATTCTGATCTAGTTCTTCAAAATAATATAAATGATTGTTTTAGCATTCAGGTACGTCTTTGATGATTAGAAGCAGAATCCTCATCTTCATGTTCGCAACTGTTTAGGTGAGGTAATTTTGTTCATTAATTCTACCACTTTCTTCATCTCTCAAACTGCATTTCGATGGAAAAGTGTCGTGGTACATTTTCGACGGATTTTCCCTCTTAACTTCCAACAATTGAATTCAAAATTCTTGCAGAGATTGGTCGGATACCCGTCACACCCTATGTCTCGCAATGTGTTGATTGTTTTCAACGTAACTTATTTTGTGTGATCGTAGCTGTTATTACGAGGTCAAAGGCAAGTTGCCCGTTACATATCCTTTCGATCAATGTAATAGTCTTGTAATTTCCTCTCCACTGCATATATATTTTTTAATATCATCATTATTTGTGACGTTTCTCACGTTTCCAGCAGTACAAATGGTTACTTTTAGTTGTCATTATAATTTTTTTTGTTAATCATATTCGAATTATGCTCTCTTCGTATCTATACCAAATATAACATTACATCTTCTATACGTCATAATACTGATCTTTGTCTTTTCAATGACTGTTATGATATTAAAACTAGTCTTTTATATCTCGTCTTTTACTGATATATATATATGTGTATGTATATATATATATATATATATATATATATATATATATATATATATATATATATATATATATATATATATATATATATATATATATATATATATATTCCTTTTGGGATATGTACTATCAAATTCTTTGGAAGTTTACAATGTAAATAGGATAAACAGAGTTGAACTTTAGATGAAGTTTTTGTCTACGATATATTTATATTTATGCAGCCATATGCAAAAACAAGGTATGACTTACTTTTCCCAAAAGCAGTAGTGCGTGGAGATGAAGAAAAAACAAATAAAAGATGTCTATTCAATGAGCAAAATTGGGAAGAACAGATATGGCTTACCGCCATTGAACCCAGAAATGGCAAATATATGTCAAAGGCAAAATAACTGAAGTATAAAGAAGGAAGAAAAATGTAAGCTCTTTTGTATTACGTATTTACAATATATACTGTAATATTTCTGAAAGAATAAAAATTTCACACGTATAAATCCTGTACAATATTCATTGAATCTACATAACTTCGCATGTACGGGAAAAAAGCCGTATGAAAAAAAGGCAAATGAACTATTTTTGTTTTTTTGCACATAATCTATTCTAAGTAATTGGGTATTTTGCACTAAAGGTTATGCTTGATTAGAAACTTAGTTGAATTATGAGAAATTTGAATTCTGATTTTGGTGACACATGTATTATTCGTATTGCAAGTCGAGCAATTTTTCGTGAACCCAGTTGTCAACAAGGGATAAAAATAACGAGGAATATATACACAAATACCACTGTAATAAGTAAAACTTCGAAGTATTTCCAAGTATCAAAAAAGGAAGATAATATCATCAGAGATATTTACCGCGAGCCTTAAAAATAAATTTCGGAAAAAGATCGGGAGAACGTGGGAGTTACTCAGAAAATGAATATTGAGACCATTCAAGAACCGGTAATAATACTGCATGACTATAAGAAACCGAAGATGATTAAAAACAAACACGAAATGCTTCATATAATCCCAAAAAGAACTAAAGAAAACGGTTGAATATGGAGAAATCCATCGGAAAAAAATATGTCCAATGACAAAGTACAACAACACAACATAAGAATCGACCGAGAAGCCTAAGCATTTGAAGAATGCCTTTTTTTAGGGCCAGCGATACAGTTACTGAATGACAACGGAAGTAAAATAAGATACCGAACGAAAATTGTCTTGAAGATATTTGTATAGATGCTTACTGAAAGCAAATTGTCACTATTTTATATATTAAAAGAACAAAGCTTACGTATTTTCGGAATTACAAGCACTATTTCAAATTCCAATTCAGCTCCATGTTTTATTTCATGAAGGGAAAAAGTGGTGTGAGGCATACTTTTGAAAAGTAGCACACACGCACACGAGTGAATCAATGTTCCATTTTATCATACATTGACGTATACGCTCTTGTCCGTCCACATGATATCTTTGAAAGACCTCAACGAATGTCTTCATTTCTGATGTCATTTTATGAAATAAGGAATGATTTATGTATTTAAATTTCACGATGGACCCATTTAATATTACTGTCCTTATGTTTGCATTATATCGCTGTGAGAGTCAGAGTTAGGACTGGAGAACAGTGGATTGAAAAAAAGATCCAACGTTCCACTAGAAACATTTACTATCATTTATAAAACTATCTCACTGCAAATAACATCAGTTAAACTGAGTTTGAATATATTTACAATTGATTTTACTCGAGGTGTTTGTACAGCAAACGACATCATTTCTTTTAGGACCAACCACAATATATCTGATATCATACAGATCTATTTACTTTGTAATCAAATTCATTTCTAAAAATGCACTTTGCCATTAGCCATAATTTTAAGTGTGTAATTCCTTGTTCTCGTCCCAGATGACATAAAAAGCAAAGGAAAGGGAATGTCAAATTGACGCACCAAATGCAGGTAGTGACTAGAAAGCAAATCACGCAGTGGCTTACAGCTAATGCACATTTTTCACGTCTTTCGTCAAAATTATATAAAGTACAGCAGCGCCTATATTGATATATTACCTCTGATAGCAAAAACTGATAATACTATAAGATTAGAAATATGCATATAGGTCGGAATATTTATCATACATATAAATATATGAATGTACACAAGCCATATATCTCTTCATATCCAATCATTTCCTACAACTCGATGTGTTTATCTGCCCAGTCATGAAACCTGGTCACTTGATCAAAACATATGATCGTAAGCTCTGTTTTTTTTTGTTGTTTTTTTTATTGAAACGCGATGATCGAATACATACCTATAGATATATTGACTGTGATTCAGTAGGAAGCAAAGTCACTTTATTAAATGCACAATTTAAAGAACAGTTCGATATTTAGGAAAAGAGTGAAAAAAAAAAGAATAGATGCCGTTCTTATGATTCCATAAGACTTCTTTTAAAAAATTCCTCGAAATCTCGATAAATGAAACCACCCAATCGAGCTCAATTGTCAGGCTTTCCGAATCTTTATTATCTTAACAATGGTGATAGAAAAATGGAATATTCTCCGAACAGAAACCCATTCTTTTGGGATATATCATAAATGTGCCGAGTGTGATGAATGTTTTCTCAGACGCAAGTGATATTCAATTTCCCTTGTCTTCACGAGTGTAAAATAGATGCCTGGACACATCAATTAAAAAAAATTTTTCTCGAATCAAGCAAAGATTGGTTGATGCTTTTATGAATATATATATATATATATATATATATATATATATATATATATATATATATATATATATATATATATATATATATATGAAAATGGAAAATGGAAAATGTCTAGTACAAGAAGTCTAAAGATTGAAATTATGCAAATTGAATTTAATAAACATGTTGGGGATAAAAACAAGAATTCTCATTTTTTGTTCAGTTTATTATACAACCAACAGCACTAAACCTGAAACTGTTGATAGATCAATTTACGACATTGATGTTAAGTTGATTCACCCAATTCATTCAGCTTTTGTTTGTTAGGAGACTGTTTTTTTCTGCTGCTCAACAATCCTGAAAAGGATTTTGTGATTTGTTTGATTTCTTTATCTGGCCGATGCTCCTCCAAATGGGGAGGCATTGTCAAACCTCCTAAGTGAATCACTGCAGTATTTTCTATTGTCATAGACTTTAAACAAATAATGTAGCAGTAGGATGGGTGATGCAGTTGTTCTGGTGTTCTCCTTGGAACGAATGTTTTTCTTTCCATCAATTATATTCAATTCATCCTTCCATTTTTGACAAATTAAATTTTCTGGAAGATATACTATAAATTCAGGATGACAAGCCCGATTCATGTTGGATAAATATCTAATTTGTTTCCCAGTTGCTCACAGAGTCCCCAATCTAAGGATAAAAGTTCAGAAGTAGAAAAATGTCCAAGACGTTGGTTCCTGCTCGTCACCTCAAACAGACTTATACAAGACCTAGAAATTACTATTTTTTAAAAATTTCTTCCATGTTCCGATGAGGTAACCAATGCTGGTCATTGATCGAGACAACGTTGAATGCATACATGGCCATTGCTCTCACTTGCTGGAGGGCTCTTTGAACCCTCAATCAGGGTAGACTCGTACATTTAACGCAATGAAAGGGCATGGCATTTGTGAAAATGCTTTATAATATTCAAATGAATGGCTTGCTACTCACAGTATTATATTCAACTGCTCAACGATATCCCAACCCTATCTTCTTACCATACAAAATTTATGAAATACTGAAATCACCAAATACGATCCAATCTATTCAAATCTCAGACTACAGTTCATTCAGATGACCAGAGATGACTTTGTGAGAAGAGTTGGTAAAATCAGCAAGTCCAAAAGTTTGAACTTCCTTATATATTCTTCAGATTTTGTAACATCTTTTTTTTTCTCAATATTTTATGTGATTTTATTGTCTTCACTCAATTGTTCCTACGAAACCATTTGTTATTAAAGAACAGTAGCAATACTACTTTGTATCCTGTGCCAAAACCTGATATCTCATCAATCCTTCTCTATTGGTCGGTGAAGATTACTGTCTATTTATTTGCTTTAGATAATACATAACCAGCTGGCCATCATCAATCATTCCAGCAATTACAATAACAATATTGCTTAAGAGCCAAGAAATATCATTTGGTACTTGACTCTCCACAAAACTGTCTTATTAGAGCCAATTTCTGGATATATTTTATGAATCAATTCGGCATCAATGAATCCATTTGATTTTTGACTTCAATAAAAGTAATCCAAGGAGAAAAGGAACATTATTCAATAGTTCTCTGTACAAAATAGGATGGAAATTAGAAAGAACGCAACACTGACGAAGTTTGAGCTTTACAGGTGTACTCGTCCATGAGGGTAAATTATCACTCAAAGATAATAGTTAATGATATTATTCCGATACATACTAGAGAAATATGTCGTTTTGACGATTAATAAAATCTGATTATTTCCTCCAAAAACTACAGGGTTGGATTAAGACAGAAAATGACGAAAAGACAGTTATCAAATCTAGCGGTAAAAGAAGTTAATTTCCAGTGGCTTTTCTAGGTGCAAAAGAATTTTGGCAATGAGCTGTACCTGGAAATAGGATTCAATCGTAGAACATACTTGCCGGTGTGTGAAGTTGAGGTATTTTTCATTTATTTCATATCGAAGGCAGACATCCACAAACAGGTTTCCTTTGTCACACAAAAGCAGAACCTGATTACAATTCAATAAGATATACCAGGATGTAATGCAATATTTTTTTTTTTTTACAAGAGCTGGAGTTAGCGATATGAAAATTGAGAAGATTACTAACTGTCTATCATTGATAGAATATTTAATTAACTTGAGCATTATCAGATGATAATTGACTAAAACAAGCCGGGAGGAGTAGAGCATTTTTGGGGGACATTTTGAAATATTCCTATGTTATACGAAATGACGCGGGACTAATCCTCATACGAGAATATACGATTGAAAAAACAATGAATTCCGTTCTTCATAACATTGGAAGCTAGAAGAAAACACATTGGTTTAAACAAACTCAGAATCTGTTTCAAGGGTCCTTTTTCTCGGAAACTAATACGGTATAATCGTGAACTTAATACTGACGGATGCCCCCTACATTGGCTTTGTGCTAGAACTGCTAAAACCAATGTGTTTGCCAGCTGAGACTATAGATTAACTTCACATCTGTATATTCATGTTTGATTTACCAATGATTTGTCGTTTACGAATAATCGAATGAAAACAAAAAGCATTAAAATTTTCAACATTCGTGCCACTTTAGTTAAATACCAATTATTTCATTTTCTTTTGAAAGTGAGCTTTTCAAATATCCACAAGCTTTATCATCCACAAGGTTACTGAATAACACTGATAAAATCGATTCAATCATCCAGGTTGCAGACTATATTTTATCAATTTGAGGAAAATCTGCAAACTGTACACACAAACACACCAACTTATAAATTCTTAAATAGGAATATATAACGATAAACCCATTATACCGTTCTAGTGAATATTTCACTTGAGAAAAAAAAAACTAGGAGTCTGACTTGTTGCAAGAAAAAGAACATAACACATGATGGCACTATTTCATTCAATTATTTCTGCTATGCGTTGAATATTTCATGCTTATGAAAGATGAGGTGATGATGAATAATGCTTGTTTCGTGTCATGAAAAATATTCTAAATTACAATGATATCATATCAAACTATTTCTTCGCCTGCAATTATGATATATGATTGAACACTCTGGGAGTAGAAAATACTTTTCGAGTACTTGACTACAACAGGTTTATTAAGGAAAATATGTATGCTGTTTTTTTCTGAACAGTTGTCCAATTTAATAGATAATATCAGAAACGATCAAAATTCCAATCTGTGACAGATTAATAAGGTATCATTGATAAGTCTTATCAGATTACATCTCTCTGGGCTTGAGTGCTATGTCATTTATAGCTTCTTAGTATACTTAAAACTTCGATGTCCGTAGATTCCTGTGAACAAATTCATAAAAACGCAAACACGATAGTATTTACCATGGGAAAGGGACTTTCTTCGGCTGGAATCTGAAATATTTGTCAAGTTTATTACATCATCCTTTAGAAATAAAGAAAAGTGTATAAGCCTCCTACACTAGCTGGGGTAGTTGGTACAAACTGATTGGACAGTGTAGTGGTCACGCTATCAAGTGAAGGTGAGATTAATGTGTTGTTATAATTGAGAATTATATAGTTTTGAACCACACAGGAAAATACATTTGAGCGGAATGTGAGAATATAATGGACACCTAATAGAACAAGCAGAACTTGACTGGACATAAATAATGCATAATTATAAGATAATATATGGAAAAGAATGATGATATCAATGAGTTTTTGAAATTTGAATGTTTTTTCCGTAGTATTTTTTTCCTCTATCTCATTTTCGTACAGTAACAGCAGTAAAAAAATATCAAAATGCCCCAAAGACACTGTTTTTCCAACATTCTATACTTTATGAAAAGAATGCTATACGAAAATTATTGCTTAATATGGTGTTTACTGCTTCTGCTGCTCTTAATAAACATAAACTACGCTATCATCAACCACTCAATTCTGCATCTACTGAGCATTATTTTTCTTGCATAACTTATCGTGCTTACGACTCAAACTTTGAAAAATTGCTGAGTTTTTCCTACTCAGAGTGAGGCTCACAGCTGCACACTCAATTGGTGTGATCAAAAATCAAACGGAATGAATCACCTTCCTCCTGTGTTGAACTAGCCTTGATCTATCCTATCTCATGAAATCAATGCGGGACTAGAGAACGGGTTTCAATATTAACTTGAGCCAAGGAACTGATCCACAAAAGTTGAATAGAAGTATGCCATGTCCATTTAACATGTATTCAGAGGGGGCATAGATTCACTGACGGATCAAAATTTAAAAGCAAATGAATAGAAATGATCAAAATCTTCTCATAATTTTGAACAACCAATCACTGCGTAAACCAATAGATATGCTTAGAATGTATGATGCAAAAGATAGAGCCTGAGCCAATGGATTAAACTAATCTTACAAACTTTCAGCTAATCATATGAGTATTTTTCTTACAAACACTGTACAGTTGTGATATTGTGTATAATCAATTGATGCTTAGTAAACAGGAATGGTGGACTGACCTCTATCGTCGAATATTTAGATACATTTTGTGAATATTTAGGAGCAAAGATGATTTGAAAATGTGTGAAATGCGATATTTATATCAGAGTGATTAAACGATGTCGACTGAGAATCGTAATCGGTTAACATTGGTCAGGCGAATAGTTGATACAGAAATTCGAAGAAAAAAGGATTTTTCTGGTATGTTTCGAACCAAACTAACTCTTGTTCTCCCATTTTCCTGACGCATCATTTTTTCCTCTTCCTCCTCGTCTTCTTCTTCTTCTTCTTCTTCTTCTTCTTCTTCTTCTTCTTCTTCTTCTTCTTCTTCTTCTTCTTCTTCTTCTTCTTCTTCTTCTTTCTATTTTCATGGTTCTTCAATCGTTTCTATGCGAAGGGACGTAATGATAATCCGATCTTTCTTGTTATTCATCCAACACACAGTCGTCTGATTAGCTTGCACAACTCTTTCAACCAAAAAGTATTCCTTCTTCTGATATTGCATTCTTATTTCGTTTTTATTCACCCAAGTCATTGTTTACGCTATAACTACGTCGGGCGCTGAATGTATGTGTCTGAAATCGATCTTTATTTGACAGAAAGGAGAAACTGAGACAAAAATCGATAGTTATCATACACTGATCAATCTTTCAACTATTTTTTTTCACTTATTATTATATTTCCAAGGGTTCGATCGTATGAAGAGACTAATTAGTCTGTGCTAATCGGCGACTAGGACTACTTGAATATGGAAGTATACTAACCAAACCGATATTACGATGCAAACTGGTGATTGTCAACCATTTTAACAAAATTTTGAATTTGATACGTGAATTCAATTTTTCCTGCTGTTGAATTAATCTTCTCTAACGACCCCCACCCAAAAGTTTCTATGTGCGATATTTGTTGTTTATTCAGAATAGTATTTGCATTCATTTGCATCAAGAAACTCTGCAAAATATCTGAAATCAATGAATACAAACAGAAGGAAAGGGATACATATTCACAAATTGGAATCAGCGAATAATTCAACAATTGAGTCAGTGTTGATTGGTGAAAGCTGTGTTTTTTCTAGTGACAGAAAATTGATAATTTAGACACGAAGGAAAGAGGTATTATAAGAGACATATATCATGAAAAGCGTTACATTTTTCGTTCTCTGCCTGTAACAACTGACTTCTCTACTTAGTGGCAATGATTTTGTTTAGAGAACTATCACCTGAATATAATTTTCCTCTATAAGTATTTGCTTTGATTCTTTTCCCGAAAATAATCATCTCTTAGAATTACAGGTGGTCGCTGTTTTCCGAAACATTATGTTACTTGACATCTTCGCTTTTCAGAAAAAAGCCAAACATGAAAATAGTCTCCGGCTCATGTTACGCTACGAGATACTATAAGAAAAACTCACACATTGTTTGACATCCAAGTCTCCGGTATCTCTGACAGGTTCAACATCAAATTACTTATCTTAACTGGGTATGCTCTATTTTTTGTGGTCAAGCAAAGGCTGTATGACTGTGAATTCTTTTCAAAGGGGATTAACTAATTTTATATGAACAGGTCTGCTTAAGCCAAGGTCAAACGCACACAGACTCGCCTGCTTTTAGGTTTGCATCTTCGTGAGTGCTCACACCGAAAAAACAAACAAACATCTATTAAT
>OY735202.1:63991046-64043546 GCA_963457665.1 Thysanoteuthis rhombus
TGTTCAACTCCCTAATTAGTGAGACATAGTGCAAGACAGGAGTTACAGTTCAAATAATGTACTTGTTACAGTGTGTATCGGATACAAATACGATCACAAAAATTAATAGACATCCGGTTCGAAATCTTTTTCACCATATGTTATTTACGACTAAATAATCTTAAAAACGTTGTAACTATATAATCTTAACAGGTTGCATATAAAACAGAAAACTGTTCAAATTGCAGGTAGGAGACCGTAATGAATCATCTTTCCACATTATATTAAATGATTACGAACGTTGATCATCAAAATTATGTAAGGATGAGATAGCAGTTATCCTTATCAGTTAATACTTAATTTTGATAGGACAGCGTTATTATATGGGTGCGTGCTATTTACTGATCTAAATAAATTCTCACGAGTCAGACTGTGCTTTGATAATAAAACGCTGCAACTGATATATTCCAAAGTTTCTTCTAGTCTTTAACTTACTTTTTTATGTTTTTTTTTTCTTCGATTGCAGTGGAATTTGCTTCATAGTACAGGAGAATCGGTGACCATAACAAAAATAGATGATATCAAGATTGCCAAAAAATCTCGGAAATCATCAAAGATGATTTGTTTTTTTTTTTTCTCTTTGCCTTTTAAAATTGGTTTTCGTCGATGGCTTTTTACTTGATTTTTCTTCTTTTCCCTCTTTTTCATCTGTTTTTTTTTTCAAACATTAGGTTGATTTATTTTATGTCGATCCCATCAATCATATAAGTTTGGTAATTTATTTTGGTGCTAAAAAGGCTATTAAGCCAAATGGAAAATTTGAAGAAGATTTGAGCAGACAAAAAATAGGGAAAGAATGGTGATAACTATGATTTCCATACAATTGAAGAGTAAAAATAAGCAGTACAAGTACAATGTGTGGGCTAATGCGATCATCTCAGTATGTATGACTTTGTTCATTAGAGAGGGGAGAAGGGAAAGAGGGTACACAAATCAGTCATAGCCAGAGGAAATTTCAATCGAAAAATGGATTCCGACTCCAGAAAATGATTGTGCCTCTTTCAAATGTCCATGAAAGGATAACAATTTGACCCTCCAATCGGTTGATGTCTGGACAATGGAAGAGTACTTGAGGAGGTGTGCTTCAGCATTCAACACATAGCTTGAAAATAAGAAAGGAACGTAGATGATCTCACAGTCAGACCTTGAATCCTTTCAGACAGCTCACTAGAGAATATATGATTCACTTCAATACTACCATTCAAATTTGTTATCAATTATCCTCCTTGTACGGTATTCATATTTCAAGACCTAAATTTAATATATAAAGAGGACATCCAGAGACGATACTAATTACTAACAAATCAGTAACTTTTAGAGATATGATTGTTACCAACTGCTGTGTGAAATACAGTAGTGTATAGCCATGTAATGCAGGATTGGTGTTTCCATTACAATGTTCAATAAAAACAAGCAAAAATCTCCGTATCTGTGCTCTTCATAATTGTTTTCATCTTTGCAGAATAAAAGATCAAGAAAAAATGTCATGAATCTTGACTTTCAGAAAGGTTTCATTGGTATTTTTTTTTGCTGTTATGTATGCTTTTTGAAAAGTGCAATTACAATTTTAAGAAAAGTAACAGAACAAGTTGAATGTGTATAATGATCCCTAAAGCCGTGTTCAAGTGGGACATCAACTGAAAAGTGCAGCACAAACAAGTAAACGCATATATGCATTCATATATATATATATATATATATATATATATATATATATATATATAAATAAATATATATATATATATATACATATATATATATATATATATATATATATATACATATATATATATATATATATATATATATATATATATATATATACATATACGTGTGAATTATTAATTTGGTCATTCACAGACATTTAGTCAATACATATTCTATATATGCACAATACCCCATCCACCAAAGTGCTATATTCCCCAGTTGGAAGAGCATTGCTCATAACTTATAATGAATATATGTATTGTTTTTTTTACCACTACTACTACTACTACTACTACTACTACTACTACTACTACTACTACTACTACTACTACACACCCACACTCATATATATATATATATATATATATATATATATATATATATATATATATATATATATATATATATTTACCAATATGCACATATATGATTCGTTTTCAATATACTTCTGCTTATTTCTACTTTACACTTTTGCGGCAATTATAACTGTATGCTTCCACTTTTTCTGATGTTGATTTCCCTCTGTGTAATCTAATCCTTTGATATATGCCAAACGCTATATCGACCTGATGTTCAATCAGATCAACAGCTTTGAAGGTTTGATCATAAGAATAATACATGTATATATACATATTTTTTTTTATTTTTGCGATAATAACCACTATCAAAAGAGTCTAGACATGCGCCAAGCCATAAACGCATTTGATAACTACAGTCGAATTTGTGCAATTCAACCTTAACCTGACTGCGATTGTTTACTATTATTTGATGTGGTTTCAAACAAATGATATACGATCATTGAAGCCAGACAAAGAGTGTATCATTTGCGTTAGTTTTTCATTCTAAATGAATGTATGGTAAGTGGCCCAAACAACTTTTTGTTCATTTTCTCGAAATATCAGCGATTCTTAAACCTTTATTGTACTGTTAGCTGATGTACAAACAATGATTATTCTTGTACTCTCTAGTTAACCATCATTATTCATAATTCAAATTGAAGAATGATCATCTCCATCCACAGTATTGTCAATAATATATGTTGGGTCATAAACATACATTAACTTAATTTGCTAAAAGAAAACGAATGTAACCATGCATATTTAGACTAATTAGACAACCCTACCTGATGGCAGAAAAAATCAACTGTCAGAGGTCGGAGATTCCTCCAATAACTTTTTATTACCTAAATACTTGTGTTGAGAAACATGAGAGCATCCTGACGATTGTCGAATCCTTTTCTGAGAGACTTCAATATATTTACTTTTGAACCCAGTCGATATGGGATAAACGACATCTGGTTCTCTGTTTCGGTGCTATTGATATTTATCCCTGCACCAGCTAATACATTGATCTAAGATTCACAATATATCGTCGGGGCAGTCTGTGGTTTTGATAGCATCAGATATGAATAAATATAATCAACAGCCACGGAAGAGAGAAGAAAATACTTATGTGAATGGTAGACATTTCGAACAGAAAGATGTATTATACAAAGACAAACGAACAGATTCATCTATAAAGAAGATAGTATAATTCAAGGTGCACACATGAACAGTCAGGGCAGATTCTCACCCCTTTTCGACAAGGTTGTTTGCCCCTACTGGTATTTGGTTATTTTCTAACATATACAGTGAAAACTACAATTGCAATATATTTTAGAGTTGTTTTAGCAGACCTTAAATAATCAAGGCACACAACGTTTGCCTCCACTACTTTTTCATGGCAGTGTTTATGTACCAAGAAGTCAGCAACTGAAAGAGTTTCGTAATAACACAATGACCCACTTGCAAGGCACTTTCAAAGATTCGCGTACTTGAGTCTTACAGTTACCTCAATTCTACGTTCTAACAACTCAGCTCAAGTATTACCAAGACAAAAAATATGCTGGCTCTCAGGCCGTTGTGATGCAATATTTTACGATACAGTGAAATCAGTACATGTATGGTAAGAATAGTGCATTTATGCATTCCCTATTAGAGGATAAATCAGAGATGATAACTGGGCGTTTTCGAGTTGATTATACGAATTCTATACTCACAAATATCAAGCTACACGTTTTTTCCTTCGATTACTGAAAGAAACGATAAATTTTTTACGATTCCAAATTTATGGCACGTCTTCTTTGTGTAATCATATTCTGGAATTGGATTATTTTTTGGTTGTTTTATTCGATGAAATATGGTTAATAGATAATTGAAAATATCGCATATATGTTACCTGTGATCGTTGAAATTTCATAGCGACTGAGCAAGAAGCAAAGTCGCTTTTATCGGATGTAGTGGTCAGGAAACTGCCCCATATCAGTTAACAATATTAACCGTTCGATATCAAGCATTCTGTATATTACTTTTAATTTCTGAAAAGGACAATCCTTGGCCCACTCCGGCAGATTCGTCAAGCACACTTTTTGGAACATAATAATTCTGACTCTAATAAAGATAGAGTGATTGACTATTCTATAATCAGTAGTCAAATTATTAAAGATTTGATATACGTGTGAAAAAAAATGGTTGTAAATATCAGCTTGTTGATGGAAGAATTTTTTCTGAAGCTGACATTTCCATTTTTTTTTCAATTTCATGGTTGATAAAAAAGTTGACTGGACTCATCATGTTAGAATGTCTATTTAGACCCATATTAGCAAGGTATTTCTGCAACATTTATTGTGTCAGAGAGGCAGGGTTAATAAATATTGTCACGAGTAACAGATTAGTTGACATTTGAATGGTATTGGCTACATTTTTTCAATCATAAGAATAATCTTCTCTCATTAATCTACTATGGAATATATAAAGTTGATAGTATTTGTATATTATCTTACATGGGGAGGGTAAGTCAACTTCCAAACACCAGTCCATCGTTGTGTTGACTTTGTTACCACATCGAAACAAGAACAAGAAAAACAGCCACTAAATTTGAGGGAGTGGTCATTTCACTGTCTATACCATCTCTTCAAACCAAATCGATGATTAATGCATAAACTATCCTCCGTGATTGCGAGGTGACACTTTTACAAACAGGGTATATCTGACTAGTCAATGAGTAAGCTGCAGTCACCATCTTCAATTAGAATAGAATCAGGAGTTGAGGTTTACCTTCCAGCTACCACGCTTTTTGCATTTATAGCTATGTGATACTAGTTATATATATAGTTATATTCATACTCAAATAAAAATTTGAAAAAAACAATATCATTGTGACAATCTATTAGATCCTCTGAAGATTCAGGAGTTGGATTTAATGAGAATTAAAACAGTAGAATTCTATCTACCATCGGGAAGCAAAATCTTTTTTTTTAATAGCAAGTATTTGAAAGTTATTCATATTCAGTAATGGATGTGCAACATGAAAATAGATAGTTTTTTTTTTTTCATGTACGTAAAATAGTTCTCTTAGAAGAATTATTTTACTTTCAACTTCAGATGCATGGAGTTTTTTTTCCAAATAGACGCACGCACACACACACACACACACACACATATATCTATCTATCTATCTATCTATTTATCTATCTATCTATCTATCTATCTATCTATCTATATATATATATATATATATATATATATATATATATATATATATATATATATATATATATATATATATATTGTCTCGTGAAAAAAATCAAATTTTCACGATGGTGGTTCGATTTACAATGTAACTACAATTCCAATCTTGATACTTAATTCCTATGATCATTACTCTTTGCGTAAAAACATATGTGTATACGGCGTATATGAGCCCATGTTAAGAATAGAACTTCCATGATGTTATTATGAAGAGAATCCAAACAAAATCAGATCGTATCGAAATGAAGATTTTTTTTTCATATATAAGCTGTCCTTTTTTCGTGAAAGTAGCTGAAATTGAATCCAGTATATAGCATCCTTGTGGTCAGAAAGTAGTGAAGGGCCCTCATAACAGGCACCTTTGGTAACGATATAATACTACTGCCGGAGAGCATATTTTCACTTGCAAGACAGGTTCCCAGCGTTATTGAGCTGCATTGGGAAGACACAAAAATGAGGAAAAAAGTTAACTGCTGGGAAACAAGAGATAAGTTTCATAATGAAAGCATCTCACAACATAATTTCAGTCAGCTTCAAATCTTTTTTTTCATGCATGATAAATTGGATTCGACGTGGGATAATTGATCTGCTCCCAGAGATCAAGAACGCAATCAGGATCAATTACTTATCAAAGTTATTAAATAATCATATATTACATTATCCTGGGGGAAGCTAGAAGTACTCATAATTCGATCAATAATTCAAGTCACCAAGATATGTACTTGACTCCAGTCAATTATTAACTCTCATATACAATCATGGTAAAATCATGATGGAGACTCCTGTGGAAAACTGTTACATCAAAATTTAAGTAAACTGCAAGCAATGAAGCTCCTTCAGTTCTTAGTGTTGTCAGAAATAATTTACATAAATTGTCACAAACGTGTTTAAAGTGTAATAGACTTTGCTTATGATTAGACAAAGAAAAAATATGGTGACTATATTTCTACGAATAGCAATTGGTTGATTGATTAATTTTTTAAGCAATAATATTTTTCCTATTTTAGATGTGTCCATTTTATACGTTCATTTCAGGTATTGATCTGGCATATGGGCTTCATTTGAATTCATATATTTTATTTAGGTCATATAATGACAGATTGAGCATAGGCCATCACTGGGTCGAAGACGACAGAAAGGTTGGAGAGAATCTAAATGAATTGAGAGAGCTTCTATATCCTACGATTACATACTGCATTCCTACTATATTTCTATAACCTGATACCAATCCCCTTGAAGCGCCGTGGAGACTAATGAAACTGTGCCGTTAAAGTCTATAAGGCACACCAATTTCCAAATACGCTGATCTGAGGGTAATATGTATTTGTAAAGTGGGTTTTTTTTCCGCCCAGAGACTGACATTTTCTGATGTTTCAAGATGTTGGTCAGTTCATCTTGTACTAGATGGCGATGTATATCTCCTGAAATGGAGTGTGGCTATTAAACACGTCATCTTTTTAGTGAATCTTAGAATGAACTTATATATGATGCAATTTTGTCCTTGTGTCTTCAACGAAATCATAGCAATGCCTTCCATTTTTCGCTCTTGAACTATATATTTGATATGAATATTTCTTTCCAATATATGCATGTAGGAGAATTTTTGCATGCATTTGTACGTATGTGTTCGTGTATGTGTGAGCAGCAAATATTAGTACAGGTGTACAGCACACACACACACACACACACACACACATATATATATATATATATATATATATATATATATATATATATATATATATATATATAGGCACTATTTTTAATTGTCTTCCCCTATTTCTAACCATCATATTCAGGAGCTAAATACAAACATTAACTGTGACCGTTCTAACATTGTTGCAAGTGTTTCTCGATTTTTCTTATAATAAAGGGTACACTAATTGTGTTTAACTTTCACTATTTTTGTACTTCACAGTCTGGGTATAAATACTTCCCAACTTCTTTATCCATAAATAGTGGTCTTTTGTAGCAGCATTGCCCACCTGTTGTCAAATTATTTTTCCCTGTTCCCGACAAATTAAAACTAGTTTTTTAGATTGAAAAAAGGATGGTCTCTAACTAGTTAAGATCTCTACTAGGTTTTTCGTCTGACCTTGGCGTATATCGTTAGTTTGCATGTTCGAATTTCTGCTGTTTGCACTATTTATAGTTATCATGTTTCCATCCCATTCACATGGATATTTGTATTTCTAAGATATTTTACGTCCTCTGTTATGAAAGTAACTAACTGTTTGGTATATTTGAAGAATATTGTTGGGAATGCAACTTGAAAATCAATCAGTAGAACCCCATTGGATGAGCATATGTATGGCGAGACCGTTAGACTCACAGCAACAACGTCTCCGTATCGTAATGTTTTTCGATATAGACTGTCTCATTTAGGCCTGTAAGGTTTAGCACTATCCAGATTTCTCACCATGTGACATTTTAAAAGCTAAAACTGTTCAAAAGAACACGATGCAACAATTGTTGGCGATCACAAAATTTGATATTGCAGACTGCTTAATTTTGGAAATTGCACTGGAATCCGTTCGTAGGGTCCTGAGCAGAGTACTTTGAACTGGACAAAGGTGCTGATTTTTCTCATTAAAATCAAATTGCTGGATATTTCTTGACATATCTCAAATTAACTAGATATAACTAGATAATGCAGATAGCTAAACAAAATGAACTGGTGGTTTTAGATATTTTATGATGCTAATCTCCAAAGTATGCTGCTTAGTAATTATGAGATATCGATTTTTAAATCCTGGCTTTTGCAATGCCCGGTGTACTTTTCATCACAGCCACCAGGAAACACACATAGAGGCAAGCCGCTGGGAAAGTCTGGGACGTATATAGTATCTAGGATAGAAACAGATTGAACAAACACTCTAGTTTCTAACCACTCGGGACGGACCTCTTTGCTCTATTCACGTGTAACTAAATCGATCAATCTATTTAGAGTGCAAATCAAATGCGGTCAATCCGAAAATAACAAAGTTCATTATGGTAAAACTCAAATCAGTGTTACCTTATCCAGAAATATTTCATGGAATCCTCGATGGAGAAGCTTGTTAGACCACATCTATCAGTCAACTCCCTAGATATCGACAAACCTAGAACAGATCTTTTGCCCGATGGGTCTGTCAATGAGGTTAGCCTTTGGACTCCATTCAAAAGGGTTCCTGTTCAACATTTGATTTGATTACAGATGGGACTACTTCAAACGTGGAGGGAATCAGATATTCAATAGAGCTTCCTTATCTATTATGATAAACACATTGCCGTTTGGTTGTTTTGTATGACTTTTGTTCCAGAATTATTATTTGTGATTCTGTCAGATTTTATAAATACAACAAAAATCGCTTCCGTTCTTTATTTCAATTATCTGGATATTTTCCTTCCTGGGACAGCCATAGATTCTATTGCAGTCTTATTAGTTTCTCTTGTATTTATCCTCCAATATTTTCTTTACATCATTTGAATATTCAACTCCCGACGGATAAATCATTTCTCGGCTAACTTTGTAGCTAAAAGCTCGGCTCACTTCTGTATCCAGCGGCTCTGGCCATTGTTCGAACCCCGATAAAAGCTCTGATTGCAAAAGAGAATTTTAAAATGAAAAACTTACTATTTTCTCGCCTTCAAGTCCACATAAATACGTCACCGAATAGAAACGATTTACCGAGTACCATACCGCGAGAGATACTAAGAGTGAAGATTATCTTAAATGAAACATGAAAGTGGGTCAGACCTGCAAATTCTGGACAACCTATTTTGAATTCCACTCATATTGGAAAATATGTGACTCCCTCTACTAAGAGGCATATCTAATTTGACCTTTGTTGATGAATTCTTAAATTCTGTTTTTAAGGACAGTTTTTAAAATAATAATCAATTGAAATTGCTGTCTTGGATATGGAGGACCGTGCACCATTCATCATACACAAGAGATGGTGACAAGACATAACATTTCATCAGATATAAAACATTCAGTTTTTTTTTATAAAAATCAAATTGGCTGGCTATATAACAATACCATAACACAATCTCTGGACATCACGTCTCGTCACAAGGATCATATGTGAATTATAGCTGGCACGACTCAAATGGTATGTCGATTCAGGAAATACTGGTGCCGTGAAACCTATGATCAAGATATTTAGTCTATCTTTGGAACAGAAGGTATTCAACGGGCTAATGGTGATGATTGATATAATTAAAATCGGAAAGCAATAATGGTTATTCCTATTCATGGTAAGGTACTGTAATTTAGAGAATAATGTTGACAAACGTGTGACTGGTTGAACCTCCAGTTCAGTGTGTCCACCTTGTAAAAATACCTATGACAGAAACAAGAATAAGATCCTTCTTGTGTTCTTTCCTGTAAGCACATGTTTTAACAAATGTGTCTACACTTTCACAGTTTATGGAGAATTCAATATAGACAGTCTTTCCATTTACTGCTATTAAATTACTCAGTATGTTTTCATGTTTTTTAGAGAGATGTCTGGCACTATCAATAACCAAAATTAATGATAATATCGTACGTAATGGGAACAACCTATAAACTGTCTATTCATGGTGAGGTGATAACAAGTCAGTCAATGGAACAAACACTATTCTTTGGGATGAAAACTATTTTGATCACCTATGAACTATGTGCAACACTTGACTTTCGATGATAAGACGTTGTGTATTCATATGAATTCATTTGAGTCGATCTTCATAAAGGGTTATACAGTATCCCTATCTTTGGTGAGTACTTTTTTTTCATGAGTGTACACCAGAGTGACAATTCCAAGAAAGATTATATTACCAAAGCAATCAAACAACACATCTAATCCGGCATTCAATCAAATAATCTAATCTACGACACAAAAAAATTGTTTCAATTCGCAGTTCAAATTCAACTTTCCACATTTTCATGTCTTTTTTTCTGTTTTCTGTAATCACTTCTATCTGAGATTTGAAGAGATGAAAGCATATTGATTGAAATCCTAATTGGATTTAGTTAGCCCATGTGTTTCTACGTACGTCATTTGATGTGCTAATTGATGATCACTTTACATGACCCCCGGTGTTAACAATCGCTGTAATTGAATTTCAAACTGAAGAAAAATACGGGAAGGTAAAAACTCACAGGCACTAAAAATAACAGGAGCTAATGAGAAGTGATTGCAATTAAGACTCTATTTTTTTCATTGGAACACTTTCCTTTATCCCACATTAACATACGCAGCAACTTTCCTTCTTTGAATTTTATGATGCTATTTATCTGTATAGACAATTATATACACACATACATATATATATATATATATATATATATATATATATATATTCAATCTTTCAATAATCAGATAACAGGACCATAAAAATGACAGGAGTCGACGTTTTACGATATGGTTTCAGCCAATAGCGCTTTGCTTCTTGAATTTCTCTTTCCAGACTTAGTTCAAATTACTTTTGGAACCTTTACTACCCGACAAAGATGCTTACTTTCAAATGAATCATGCACTGACAAAGAATAACCGAGTTCTGCCCCTCTGGGTCCCGTCAGTTATTTCCTGAATAGATCTGATGACAAAATCGTTCAAGTGGGACACCTGTGTCCCATTCCCTCAACGTAAAGAATGCCTATAGACCCATCATCAGCATCTATTGGATAGGAATCTCTCCAGTGTTTTCAATATTGTCAGTTTATTGAGGCTCCATCAATATCTCGTGAGACGTTCTATTAAAAGTAAGCTAAGAGCAATTTACGTATTTTTGTCCCATCTGAGTCACTATGCATCATCATTTACTTGTTTATATTTTAATGCTAATATCCATTTATATTCTGGGACGAGAATTAATTTCTTGTTCCTGTTGACTCTATAATAATGTAACATATGCCTATGTTGAAATTGAGCTTTATAATCATTCTTTTTTGTATTTGCTGTTAACACAATATAAGCGAAACAAATTTAATTCTCGCAACAGGCTTAATGCTTATTGCTCATTTCAAACAGGAAACCTGTAGTTATTTTTAAATCACTCGTTGCTTTGAATGACCAGACACCATATGAGACAGAAACTACCGGTACATTGATATAAAATATGAGATCAATGACGATCATGGAAAGGAGATTAAGGTATGTAGTACGGACCGAAGAAACGAATAGAACAAATCAATGAACTCTGATCTATAGAACTAACTTGAAATCGTGACTCTCTCTCTGTGCTGCTTACTATTGCTTATTTAACATAATCTATACCCATAAAGTACCGTGATCTAATTGTATCAACTTTCAAATTTTCGTTTCCTCTTGCTCTGTTCATGGATAGTTTGTTTTTTTTTCTCTAATACAGAATTAAGCATTATGAAAGCAATGATGGAATACACTCACTCGTACACACTGTTCCTCTTATATACACACATGCACAAGCACATATACACACACACACATACATACATATATATATCTATATATATATATATATATATGTGCGCGCGCGCACGTGTGTGTGTGTGTATGTGTGTGTGTAGATGCATGTGGTATACACACAGACCAGAAGTTGTCATAGACGAATAAAATAAATGAAATATCCTACGACTTCACGATTAAGACTGATTGCTTACTATAGGCCAGGATACCGGATCCAGTTGTCGTGACTCGAGACGAAAAAACATGTCAGGTATTGAATATCAATGTTCTTGCGTACCTCCAAGTAAATTCTCTATAAGTATCAACACCTTGCTCTGAAACTGAAAATTACAAAGATGGAGTCGCAACGGAAAACTTTGGAGAATTTGACCATGTAAAGCATGATTATATACTATGTTATTTTCTTCCGTTTAATTCCAAGACATTTTGACCGTGCATACAGTGTACTCACAAATGACAAAGGAAAATGTTTGTGTATAATATGATCTATGGTTTATACCTGCTGATAATATTCCTCAAACTTTACTGGTGATAACCACTGGAGACGGAGTGACAGGAAGGCTCTTCACATCTCAAATTTCATTCGAACAATCACAGTCGACAGGAGTGCTGCAAATTACCGTTTCACACCTATCACTTGGTGGTCATTACTGAAGGCTGTGTTGCAGTAAGTCTCCATTCCTCCTTAAATGCTGACCTCACCTATAATGACAGTGCTGTGGTGTGTACTGTTTTCATAATACTTGGCTGTTAGGTCAAGAGGTCGTCTTAGATATCATACTTCCAGTAACTTCCGGATTATTAGCAAATTCCAAAGTACTTCCGTCGTAGGTATAGTCTAAATACTTTCTATTATTCTCAGTTTATCCTGTTTCACTTTTGTGTCTTTGCATCGGATTCGAGTGTACTTATTATTACCAGAAGTACCTAGAGTTTCATGCTCCAAACCTTCTTCAGTTCCTTTCCCACGTCTTGGCATCTCTTTGGCTTCTTACCCTCTCTTGTATTTACTCTTTGAACAAACCCATATCTAATTTTGGCAGGTTGGCTCGGCAACAGTCAACCAATACTGTCAAAATATGTTTCCTAGATTTTTAATCAGTGTGGCTGGTTGGTTGGCTGGTTATATATTTATCACATGTATAGAAAGCACCTATAAAGCTAAATGGCTGAAATTTGCAACATTATGTATTGAAAAAATGTGCATGGTGTTTTCTAAATAATATACTCCTAAGTAAGTTTTAGCAATTATTCAGTTCGTACTCTAATTTTGATCCAACATCTTTGTTTGAGTCCAGCAGTATTCACACTCTTTATTCTAGAAATTTAGAATTGTTTAGTGATCACTGTCCAAGAAAAGACAAGAGAATCAACTTATCCTTCGATCACCATCTTTCTGATTAATTAAGTGACTAGCCAGTCCTGTGTGGGTGTGTTCATATGTTTCTATTTCAACCCATATCTGAGTTGAGTAAACTAAGTTACCAAAAGCTGCCTGTGGACTCATACACTTATAATGTTTCTTGTAGAGTTCAAATGCACATGTCTGACCTTAATTTCATTTCCTTGGCTTCCAAGCCAATAAGAATCAAATAAACTCACCTGCATCTTGATGTATCGTCTAAAATACAAAGAAAAGAGTTGAGGATTTTTTAGAGTGTGTACAGGCAAATGTCTCATCACTGGTAATGCAATTTGCATCTTGCTATAACTTTCCAATTTCGATTAGCCTATACGTTTATATCATAAATAATTTATTCGATGTATCCACACGCATCTCTATGAGGAGATGTGTTGGTCTGTTTCAATTTCTTGAAAGAAATCTCGACACATTGGCAATGAAGAGAATCATTTCAACCCTGCATCTTCATCAGTCCTTAAATTAAAAAAAATGAAAGAAAATTGGATAGTTTCTTTCATATCGTCAATTTTTAGGGGTTTGTTATCAGGAGGTAATTTCAGATACAGTTTCAAAGTAGTTAAATGATTTAAAATTATTTCTGTCGGATAGTACATCCCTTCCTTCATGATATAAATGTTGAGATACGATGGAGCAGATATAGACAGTGAATGAATAAGATGGAGATTTGGATATCAAGCGGTTATTTTCTCATCATATTTTCTTATCATCATTTATTTTCACTTATTTCCATTGTTCCATATGCTTTTTTCTTTCTTTCATCATCTATATCGAACGTCTAACAAAATAATAAAATTTATCAATTATCTTGTTTTTGAGTTATCCTGATTGGGTTGATACGTATGTATGTGTCATGCGTGCAGGCTGTGTCATCAGACCTAATTTTGGCCTTCCCAGTGATCCTAAAAAATAACTGGAGATTAATAATCAATCGATCAACTAATCCATTTCCAATGTTAATTGGTCACCCTCAACATGAAAAATTGGTAATATGCGTTGATCATGTCACGGTTTATATTGACTGACAAACTGGGACTATCCAAATTTAGATTTGATCCCCCCCTTTTTCTTTCCATATCTTGTCTCATCATCACCTATTCTTGTTTGTTTACATTTTTTCATATTGTGTCTCTTTGTCTCTTCATCACCACCACCACCACCATCATTATCATTATCATCATCTTCTTAGTGCCTATTGTTGGACATAGACAATCCTGAAGATTCGCCTGACCTCTCCATAGTAAGTGTCACGAAACCAGTGCTTTCTGAACTTATTTAGGTTGTCACACTTTCTTTTTGTCGACCCTGGTTTGGCAAATGATCTCTGGGAATCCACAATTTGAGTTGTATTGTCCAGCGGTTGTTTGACATTCTTGCAACATGACCATTCCATTGCCCTTCAAGTTGTATTATAGATTCTATGATATAATGGACTTTAATTATTGTGTCGCCTTGTGATTTCTCCATGTGAGGTTGAGCATGATATTCTCTTGTACACACTACATTATTCATCAGCTGGAGGGTCGGTAATTTGGTTAGGTTACGTGTTCCACCTCCATAAGAGACTATTGGGATAATGCATTTGTTATAAATCTTACTTTTTAGCGCTAGCAGATTTTCTTATCCTTGAAATTTGAGCTAGTCTTGCCGAGAGCTTCACAACCGTGTTTGATTCTTCGCTTGACTTCTCATTCTTTTGAAGATCTCATGGAATTGTTGTCCACGTAGATATAGTGATTCATCTTCTCCAGTTCTGCATCTTTGTAAATAAATGTCTTCATGTATCAAAAATACTGCATTTATTCCGGATTTCCGTACAAGGAAAATCCCGACCTTTGTTGACTCCAAGTGACCTCAGGCTGATATCAAGTGGACTCAATCGCATCCAATTCCAAGATGGCAGTTTGGCGCAGGTGAATTTATACACTGGGCATGAATGTGCATAAGTCAACCACTGTAGTATTGGGAACCTTTGAAAACTGAACAGAGCTCGACATTATTGAAGTGAAAATTAAGATATTCATTATAGATCCTTTAGATGTTAGATATTTTTCAAGGTGATGACAAAATCAAGGTTTTTCACCCGAAACAGCTTTTTTTTATCGCTTCTGTGGATTCTGACTCATTCAGACGTCTGCAGACACGAACAACATGCAGAAAAAACCTGTTTCGTGTAATACAGGGATTGCACAGCACGTTACAGGTCTTCCATATATCTTTTGGTCCTAAAATGATTAAAATAATTGTATTTTTATGCAATGAGCAACCAACATTCTGCCAAGTCTAATATCCAAACCACGCCACTGTCCTCTATTTATTATACAGAACAAACAAATCAACACAATTTTTATCTTCTCAAGTTGCCTCGAATTTTCATCAGATCCCACAATGACAATAATGGAAAAGCATGTGCACTAATCGGAAGTAAAATGTTCTGAGATTTGTAACTATAAATTGAGTTATGCGGACTGTAAAAAGCAGGTGATCTTGAAACAGCGTACCACGTAAGTGTCACTCAGTTGCCATTCGGGGTTAGAAGAAGGCAAGTCTGCATGAGATCAGCCTATGGTCTTATGAGGTTAACAATGGCCGAAGCTCTTACTGCATAGGACAAAATCCCAAATACATTAAATCATAGAATACTTTCCATATTTCCCCGCAATGCAAAAGTATTTAGAAATGAAATATCAATTTGAGAAACATCCTAAATATTTTGATTGTACCATGTATAGTTCCGTGTGCCACATACTTCTTGATACGTATTTTTATTTTATTTCAAGTCATACCTCTCATTATATTGGCAGTTGCGCTACACACATACACCCCCCCCACACACACACACAAATATTCACACATACACACACCATATATATATTGAAAGCAACAAGAATTTTGCTAACCAAATATCCCAGTATCAAATCAAAGATTTGGAGACAACGGCAATTGGTAGGTATCTTATGTCCTATTGTCCGAAGATTTCCCAATTTAATCCATAGGAAAAGCCACCCAATAGCTGGCAATTCGAGGAAAACCCTGTAACAAGCACTTTGACCAATCTGTAGAGAACTGCAGATGAAAGAGCAGCCACTATCAAGCAATTTGTGAAATTTCTCATTATGCATCTCCATAGAAATATATAGATGGATTGATTGATTAATAAATCTATTGGAACGCTAATATCAAGATCCTTTGGCCTGTTCAATCATGAAAATAACATATCAACTGACAGAAAATATATTCTAACGCAAGATTATTTATTCTCATGTAGAATTAACCATGCTCGAATTTCATATTTATTGCTGGGCTTTCCAAATATTATGTACGTTCAGACATATAAACAAGATAATTGGAAAGATCTTACCATGACTTCCACTTAAACAAATTAAGTAGCATCCGATAAAGTTTGGGATAGGATCTGTTTTCTTGGACTGGAAGCGTTTAGCTGATTTGATTTAGTTAATTGAGAGTGCAAAACCATATAAATATTGATCATGATTTTTTTTCTTTACATGAATGTACACAACGATTTACATTTTACATTAAAGGAGGTATATGTTATCTGCATGATAGAAATCGAACTAGTTACACAAATTTCGGTAAAACATTGTTTCTGTTATATATTTTCCAATGAAATAGGTGCAAATAGATGTGTTACCTAGTGCTTGTTATACAAGCCGAAGCAGTTTGTTTCAGTGCTTGTTCTGTGATCTACGTAAAACTGCAGACAATCATTCAACTTTATTATTCGCTGGTTTCCTGTATAGATTAAAGTCCATGTTTTTACATATTTATCAAACCTAATTGCAACAAAAATATCTCTGTATCAATTTATTTTTAGTGTAAAATGACACTTAAAAAATATTGAGTTACGAGACTTTAAAAACATTCTACCTACGCTTCAGACTGATCAAAGCAGCAAACACACTTTTCTACATTTTATCTATTAGTATGTTGTTTCCTGTCGATATAATCACCGCCGGCTGCTTTTAGCATTTGTTGTTGAACATAGACCTCCCGTAAGATTCACCAGAAGTCTCTGTCACGGATTTCACAAAGCCAGTACAATTTGGACGTATAGTTCTTCATGACCTCCTAGTTCCTAGTGGTGACAGTTTTGCATGACTTCTTGGGATCTATGTTCCGAGTGGTGATATCCAGTGGCTGTTTGGCATTTTTGTTACTTGACCGGACATCACCATTTGAGTTTTCTTATTGAGTCTATGATCTTTGTGACTTTTCCCTCTATTCTTCCTACAGGGATCAGAAAGAGATATGAATTGGCTTGAGTTTACTCACAGGAAATGACGTGAGTTCTCACTCAGAGAGTAAATAAATCAGTCTTAGCCTAATTAAAAATGCAACATGCAATGAATATTGTATGAATGAAAGCAATCACTTCATGTATCAGCTCGTCACATTTAAACGAAGGGAGTCGTTAGAGAATTGGGAATCCAGGGGTCTTTGCTCTCTGGGGAGCTTTCTCATTTGTTAATCATAGGTGAACCATAGTCTTTTTAAAATTTTAGACTACTTCCATTGAAGATTAATGTATGTTTACAAAAAGCCCACATCCCTGCCGGCAACGTATTTTTGCATTCAAACAGTTATTCATACTTAACCGTTTTCTAAATATATGTCATGAAGATTTTGATACACATTTATGGCAATAAAAGTGCATTTTTGAGACCTTTTAGGCTCGACGATACTGAAATATTTCATTTTCCAAAAAAATAAGTCGATAACAACATTTTCCATCATTATCCAATCTTAAGCTCATTCATATTGTTTTCAAACATATGTTGAAATATACAAAGACAAATTATTTAAAAAGATATAGATTCTGGACGAAAAAAGATAAAACTGACGCTACTTTGCGTACTTTGATCAAAATTATGGGTAACCCACAAGGTACAACCTTGTGAACTATGAATGTAATTATCATCATAATAAGCAACAGCAGGTGTAGCCTCCTAGGGTCTGTTTGAGATAGACCTAAAAGATTCACCAGATCTTCCAATCGTGGGTATTGCAGAGTCAATATTTTCAGAACACTTTCATGCATTCTTATTTTCTACTGGTCACAGTTTTGCATTCGATTTATTGGGTTTCAAGTTATGAATTGTAATGTTCTGTGGTTGTCTAACATTCAAAATTCTAATTCTTTAATTTTATCTTTCATTCCTGCTTCATGGATCTTATGATACATCAAACTGTTTCTTCGTGATTCTCTCATTAGATATTGTGCACGTTACTTGTCTGTTTCCTGAAATACTGGCTCGAACCACACCAATGATAGAGAATTGTGGTGAATCCTGAGGAAAGTCTATGTCTTACGACGGACGTTAAAAGACTGCAGATGATGACTTGTGTGTTGCATGGTTCTCGGTGTGAAGGTCCGTTTTTTGGTTAGGTTCAGTGTTTAATTTACATAGGTGAATATAACGCCAATGGTAAGCAGCGTATTACGGACAAAATTGAATAATGGGTGGCATACTACGATAGGCTACATACTACAGGAGAAACTTAACAGTAGACTGTTCTTCCTCTGTGAACATTAACGGTAGACTGTATCCTACACTAACACTGATTTAAGTTGACTTTTTTTGCAGTGGTTGTATAATTCTTGGTTAGTCCCACTGAAATTTAGCATATTACAGTGAAAAATCTTGCAGTGGGCCACAACTTTCAAAAGAAATTCAGAAGTACACCCTTTTTTTTTCAGTAAACTTCAACGGTGGACTGCATTGATATATTGGTAACGATTTTACTTAAGATTTTTTTTTTACAACAGTTGTATTTTCTTCTAGGGATGCTATGAATTTATTTTTATTATAGTCTATATGTAACAAACTACATGTTTACATATGTATTGTTTTTTTTATATTGACGCATTTCATTCGTAGAAAAAAGTGACTTGGCAAACGCTCATCACATTTCTTTTACCCCAATTTTCTAATCAGAGATTTATACTGATTCTACGCCTCCAGCCCTGTTTATAAGAAAATATGTCCAAGTTTCGGACGCTACAAAATTGGCATATTTCAGATATTGTTATTTAAATAGAGGTAATAAAATATATACTGATTCCAATTGATTCAAGTTGTTCACTGTTCAACCTTTAAAGTTTCAGTATCTACTAATATGAACGAATGACTCATTATCAGCAAAGCTCATCTGGCAGGATTTGCCGTCTCTTAGACGTCAGCCGATATTGTGGCAAAAAGAGACGCCAAAAAAATTGAACGGATTCTAATAAATCAGACAAAATATTTAATACATTTCATCATGGAACATTTTTTCCTCTTGATATTAGAATTTTAATGACGTGTTTATCTGATGATGTACGACGAAAATATCTAAAAGTTTCAATAAATAGCAAGCTCCAAACGATTGTTCTTGGCAACATGGTATTGTTTTTTTTAACAGTTCAATCTTTAGCTGATATGATCATCCATCAAGATTGGATTCTTTTTTATCAGATCTTGATAATTCTTAACAAGCAATCACAAACAAATTAAAATCAGATTGAGGAATGATTCTTAATTTTCTCGTATGATTCGAAATTGGACAACATTTACAATTTAATTATTTTCATTTCACAAGTATTTTCCTTTATGTACATGTTGGCGTCTGTGTGCCTCTGCACGCTGACTGACGCCAACAAATACACATGAACACACGCACACACAGAGAATTAAACGCTCAGACATACATGTATGTACATAAACATAATGTAATGAAATACGGCATAATTATAATGGCGAATGGTGTAAACAAGTAGAGATTGATATGTGTGCGTGAGAGACCGAACAAGTGGATGGAATTAGCGTACTATCAAAAACACTTGTCTACAAGCCATATGCTTAAGGCCAGTGTACTCTCTTACATAAGCATGTTCATACACATGAATACGTTTATAGATATAAATATCTAATGACTTCATTTGCTTTTTGGGTTGTAAACGTTGTATGGTCAGACAAATGGCTTCAACGCGGGATCTGTGATCAGTCAGTAACGGTAAGTTGACTCGATAATGAAACAGGATAAAAAGTCACTTTCGCCCAGAAAAGCCCCACTTGTAGGTGTCCATATCAAACATTTGAACATTCATTTATTATAAAATTATATAAACAGAGTTGCTGGAGGGGTAGGATTTAACAGCGCAGAAAATGGAATCTGCAAGCATAGTCCAAACTTTGAGATGATCTACTTTCAGTTTTCACCAATGGCCTTACGAAGGAATGGACAGAGAGAAATGATGGAATTGACATTAAAAATACTTTTTGATACACACACACACATGTGCGTGCACACACACACACAAACACACACACACACACACATATATATATATATATATATATATATATATATATATATATATATATATATATATATATATATATATATATATATATATGCCCATCTGTCCATATTTTGGCATCATAAATAAGTATCTATATAATTCCCTGATTTGAAAACTTGAATGCTTATACATACATGCATAAATATGTATGTATGGTGATAATGTTTGTTTATTGAAAAGGATTGTTCTTCCCGAGGAAAGCCTCCAAACCGTAGAAAATATATGTATTAAATTGACAGTACGAGGAATGACTTTTTTATCAAGGCACAATCATCAGTTTTTTAATTTTTCAACTAATTATTTGTTACGTTTGCCTGTCAGAACATTACAACTTGAGTGAGTTAGATTCCCACCAGGTGCCTGAATATTGTGTATATTGTGTTTGTGTATTCGTGGAAGGGATCTTGAGGGGGTTCTTTGTAAAATTCAGTGTTGCTTAGTTTTATGCTTGCTTCTAAGAGGTATTCATCTAAACCACTGATGACTAGGGCTCCACCCTTATCAGCTGTCACGTTTATTTAGAGGAAAGCTCTATAACCCGATCCCTGACAGAATTATACAACAGCAACATGATTGATAAAAAAACATAAAAAATATACTCAAACCCACTTCCACGAAACCTGCTAGGTTCTACTTACTTCACAAAATCCACAAACAAAATAACCCAGATAGACCAGTCATCTTCTCCACAAACTGCCACACTACCAAACTATCTGAATATGTCTACATCTAACCCTTAGCAACGCAAATTAAATCCTAGATACGACACACCACGGACCTTCTAAAAATATCAAACACATTACAATAATCCCAGACAAAGTTCTGCTAGTCACAATGGTGGTTAAATATCAATACTCTAACCCTAAACATGATGTCGGCATTTTAGCACTTACAAAAGCCTTAATCAATATAACTACTAAAAAACCCAATACGGTAACAATTACCACCCTCATGCACCACATTCTGACTCTAAATAGCTTTAACGTTAATAATAGACACTTCCTCATCGTGAAAAGCTGCGCTATGGGCACAGTAGCGGCCCCATCCTACAGTAATATCTTCATTAGTAAATTTGAAGAAACCCTAATTTACTTAGAGCTATATAACGACTGCATTTTTTATGGCAGATATATAGAAGACATTTTTTTCATATACACTGGAGATGAAGCCAAATTAGAGATTTTTTCACCCATATAAACTCTGCACACGATTCAATTAAGTTTAACTTCGTGTCATCCACTGACTCCATAGCCTTCCTGGACACCCGCCTATACATAAACAACCACAGAAACCTTCAAACTAACCTCTACACTAAACCCACGAACAGCCACAATTACCTCCACTCTAAATCAGCTGATTCCCAACACCTAAAAAGAAGCCTACCATTTTCACAAGCCCTTTGAATTTGAAGAATTTGCTCTACATATAGTGAACTCAACAGACATAACCATAACCTAGTAGATATTTCACTCAACGAGGATATCCATCAGATGATACAAAAAGCCAAATGAAAAAAGCGACTAAAATACCCAGGGATGAAACCTTCAAGCTTTCCTACCATAATAAACCTGACTGCATACCACATATAACCACCTTCAACAGTGTATGTTGCAACCATCCAAAGTACACCAACACCTTCACAAGCACTACCATCAAAAAGAGTTTCCACATATACCATAGCACTAACTGTCGTAGTAAAAACGTTATATAACTTCTAGAGTGCAACAGATGCAAGTTAGAATACATAGGCACGTCCGGGAGGCAATTTAACATAAGACTCAACAATTACAGACACAGGATTAAATCACAAAACAATCGAGGCCCACTTCCGTAGAACTACACTTTCGCACACCCGGCCGAAATTTTGCCATGGACGGTAGTTACACTATCATTGGAAAAAATATTCAAAAAAAATCTCATTCACATGACCAAAGACATGAGGTTATGTGGATCAACAGACTCAAAACTTTTGATACTAAACACCAAACTTAATAACCCTAATCCCACAGATCCCTAATTTACAAAACTCTTACTAACAATAACCTGACATCCACCTCAAATACATTCAAAGTCTCTCAGACCCATAGCAAAACCCACCTTAGCCAGTCATATCAACTGCTCAAGTTATACATATATATATATATATATATATATATATATATATATATATATATATATGGATAGATAGATAGATAGATAGATATAAAAATTGTCCGTAAAACGTATGAGGAAAACTGAATAGATTCGGCTTCTTATACATTGCTAACTCTGTCTCAGGAAATGGTTAAAGTCAGGTATATCTTACCATTCCAGGCTCCTACTTAAGAATTATATAAAAATGTTTGGAAAGGGATGCTATTCCAGCACTGGCCTTTAGCACTTTTTTTCCTGTACGAACTCCCCTAAACCGAGGACATGAATGTCTTGTAGGCTTTTTCCCATTTTTTATTATCGCTGGACTGAATGCAGTCACAGCATGCACTTGCAAGACTAAAAAGGCCAGATATTGTCTCTTACAGAGATATCTAGTGTCATTTACTGTCTTAGCATATTTATGTTCTGCTGGCGTTTTCAAGTGCCAGAAATTTTATGAATGATACATAGCTTTTCTTGCTTGAGAAAGAAAGATGTCGGCCGGCCAACAGATTCGCTTGTTTTCTCAACGCTGTTTTAGGAAAGAATTTAGGTATGAGTATGTCTTGTATATCAAGCCTTTCATTGCACAACAGACGTAGCTACCTGTGGCTTCTGAGTTATCTAAGATAAATTTAAGATCGTGAAAGATATTGAGAAAAACATTGAGGTAGCTGATTGTGATCATGAAAGAGGACTCTGGAGACTATGCTAGATTATAGATGGGGAGCTATAATAAATATTATGAGTATCAAAAAAGTACGTACATTTTTTTGTGTCATCATTTTACTATCTCTTTCTAGCTTGATACAACGTGACGTATTTTAAGCTTCATTATTTACAATAGTCATTCAAAACTGTTGTGCCGAAACAAGGAACAACTATTACTCGGTTCTTTAGTGTTTCCTGTCCATGTTTTTTTTCATATTTACGATACATATATATAATATATATATATATATATATATATATATATATATATATATATATATATATATATATATATATATATATATATATATACATGTGTGTCTATCTATCTATCTATCTATCTATCTATATATATATATATATATATATATATGAGAAAATGGGTGTGATGTAGGAATCAAACCAGCCAACAATAAGGTAGCTGCTTTAATGTAGCTATGCAGTTACTTAACGGTAACGTAAAAGCAAACTTTGTCTTAATTCTCAGTCAAATAATTATCATCTGAGAGTTTTTTTGGGATTTTAAAAACAAAACATTTACCATGGTACTCCAATGTGGTGCTCAAAGACAACCTGAGATTTTTACGTATAACTCACGTCATGCATGTACTGTTCAGTTTATACTGAGTATTATCATGATGTATGTTGCATGATTATTGTTTTAGATTTCACATCATTCAAGTTTCCCAAAAAGGCTTATTTACTTGGTTACCCAAAGATCGTATGTACCGATGACTGATCCGTAAGTATAACAACAGACGTGATTTGCTGTTCGTCTCATTTCTAGTAAGCATTCACCCATGTGGTCATGGGATCCATTTTATCAATTTTTCTCTCTGACAGCATTGGAATCAACTCATGATATCATTTTCAATATTACCAATTATGCAGCAAAACGTCGTTGAGTTTATTCTCCACCAACATATTCAACCGAAAAATTTGGTACTCTTCCCGTCTAAATTCAAGTGTTTTAAACACACACACGCACACACACACACACACGCGTGCATACACACACACACACACATATATATATATATATATATATATATATATATATATATATATATATATAGAGAGAGAGAGAGAGAGAGAGAGAGAGAGAGGGAGACGGACAAACAGACATGCAAAAAGAAAGTGGGTGACTACGTATTGGTCGAGCAGGAATTCGATGATGCATTTGTGTATTTGTCTGGCTGTAGTATTTGCAGTGTTTACATCTATTGATAAATGTTTTTGCATCGGATATCCTCGTACATCACACCAGCAATTTACATTGCTTCACTGCATGTCTCAGCGATTGTATTCAACAGACATCCTTCCGTTACTGACAGATATTCTGTTTGTATATTTAAGTAACGATTTAACGGTTATATCTAATTTTTAAAAAAAGCTGCTGGTTCACATTATCAATTCAAATATCGATTTCATCACAAAATCTATAAAATTCGAAATTCTGAATAGTATAGGATTCAGATAAAAAGCTATATTTTCATCGTACATTTATATCTTTTGGATTCATTTTTGATTTATGGTTGATTCTCCGCCAATATGATCAACTGGGAAACTTTTTTTCTAATGACAGACACGCACACACACACACACACAAACACATATATATATATATGTGTATATATATATATATATATATATATATATATATGTATATATATATATATATATATATATAGAGAGAGAGAGAGAGAGAGAGAGAGAGGGGGGAGATAGAGAAAAAGAGAAGGGGGAGGGAGGGAGAGAAATACATTTCCATTATCGATTGAGATATCGATGCTAGTTCGAAATCCATAAAAAACAAAATTCTGAAATGTATATTGTCTGAAAGAGAATCAGGTAAAATACTGTTCTACAGTACATTGTTATCTTTTGGAACCATTGTAAGCATTTTCAGTTCTGTAAAAGCAAGGTTATTGTACTGTCTCTTTCACACTGCATTCTTTTTTGACTTCTGAATAGCACATGTAAAAATGATTTTATGGGGAAAAAAGATTACATTTTATAAAAATTCTTCCAAAATATTTCCTTACTTTATTTTTGAGATCTTTAAGTGTTTTTTTCTCTCTAATATATTGTGCATCGAGGACTCCAGCATCCATGCAGTTGTAGGGTTTGCAGGTCCAGCAGACGGCATCTATATAAAGACGAGCACGTTAATATCTGCACAAAATAATTATGGACGTATGTGCTTATCAGTAGCAGGAGAAAATCTCTCGTTTAGCCTTTCATGCAACAAGTGATGGAAGTACTTTGGGAGATTGCATCGTATAGCCAGGAAAACAGACTGCATTTAAATAGCAATAATGCCTGGCTGTCAAATGTTATGAGCATGAGAATAAACTGTAGTTGATGGATGCAGTGGTATTCAACAGACAAACAACTGCGCATGATTAACAATTCACTTCCGGTTACATTCGGTCAGTTAATTTCCTGGAACCACGGAATATAATTTCCGGTTTGGCGCCGCCATGTTTTGTTAGAGTTTCCCCTCAATCCAGAAAAATGGATTCCCAGCAAATCTGATATTTAACGGTCACGCAAGTTAATTCTGTTTAATCAGCTGTTTAATGAATATGTGATAAGTATGTTTTAGGCATTCAGTTTCATTCAATTCACAATTTAATTTGTCTATGTAAGTTTAATGCCATTGAAGAAGAAAAAAGACAGACAGAAATTTCACACTCTCACAGCTGTTTTTTCTAGCACAGTAAAGCTAGATTTCTAATGACAATCGCTGAAAACCGAATGACCACTCGTTTACATTATTATCCTGTAAATTTCTAGGTATTTTGCAGACCTTTGCAACACTGGGATCAGCACAAATGCACTTCCTTGACTTCTAACCCATCTATTCTGACTTTTATGGTATGTGTCTTATTTCGTGTGCCCATACTATTATTGTCACAATCCTAAAATTCATATTTCATCATTTTTTATCCGATCCCAGGCAGTTTACTGTATGATTTCTCCCTCTGCAAAATTGTCATTTATGTTATGTGTGATGTCAATATTTGCAGTGATAATGAATGCCCTGGTGCATTAGTTTTTCGATTATGGTTTCTAATTGTCTTTTTGGTTGTTGTCTTTGCTTTGTCTACGGTGGTTTGTCTTCATAGTTTCTATTCACCAGATAAAATCCACCTTCTACCATGTCTCATCGTTGCAATTTCATTACTCTCTATTTTGCACGAAGATGCATTCAATTCAACCATTCAATCAGTCTATCAATCAAACAATCACTATATATATATATATATATATATATATATATATATATATATATATATCACGATTCTTCATAGCTTCAAACACTAAGCATTGAAAAACCTATTCATTTTTTCCGTTACTGCTGTCATCCATTTCGTAATATCTGTAAATGCAATTTAAGCAATTTTCCTAATTGTATTCCTCTGTTTGGAATATTCTATTTTGTCATGGAGCAATGTGTGGATTTTCTCTTCGTCAGTTGTTTGGCATGTAACTATTTGGGATATTTGAAAAAAAAACATAACAGGTATATTATCATAGCCTCCCATTAGTGTTGACTAATAACCAACTCAGGCAGACGTGACTTGCTTTTCATGTCACTACGATTGATAATTCATCAATATATATTTATCGAATCTTTTACCCTCAGACAGCAAACTAATTCATACGATTTTCAAGAATATCAAATACACTGATGACGTCCCTATGGGACAATTCGAAAATTTCCTCTGGTAGGATCATCATCTGTCCACCATGGAACTGTTTTGGTTCTTTGAAAAACAAAACATCGTATTATATAGTTTGGTGTTGAGATACATCAGTCTGATGATTCCTCGTAACTTGGCAAAAAGCTTAACTTTCCACAAGAGAAATAAGCCAGCTTCGTTTGCAATTCAACAATCACTACACAATGATGTTCTTGCTAGTTTAAAGCAATAAATCAGATAATATATTTTTGGTATTGTTCGAGATGATTTCAAAACCTATCTGATGCCAATCCAGAATTCAGTTTCACTTCATATCGTTACTGAAGACAGAATATAACGCCCTAGAAAATCCACAAGCTTATCTCAGGAAAAACTTACATTAAATATGTTGGTCCTACCTGACATTTAATTCTAACATGACGGTTCGTGTTCTGCAAAACATAACCCCTGAACATAAAACAGGGCACAAGGTCAATTTTCTTGCTAGTCGTCTATTCATATCATTCACAAGTGGAACATAACAAGTGGTGTTTTGATTATTTATCAGAATTCATGTTAATCTATTTCAGTTCATTGTGGCAGGTACATAGAATTCGTCCTTCTCTTATTTATGTCATTATTCAATTTCTATCCATCACTCCAAAGTCAATTAAGGAGATAAATCCACCCATGGGAGAAAGAAATTGATTTCTAGTAACATGTATGCTAAGGCACTGAAGAATGAATTGAACACCTTCCCCGATTCTAAATCATGCAACTACTTCGAATATAATTACAGCTTTGAATGTTATCCAGATACCTCCCTATTCTTCTGGTGTCTCATCCAACCATCAGTACTTTTTGCTGCTTCAATTTTTTATCTGATACAGTTGAAATTCAGATTGGTCATTATCAGAAAGGAATGTAATTCAATTTATTGTTATCTATTTTTTAATCACTACCTTCTACCGTTTATACAAAAAGATTAACGATCAAATTTGTGCTACTGTATTCTTTTGTTTTTGTTCAACTATTGCTCAAAATCCGGCACAAGACCGCACTAACGGAAAACGAAACTTTGTTTTGATCGGGCATCAATTGAGATATGGTATGGGATGTCTGCCGTATTCTTTATATACTCTCTGTGCCTGCCCGTTCTATCAGTTTAGGCATTATTATAAAGATGTTTTGAAACAAAATGAATAGCAGGCACGTGAAGGGAATGATTTGAATTTGAATTGCTTTATGAATTGGTGTAGGAATTGTGCTACAATGAGCTGGTTACATTTTTTTTTCATCTGTACTTTACTGCTACCATCAAATATATCTTAACAGTAATATCTTTATCGACGAAACAAAACATCAATCTATATCAATTAACAAGAATAACTCATATAGCGAGAGAGAGAAATGTATTTGAGTATTTACACAAGCACACACATATATATATATAAATGTACATATGTGTGTGTGTGTATGTGTTATTGTGTCATCCACAGACCACTGTTTCGATGTATTACATCTCTTCAGTGAGGCTATTGATTTTCCATTATCCCATCCAGTACGGCGAGGCAGAATTGAATCCTTCACTTCAGACCCGCAGGCTGATATCCTACCTCTGAACTAAGGAACTGGATAGTCAGTAAAGCTGAATTTAAGCGATGTATTTATTAACACAGAAATCCCTCGTCCTCTAGTGCTCTATTCCTATGGAAGAACATATATATATATATATATATATATATATATATATATATATATATATATGTGTGTGTGTGTGTGTGTGTGTGTGTGTGTATATATATATATACATATATATGTGTGTATGTGTATGTGTATGTGTGCATATATATATATATATATATATATATATATATATATATATATATATATATAAAGAGATAGAGAGAATGATAGAGAGAGATAGTGAGAGAGGAAGACAAAAGGAGAGAGAGAGGAACAAAGAGAAAGGGACAGGAGGAGAGGTAGATAGATAGATAGAGTAAGAGATATATCTCAGAATTTTTTAGATGAGGTATTATTATTATTTCCATTAATATTCGGACCATCCTCATCTTTGTTTGTTTTGTTTTTTTATACAACGTTTCGGCCATTGCACTCTACGGCCTTCGTCAGGTAACATCTGGGAGTTTTTCTTGGAAGTAACGAACCGAACACTTTATTTATCCGACGTGGGAATATCGACCGTACTCCCCTCTTTTAGCGTTAGTAGTATTGTTATACTGTCTCACACTAGGATCGAACCTAGTACCATCAGATTACTTAACAGTAATTTGTCTGATGCTGTAACCACTGCGCTATGTGTCCATCGGGACAACAGGTGACAGATTTTTTTTTTCGATGTTATTGTTTTCTGTCTTTTATTATTAGAGGTTCCCATATGGTATCCATTTCAATGCTAGGATTACTGAGGCAGTTTTGCTTGCCTATCATATGGGCCAACTCTTTCAATTTACGAATTTTCCAATGTTCTCCCTGATCAATTATCTCAACCTTGTTCCAGAGGGGTACGTGGTTTCCCTTTTCTTTCCATACATGGTCAGCTATACCTGATTTATTGGTTTCACCTTTACTCGGCGCTTTTCGGTGTTCTTCCACCCGAACCTTCAAGGGGCAACATGTTTCATCTGTGTATTCGTGCCCACAGCTGCACGGTATTGAGTATACACAGTTTTTAGTGTTCGATAACTCAATGGGTGGTTTGGTGCGGGAGAGGTAGCTGCGTAGCGTTGATATGCTTCTGAATACGGCCCGGATATTATATGGGGCGCAGATCTTCTGGATCTTCTCAGACACATTCTTAAGGTTGGGGAGACAGACTGTTGTTGGTTTATGATTGTCATCCTCCTCCTCCGTCACTGTTCTCTCACTAGTGGTGACAGTTAAGCCTTTGGGATAACCATTTTTCTGGAGATTCTTGCTTATGTTACGCATCTCACAAAGGTATGTGTCAGAGTCACTACTTATTAACTTTGCTCGGTGCTGTAAGCATTGGACGATCCCTTTTTTAACGCTGTCTGGATGGTTAGAAGCGAAGTTGAGATATCGACCAGTGAACGTTGGCTTACGATACACAGATGTATTGAAACTTTGTTCTGATCTTGTTACCAGTACATCTAGGAAAGCTAATTTATTATTACTCTCCTTTTCCATTGTGAACTGTATAGAAGCTCTGATTGAGTTCACATGGTCAAGTAGTAACTGTGGGTCTTCCAGATGTGGCCATAGTACGAAGGTGTCATCTACATATCGAAGCCACATGCTTGGCCTTAGTGGTGATGTTCCTAAGGCCAATTCTTCAAAGTACTCCATGTACATATTTGCCATCACTGGTGATAGCGGTGATCCCATAGCCAAGCCTTCCTCCTGTTGGTACATCTCATTCCCCAGTTGGAAGTATGTTGTTTCTATGCAGAATGTCAACATTTCCATTAGGTTGTTAAGGGGGATGCTGGTGCGTTCATCCAATGTGGGATCTGAACCTTATTTATCCCGAGCTACTGATAGTGCTTCGGATGTAGGAACTCGTGTGAAGAGACTCACCACGTCTAGGCTCAACATTCGTTTTGTTTGAATTGGAGCCCCTCTGAGTTTATCTACGAAGTCAGCTGAGTTCTTTACATAGGATGAGGTCTTACCCACCAGCGGGTTAATTATACTCACCAGGTACCTGCTCAGTGGATGACATGCTGAGCCCCGACAGCTTACTATAGGTCGTAATGGAGTACCTACCTTGTGAATCTTTGGGAGGCCATACATATGTGGTGGCTTACTATACCTTTGAGTTAACTGTCTGTAGGTTACTGGGGGGAAATGATCCTTGTTCTTGCTTATGATCTGTGACAGCTTCCTCTTGGTTTTCAGAGTTGGATCTCTTTTTAACTTGCAGTAGCCACCCTCCTCAATTATGTTGGCCAACTTTTCACTGTACGCTAGCTTGTCCATTACCACTGTTGCGTTTCTCTTTTCCGCTGGCAGTATGACTATATTTGTGTCACTCCGAAGGGTCTTGATAGCCGCCCATTCCTCCTTTTGTATATTGGGCTCAGAGGCTCTGGCCTTTTCAAGGACCTGTCTCACTTTCCATCTTAGCTCATCTCCCTGGGCATGGGGGAGATCCTTATTCAAGGCTGCTGCCTCGAATATGGATGTATGTCTATGTGCATATATATATATATATATATATATATATATATATATATATATATATATATTGTGCTTTGTGAGGCACCTAGTGATGATTGAATTTAGTTTTATTTCAGCATAGATGACTCAAAACTAAATATTCTGTAATCAAACAGCTTTTAAACCATATTTTCAGTGTGCCAAGGCAATCATCTTCATCATGTTCTTGAACAAAGTTCCCTTGACTACAGCAATTGCATCTTGACAATACATGGATAATATACTTGTTCCAGACTCGTACTAAGAAGGCGATTGCTTCTCTCAATGCTGAATCGAGAGTAATCATTACACACCTAATCTTTCCAAGGGAATGAAGTTTTGTCTCCAAGGCTATTACATCAGAGTAGTTATCACTGCAGTCTTTTCTTCAATACTCGTCATTAATGTAGATTTTTTTTTAAGGTTGCCTTGAGTTTAATCACACATCAAGTTATTTTAATCTCCCTATCACGAGCAGACCCTTTTCACTGTGTTTCGCTCCTGCACAAGAATTAGAAAAATATTCAGATGAGTAAAATTACGTACACTGAACAGTTGTTGAAAATTAGTTTCCCTCTAATTGTCGTAATACTACCCGGAAATTCCTGGTTTGCTAGTATAGTCTGGTTAGGGATTTTAACTGGAGTGATCTGAATCTGTTAATGCAAGATTATTGCACGAACATTATTTCATATCATTCATATATATATATATATATATATATATATATATATATATATATATATGTATATGTCTGTGTGTGTCTGTGTGTCTGTGTGTGTGTCTGTGTGTGCGTGTGTCTGTGTCTGTGTGTCTGTGTGTGTTTGTCTGTGTCAGTGTGTTGTACCTCCGCTCGCACGTGTTTGATCGAAGTTATCACATGTGTGTATGCGAATTAGTTACTCAAGCATTACTGGATATATTAGTATGCTTGGCCGAGTTACCATTTGTTCTCAGTTGCTGGTACGTTTACGGTAGAGCTAATGACATTGTCTGAGAGTAAAATGTTATTTCCTCGTAGTTACAAATATCTTTGGGAGTTCTGTTGATAGAATGTACCTGGGGCTTCTTTTGTTATCTAAGGAAAGATGCAAAGGCGTCTCAAACTTAAATTCTATCCAATTAGGAAAGTTCTTATCAGTGAACAGTTTCAGGTTATGCGTCATACATGTGGCCACAGGCTGAGGGTAGACTGTGTCGGATGGACTTACAACTGCCGATGATTAGACTGTCAGTAATAAAGCAAAGAGCTGTAATCACATTATGTGAAATAAATTAGCTGACGACGATCTTCTGTAATTGCAAATGAGTTTCAATAAAGAAAGAGCTGCAGTGAAGAAATAAGCTGTGCAAATTCATTGATGTTTGTTAATTACTCATTTGGACCAGCTTATCTCGCTAGCATCCCATCTATTTAGCTGGGGTAATCTCCAATCTCCGATATCTATGAAAGTACGGGTCGAAGGATATAATAAAATATAAAGACAAAGGAGAAGTCTGATACAAACATTGCAAAGTTGAAATCGATCATGCAAGAAACTTGACATCCACCCACACACACACACATACGTAGATTAATTCTCATACATATTTGAACAAACACTCATTTTGCTTTTATTCTCGTGCTTTTGGGACGTACAAACAGGAACATTGCGCAAGGAGAACCCGATTCAATGGCAATCGATGCGACAAGGCAGGCATTCAATCATGTTTTGTTGTTCTGCATACTATATTCCTGGGAAGGCGACTTTTTATCTTTCCCTCTAAATTGAACTAAGGCAAATTCGCATTGCTATCAAGTTTCCCAATGAGTTAATTTATCTGGATCTCGCTCGGGCTTAGAATGCAAAATGACACCCTGTGATCTTAGGCAATGAAATTGGCGCTTGCTTATCCAAATACTTCATGTACTACTCATTTAAACAATGGTTTGTTTATACTACCCTGTTATTAGATTATAACAGAATACAGTCCGAAAAGATCGTGTCATCTTGATTACGATTGTTATCTTGATGCTTCCGATTTTTTACTATGTTTTGCAGAATGCAATAATAATTTGATATCCAGCTTGGATCAATAACTAGTGATTTGGTCGGTTGTACACCATTGCCAAACAGAGCACTCAAATGAGGTCCTGATAATGTTTTTTTGTGCAGTTTAGCAAAACATTATTATCGCTACGTTCTTCTCCTCTTCTAAAATCCGAGTAGTCTGTGATATATATATATATATATATATATATATATATATATATATATATATATATATATATACTTGCTGATAGAAAATTATCTATCGAATCATCATGATACACAAAATGTAGGTAGCACTTCTCAGAATTGTTTGAAAATATGTTTGAGTTATTGATGTAATCGTTTGAGTTCAACATTTTACAATGTCTCAAAATTTTGCTAGGATAATTTTTCGGCCATTTCAAAATGTTCAATCCATATACAAATGGGCTTCTCTTCTTTTTTCACTAGAAACGTTCAAAATATTTTCAATGTTCATATTTTTATAGAATATCTAAATATATCATTCAAAAAGTCTTGAACTTTATTTGATATATATATATATATATATATATATATATATATATATATATATATATGTGTGTGTGTGTGTGTGTGTGTGTATGTGTGTGTGTGTGTGTGTTTGATACTGATAATATACTGTTAGGAAAACGCTAAATGTGTTCTGCAATAGTAATGTACCTATTTATTAGAAATGTTCATACTGTTAGAGTATTCGTCTACCATGTGTACAAGGAATATTCACACTGTATGATGCGTCTGTAAAATAATGTACCTTATAGCTTGGGGCTGGATCTCAAATGGCTCTCTATGGATTCGATGGTCAACAGGCAGTTCAATATGTGACCAGTAATTGATTGACGTCATATGATGTCCTCTTTTGTACTCTGTATTCATTGGCTGCCTTTTGCAAAGACCAAAGGAATATATATATATATATATATATATATATATATATATATATATATATATATATATATATATATATATATATATATATATGTAAACATATAGATTTTGTTTGTATGTGCATGTGCGAGCAGATTGTTTAGCTGATCCACACTACTTCCTCATTGATCCATTTTCCATAACTATTGAACGGATTCCTTGAAATATTCAGTTAAGATTTGTGCGAATTTTGAGGTTGTACAGTTATGGTATTGCTTTACATATGTGTACAATATAGAATAGGTTTCAATAAAATATCATAAGATCAAGATGAGAGCAATTTTGAAGTTTACTGTTTGGGACAGATTGAATGCACTAATCAAGACATACGTGTATTTGTTTCCGATTTGATATGCTTGTCCTCATGAAATGATATCAAGACTTTAGTGTCAAACATAAACGTAAGGAGCTACTTTATGTTATGTATTTTCTATAATGCACTTAATATGTGGAAGGACTTTTTGGCCTAATAGTACTTGCTTCAGCAACAGTCCTTGTTTATTAGGTAACGACTAATACCAAGCCAATTACGAATGATTAATTACAAATAGGGCCAAGCGTTAATCACCTGCAAACACTCCACTTTATTGATGGATGAAACCGTCCATATAGCACCTGCCAAGTAGAATGCAATGATTAGCTGATTACCGTTGATTCATTAGACAGTGTAATCAGAATTCATTAAAAAGTTTGAAAAAAAGAGATTCCTGAGCAATTTTAATCAAAAGGTATATACGTATAACCCTGCCAAATATTCACTCGTTCTAATCATTACTGTAATTCAGATATTTGTATTGTGCACAGTTTAGCTCGATACAATATGAGACCGAAATTAAAAGCATTCAGAGTAGTTCTTTCCAAAGAAGAAAGGTCGACTAGTTATATATTCAAATAGAGAACTGTAGAACCGTTTTCATGGTAACTTTTCATTCGTAAAAAGGCTGTTCTTTAATCGAAATATGTGCTGTCTTATCATATTCGTAAGTACTTGGGTTTACATTTCGTGATTTTTCCTGGGAACATAACTTTTGGGGGCTGGTATCTTAGCATTTGGGCAGATCATTTTTACAGCTATCTTCAGTTTATATCAGTGCAGAAAACGGGTGTCCTCATTTGTTTGTCGATCAGCATTGTAGTCAAATATTTTCCAGTGCTATATGAGTAATTGCCACAGGTGTCATTACGTATTCACTAATTTTACGCAGTAAGTGCTATCGATACGGCTGCCTGGGACACTGATAAACAGGAACATGGCTCGTTAATGTTCTGAGGCACATTTGTTTGTGGGAAAGTAGGTGTGCAAAATTAGCCAATTGCAGACACCTCAGATAACCAACTGATCGCATAGCACAAAGAGAATGTGTTATCTCGGGATGCATTGACCCCCGGGATGATGCATTTAGTATGGGAAGAAAAGGACCTCTTTTTGCAGAACAACAATACAAAATGTTAGCTTATATAAAAACAATATATTGTTGCCGCTCGAGACAACAGATGGTACTCTTCATTGGAATATATGTAACACGGGTATTCGAATTTATGGACCTGTACGATTAAGGTTACTAGTGATTATGCCTGTTATGAAAGCTGGCGACAACGTCATCCGCCCTATTTATTTATCATCCAATCATATCCTGTTAGAAAGGTGATAAACAAAAAAAAAACTATAACGTAAAATTGATTGAAACAAACATAAATAAGTTCAAATTAGTTATTAGAAGTCCGGTGTCATGACTGAAGTATTTGAGTATCTTGGAACAACGCCATGAACCAGGATTTATAAAACTAGTTTCCAAGATGATTAGTACGGGTCCTGATGAAGTTCTAGAAATAACCAAAAGTGATGGAAATATATCATTTATCACCTGTGGAGATTACTTTGGTCTCTTGATAACCCTAGTTTACTGTACACTGCATTATTTAATCAATCACCACACCTTGCTCAATGAAAGATTCATCTTCATATCATTTCTATTGTTTATATTATTTTACAAGGCATCAGGTGTGATATATAGATTTTCTATCCTGATTTCCCTATTTCGCCTGTTGGCAGATAGTGTTGAACTCAATTGATTATTGTACAGAAGGTTCGCTGTGAAATAAATGATTAGCTTGCTTCTCTCACAAACAAAATCACTGAAGTGTCTGCATTATTTTTCAAAAGTGCCCCCAAAGTATGGTTTGGTGTCAGATCAAGTAAGTAACAGCGGTACCATGACTATGAAATAAAGGGAAATATCTCCGAATGATTTGATTCTAGCACTTGCTGTGACCTGTTGATAATAGAGTGTATCACTCCAAAAATTTGCTAGTGAAAGGATTTTGATCTCCACAGTTTTGAAATGCATCTGTTGTAACCATGTTAGCCTGGTTAGATAATTTTTCTAACTTTTGCTGTCAACTCCGATTTGTGTATGAACCCTGATGATATGATCAGAAAGTTCAAATATCAAATAAACAGAGTTGAGTGGTCATTAAAAAGATATGGTCCCTTGACCAATGTCTTGTGGCAGCATGATGGATTAAGAAAAGCAGAGTATCAGTGATTAAGTTATTTTTATTGCCTTTTGTTTGGCCATTGATCACTGAAATATTCTAAATTTTCCAAAAAAATACATTGCAAACAAAAGAATCAGATTAGACCTAAGCTCACATCATAAACTCAACCTCTTAAACAGGGAACTACGAAAGGGGAGGGTAGAGCCAACAATTTCTTCCGTAGACAAAATAAGAGGTAAAATATTAATTTTCGTTCCCCCAACTTCATCAATGTTGTCTTTGCAAGTGATTGATTCGTACGTACATACATACATGTAAAACTAGACAGCCAGCCTGACCAACTTGTTATTAACTCGTATTGAGAGTTTTTGTGACAGATATGGCTGACAATTTTTAAGAGCAATACCTTTAAGCACCTAGTGTTTACCTCTGGTAATTGTAAGTCAGGTAAAAGAAAAATATACAGGATTGGCAAAATATTCAGTGAAAACGATCACGAGACCAACATGATTTGGTAGTATGCCCAATTGTATTTTTGGAAAAGGGGTGAACAATAAACTAGTTATATCTAGTGCTATTATTGGGCATTTTAGATTAATTCATTTGAATTCTAACAAAACGAGCAAGCATGTTACGAAACACAAAGAAAAAGATTAACCGTAAACTTTTTTTTAGAAATAGGACACCCTAAAAGCCTATTCAGGGGTGAATTTTAATTTGAAAAAATAGGCACCGGTTTTTAGGGGTTTTGCACGCTTATTATCATACTGAACAGCCCTGGTATATTCCATACAAAAGATTGGGGGCATAAAAAAGAAAAAAATGAAACCAATCTTCCAAAAGAAAATGAAGAAACAAAAACGTGTATTGTATGCTGAGTAATTAATTTTCACGCTAGTTTTTCTTTCGAGTTTTATTGTGCCAAAGGTAGTAAAAAGCGATCAATTATTCAAAAGCTAATTACACATAGCTATCTCTTCTTACGTCATCAAAGATTACAGAGTGTGTGTTTTTGTCTTTTCATTTAGTAAAGTGACCTACCAGGGGTAGGATGCATAAATAAGCCCGTAGCCTGATAATGAATAAAGGATTTGTTTCAAACTACAAATGTGTATATTTCCACATGACCTCAATCCATCCCAAGATAAAAATTCAGCTGTGACAGAATGTGACTTTATGATGATTCATTCCATATGTTCTTTGATTTTTATGCCTGACACAATTTTCAAGGAGAATCACATTGATGCAATACTTATCCATGTAGTCATCACGGAGGGAAAGCAGTGTAAAATATCAGGCAACAGTTTAATTTGAGCGAATCTGTGTGGGATTTCGGGCAAATCAAAACCTTTGTTTACATGAAAAAGTTTTAATATGTTCCTTTTCTCCGTATGGTTTATATTGTCAAGATATCAAATGTGTCTTCGTAAAATCAAAATCAAAGCGGACTCATTTTAATGCATCTATATAACAATATATCAATCCAAAGGCATAATTTGAATGACCATTTTGAAATGACTTTTAAAAATTAGAAAGTGAATATCTATTGTTTCCTCAGCTCTAATAACCAGAGCAAAAATATTCGACTTGAGATCTGTAGATAGGAATAAGAAAACCTAAATGCTTTGAATATTGAACATAGTAAAGAAGACGTTTGGGTATGGTTGACAAAAATGTTTCAATGCAATCAACGAATAAACTGGAACACTTTGTTAGACACTTCTATATTTTTATAAAACAATCCTCTAACAAATACATTAACATTATTACATTTTCCCACAGTGCAATACTAATTATCTTAGCCACTCAGCGTCACTTTGTTCTGAAATTGCTGAAGTCAACACATCAACTTCAGGAGCACAAATGTTTTAATACGCGCTGGGACTGAAAAATCGAACATTTCGCACCCTTAATGCTTTGCATCAGAATTTTATTAGAAAAATATACTGCACAACATAAAATGGTTTGGGTGTTAATGAAGAATCTAAAAAGAAACACTCTTTTTACTTTAATCTTACAATATTTATTGAAATGTTTTACCTAGTTCGATTTTTACACTTGAACTGAATGCAGAAAACCCCATGACGTTTGGTTACTGTACGTGTGAAATTCGATGAATTTTTGGTTTCTTAGGCTACATATGAGTTGATGAATACCACAGCCTATAAAATTGTATTCAAATGGGTTGCTAAGCAAGGAATTTGGAAGGAAAAAATAGTTAAAAAAACACATATAATTCATCATGTACTCACACATGATAAGCGAAGAATCATACTAGGATGACAAGCCTTTGGCATAGCATCCTCGTGCTTCACAGACAAGAAGATCCAATTAACCCTAAAAAGACAGGTATGCAACCAAATGCATCTTTCCAATAGTCACTTATGTAGCTGAATCATGGAACCTAACCAAGAGACGGACTTGCAATCTAAGAACAATGCCATGCACACGTAAATGATTTATGCCCAATCTCACATTGGGAGACCACAAAGCAGCACAATATATTCGGCAAAATTGAATCCATTAAAAAAAAACAACTCAAATGTCATGGGCAGGCCATGTTGCAAGGATGGCTGACAAAAATAGACATCATGTCTACCAATTAGGATCAAAAGAGACCACAACTGCGACCGAGGTTGGCATAGTACTAGATAGAGACACAGACTTCACAAATCTAAACAACAAGAAGTGTGGTGAATCACGGAGGAAAGTCTATGTCCAACAACGGAAGTCGAGACACTGATTATGATGTTTATTATAAATCAACGTTTGTATTAGGAGAGATAGAGACAGAGACAGAGAGACAGAGACAGAGGCAGAGACAGAGTATGTTGAAGAGGAAGAATATACACGGCCTCATGTACGAAGTTATTCATGTATGGTTCGGAAATATTGACCCAGAAGATATTTTATCAAGTAATCTATTTTTGATAGTTCTAGTGTCCTAATCACACGTCTTGTGGAGTATCAACTCAGTAAGAGTGGTTTTAATGCTAGATCAGGCATGAAGTGTTGAGAGTTTATTTGATGTAATTGGCTATGTGATGACAATAAGGTACATAAACCGATGAGATCATCTAATTTGAACACAAACAAATGGACAATCCATTTGCATATTAGCTCATTATATTGTGATACATGCATGACTTACGTATATAATACAGCATCTTTCGTTTACATCACTTTACTGAATATCAGTTATGTCCAAATCACTTCATATTGGATTTTACTCTTTCATCCGTAGGCACTTGAATCTGAAGCCACCTCTATCTACAGGCACTAGTTCAAAAGTACACAGCACGAGGTATCAAATTAGTTTATCGGCAGGATATAGGCCTCACATTAGTCCATAGAGATGTGGTTTGGATGATTGAAGTTAGAAATTTGCTGTCAGGATTATCATAGTGGCAGATAAGGGGGAATCTGAGCAGCCCCGATTCTACTGTTTGAAAGAGACAATATCAACCAAACGTCATGAGAAAGAATCAAATCATGCGAGGAGTGTTCAATTCAAACTTAACTGGTGTTTTTAAATCTTCTAAAGAAAGAACGCTTTGGTGCTTCAAGTAGTTTTACTTTTTTGTCAATTATGGTCACCTTCATTCGTCTTTATATCAGTTACCTTTATACAGCTATCATTTCGAGTAATTTTGGTTTCAGGGCTACGATTATATAGAATGAACAGGTATGAAGAACCAACTTTGCTTAGAATGGAAGTTACCAGTAAATATTCTTTATATCAAGTTACAACTTTTATTTGTTGCAGTAAAAAGACAACATTGTTTCCATAACCCTGTATGTGGCTGGCGAATTTTATCCAAAAATTAATTGACTGAAATTTGGGATGTCTCATACGAAATTATTTGAATATTGCACAACATATCTAACCAAAAAGACACAAAATTGATATATTCTAGTTAATCAAAGTTTATTACGGTTATACTTAATGATGATTATTCTTCTCATCTCCAGGATATTCAAACAGCCCTATCATTTAGCTTCATTCAAGGATTAAGCATAAAGTATAAAAACAAAAAAGAATTTTGAAACTTGTTCGTGTGTTTTAATACCAATAAAAATCAACCCCCCCAAGCGATGTAATATTTGACTCCAATTTCTTAGAGATATGATTGCAATTTCAATCAACCATAGAATCATGTTGTACGAATCAATAAATATATCATTTATCTTCCATAATTGCAAGTGTTTACAAAGAAGAAATGTAAATCAACCATATTTGTTTTGTTTTTTTGCTTTTTCCTTTTGTTTTATAATAGCCCTTATTTGAAACAACAAAATGGGTTCAGTCATCAATTTAATAAAAACAGAATCTTTCGTTGAATCTAGACGATGAGTTGATATTATGTGAATGTTCGAAGTGCAGTTGTTTCTTTCATTCAAATTCCCGCTCATTCATCGTGATCGTTAACAATACATCGCTGTTTGTATATGGGACGTTAGGATGTTACAATGCAGGGGCTGTCCAGTACTGTTCGATTGGATATTTCATCTTGATTTTCAAATGCATTTAATATTTTAGATAATTTTTGTTAAATATATTTTTTTTGCTTGGATAAATAAACATGTATACTTAGTCAGGGATCCGTTACTCTTTTGCATGATCCATAGGGGCTTGCCTGAATAACCCTTATCAGACACAAAAGAGTGATAAAAATAACTTGCGATGATTACAACGAGGTAAAACATGCGAGTTTGATATTCCAGTAAATTGATAGCCAGTCATAGCCAAAGAGAGTTCATTCAACGGCATAAGAGGACAAATCATATATATACATATATATGTGTATGTATATATATATATATATATATATATATATATATATATATATATATATATATATATATATATATATATATATATATACATATATATATATGTATATGTATATATATATATTTGTATATATATATGTATATATATATATATATATATGTATATATATATATATATGTGTGTGTGTGTGTATATATATATATACATATATATATATATATGTATGTATATATGAGGAATTTCTATGTGTAGGTAGATATATCCTTAAAATTCAGCACTACTGACTGTTCAGTTCCATATTCCAGAGATAGGACATCGGTTTCCGGGTCAGATGTGATGGTTTCATTTCAGCCTTGCAGTACTGGATGGGATAATGGAAAATCTTTAGCTTCACTGAAGAGATATAGTACATCGAAACAGCTGTCCGTGGATACGATTAAACATACTTCTGTATAGTCTTCATTGGTAGTTTATGATACTTTCAACGTGCTGCAGCTGACTCAGTATGATTTTAGTACCCATTGAAATATTTATTCTTGAGATGCAATGAGCATAAATGAATGGGTATCCAAAAAATAAAGAAAACATATTGGAAACAAATACTTCAGTCAATGGAAAGGAAGTTCTTTTAGTAATCAATGTGGATGCAAACATTGAAAAATTGAATTAAAAGAACGATAATGTTATTAGATACATAATAACTCAAGAAAGATATTGAAAGAGTTTAGATGGTTGTGTTATCAAAAATTGTTCAAGTATTTTTTTCGAAGCCAGGAACAATGTTACGTGTTTGTTTTTTCTCCTCTATACCCCAGGCTCACGAACACCCAAACACACACACACCAATTTACCAGAGTTTGTGTGTTCAAAAACTCTCAACATCCATCTTTTCCACAGAAACCAATAATGTCTTATTAATTCCATCCTTGCTAGTCGCATATTTACAGTTGCAGCTCTGCAGTGTCCTTAACTTCCAATTCACAGCGGGAGAAGTTTACTCATTGGAAAGATTTTCTTTCCGTCAACAATTTTTAAATATTGATGCTCCATCCGTAGATCAGGGCAACTAAAAATTTCAGGAAACATGTCAAAAAGAGTCATAAATACAAAATAATACTGCTTGATCATCGATTTTGTCTTTGTTGCATTTGTTATCAAGATGATAGTAATAAATATTGCCCCTCTTCACGCATACATGTCCCACTTCCTATCCAAGAAACGTCCTCGAGCTAACATTTATGACTTCTGCTTTTCTGTTTATATCCTTCTTTCCGTCTATTGCTTCTTAGCATTATATTTTCCTCTCCTTTTTATCTGTACAAAAGATCTAAACACGTGATTTCCAGTAGCGTCATTCCATTTATTCATCTTTGTTAAAGGATTTTGTTGCCTCGAATGGGAATAAAATCATCTTTTCTATTTTTTTCTCTTTCAAAGTGTCAATATGAAATATGCAGAGACACAAAACAATCTCTAGAAGCATAATTCTGATACATTTAACAATGGTATTTCAGCTTTTTACATTCATTCTCCTCATCAATCTGGCTGACATCTGAATGTCGCCATAAATTTGTATATATCGGTATATTATAATAATATAAGGAGATTGTTTGTTTTTCTTTGCACTTGTGTTTGAAAAAGCTGCTATATATGCTTTAAATGATAAAATAGCAACAAACGAAATGCAACAAAAACACTAAGATTTTTAAGGTACTAATGCAAGTAATGATCAAAATTACATTGTAGAAACGTTTACGAAGTACTCCTATGCAGATATCAGTCGATATGTTTTTCCCAGCTCAATCGCTTTTTATTACCAGGAGAGGCCAAAAGGAGGACAAGAACTTGTAATATTCAGGAGATTCACTAATTTTTGCTATGCTCACAGGAATAACATAGCGTTCACAATCTCCGAAATTTCGATGCTCAACCATTTTTTTAATATTACAAATTGGCTGGGATTTTTTCACTGGCTTATATAAACTCGATAACATTTTGATCCAGACCGTTAGGATGAAGTTAGCCAAAGTTTAGGTGTACATGAAATGATAACCGTTCAAGCAATTGCTATGCAGATCATTGATGATAAAGATGAGATTTTAAACGCTGAATGCTCCCGTCAGTGAAACATTTTTTCCGTAGTAAGCTAAGTACAGGAAATAGGAATACATGAATCACTTAGGTGTTTGAAACTTGTTTGGAATAGATAAATAAAAAGAGAAAACTCAATTAGTATAGAAGGGCATCATAGGTTTGGTAGCCTCAGAATAGGGGAAAGTCAGTCTGTTAACAACATGGAGTTACGTAAATCGTCAAAGATTAATAGTACCCTGTTATTAATAGAATACTCGTTTAGTATTATATAAATGAATACTCACCTCACAGAACACTAAACATCGCTTTTTGGTGTCTAGCTTGTATTGTTTTAATCGTTACTTGATATATAATTCCCATGAATTGAAGATTTCTAAACAGAGGGAACTGTATTTCGATATTTGATAGGAAGAAAACAAAATAATACGAATATTTAGTCCTTTACAAAAGCCAGTTTTCAGATGTTACCGTTCTTTTTGGAAGTCAACTTTGTGATTTAAATTTTTTCACTTCTACAAAAGTTGGTTCTCATGAAAAGTACTTCATGTCAGTGTTCAATGATTTTTTTTCAGGAACGTAGTAGTATCAATAATGATATTTTTTCAATACTATTAAATGAAGCTATGTCACCGAATTCATTTACTTATATTTCTTATATTTTGATCTCAATCGTTTTCCATCGTAATTTTTCAGACGGTAAATAGCTTAGATCAGAGATAAAAACTAAATTCTTGGTGACACATGATTTCATTGAGTCACATAGCAAAATAGTGACTTCCTTGAAAACCGGGAAGAAATTAAATTCTCGCTAAAGTTATTGCAGCGGAATGAAAAAAAATATGATCGTATTGAACCACTTTAAAAGCTTAACATTCGAATGAGTGGAACCATTATTATTCACTAATGAAATGAACTTTGTATTTTTTATCATGTTTGTTACTCGGGGCTATCAACATATCCTTGTCTCTGCCTCTAAATATATCCTCCCTATATATATATATATATATATATATATATATATATATATATATATATATATATATATATATATATATATATATATATATACCGCCTTGTTCTTTCTCACTATGATCTCTCTATCCCTTCCTCTGTCTGTCTGTCTGTCTGCCTCTCTCTGTCTCTTCTCTCTCTCTCTTACTCTCTGTCTGTCTGTCTGTCTGTCTGTCCGTCTGTCTGTCTGTCTCTCTCTCTCTCTCTCTCTATATATATATATATATATATATATATATATATATGTGTGTGTGTGTGTATTATACCCCTACACTTTTTCTTTCTATATACATAAAATTTCACACATTTTTCTCTTTCTTTATATATATGTAAATATAATATACACACACACACACATATATATATATATATATATATCCATCTATCTATCTATATATCTATCAATCATTTATCCTTCCATCTCTCTCCCTTTCTTACTCCCTCTCTCTTTCAGTTTCTCTCTCTCTTTCTCTCTCTCTATCTATCTATCTATCTATCTATCTATCTATATATATATATATATATATATATATATATATATATGTATATATATATATATATATATATATATATATATATATATATATATATATATATATATACACGTGGATGTGAATCGCTCTCATTTTTGTGCGGCATGCATACATACGTAAGAAATGCAATGTGGCACGGAACATTCAAGCAGATACATAACCCCTTAGTCAGCAGTATGGATCTAATTCTATTACAATTACAAAGAATATGTGTTTATTGGCCTCTGAGAATTCAGATTGAATGCACTATCTCGATCTAAAATAAACAAGGCGCATAAAATTAAATAACTTCATGAATAACGAATCCATAGGCAAATAATTGCATGAACGAGCTTTAGATTCCTTATTTCATTGTTGGTCTTGAAGGAATTGACGGAAATGTAAAATAATATGCATGATTCATGGTTTCATTTGGTAAGTGTGCGTTATTGCAGGGAAAATAAACAAAAACACCCAATTATGTCTACAACTGTGAAAAACTCGATCCTCTTGTGATTGTGCACACCCTATTTTTATCTATTCATCAATTTCTATATCCCTTTGTCTCTTTCTCTGCATCTGTTCAAATATGAGTGAGTATATCTTTTTGTCTCTCTTTTCTTCCTCTTTATACACATGTATATGTATACATATGTATGTGTGTGTGTGTGTGTGTGTGTGTGTGTGTGTGTCACACTTATATTTCTGAAACATACATGCATATGTAACAAATACCATGTGTCGCAGTTAAAATATTCTTGTTAATATTCAGACACTTCAGTTTGCAATGAGGACACCATTCCAACGTAATTACAAAGAATAAGAGTCCATTGGCGTTAGAAAATGAAGGATGAATACTCTTCCTATATTTAGAATAAAACAAGGCGCACAATATTGAATAACATCATGAATATCAAACCCAATGGCAAACCAATGCATCGACAAATAAAAACTTCGAATTCCTTATTTCATCGTAGGTCTTGGGGGATATTGAACAGAAATGTAAAATCATGTTCATGATTAATGATATCATTTTGAAAGTGTGTGATAGGAAACGCAGAGACAGGGACGTACATTGGATTGATGTGCGTGCCTGAACGTGTGAGTGTTTACGTGTGTTTTGTTTTTCGAGAACATACACACGTGTATCCAAAGAATTAAAATATTTGTGTTTGGGCTCGAATTCTCCGGAACTTTCTTCATTCACTTAAAAATATAGATATTTCCGAATGTTTATCTTTTTATTCAATTCAAGCACGCAATTTATTTGTCATGCGTGCTTACATATTTTAGAAATGGTAATATGTCTTAGTTGGAACATTCAAACAGATATCTCCATGCTCTGACATGCAGTATTAATATCGTTTGTCATACCAAGGGCGAATATGTATTTATCAGTGCTATAGAATTTCGAATGAATATTCCATGGTGTGAAACCCACACGGGATATCAAAGGTATTGAAAGTTGTATTCAATCGCAAAGCAACGGAATGTATCTGATTTGAAAATAAAACGTAAAGACTTGGAATGATTTAATGAATCTACTGGCATAGAATGCATTAATAAATAAAAGCATTGAATTCCGTAATTCACTGACGATCTTGGGGGATTGAACAGAACTGAAAAGTTCTTGTTTATGATTTATTGATATTTGATTATTGTTTGCTATGGCAGCAAAAATGAAAACAGGAAAAATAACTATGGATTAAGTAAAAGGGGAGAGAGAGAGAGGAATTGAACAGAAAGTGAGACAATAAGCATACAGAGTGCTAATGAATAAAAAGAAAACAAAAATGCGTTAAATTGATTCAACATTAGATTTGTAGAAGAAAACCCAGTGTGTCAGAAAATAGCAGATTATTTCTTCAAATCAAGGTGTAATATTTTCCTGAAAAGATTTTAAGAAAAAAGAAAAGTAGATCTTGAAATTATAAACGAATTCAATGAGATATGCCTTATTTGAATGGCAGTGGGAGATGTATATGAATACCCAATAGTATGGAAGAAAAGATTAAGTAATGTGAAAATAAACACACATAAGTGCAAACATATGGAAGAAAAACAAGTTGTAAAACAAAAATGTGATCAAATCAAGCCTCGTCTTAAAATGATCGAAAGAAAACAAAAAAGTAAACGTTTGAGTTTTGGAAAGTACATAGGATACGATGATGATAGAACATGGCATTAAGATGCAAACTAACTAAGGAACGGTAGGCTGGAGATTAAAACACAAAAGCAAGATATTTGAAACAAACAGCCAGAGAGGCAGCGCGCACCTTGTACATCTTTTTCACGTATATCCCAGTTTCTATTATTGCTAATTAATCTAGTATTGTACGAATCATCATCATCATCATCATCATCATCATCATCATCATCATCATCATCATCATCATCATCATCATCATCATCATCATCATGTTTTTGACGTCTACCATTGGACATAAACTTTCCTCGGATTCGTGAAACATTTCTGTTATGAGCGTCGTGGCGCCAGTACTTACTGAGTTAGTCTTGTTGACGCTTGATAATCTTCAATTCATTAGAAATCTTCCAAAATGAACGGGTAAAGAGTGGGGCAAATAACAGAGGGGGGATCTGTGTGAGGTAACAGAAAATAACCTATTTGTGAGTGAAAGCTTCATATCATCCTTATTGAAAGGATACACAGCGTCATTTGCGTGATACTGAAGAGGATTCAGCCAGAATATATATAAATATTTCTGAGAAAATGAATGAAAAAGAATTAAAAAATACACGTCATTTTGAAAAAAGTGGAATCTTGCCGCTAGAGGCAGGTAATTCGATTTAGATGAAATATATCCGGGTAAAAGATAAACAAAAACTTTTTTAAAACAATGATATATCAATGTAAGTAAGCGTGTTTCGAGAATCAAGCGAAAAATAATAACTGCAGACAATGATAGGAAGAGTGTGAAGGATTGGAGAACAACAAAAATACAGATTGAAGGACGAAAAAACAGAATAGGTAACAAAAATGCGAGAGAAACGATTGGAGGAAAAGAGACGAATGGAATGAAAATGTAGAAAATAAAACTGTTGAAAGAGCAGGAAAAGTGTTAGAAATAGAGAATTCTACAAATTAGAACTGCAACAAATCAAATAGAATATCTTGAATTTGGATGGGGAAAACCATAACCGATTTGAACAAAAGCATCAGGGGATTACAATTTGAAAATGAAGGGAATCGGATGCAATCAGCTACGTTCTATTTTTACGATTCAATCCTTGGGAGCTGTCGTCAAGAATTTCCGAAATCATTGATCATACATAGTTTGCATTAGGGAGGAAATCGTTTATATCAACGAACAAACGAGGAAGAAAGCAAATTTGAATAAAATTTATGGGCTTCTATTCATTAACGATGAAATGTAAGCGACGTGAAATCATCTATACACGGAAAATATACAAATTACACAGAAAGTCAACAATTGTATGTTTAGCATCTTATTCAATTTAAATTATGTTTTTAATCACTAAAACTGGGCTAGTTAACGTTTCATTAGATTTTCGATACATGTGATCATATACAAATCAGTCTTAAATGGGATATAGATATGTGTGTGTATGTGTGTGTGTGTTTGTGTATGTGTGTGTGTGTTTGTGTATGTGTGTGTGTGCATGTGTGTGTGTACGTGTGTGTGAGTGTATGTGCGTGTGTAAACATACGATCCATGCATGTCAACATACATACAAATTTACTTCACTGCGTAAGCCATGTTCCAGGAAATTAAATGAGGTGCACACAGAAAAAAAACCCCTCCATATGCAATATATTTCAATACTATATATATATATAGAGAGAGGGAGATAGATAGAGAGAGAAAGAGACAGACAGAGAGATGGAAAGAGATAGATAGATAGACGGATAGATAGATAGTTAGATAGATAGATAGATAGTTAGATAGATAGATAGATAGATAGATAGATAGATGGATGGAATTAGAGAGAAGTATTTTCACTATCGGTTTTCGAAGCTGTAAATCTTCGTAGAATATATATATATATATATATATATATATATATATATATATATATATATATATATATATATATATATACACACAAGTATATCTTTATGTGCGTGGTTGTGTGTATGTGTGAGTGTGTGTGTGTGTGAGAGTATGCGTGTGTGTAAGTGTGTGTGTGTAAGTGTGTGTGTGCTTGCATGTGAGCATGCATGTATTTGTTTAATTTCTGCAGCAATCAATCTTATTGAATTGGAAGATAGACCAATACCAATTCCATATACATATATATATATATATATATATATATATATATATATATATATATATATATATCGAAGGGGGATTTTATGTGCAAATATCATTTCATTCACGGTCCATGCTAGAAACTGAATGACAACTTGCCTCTTCAAGAGTACAAACATCTTTTTCTCACTCTCACTGTGAAAAACAGCTATACAAATGTTACCTGGTGATTATTACTGGAAACTGAGTGACGTCAAACCCCCTTTGGTCTCTAGCCTAGCTTTCATTTTGTCCTCACCTACTTGGGTGCTGAGGTATGTTCTCCTTGGCTCTCAAACCATTGATAATAGCTTGGGTCGTACATATTTTAGCTTCAATACTCTCTTCAATATATGTGCAGTCCCAAGTAGTGTGTATACTCGATCTTCCCTCTTGTCCCCCTTCTTATAACCTGATTTCCAATTTTTTTAGGTTTAATAATAATAATAATAATAATAATAATAATATTAATGATAATAATAATAATAATTAATGAATAATTAAATAAATATATAAATAAATAAATAAATAAATAAATAGAAAAAACTCTATGATTATCCTCTCTCATATTTACGCAGTGAATACCAATCTAAACACTCTATATCCCATAATAAATATATATATATATATATATATATATATATATATATATATATATATATATATATATATATATATATATATATATATATATATATATATATATTATTCCATCGTATTACAACTACAAGTGTGGCTGCAGACTATCCATTATCTGCGTTCATGAATAAAAGTTGTTGCATGCAGAATTTTATTCGAGATAAAAAGATACAGTAATTTCCTGTTTACACACCGGTCAGAGCAGCGAATATTCAATTGGTTTTTGAAAAAAAAGGGGGTATGAGCCATATCAAAGTTTTGTCTTTCCAAAATCGTAAATGTCTCAAACATAACACAAAATTTGTTTGACCATCCCCGATGAGTGATACATAGCACTATTATGCTGAATGGAGCAAACATATCCTACCAATATACGGGATTGCACATCTTGTATTGAGATTAACGCGCATTCACATGAACTTATATTTTTGATTGTTCGCCCAAAACGCTTGTATCCTATATTCAGTGCTTTTGTTTTTGTACAAAAACTCAATGTTTGGTAAGCGTTCTTATCGATAACGTAATGAATGAAAATATCCGTAGGAATACAACGTTTGTTATGATAAAGATATTTAATGTTAAAACTTTCAGGAAGTGTAGATTTTTAATCCCATGTATCAATTGGTGTAAAATACTGCATAAAAATACGCCCAAAGAAATACACAGGCTTGTTGAATAAAACATGTTATGAATTACAAAAATCAAGAAACATTCGAGGGCATTACCATAGCAACGGGGTCCCTTTTGTACACTTTCAAAAATTCATGCCACTGATATGTGGAACGTTTTTCTTACGTTAATTTCCACCAAGTGTCTAGAAATGTGCATTACTTTCGTCGCGTTATCTATTTAATGTACATTGAGCCTGGCTTGGAAATGCGCGAGGGAATGAGTTCACTTAAAATCAGCCAAGGAATTTGGTTCTTTCAAATCTCGATTACTGGCATGTGAGGTAGGATCTGAAAGTGCAAATTCCTAGCCCATCAACCAAATTCCACTAGATAAGAATCTTATACCGACTTCCCGCCACAAGTGAACATCGAGGACTCTCCTGTACAAACTTTTTCAGGAATTATCCTGACACTTACTTCACTTTCACTGGGTTTCTTGCACACATATCTACAAAGATTGAAAACCCAATGAGGATTAAATTCACAGCATGTGTTGGAATAAGAGTAACTATTTTTTCTGACCACTTCTCCACAGTTGTTCAATGTATTTACAGTGTTGAGATAAGTATGACACTTTATGTCTGCAGAACAATTTTGGTAACTGAACTGTGAGGATGTGCCTTACACTTGTATATTAACCATTCCACTACAGCAGACATTTTTTAAATCTCTAATCTCTTTTCCCCAAGATTTGACTTCTCTCCAAAATCGAATTCAGATGGCCATTTTCTTCTTTAATTGCCCTCTTTTATCATATCTAATTCCATCGTTTTATTTTCATTATTTAAAAGTTCCTCTATTCCGGGTGACATTCAGTTTTTTTTCCGTTTTCGTTTCGTACGTTTCCTTTCAACCTCGCACGTTCGATTTATCTAGCAATAAATTTCCTCCAGTTCCCCTGCTACCGTCTCCGACATTTACCATTATTTATCTGACTTCTCGTGAATTCTTTGTCTGATTCCGGGAAAGACCAATTGACAATAAATTCATTCAGAACTCTGGCGCTTTTTATCATTCCCTTTCTCTTCCTGCTTGACTCTCTTTTGTTCTCTGGTAATTCATCAAACTTATCTTTACAGTTCTTATAATTTATCTGCAAAATTTCTCAATCACTCTATCTCTTCCCCTCATTTTTCATGTTATCTTTTTGTTCTCAGCTCAGTTCAATTGCTCTCCTGTCGCGTGATTCATAAGGCCAGGACTTAGTTCCATTTCTTGGATGATCTATGGAGACTCAATCAGTGTTTCAGTTGCAATTGTCGGTTATTACGTGACTGGCTCCTTTCTCCTTTCTGAAGATGGACAACCGTAGCGCCGGTTTGAAATGGAAGAATTCCTCTCCCGAAGGCATACTGCCCTCTCCGTGACATAACCCACTAATATCTTCTTGTTTGCTATCCTGAATATTTTGAATGATTCCCTTTATTTGCATAATAAAACATCTCCCTGTAATTTAAAAATCGATTCCCGAGAATTCAGTCCAAGTTTGAACTCAGTTTTAAACCACATCTCATTTTATCATTACTTACAATTGATATCACTGTTCGTAACTTCCAAGCAGCTGGAATTTTACTCTTTTTTTATTTCTTTTCAAACAAAATTCACAGTCAATGATTGTTTCTCCCTTTTAAGTTTAATTTCTTCTGAAGGCGAAAACTTTGTTCTGAAGTCAAACAATTCCAATCTGTTATTTCATTTGAAACATCTGAATTTTCTGGCTAGGGGACGCTAATAACCATATCTCGTATATTTGTATTTTTTTCCCATTAATACGACCATATTTTTTTCT
>OY735202.1:64048546-64051046 GCA_963457665.1 Thysanoteuthis rhombus
TCAGAGTATGTGTCAAATCAACTAACATCTATTTACCACTGTTTGCTTCGATCTATTGAAGACAAATTATATATCATTCGGTGGATAGCTGATACCTGAATTCTCATGCATGTGCATTGATATGAGCTATGTTCATGCACTCCTCATAGCATCATTATATGCTTCAGGATGCAAATCAGGTATTTGGTTGACAAGAAATAACAGCCCGTGTTCATTAGTATATGAAACTGAATCGTTCAATTTTAAGTAATGCCATTCAAAAAGATTGATTCCGTTTGTATGGGGTCATCCTTTATAGCTGGGTGTATTATCAAGGAGAAAATCGCCGAAATAGACGAAGATGATACTAGCAGTGAAGACAAAAGACGGACATTTTTGGTATTGTTGTGTTGCAATTATAATTTTATCTGCCGAGGTAATATAAATCCACCGTAGTATGCATTAAATGTTTAAGAAGAAAAGGAAACAGTTTTAAGGCGATTCCTCATTACACTTTCAAAATTCAATAAACAGACATGAAAAGAGTATACATATCGATAAGGAGGATAAATTGGATAACCTATTTCCTAAAATAAGTTTTGTCATATCATAAAATGCATATCGTTTTCATTTTCAAAACCATCACAAGATGTAAGCAAGTCTTTCTATACGCCTTCCTGCTAAATGCAGATGGACAAGATCTTATGGAATCTCAACGAGAAACCTAAAGTATTGTGTAAAAATAAATACACTGAAGATAAGAACATCCCAGAGCTGCAAAATATATATAAGATATCTTATAAACCACTATCATAGCTTTCTTTCAAACAGTGCTCACTTTAGAAAGACTGCTTGAAAGGCGCTGAGTTGAGGCAAAACAAAGCTGCAGCGAACAATATATTTTAGGGTAGGGATACCAACTACAATCTCAATCCAATGGGGATTGAGGTTTTTAAAGCAAATGTGAACAAAAAAATATATATGAAGTATTTTTTCTTTTTTTGATAAATTAAATCCAATCAGAAATCCTAATTGTTTAGTCAACATAACCTCTACGCTAGACTTCTGTTCTAATGGAAAGAATCCAAAATGAGTACAACATGCAATAGGAGTCATTATTTATTTTATTCCTTAATTTCCTTTCTCCTGCACCCAAATCGAGGTGACGGTTTGGTTTCAAAAGTGTCAATCAACGTCACAGCCTACATCCTTAGAACAAATGTGTCTTTTACCAATACAATTTCAGAGCCGAAATTCTCCATTTGTGTTTCAATATATGATTAAACGTCGGGAAAACCGCGGTGAAACAAAGGTAGGATAAATGGAAAGGGATATAATATTGACAATATAAAGGAAAGAGATCAGGATATATTGGAAAAGAAAGGAATATAAATAGAGATATCCAAAGATGGATGGATCGATAGATTGATAGATAGCTGATCGATGGGTCGATAAATAGACGGGCGAATATGAATGATTATAGACGGAAAAAACTGATATAATATTGACAATATAAAGGAAAGAGATCAGGATATATTGGAAAAGAAAGGAATATAGATAGAGATATCCATAGATGGATGGATCGATAGATTGATAGATAGCTGATCGATGGGTTGATAAATAGACGGGCGAATATGAATGATTATAGACGGAAAAAACTGATAGATGGACAGAGATAAGATGCATGAAAATAAAACAACTTATATATATATATATATATATATATATATATATATATATATATATATATATATATATATATATATATATATATATATATATATATACGTATTTCCATTTGTACGGAGTTTACAGAGACCTGGATTATTAGAAATTAATAAAATCTTAAGTAACATAACTGCGCTCACAAAGGCATGGATTTGTTCGCCCCTGGGTTCTATGTTGTTGCAAAAATATTACAGAGAGAAAAAAACTCATTGATATTCCATGGTGATTGCTCGAGAAGTGAGTAGGTCAAACTGGAATGAGGTTTTGGTGCGTTTATTTCCCACTTTTTGGGCAATCGCTGATACGTCTGAATTTGAGAAAAAAAACATCGGACAAATTTAACATAAGCTTATATAACAATATGAATTGTCCCTCAAAAAAAAAAAAAACATTTTCAGGGGATTTGAGAGAAAAAGGAAGGAAAAATGTTTTGTGTTCACGTATTAAGGAGTAAATTTTAAGATTTTCAACTCTCTAGTCGGTGAAACCAATGTTTACGGTGACAGATTTATGTTCCTCGATACAAATGTATGCACATGCACATGCATACATGCACACACACATATATATATATATATATATATATATATATATATATATATATATATATATATATACACTCATATATATATATATATATATATATATATATATATATATAGACGGGACGTAAATGTCCAAAAGGGCCAAACAGAGAGACAAGTGGAGACAAATTTGAACGTGTGTATATCTATATGTTGGTTACAATTGTGCCAGGCGACATACTTGGATACACAATCGACTTTACAGGAGA